>JASJOG010000005.1:187500-1387500 GCA_030142905.1 Heliopora coerulea
GTTGGATGACATATTGACGAAAATCCTTTCCCAGCACACGGAAGTAAACAAAAGCTTATCAAAGTACTTGTTTGCGTGCACTACACTTTAGCCTAGGTTAGGCTTTCCGAAGAAATTTGAGCAAGAAGAGAGAAGTAAAACAGGTTTGACAAGTCTTGAACAGTTTTTAAGTCTGAAAGTTTTACAATTTTCTTTCTGTAATCAACAAGAATATAAAAACACAGATAGTTTTCCATTACGTTTGCTGTTTATAATCAAACAATGATGAAACAGCACCATAGTAAAAGGCAGTCGCTCTAAAGTCATCATGTCCTTGGTCTTATAGGGGTCGAATGAATACTTCGGTATGCCATTGGTATTTTATCGTGCATTATCACAAATCAGCAATTTTCTAAAATATTTTCGTGGGTTGTGTAATACTGCCGCTTCGCGAATAGCCATCAGAAAAGTACCATTTCGTTTTGTTTGGTTACGAACAGTATACCGTAAAATAATTTTAAACCTAAAAACCTACACAAGTGAAGCTTTTATTTCTAAAACAGTTTGACTTTAATGGACATTTTAATAACAATATTACTAATTTCTATAAGCTACGAAAAATAATATGCTGAAGATAAACGAGCTGGAAAATCTGTCAGTTTATGTGTTAAACCATTCTCTATGGTCGGCCATACGTGCATTTCACAAAATCAATCGTTGGTGAACAAAAGAAAGTCAATGAGAAACGAAAAGAAAAGCAATGCTAACCAAAATTAAGCTCGAAACACACAGCGAAATTTAACTGAATACACAAAACTAAACTCGATGTACAACGCAGTCAAACTCAAACTCTGCAAATGGATTCAATACACATCGCAATAAAACTCGACGCACAACGTAATCAAACTTTATGCACAGCAAAAAGTCCTCGTTCGTGAGAAAGGAAGTCTGGGACCAACTTCAACTCCACCAAATTGATAGAACATTACACACTTCCACGGCCTTCAGGTCTCACGTTAAACTCTAGTAAACGTACTAGTAGTTTCGTGCAGTTCCCAGATTCCTGTTGTCATGACCAAGAACGTTGCTGTGCACCGAGTTGGTCCTGTGCCTTGATTTTGATTGTGCTGTGCGTTGAGTTTGATTGTGTATTGCATTTGGGTTTTTCAACGTTGTGTATCGAATTTGACTGCGCAGTCTATTAAGTTCGATTGCGTTGAGTTTAACCTCATAGTGCATTGCTTTTTTTGTCGTTTCCCGTTAGCTCTCTTTTGGACACTGATATTTGGTTTTATGAACTGCAAATATGGGCAATCGTAATCCTCCCTTTCAGTTGTTTTTATCACAAAACATTATTTATCCCAGTGGAATCAAAAAATTTCAGATGGTTATTCTTGGAATATTTGAGAACCTATTGATGAAGTCATGTGCGGGTTATCTACTATATCTTTTCAGTTACTCTTCTGCATTCGGCAGAAGCCACTGGCCTATATGTAACTGGATTGCTAGAAGACCCCAAAAATGTGTCCCCAAAAAGATGGCATCATTTATGGCGCCGACCACTGACCGATATTGCTGGCTCTGGTTATTATCAACGGCAACCCAAATGTCGTATAATATTTTCCACTACTGAAAACCAAACAACTATTCCACATCCCAGTAAATTTTTGGACAAGGCAATGAATTAAAAACTCATTTACTTTCAGCTGGTACTTTTAAGAGAATGGTTTCGTCATTAACGATAACCAACTGTGTAAAGAAATGGATGACATGAGAACATTCGTGAAGCTCGTATCTCAGTAAAACGATTTCAGAACCACAGACGTCGATCAAACCCGCCCACCTTCTGATAATAATAATAATAATAATAATAATAATAATAATAAAATGGATTTACAATGATGACCGATGAGTCGCTCTAACCAATGAGCTACCAAGACTTAGATGGCGAGCTAAGGTTCAGGTTCGACATATGTGCTGCCTTTGCGGCAGCCACGATACATTAATACGTCAGACAAGATGAATGTTACATACTATGTTATTGCATGAGGGAGCTCCGTGATATCATGGACGATATGTAAACAATCTTTAAGCTCGTATCTCAGAAAAACGATTTCTGAGCCCCAGACGAGGATCGAACCCTTAACCTTTTCATGACCGGTGAGGTCATATCTCAGAAAAATCATCAGAAGGTTGCGGGTTCGCTACAACCACAAAATTTTGGCTCCATCACCTAATCCATTCCTTACAGAAAAATTGACATTTTCGTTAAGGGTGGCTATTTTCACCTCTTATAACTAATGTGAGTCTTATCGATTGGTGTTCAAGATATCTCAAAGCTCTCTTTATTAGACAGATCGTCCCTAAATCCGGGAAGACATCCACCATTGCAGAACACAATGCCGTTTCAAAAAAATACAATAAAATTCGACAAACCAGAGAAACGTCTTAATAATGATCACATATCTCCCAGCTGTTTGACCACGATCGGTCAACAATCAATGTCTCGATAATAAAATGACTGATTCCAACGAATGACGAACCACACATGCCACATTGAATAAAAACAACACAAATCGAAATGTTTGATACTTCCGAGTAAAAACAAGGCGCCACTTTGGTATTTAGGGTTAATGACGGGATTAAAATTATACGCGTGACAAGATCTGGGTCAATAATTACATTTATCTTAATTCTAATCGTACTTGAATCAAATGGCTCGTAATTAGTCAATTCGGTCTGTCAACTTACAAACTCACGAAAATCCCTGGCAGGGCGTCTGTTCACGTATATATATATATATATATATATATATATATATATATATACACACATATATATATATATATGGCAGCTGCCACACAAAACTACGACCTGTGTTATTAACCATTATGAACGAAATCGTGCAAATTAACAATAAGCTAAATTTTATTTTAAATCATTAAAGTATAAAGATATGTGTGCTAATATACCTCTGTTTCTGCTTCTTTCAATTGATTTTCAGCGGCACGTTGGAGATCTAACAACGCATTTTGTCTTTCTTGCAATTCTTTCAACTTTACGTGTGGAGCAAAAACAAAAAGTAATCCGAGTATAACGCATTATTTACAATGAAAGTCATTCAGAATCAGTCTGGCGTTCGAAATATTGACTTGCAGTATCTTTCATTTATTATTAGCAACGTTGAAATGACTGTTACCTGCTTCTGCTGTTCAACCATTTTACGTAACAATGCATGTTGTTGACGTAGTCCTTCTAGGTCTTCACCCTGTTCCAAAACTGCGTCATCCTAAAAGTTTTAGTTCAGAAAATACAATCACGTTAATTTTACAAAATCTGACAGAATATTTAAAGCGACAGTGGCAGAATAAATAAAATGTTTGGTTTTGGTTCATCCTTGTGAAAATTCGGGTGGGTGAGACTGATTGTGATTCAATTTCCCATATAAAACCACATGCAACATTAACAGCCCAGCAAAATTTGTACCTCGCCAAAGATTTCCGCCTGGTTTATCAATCGCCCAAGTTTTAATACAACATCAAGGTTTCAGCCAATTGTTTCTGGATGGGCGGGATCTTCCCAAGAGATTTTGAGATTGAGATGGTCAACCATCGTACCCAGGAAGTATGTGTAAATTGTTAGGAACTGTATGACCGATACTTTTGGCACATTTACCGTTAAATTAGTGTTTAAGACATTTCAATCCATATTCTCCTTCCCCCGACGACTGTAACAGTATGAAGAAGACTGTACACAACTCCCCTCTGGCGCAGACCCTGGTTCATTATGATTGGCTAATACGTCTCATTTTCGTTATCAATTTATAATTTGTTACAAAACTGTAAATAAAATTTCGTATAGCTTTATCAACCTAAAATAAACAGCTTCTGCAACAAAGTTACAATATCACCGTTGTTGTTTTCATCTTGTTCCGTCTTAAATGTTGAGTTTAACAAGATGTTTATTTTTAGGGTTCGTTCTACTTTATTTCTTGAAATTGTCGACAAACAGCAGTTTTTAAGTCTTTTAGGTAATAGAAATAACAAATTTACGCACTTGGTTTTCTCCACTGAGTGACACAAGACTTGTCGAGGGTGTGTTGTCAATTGACGAATCATGATGAACTGCCTGAAAAAATAAACAGAGAGAAAAGAAGGGAATGTAAAACCAGTGCTGTAAAAAGAACAAAATGTATGTCGACGTGAGTTTCAGTCTAACTCATAGGAATGAGTAAGCTACCTCCCTAGTTTTATAAGTGTGCTTTTGTTCCGAATTTTTCTAACTTATCACCATATAGTTTTAAAAGGTTTTGTGTTTGAAACGTCGGATTATTTTAATTATTTTGATTAACACTTACCCCGTATTTTTTCCCTTTTTTTGGTTCAACTGATTTGTTTCAATTGGTAAATCTATTAGTTGAGAATAAAGATGCCGAAACTAATTTCTACGCTCACGGCACGTGCGTCACAATCACGTTTTGACTTGGTGGAACTAATTTTTCACCCCATGCAACGTCCATCGTCTAACTAGTGAAACCATCCAGTAAACAGTTCTATAATTAGTAGTACCAAATCAAGGCTGTCAATAATCCATATTTGCCTTTTGCGCCAGTTTAATTTCAGAATCATCCTCAGGGATATTCATGAACAGAAACTTTTCATGATAATCTGACACTGCCGAAGTCAACTGAAAAATGTAGACTGGTGCGGGATTTGAACTCGTGCCTTCGGGATACCAGTCCGTCGCTCTACCTTTTGAGTTATCGAGTCTACAGGGATTGGAGGTGGGTTTTATCCAATTTAAGTGCACGAAATATTCTCGCGATAACTTAACGCTTATCCATAATTCTGAAATAGAATTGAAACACTGCACATCCTCTCATGGATAAGCGTTAAGTTGTCGCAAGAATATCCCGTACACTTAAATTGAATAAAACTTGCTACCAATCCCTGTGGACTCGATAGCTCAACAGGTAGAGCGGCGGACCGGTATCCCGAAGGTGCGATTTCAAATCCCACTCGAGTCAACATTTTTCAGTTGATTTCGGCAGTGTCAGATTGTCATAAAATGTTTCTGTTCGCGCCAGTTTAGCATTACATAACACTAAACATCTCATTACAGATATTCAACAAACTAGTTCGATGACGGAGTTACAAAACTATAGTTTCAGATTTATCATAAAAAGAAATATCAAGGATCATTAAATTTGGATGGCTTCCGGGTCTATTTTTTTGGGGGCTCATACAAGCTTCTCAGTTTACAAAATAACAACCAGACAGTGAGTCGATGCTAAAGCGTGTCTATTTATATTGGATAATCATATCAGGTAGCTAAGCTGTTTTCCCCATAGAGGTCCAGTAAGGAGTACCCCTCATGGGATGACAGTGAACATAATCGACAGTCGACAGGGTCTTTATTGCCAAAACTGATAAACGGTGGAACTTTATGCGAAAAGCCGGGAATAGATGACACTAAATATTGAAATGCATTTCATCCCACCCTCAAAAGTGGCCGTTTCTACCGTTTCCATATCGCAAAATTTGATACTGTGAGACCGGCAATAGATAAAATATACATTTTTAGTTGAATATTGGAGTTACTTGCAGCAAATCCATTTTGTTCCATGAGTAAATGGAACTGCGTAAAGAAAATAAGTTAACGATATTTATATTTTTGTAAGATTTACGCTGTTTTTGAAGTGATCAAAAATGGTTTTTCGACCTTTTCTCGCTCTCAACGCATCATCTTATAGCAATTGACTCATTTCTTAGATACGTCTGGGAGCAGCCAAACAGTGAGGGAACGTTTTCATATATTGGAATATGCACAATGATCTGATTACACGTCGAAATGGAATCATCAGTAGTGCTCACTTGCTATCTTCTCAATGCATTTCTTTCTATTTTCAGTTTATATTATTTTCTTAACGGAATGTCATAGTAATGCCGCAACTAAGAAATTTACAAAAACAACCTACGTTTCAGGTTTAAATTTTACGATGAATATGTTGTTGCCTTCAATGGTGTTGAGAAAATCGTAGTGAAACCGTCGGTGGTTTACAAGCGAGATTTCTAATCGCTAGTAAACATCCAGCTAACAATTAACCTGCTTGTTGCAAGCTTTTCATGCAAAAGTTATTTCAGAATCACAAAACACTTGTTTATGAAAGAGGTCCCTTGGATGACAATTAGAATAATTCTTCTCATGGTGTTTCAAATAGTATCTTCATGTTGGCAGCGAAATTCTACTGACAAAATCTGGAGCTAAAGTAAGTGAGAAATGAACAAATATGCTTCGTTATTTCGTTCAGTGACTGATGTTTAAATTTGTTATCCAACACCAACAGCGTTCTTTTTGCCTTAAGCTCTACTAGCAAACATACGACCAAATATCCTATACTGTTCGTTTACCTTCCCAAACGTCAGGATCGCAAAAAAGCGCAGACGAAAAGCAGCTGTGTCCAATAAGTGATTTGTTTTTGCCTGCTTTCCCTACCTAATGACGGGTGTTCGACCCCAGAGCCATCTACTTCAGTGTATCCTCCTGTTACATCAAACCTTTTTGACAACCCTGAAATACTTGAAAGTTTCTAAAAGCTGCTAATAAAATTCATAATTCACGTGTAAAACGGTAAGTAACAATCATTTGCTAATCCGATGAAGCCAATCTTTCCTACGTTTTCTCTAGAACGGACAAGTTTTAAGCATACGTAAAAATGCTTGGTTTTTATGGAACGAGAAATCTGTTATCTGAGCACATTTCTCCATATACCCGAACAAGATGAAGCCTTCTACTCCACATTTAATTAGGTTATTTACTTACAATGCTCCTTTGCAGGAAATCAACATAAGCTTTTTCTTGCGTTTTAAGATGCTTGATTAACTTGGCCAGTTTGTCCATTTGATCTAAATCTTCATCCTTTAAGGGAGACAAGAAACAAGTTAACTACACAATATGGTGGTCAAATTTGTAACAAAATGGTTGTCGTGGATGAACAACACTAATAAAACAACATTGTTCATTATGGTCTCACCATTATCGTGCGCAAAAAAGCGCACAATATGGTGGTCAAATTTGTAACAAAATGGTTGTCGTGGATGAACAACACTAATAAAACAACATTGTTCATTATGGTCTCACCATTATCGTGCGCAAAAAAGGCGCATCCTTACAAGTGCGCATCCTTAATTTGTAACAAAATGGTTGTCGTGGATGAACAACACTAATAAAACAACATTGTTCATTATGGTCTCACCATTATCGTTCAGCGTTGACGAAGCAACAACCGTAATTCAGTAGTTAGATTAATTGATAACCATGTTTACCATTGTCAGCATGGACTATGTTGTCAACTTATCACAGTATTAAAAACAATGCTCTCACAGCATTCTTGTTATTGCATAACAACCCTACCGGCCAACATAGTTAAGGAAAGCCATCACAGTATTGCTCACAGGGTGAAGAACAACGACGTTCCGTGAACAAGTTATGTGTTTTTACACAAGTACATATGTAATGAAACTCCAACAAACCATGGCACTGCAGTTACTCCATATTCGTGCATGCTTTGACAAATGTAACTTACTGTTGCTTCATCAGGAGTGGTAGATTTGCTGTTTAAAGCGATAAAGAGGGATGTGGCCTGCTTCAGGTATCCCTGTATAACAAAGCATCAACGTAAAAGTTCTGTTATTAGTTCGGATCGTACAGGACAGTATAAACAACGGTATTCTTAGAGGAACGAAGTTAAAACTTGCATTATTTTGCTTTTGCCTATCTCGCCTGAAACTCAGCGTTCAAGAAAATAACTTGAACTCTTTGGTACAAGAATGGACTGGGAAACATAACATACAGAGATGAAATGGATTAAAATTTCTGAGCATCAAACAAAAGAAGTTAAAAATTTCATCTAGGACTCGATGTCTGTATTTCTTATGAAATTAAAATAATTGCACGATTGTTGTAGAAGATTTTGATGAACGAGAAGCAAAATGTACTGTTTTACGTGTAAAAATTAAGTTATATTTAGAAGTTACTCTTTAGGTGTGGAGCTTTGCGAGATTCTCGAAGTCAAACTGAGAACCTGAAACTGGTGAGTTGTAGTTATGTACTGGTCTGTGGTGTTACATATTGACAACCAACCCACAAATATCTATAAGTCAACGTTTCAATTAGCGCCAAGCACAGTCATTGTAACTGCGAAGTACCAAATACAGTGTCATTATTCGGTGAGCTTTTATGAAGGCGTGATTCGACGGGGCCTCACGCGTATGCACCTAATATTTGAACACCTTGGTAATAATAAGCTGAAAAATAAACTGTACCGGTGTTCTTTGCAGAGTACAAGAAGCAGGTTAAGAACCTTACCCGAACTTGCTTCAACCGGTCTATTATCTTGCTTGAGTCGATCTGCCAAAACAGGGAGGAAACAAAAGTTTGAAAATGACACAAAAGAAAAATAACTAGTACTTTTATACTTAGTACAATTCAATATCTCTATAAGCCTATCACCTTCCTAAGAAGACACCTCTCTCAAGCAAATCGCGGCTATTAATTGAAAGAAACAGTCTTTTAACTTGTTAACTCCCGTACAAGTACAAGAGCGAAGCAACAATTTTGGACTGCACTATCGTTACGTCTAACGGATGAACTTAGTTTTCTTTTACAAGGTAAATTGCAAAATACAAAGAAAGGAAAGCATCAAATTTATTAAAGATTACTTTCTCTTTTCATTGAATTGAATTTGATGCAACACCAGTATGTGTCTGTATGCCGTACAGTATGCAGACTGGGATATTTTACGGCAACATACGTTCGGTATTTTCAGTAGGGACCAAATCATACAGCACAACGTTGGTCACCACTGAAACTCATGATGACCACGGTAATCTCACATTACATCAAGTAAAATATTAAATCACACAATTACAAACATATAACTAAAGTTAGTTATAATACTAACAGGTATAGCAGCACTGGCAGTATTTCCGTTTCCTGCTTGCAACGGGTTCGGTCCGTTTCGCCTTGCTTGATTTCTTAAATTTCCCGCTCTCAATGGACCTTGACGTACATTTCTTTCATTATTGGCAGGTAAATCACTTTTTCTACCAGATTTTTTGCGTGTTTCTTCCACAACATCTCTCTAACGGATGAAAGTTTTTTAAAAAAATAGCAAATTGTACGCAACCAAATGTTTAAAAAAAATCAACCACACCAACATTGCCCATGAAATAATAAAGACGCTTTAATGATTCAATAGACTGGAGTGCAGTTTATCGAAGGCAAACCGCTGACCTTTAGAGTTGGGGTTAGGGTTAGAATTAGATTTACGGTTACGGTTTGGTTTCGGGTTAGCATTAAGATTAAGTATAGGGCTATTGTTAGGTGAGTTGAGCCCGCGATTGTCAAATTAATTTAGAAGCAACCACTAAAATGCAACCAATTCTTTCAAAAAATGCATTAACATGTAAAAAGAGGACAAAATTTCAGCACTTATAAACTGTTGACATGGTACTGGTTACTCGGCCAAGTTACTAGGATTACCAAATTGAGATGTTGGGGCTACTCATAATATGAAATCAATTTACAGGGCTAACTGTATGTGGTGAAACAAGTCCGTGAAACAAGTTACTGGTTATCATGCTTAAGAAGACAGAAATTTCATCTCGGGTATACCGATGTATCAGGAAAGAATTGTTTACGAGAAAACATTTCTATCTCATAATGCCAAAATTCCAGCTTGATTGCCAAGTCGTCGGTACGAATATTTACCCGCCAATTTATGGCGCATCATTAACCAAGCAGATTGGTGTCAGGTAAACGTTGCTGGTAGAGAGAAAGTGAAGAGGAAGTGAGTGCCAAAATGAAGGATCAGGAAATTTAAATCTAAATTTTTGTAACAAATGCATTTTAAGTAATACATCGTACAGAAGGAGTGTCTGATCTGATTTCCAAACACCAAGAAGTGAGTTGAAAAACGAGGCGATAGCCGAGTCTTTTTGACCATCTTCGAGGTGTTTGGAAATCAGATCAAACACGACCTTCCAGGGTAACTTATCGCTTCTCCAAGGAATCCGTATTTAAAGAGAAAATTAGGTTTAAAGTTTTATGTTTATTAAGATCACATTCCTAAACTACATGTGTAGCTCAATACTGATTTTCTTTCTGTTTTTCTCATGAATTATTAATGTATTTGAGAAGGATTGGTAAATTGTAAAGATACGGAAGACAGTGTTCATGACCTACATTTGAATGCGACGATAGCTCTTAGATTTAATTTTTATGTTGGGACCATCACCTTTGATCTCTAAAGACCAAGTTGTTGAAATAATTTGAAGATAGTGACAGTGAAATGCTGAATCGTGACACTCTACTGTACCTCATCATCAGCACTGAACGTCAGTTGTTGTTTTAATTTATCCATTGCTCGATGTTGAGCTGCTCCAGATGCTCCAGAAGAAAACCTAGTTCTTGGTAATGTTGCTGGAGTATGATGTTTCTTTCGTGTGAATTTTGTTGGGGAGTCATCTGAATATTGTCCACGTTGATTCTCCTTCCTTTTTGGCTTGCTCGCTTTTTGGGATTCATGCGATGCTGCACCTGTCCAGGTCTGAAGCAGAAAACAAAAAATAAACGTATACAAAGTCATACTATTCCACTTTTGAAGTACTGTATATAGTCTACTTTGTAATTCTCTCTATTAAGTGATTTTTCCAGGCTAAAAGAGTCTGTGCATTAAAACACTTCAACATAACAAAGGACTGACTTCATCAAACGTATCTGTGGTCGATATGTGATGTTCGCCTAGGTCAATATCTCAGAAAAACGATTTTCCACATGTAAAATCTTGCATATCATTCATCTCATTCGTTAACATGATCATATCGTGACTACCGCATAGTTAGCACATATTATCATAAATTATAAAATAATTCGCGCCCTACGCACGCTCTGTATTAAGAAGTATTAAGTCTAAAGGGTTAGTTCATATACAAACTGTAGTCAGTTTGAATAGGAAGAAATTCAAGTGTGTTGTGATATAACTTTATGAGCGACGCCGGTTTCATGGTCGTGAACATTGCAATCAAAACACATGTTTCGATTGTGACAATGCTGCGAAAAGGCAGCGGAACGTGTTTAAAAGTAGCATGCCACAAGGGCTGCTGCAGCTAGGGAGGTCCGAAGAGCAGCTTCCCCAGAAATTTTTGAATTCTTGGGTTTCTGAAACGTAATTTTCTGCTTTTTGGGGGACATTTCTGAGCAAAGTTCAACGGCCACAATCCATATCTATTATTGTACATTTTGTCAACATGAAAGCACCATTCATGTTATCATAAGTGATACTAAATGACCTCCACTCAATAAAGTTCAAAGTCTCTACGTTCAGAGCATTTTCCGAATCATTTGTTCATATTACGTGGACATCTCATGTTGATCGATATTACGTGGATTTAGTGTTCGGGAAAAAAATTACGCGGACAATGCTTTACCTACGCGGATCAAACTTTTCAGGGTGGGGCTGAGGGTTAAAACCACTGATTAAAGGGGCGTGTCCAAAGGTCGTGGGTGTAGCTCGAGTTTATTTTTTTTGTGTGGTTGCACTTTTTAACCGGATTTATAATTATATTCATGTTGGGAAACCGGTTTATCCTTCTTCAAAGGTCAAACGTCAAATACAATTTGAAGATCACTTATGAAGGTTCTGATAGTCTGATTTAAATGACGTCAAGTTCTTGCGCGGTGTACGTCTGTCGGCGTTTATTTGATTTGTTAGAATCTGATGAATTTGCACCCCTTATGGCAGTTTAAAACTGCAGCTACACGTACATGTATAACCCAACCCCAGTCAGTACACAGAAACCTAGCTAGGGTCATAACAAATTACAGACAAAATTCAAACCTCAGGTACCAAATTCAATACGACAAACACCACCACAATTTGGTGGAGAAACAATGAATAGAGCCTGAAAGAGTGACTACAATGGCACCGTAAAAAGCACAGAATATATAAGACTTCAAATAACATTAAAAATTGCCAAAAAATTGAACTGTTTTTTTGTTTCTTGATACAAAATCGTGTGCAGTTTGGTGTGGATTCAGATCACCAACATTCTTCTAATGTTCATGCAACAGCATAACATGGTTCAGTTAACTTTGGGTAACAGTAAATCTTATGTAGGATTTCAATCTGTGGACTGCTGAGAAGGATGTTCATGCTGTAACTTAAGTAAGGGGCACATTGAGATATATGCAAAGTAAATGCACGATTGACTTCTGATAACATATGTAACAGGGAGTTGGTACGTGTTAAATACTGTACATGAAATTGATACACACAGTTAGAACTGTGGTGACATGTTTGATTTCCATTTGACAGCTGTTATTCAGTCATGACAGCATCTTGTTGCACAGAGTGCTGACAGATCAGCTTGCCATTATTCAAGTCCTTGGCACACAGTCTCTTGAAAGATAATTCAATAACTGGAATTGAACAAAAGCATTTTGATTTCCTGGTGAAGAGTGAATGTTGGCTGATCAAATCATCTGTTCCTTTTTTGAACCAGGAAATTAAAAAGAAAAAAAAAAGGCCAGTATGCTTCTGGTGAAGAGTGTGAGGGGTTTGTCAGCCATCATACACCATTTTGGGGATCCAGCTTGGTCTTGGAGGAACTTGATCATATGTGTAATCATTTGTTTCCTTCACAACAGTAAAATGTTTGTGGTGACCGATACTCCTGCTGCATTAATATCTCTGCACTGCAATGTTGAAGAAGTCTCCTTGGCTGCACTAAGCACTTAAAAAGCCAGTTTACAGTCAGACGAAAATGAATAGAAAAAACCTTTCCAGTAGGGTTAAGATACCTAAAGTTTTTTGAGAAGTAGCACTATTACGGGCAGGCAATGTTGTTGGATACAAAAGTTTAAGTCCTGGATTGCGTAGGCTTAACTGTTCCTTTAGGCACAATACCTAGAATGTGCTGACCATTTTGGTAATGCATGGCCATTCGTGTAAACAGTCCTGCAAGCACATGTTGAGACAATATGCAACACAGTGAATAGAAAAACCATAACCAGCTGACAATTTTAAAAAGTAAAGTATAAAACATAATCTGAAAATTAACATCTTGAAACTTGAGATACAAGTTAAAACAAATTGCACCTGTCTTAGTCTTGTTTTAACTTGTATCTCAAGTTTCAAGATGTTAATTTTCGGATTATGTTTTATACTTTACAGTGAATAGAGTATTCTATACTTTCCCTGCTTTAAAAACCAAGCATCCTCACTCAAATGGCCTGACATATTGGACACATAATAGTATGTGACTCAGCAATTGTTCAATTAAAGTTCACAGCCAATAATAACATCTTTAAGTCTACTTAATGTACTTGAAAAGTAGCAGCATCTACTTCTGCCTGAACAATGACAACCAAGCATTTGATATAAAACTCAGCTATATCAAACCCTCTTAAGGAAAATGCAAACTTTTCATCTCTACCAACAGTGTACCTCATGTTTCATCTGTAATCTTTAACTTGTGCAAGAATGTCACAGAGGACCTTATTGGCCATCCTTTCTTTTTATTCATCATTGTCATGAGAAAGGTATGCACCACACAATCATGATTCCAACATTTGTGGCCTTGTAGAGTATGTCATCTGATTGAGATTTGAGGAGTGACTTTATGCCAAGTTGCTATTTTCATCTTGGTGTCCACAGACAGGTACATGCAGTAAACTGTGTGGCAGTAAAAACCTAATAATTATACTGTACCTTGCTCAGCATTGCTTGCATACAGTGTGCTTCTGGTTAACTGCTGAGATACAGTATCAGTTGGTATAAACCAATAGAACATTGCTGGTAAGATCCACACTTATATGTATAGTACGCTTCTGGAAATGTTTGTGTTCCCTAAAACTCTGCTTAACATTCTTTCACTTGTCTAATCCTTTTGCACCGGATTTATTCAGACAAATTGGATTTATGAACTCTGTTACTCAAGATGATCATCCCCAGATATTTTACTAGACTGCTATACAATGTATGCCAGTTTTTATCAGTACAAAATTGTCTTGTGCAAGAAAAATTTTAAAATGCCAGTTTCCTGTACCAATAAATTATGTTTTTGGTATTAAAATGTTACTCTTAGCTTAAATATAAACTACAGTCATACACTGTCAATCAAAATGTGACTGTTGATCTAATGTTGAGTTACATCAACAGTCACATTTTGATCTAAAACACTTGGCTATTGCCTCTTGTTTTAAATTTCATAAAGCACTCCTGATCAGTTTTTAAATATAACATACTCTTGAGACCACTCTAGCCCGGTATCAAGCACTCTACTCACATGATTCTAAACTTGCTACCTGTGTGTGTGTGTCTCTGTCTCTGTCTCTGTCTCTGTCTGTCTCTGTCTCTGTCTGTCTCTGTCTCTGTCTGTCTCTGTCTGTCTCTGTCTCTCTCTCTCTATATATATAAACCAGTACATATAATAGAATATAAGCTTAAAATTGTCATTGTTGCTACTCAGAGTTTCACATGTCTATGACATCATCAGGCAACTCTTATTCATTAGCCAATATTTCTTGTTGAGATATTCCTTGGTATATATACATATATGTACGTATGTATGTATGTGTATATACATATATATATAAAAAACATCAAGACCAACTCCCCAACTTGTCAACCATATACAACATCAATTTTAAAAAATCTTGTTGACTTTAATAACATTTAAAAAACAGATTTTTTAAAATCGTTAATATATATATATATATATATATATATATATATTGATTACTTATTAACTGAGTGCAAGGTCTGTATGGGAAAGTATTTGCCTGAGGTTAAAAACCAAGGGCAAATACTTTCCCATACAGACAGAACTGAGGTTAATAAGGAATTTATTATATGGCCTTTAGCACCTTTCTTCATTGCTTTTAATGAAGCTTTGTGTTCATGAGTTAGCAACTTAGGTTTACTTGATGTTTTTACCTATTTCTTTGTGGCTTTTTGCATTTATTCATCTAGGTTTCTGCTTAAAATTATCATTGAGAATGTTTAACTTCTTTTTTCATAGTTTGTTTTTATAAATCTTTGGTAAAACATACATGAACCTGGCTTGTTTTTCTTCAAATCAACTTGGAAATTTTCCTGCCAAAACTAGCCAGTCAGTAGGAAAAACTTATTGCACTGCTAGGCAGCCAATCAGCATGTGTCATTTTGCATACAGACCAGCTAGCAAGCTCAGCTATATAATATATATATACAGTATATATAATATAAAATATGTATGTGTGTGTATATACATACTGTATAATCATATGTAAAGTTTATTTTACAGTACAATTAGCAAATTACCTACTGGTGGGTATTAATTCAAAAAATAAAGTAGAAATTTTAATATATAAAAATAATGGAGTTGTACCTACCAAGTTATTTGGTAATGAATGGTTCTCTCCTGTTTCAATTCTTTGTAATTCAGAATTAAGACTTAATTCTGCATCAAAACTTGTGTCATATCTTGGGGGTCTCCTGTTATGTCTTGGCTCAAAATCAAAATTTCTAGATTTATAGTCATCATAAGGTGAACCACCAGATGCCATTTTTTAAACCAGTCAATGGTTATTCAATATTTCCTCTCAATAACTTGCTCTAAAAGATAGTCATAAGGATATTGGTTATATTAACTGTACTTGTATAGTGTATTGCCTGTGTATTCAATAATAACAGATAATTACAAATAATGACAGAATTTGCCTGGAATAAATTTCAAAATTACCTTCAGAAAAAATTGAAAATCGTTTCGAAAAAATGGTGAGCAATTTAAGAAGTGTATGATATATGTTGAAACCAAGATTTCCCATCTTGACATGAGTATGCTATTCAATGCTGAAAATAATGGCTGTGCTGTTAAGTGGTGCAGTAGGATTGACTGACTGAATCTTTTGAACTTTGTCATCTCAGTTCTCAGGAGTTTTTCATTCCATGGCACAAAGTGAAATCAACTTTATTCAGGAATGGTGAAATTGTATAAACACAGTATAGGGTGATTAATTGTTGAATCTTTTTGTGAATGCATTTTCAATATCTAATATCTGAGCTCTTTCACAAATTGATTTAAAACTGTTTTCATACATGTAGATGGTTTTCTTCAAGTACTGGAAATACCATACAGGAAAACAAAAAACTTTTTTTTATAATGGAAAACTTTATTCCCTCCTTTATTCATCTTCCCAGTTCAATATATTGAAAACTGACATGGAATTGCCTAAATGTCTTTGTTGATTCACTGGGGTAAAGGAAGTACAGTAACTTTCTCCTTACTGCCTGTTTCTTAAATGGCATCATTCCGTAACCTTAACTTTTGGCCAACTCTAAAATAGATCACACTTTTTCTGAAAGCTTGTATGCTCTCAATCATACAGATGGTATACTCTTTATCTTAAACTGTTCCTTACTGTAACAGAAGTATTGCAAGTCTTCACAACAGTCAATAACTGACTTGACAATCATCTGGTCTTAACTACAGTACACATAATCTGAAATTTAAAAAGGATCATCTTAAGCAGGAATAGGTTAACTTACTGACAAAAAAGCATTCAAATGGTTGTAATTTACAGAAATAAAAACTGGAAAAAAATTACAAATAAAAGAATATCTGGAAAATGGTTTCAAAGTTGTGAATCATAAGCCTCCCATTTAAGTATGGTACTTCTATTTATTACTGTTAGATTAATTTCAATTTCAATCATCGTTATTCAAATTGTGATGCCAAATAAAGGTTTCCATCATATTAGCTGGATAGCACTTGGATTTGCATGGTGGTACAAATGTGGGTGCCATACCTGATACATGTCAACTGAGATCTTTTTTTGCTGTGGATATACATGTATCTTACATTTACAGTACAGTTGAAACTTCACTAATACAAAAGAAATTTTATTACAGATACATAAAATTTGACCCAACTGTCTGCTCATGCATTGGGTAAAGGCAATGCTACATAGATTGACTTTTAATTATGATTGGTATTGATGATGATGGTAACAGCAGCATACATAAACATTCTTGATTCTGATTGGTTGGGAGCTGTACAAATTTCAAGATACAGATACAGAAAAAAGGTAACCTTAAGTTACACTGAATTATCTTGATATCAGTACTGAATTACTCTTGTTGGTACAGCAGTACATGTACTTGTTTCATGTACATTATAAGTTAGTAATAGCATGGTTTCTCGAGCTACACACTGATGAATTTTTCAAAGACCTCAGAGAGCAAATGTTCTTTGGATTATGTTATTTTGACAGCCTTCGAAGAATTCATTCATGTTTTTTTTTCAAACCACACTCAAAACCATCCTATTGCCTATACCAGTTGTTCCCAACCTTTTGCTTCCCAGGGACCCCTTTACTGATTTCAAAAATCTTGGCAGACCCCTTTCCCAACTGAAACTGCAGCTTCACTGGTTTCATTGCTTCATTGCTTAAAATCTCTCCTCAAAAGATGCATTCAGGTTTGCTTTGCTCAGCTTGGCATGGAATAAAACCAAATTTTAAGTACTCAACATTGTATCCTTGTAGTTCAACCTTTCCAGTGGCAGATCATTTCGAACTCATGATTAATTTATGGACAGATAAACGCTGGAGAACTTTTCCTGTAAGAACAAAGCTCGGGGTGAAGAGGTGAAGCGTGGTTACATGTAACATGAGATGAAGCTGTGACCTGTTAAAACCTCAAAATTACGAGTTCTTAAGTTACACTTACACCCTTTGGAACTTGTGATATTAACTGGTAGTTTGCAATAAAAAATAGTTGAACCAATATTGCAGGTACTCTTTTGCCAAAAAAAAATAGTTACCTTCTGCAGACCCCGTTCCTTTTGCGTGGACCCCCGGCGGACCCCTTAGTCTCGGCGGACCACCAATAATTGTTTGCGGACCCCAGGTTGGGAACCACTGGCCTATACTATAGTTGTGCATAAGATTGATGTATGTACATACAGTAAACCTTTTGTGCAACATCATAAGCATTACAAATTGCCATTGAAAATCATTTCATGAACATGAAAATAACGTTGAGGGAAGGAAAGTACATTCCACCACCTTCACGAAATGTGACGCACTGCTTCAAAGAAAGCTCACAATCCTGCTATTTACAGAAACAGTTTACCGACCCAAACTAGAAGAGCATGATGAAAATACACAGCATGATGTGATACTGTGCAAAAATTTAACAGAAGTGAAAGTCCAGCAATGACAGGTTTTTAATGGGATTAGTTCTGACAGGTAGCACACAGTTGTTTCAAAGGTTTCAAATACGCACTAAATGCAATAAAGAGCATTTGAGTCTCCCAGAAAGGGCGCTTGTGTTTACTTAATACTGTATATATGGATGTGCGAGGACGGTTCAAGTCCAGGATAAATAGAGTTTACATGAAAAGAAAAACAAAAACGGAATGGTATTTTGTATTTACAACAGCAAGGACGAAATTGTGTTAGCTGGTACACAATCTTGCAGAAGATGCATTTTCACTTCCTAAACCTGAACTTCCCAAAAACCACAAACCCAGTCACGAAATAGAAACATGACCTATGCATAAAACGAAGTGCATGCAAAGATGCATAGAAAGGATATGCAAAGATTTATTTATGAAATTTTACGACAAAAACACTTCCAAAAGGCATGGAGCGCATCGAAATCCCATCACCAAAGGCGAAGGATGCGTCGCTATGGCCATTGGTTACTATACATACACAACATATACTTCAATGTATCCTGTGGACCAACAAACTAGCACTTTGACAGGTCTTTAAGTTTCTTAATGTTTTATGAATATCACTCTCATGCTTGAAGGAAACACTTACTCGAAAAAATTTGCCATTGTAGCCAAATTTATCTATTTGTGCAAAATGGTCTCACAACATAATGTAATTTTATCTGTTCTTCTGGACTCTAAAATATGAGCTATTATAACGCATGAAAAATCGGCCGGAGTTAAAATAAATTTAAAACTACGTACCTTTTTGTCAATGAACATGCACTATTTTCTTTAAAATCAACGACTTTCTTCTTTTACTAAGTAAAGGACACAGGTTGTCTTAAAGAAAAGTACCCGCCATAGACTTAATGGTTTTATGGCACGAAGCGCAGTGATTGGTAGGTGAAATTGTTATTAGTGGGGGAAGGGTAAAAAATTCTCTCTTCTTTTGATCTATGGATTCTTCCTAAATTTTATGAGGTGTTACTACTGTAAGTTTTATTAGATTTCAAAATGCATTTAATACTGAAAAAAAAGGTGCTTAAAGCCTCATATGTTGCTGCATGACAAAATAAATGACAGCATTCTCAGTACAGCAAATTACCCTTGTCCTCCCTAGTACCAAAACTGAAGCACACACCTCGCGTTGCCATTTGGGACAAAAACAAACTTAACATTCGGAAAGTTGTATGAAATGAAATCTTGACAGCTTCACGAAATAAAAAGAAATGTCTGGTTTTTACTACTTTGCTATTGTTGGTCACAATGATAACCCAGTTTACGAAACTGAGTTTACTCCCCACATGAAATCAAATCACCCTAGTGCAGATTCAACGAGAGAGCATATGAAGGTGTAGTAACCCCTTACGTTTACTTTTCTACGCATTTTTATGTTTTGCAACATTGAATTATAAGAAAATGGACCTATTTGAAAACAGAGAGATGACCATCGGCACTTGAATCAGTTTGTAGTCCATGCAGCCCTTGATCTCGTGGATGAAATGATGTGGAGCACAAACAACATGTAAGCATTTCCTGTTCTCTCTACTAAAATTTATCTAGATCTTGTTTCAAATCATAGCCCATACCGTTTGTCTTCGACCATATTACAGCTAAACAAATACTTTTGTCTTAATATTTATCCCCGTTAGCTCTTTTTAGTTCGAATACGACTTATTTTACTGCGGCTAACACCAGACTACTTTACTTCGGCTACCGTCAAACGATTTTACTCGTCCAGACTCCAGAGAAGACGTCTCGGACCGGAAGGAGTTAAGACTACCACAATTAACTCTTCAAACCGAATGCAAGGGCAGACTTCCCAAACTGGAAGGAGACCCATGTAAAGATACAATTCTGAAGCATGCTATACATAGAAAATCAATTATGAATCCAAATTCATACTTCAACCCTAAGAAGTACTAGTAAAAGAGGAGTAAAAAGAAAATGAAGTTGATAGAGAAAACAAAAAATAAAATCAAAATGAGGCATAAGGGAGTTTGGAACTTGGACTCAACATTTCCAAAGTACTGTAAGTGCTTGAATTAGCACCCAGGATCCTTATTTAATTTTTTGAGCATAAGGGGGGGGGCACTTATTTGAAGTGGGGTACTTATTCTGTTTTCCAAACTTTGCCTTAATAAGGACTCTTACCATTTTTGTTATTTAAGCAGAAGAGCTGTAAAAAACAATACAAATTACAGTAAACATAAGCACATTTACTAGGGGTGTGTGTGTGTTTATTATTAAGGGAAGTGCTTATTTAATTTTTTGTTTCTTAATGGGGGTGTTTATAGAGACTGAAATTGACTTTTTAAGTAGGTTGCCCATTAGGCAACCAACTTTTCAAGTCTAGGTGTCCAACAAGAAATCTAGTCACCAAGTTTGGGATTGTTGCTTAGTGGTAAAACACAAAACAAGGTGATGGTGAATATAAACATTCTAGATGTGAAAGATCATTTAACAACAACAAATGGCCTGGTTGTATAATTGTACCTTTTCTCTTGCAAAATATGTTGAACTAAAGTTATCATTTCTTTGGGTCACAATATCAGTTCTCTGAGAGTTTGTTAGTTTGAAATAATGTGGTTGTCCAATGGGCAGCCATCTTTTGCAATATAGTCACCAGTGTTAAGTTCTGGTTGTTTCTTACGACTGGATGACCGTAAAATTTAATCTCACAGTTACTTGAAGGGGATACTTATTTGAAGGGGGTGTGCATGCTAATTCAGGCATTTATGGTAAGTAAAACCAGATGTGCTAAGCATTACACCAAGAACAAGGAAAATGTACACTGATATTGGTAAAATATTTAACTGGTTTTAATGATTAGGCATTTAGGCTGTGGCATCTGGGATTAGCTAGATTAAAATATAAAAGTGGACTCTTTCATGCCCTGTGATAGGTTAAGAGTGTAATATGTGTATATAGGGGATGAAGTTAAAAACTTACTGATCAGTAACCTGCTATTGCAATAATTGGCAAAATTAAATGTTACAGTTGCCAAAAATTTAACACTTTAATTCCCAGGGCTCATCCTGGTGATAAGGAAAAGCATCTCATGTTAGCCAGAATAAATTATTAAAGTGTGTCTTTGCTTATTAATTGCTTAATCTTAGTGGATTGTATATAAATGTGCAGTTACTGTAAATGGCTTTAATTGTAGAGTAGAGAGAGTGGGAAAAACTTGAAAAATATAGGATTGTTCCCAAAAAGATCCATACCCTGTACTTCCTATGGAGTAATACCAACTGGGTACCTACATCTCCCTGCAATTAGGATATCTTGGACAAAGTATAAATGAAAATACAGCATATGGTCTTTAAAGTGGGAACTAGTGAGCTGTCATTTCATACAACTGTACTTGTATGTGGGTCATGGAAATAGAAACCATTAAAAATGCATGTATGCAGTGAGACTTGAAAGGCTCCTATGTTGCTGACAGAAAAAAGGCTGTAGGAACAGACACTAGACACTGAAAATCAGACTCAATAAGTCAACGATTTCTAAAGTTGAAAAGGGTACAGTTGACACTGATTACAGCATCACTGTTATGATCTTTTAAATTATATACAAAGTCTTAAAAGTACATTGTACAGCATAATTTGGAAATACAGTTAATAATGCATTAATTGAAGCTCTGCCATCACTTGTAACTTGTTATTTTTATGAATATTTTGCTGGTAGTTAATCACTTTTTCTTCGAGCTGAGGAATATTTTGTGAAATCAGTTACAAAATTTAGATAAGATTATCACTATCCAAAACAAATAGTATTTTATATTGTTTTGGTACTGGTATATGAATTTTATGGGCACTTAAACTCTCATTGAATCCTGACAAATTTTACTCGACTATAAAGACTAAATTTTGTTTAGTCAACTGTGGTGCTTGACATTTATGATCCAAAGTGTTTTTTTCCCAAAGTTTTCTAAAAATTTTGTGCAGTAAGTTCCTGGAAATTGTGTATATAGTTAGAAAGAACAGAACTCCTCATGTTTGTTTTCATTGTTTCTACTTTAGGTACTTAAAAGTTATTGACAAATTCAATGAATGGTTTGTTTCTGCATTTGTTACTGCTGGAGATATCCTTTTTGAAATTATGATGTATATATGGATAACTTTGACCTCCACCATATGAAACATGTCATCTAAGTTATCCCTTCCATTATCGTGGGATTATTAGCTATGGCATTTTTAACACCTTAAAGTGGGGAGCCTAAGCCTCTTGGGCCTGTCCCATGGGTCTGCCAATGATACACAGTATGTTAATGCCTTTTTTGAAATCCGCATTATTATTTACATAATTCTGTAGATACCATATGTACATACTGTATACATGTAATACTGTAACATATATATATGTACATGTATACTGTATGTATACTTACGTGTACATACATGAATACAGTATGTATGCAGGTATTGATTATTTAGGTATTAATGTGTGAGTGTGAGGTCTGTACAGAAAAATATTTGCCTGAGGTTTTGTACAGACTGAGCAAAAAAGAAGCAAGGTCTATGTGGAAAAACTAAGGGTCTATGTGGTCTATGTGGAAAAGGTCTATGTGGAAAAAATACATACATACATACATATATATATACAGAATTATGCAAATATGTGAATTTCAAATTTAAAATGTATTAACATACAGTATATCATTCAGTATGTACTATCAATAGTTATATCACTTATAAGCTTTGTATATGTGAGTGTACATATATGTGTATGTGTGTGTATGTATGTGCACATGGTACACTGCCAGAAGAAAAGGACAGTATGGTAAAAGCAAAAAATTAAATTTTGAATCCTGACCAGCAGTTTAATGACTTTGTCAGAAAAAGCAAGTTCTTTAACATATTTTATGTATGAGATTCATGGTCTTACATGATGTTAAAAATGAGGATGGAATAAAAAACTTTTTTAATGAAGTGTATGAGACATTTATAAAGGTGAGTCACAATAACAAGTGGTGAATGTAATTCCAAACCTAGTTTATTATTATTTTTTATTTAAAAAAAAGGTGACCATGTTCCAGAATTGAAAGCCAGTTCTGGTCGGATGGTGCACCTGCTTAAGCTGGATCCCCTCTCACATTTGTTTTCTCCTTTAAAGTTCAATTACATTCATTTGAGAAAATAGAATGAGCAGCTGATCAACATGCACTGAGATATGGTCAACCAATTAAACCCTAGAAATACAAGGGTAGCTAAATTCCCTCACATGTTCCAAACCAATGGATAGTTTAAAAAAAAATATCCTAAGCTAAATTATTTTAGTGGGATAAAAAGCTAACCCCTCCCTAAAATAAGTCCAATAATTCAGATTTTACAACGACCAAACATCAATAAGTCAACAATCCTTGCAGAAGTAACTGTTTTTACACAATCTTTGATTTTTAATGGTGCAAAAAGGATGTTTTCAACTGTACTAGGTGATCCAACTTAGACGTTGTTGGGGACACGCAGGAACATGAAATGTATATGTACATATCAAGAAAAGAGCATTAAAGTTGACCTTTCATGAAAATCGATGGAAATGTTGAAAATGTTGTCTCCAAAATGGCCACTCCAACTACATATTAATCTCTTACATTTATTTTTTTGGCTCATAAACAGTTTGCTTTTGTGTACATTGGTGGAATACCATGCATACAGTATATCATCGTTGGCTCAGTTTCTTTTGTTCTCTGGAGGTTGATAAATAACTTATCAACTTCATTAAGATATTCATGTACTTTCTGCCGAAATTTTGCCATTTCTGTATGTTTTTCGGCAAGTTAGATACTTCTTTGGAAACTTCACCAACGATGATATAAGTCGGTTATATACCTTGATCTCAGTGTTTAAATGGTATAAACACCTCGTTCGTGGTATATAACCTTCACATACCGTGCAGTTGACAACCGTTCTTGTGATAAACTGACGACTTTTAGGTAAAGGTGACTAGTTCATTGAAAATATCGTGAATTATACATGACTTATGTACGACTTCGTGAGTAGAACACAGAGGGGTGGAGAAACAAAAAGAGTTTTGTGGTATTCACCTTGAAGAAAGAGCAGTTACGCTTTGATCGTCAATTTGGTGTGATGTTAATGTTACTAAATTGCTAATCTGAAATGTATTAACTATTAAAGTTTCTTAATTAGATTTTTGATCCAATAAAAGCTAGTCTAAAAGCTAACAAAGCCAAAAAAATATAAAATCCCAATATGTGAAATGACTGTGAAAATTAAGAAACCCGAAATTGTGAAATTTGGCTAAGAGAAAAAGCCAATCTAACAACCCTGAAGAAGACTTCAGTGTTCAATCGGTAAACCTCGTATCCAAGGACAATACTGCAAAGATCCAGATCGATTAATACCGAATGGTGATTGTGATTATTTCTTAAATTTTTTTGAGAGGGGAAGGTTGGAGACGGGAAAAATATTCGTGATTGATTTTCGCCGTTTTACGGCTACTGGTTAAAAAAGTGTCTGATGGAATTTTCTTCAAAAGACATTTGCCACGGGTGTATTTTTGGTAAAAAAACAGACGTGTGCATCAAAAGTCTTCAGATTCAAAAAGTATTCGAGTTGACACGAAAAATGTATTCGGATTCGTTGACCATTTACCCAGAAAAAAGTATCTTATTCTAGGTTAGTTACATGCTTGTGTGAACTTAAACAGTGGTTTCCTGTCTAAGAATGGACGTAAATCTTTACAGATTTTATGGAATGTCATCCTAGACAACCAAAATATTTCTTTCCATTCTCCGGATCGCATTGAAATACGAAGAAGTTTGGTCTATTGTAAACGTAGCCTTAATAAACTTCTTAACGTTTGCTTGCTTGTTGTCGTTTCGAGGGTCTCGTTCGGGATATTGAGAATCATATGGTTTTTCTCAAATATTCAAACATAAAGTGTCCTGAAAAAGAGAGGACAACTCGAAATGGAGTTTCGTGATTAAAAAGAAAAGGAATTTTTTTTTTATTTTCTTTGATCATACTTCAGTCGTTACGCACGAGACTAGTACTTCATAAGTAGCTGGTAACCTTCCCTACTTGACCCAGGTAAAATATTGTCACAGCTAGGCCATAGTAATCACTAGATGCGAAACTTGGTAGGAAGTTCTATGAGGGTCGCGGCAGCAAACTCTGATATCCCAACAAAAATTGACTCACCTCAACCAAATATCCAGGGATTTTATAGATAGTGCGGCAAGTCAGATGAAACTTTTTCGTCTCTCACACTGGACAACCTTAAAAGTTTTGAGCTGGGTTTTTATATTTATCTTAAGTACATGAACATGTTCGAAATTTGTGCTTTGAAAAGTTATTAAATTAATTCATCAGTATTACAGAGTTTGACTATTTTTATGCTTCATAAGGCTTTTCAGTAACCAGCGATATATCAGCCTGGAAGTTTGAGATATTTCTTGCAAAACTTAAGTATACTTTTGATATCAGTCATTCCCATTTTGGCAGAAGAATGCTTACAAAATTTGGTTAGAACGTTGTTTAGCAGACCCCAACAAACCACTTACCGTTTAGAGCTAAGGTTACAGCTAAGGTCAGGATTAGGTTAATTGAGTTCGCGGTTGCCGATTTAATTCTGGAATCCGCTAAACTGCATTTGAACCCTCATCTTTTCCCTATTTGATAGAATTATTAAATATACCAGCAGCATTACACTAGTTAATTCAAACTAAAATAGGTATTCTTTAAATATGATAAAATAGGTATTCTTTAAATATGATCAGCCGTGTTATTTTATTTCCTTATAATTACTTTTATTAGTGGATATTTCCGTATTTAATTTCGGTATATGTTGTAAGGTTACAAAGTGACTGAAATTAATTTATGTTCCCTTGGTTTTGCTCTGTAGGTATTGTTGAATCCATTTTATCAACATAATTCCAAGATTCGGCTTCCCGTCTTTGACAAAAAAGTGATGGTAGCTGGAAAGAAATATTTACTTAGCTAGAAAATTCTTAATTATGGTCTTCCCAGACGCATTTCGTATAAAAACGTGAACCAGATAATTTCCAATAAGTAGTGGCAAATTACGAAAATTTAGGTTTGGCTGCTAAATAAGGTAGCTTTCAAAATGCGCTTATTCTGCAAGAACATTCATTATTTTTCTGAAATTATTTTGAAAGGCATTTGCTGGATTTTGTCCGCAAAGGGCAAGGAATATGGAGACCCAAAATAAGGCATGTCTTTCCATCAGTTATGTAATTCCACAATCTATTGTAGTTTAGATCAGAACTCAGAATAATAGTGTAATAAATATAAGACATACCACAAACAAGTCTGGCGCAGTGATTTTTATTAAATATTCTGCCAAACATATACAATCGTCAAAGCCTCTTTTTCTTGGAATTTACCTTTCATAGAAAGTTTACTCTGTGGGCTTTTTCGGGGATAGACCATCTAACCACTTCACAAGGTGAGTGAAGGTCTTTCTAGTAAGAATTCTGCTTTTGGAGTATTTTTAAAAATTAAATTTGTTCAGCTTGTGCGTTCAGAATGGGACAGCATATGACCTGCCTGACGAAAAACTTGCTTACATAATAATTTTCACCGGATGTCGTACTCATCAGTAAAAGTTTGGTAAATGTACAGTAATAACAACAAGATTACATTGATTTTCTTAGTTTGGGGAGGGATATTTAAACCCTTAATTCCGTATCCAGTTTGCGTACAAACCAGGAAGATCAATCCAATTTAACTTTATCTGCAGGTTGGCGACAGGTGAGATGGTATCTCTGATATTTGAGGTTACGCAAGGCTATTTGTTTCCGCAGCATATATGGCTTTATAACACCCCTGTTTAGTCTCACTAATGTGAGCTTGTTTCTTGCAGGATAGCATGAGTATTTTCTGCGCATGCTCGAAAATAAGTAAGTTCCTCGAAAATAAGTCAGAGTTAATTACCGAGAACGGAGGTTCTTAGCCAGATACAACTGGAGGGGCGTAACCCGGGGGAGGCATTCCTAGGGTTACGCTCCCGAGGGATGTATCTGCTTAAGTGCCGGCGTTCGAGGTAATTAACTAATTTAGTTCAAATTTCTAAGGGTTGACAATCAATAAATAGGGACCTTAAGATCTGCGACATCAACTTCAACGACGCGTCCTTCGAAACAAAAGAATTCTTCATGCAAAAGAAAGAAAATGAATAATTTTTATTCTCTAGGCCATTCTGAACAAAGTCCTCGTTCTGCATACAACGTCCCCCAGACCATTTTGCCGGCGTTTTCACACGACGTCAAGACGTATGAAACGGCGTCGTATTAACTTGAGACAACGTGGGCTTCTCGAGATGCGCATGCGCAGTTAGAGCGTTTTCGAGTTCGACCTCTTCGTTCCCGTCCTCGTAAGGTCTCTTCACGTCTTGAGGACGACGTCAGTTCTTGGAGTGAAAAATGCTGTTATTTCAGATTGGATTCAACCCGCGAGTAGAGTCGTTTTAGGAGAACTGGAGCGTTTTAAGAGCCATAAAACAAGCCTCAAGTATCAAGCACGGTGGTCAACCAACTGTGGTTTCTTTAAATGCCGAAATTTTAAAGGACGTCGTCGTTCAAGTTGACGTCGTAGATCTTAAAGTCCATAATATTCCTTTGAGACGACTTTTGTATAAATAGATTTTTAAATTTAAATTAGATCACATTAGAATGAGGTTAGACGTGTTTGAGACCATTTTGTTAAGGCGGGTTAAAATAGTCTAGCAGGCAAATGTGTTTCAATTATTACTGAGATAAACAGCGACGAAGAAATATATATAACGCAAAATGTTTTCAGCCGGTCAGAATCACGTCTAAATATAGACGTTTTGGAAGAAATTCTATTTGGAGAACGGGAAATACTGCAGGCAGATAACGAATTACAACTAGTGCTCTTACTAGATCGAGAGAAAACCAAAAGACTTATCGTAGTTTCTGATGCAGAACTTGAGAAGAGGAATGATGACCGTACACCCGAAGGCACAAGACACAACATCAACTGGGCAGTTCGTACTTGGAAAGAATGGGCTGAAACAAGAAATCTCAAAGGTGGAAGCAGTAATGATTTGCACGGCTTTGTTGAACAGGACATTCTAAGTTTGCAAAACAACAGCGAATTAAATTACTGGCTTGCGAAATTTGTTGTAGAAGTAAGGAAGAAAAAGCCATGTGGAGAAGCGTACCCTCCAAACACTCTTTACCAGTTATGTTGTGATATTCAACGTCACTTTCGAGAGAACGGTCGGTCAGAAATAAATTTGAAACCTCGTGCTTTAAAAAATTTCAAGATTCGTTGGACGCCGAGATGAAACCTTTAACTGTACAAAGCTATGGTGTAGTGGTTAATGAGGCAGAAACGTTTACTGAGGAACAAGAGGAGAAACTTTGGAATCTAAAATTACTTGGTGACCATTCTCTATAAGTTCTTCTCGATACGATGGTGTTTATGATCGGGAGAAATTTTTCATTGTGAAGCGGGAAAGAGCACAGAAATGTACGATTTGAGCAACTAACATTAGTAGAAGCCAGTGTAACTGAGCCCGAGAAGCTTTTGTATCATTCGTTTGGCGAAAAGAACAACAAAGGCGGTCTGAAACATCACTCAGTAAAGCCAAAAAGAATTGAATATTACGCTAACAACGACATGCCTGAAAGATGCTTGGTAAATTTATATAAAAAGTATATTGCAAGATGTGCCATGGGTGTTTCTGGCAGTTTTTACTTGGCTCCAAAACGAAAAATCAAGGATGGAAATAAAGGTAACTGAGTCTATTTGTTTTTTAGGAAACTAATGTAAAATATAAAACCACGTATGTTCAATTTACTCAATTACTACAATAACACAGGTTTATTCTGCATTTGCTGTAGAATGATTTACACGCAATCCAGTGGGCCACAACCCGTTACGGCAAACGGTTCGAAAATTGTGCAAAGGTGCTGAAATTAAAGGCCACTTCACGAACCACAGTTTGAGGGCGACGACCACAACTAGAGGTCTTGTAAAAGGAATACCGCAAAAGTACATTATGGAAGGGACTGGACATTGTGATGTAAGATCAATACAAAAGTATGAAAGACCTGATGTTCGCACGAAGGAAGCTATTTCAAAGTCTTTGGATTGTGGCAGCTACTTCGGAAACGAAACACAGGTGGATACTGTGAATGAGAGCCAGAGAGCTACGTCAGGGGAGAGTAATACCAGTGGAAATACTATGAAAGACGAGCTCCAACGAGAAGAAATCGAAAGATGGAAGGCGCGGCTAGAAATTGGCTGGGAGAAATGTTTTTTTGTGATAGGTGCACTTTTAACTTCTATTAAATTTAACGATTTGAGTATGTGATATATACATGAAGTGTGACAAGATAAGTTGTGTTTAATTGGATATTTCTTGGATAAAGTTGAATTTCTTATTACAATATTATCTAGTTAATGGTTTGTGTCTATAGAAAACGCGGCGTTTTTCGCCAGGTTTTATACAGATAAAACCCGGCGTTTTCTGGGTTTTATCTCAATGAATAGAAAACTCGGCGTTTTCCGGGTATACAGATAAAACCCGTAAATTTGTAATAAGCTATTCAATTCTATTCATCAAACCCGCTTTTCCATGGAGAGATATCAAATCCCTCTCCTTGCTTGAAGATTCTAACCGAAATAAAACCCTATTGAAAACAATGGAAATCCGAAAAAAATTGAACTAAAACAAATTAACCCTCTCATTACTGCCGTACCGCTTTAGGATTTTATTCTGGCTAACCTAAGGGAGTTTTATTCCTCGTCTCTCCGTGACATTTAGTCACTAATTTCCCTCATATCAAGGCATTCTAAAAGTTTGATCACTGATTATTGATCATCCATTTCTGATCGTAATTCGGTAGAATTCTCGCCTAGCTTGACTAAAGAGAAACCAACTGTGTGCTTTACAAGCAATTGCGTGTTAAACTGTTAAATAATGTGACTGTTGAATTTTAAATGTTAGAATAGGGCGACCTGCGACCTATATGCGACCTATATGCGACCTGCGTGACCCCTGGATAAGGCCCGTTTGAGACTTCTTATATGAGCTAGTTAACAGCTATCTTGGGTTTCTAGGGCGCGGGGGTCCAGTGTAGATAGCTTCGATAAAACAGCGGCGTTCTTGAGGTTATACACTATCTAAAAGATAGAAAAAAAGCTTCTCGACGTTTCGACGTTTCACTAATCTCCGGACGAAGGGCCTTCGCTCGAAACGTCGAGCTTTTTTTCTATCTTTTAGATAGTGTATAACCTCAAGAACGCCGCTATCTTGCGTTTCTACTTGTCCTATTAATTAAGGCAATAGAGACTCTCTACTCGGATTCATTTTGTTTCTTTTCTTAACTGTCTTCCGACAAAAATTCAGTGAACTGTCTATGTACTAATTACTAAATTCTAGAGGTGAAATTTAGATTGCATTTCACAATTACGTACACATGAATTTTTGATCATATGGCCTACCTCTGAAAAAACTTGGACACCCCCGCGTCAAATTTCTTTAACCTTCACAGCCTTCTTTAACCACCTTTTGGATGATTTTGATCCGTAAACTCCCAAATCGGCCTTTGACTGTTTTACTCTTACTAAGGGAAGACATCTTAGTGACTCGGGGATTTAAGGATTAATACCCATCTAATTTAGGAAGCCATTTTGACTCTTTTAGGGCTACCGTATCTCCCCTTGACGAATAAAATTGTCTGGCGTTAGCCAGAACAAAATAATAATAATTGAAGTCGGACCCAAAAAGTTAAGGTTTTTACCACGTCATCACAGTCTTAACATTGTAAGTGGGAATAGTTCGACCATAGCGATGAATCATGGGTATGCAGGACAGATGACCACGACGGATGAGGTGGTACAATTTAATTTTGTCGGGATAGTTAACCCTAGAACTGAACTATTGTACGACCGGTTTAAGTAGTGGACGTTTTGTGGAATGAGGCAACGTAGGCTTATATTATCTTTGTTGTTCCTTCGTTTTATTCTTTTATTTTCATCTAAGTTATACGCGAGTAAACTCGGTTGTGTGCTTCGGCACCACCGTTCTATGAAACGGAGTTACACTTTCATTGTAAACACATCTTGATGCTAGGAAAAATTTAATGCGCTTAGCTACCATGAATATATCAAACTCTTCCACGGTCTGTGAATATGGAGATACACACATTGAACCTAATAAGAATTGATGTAAAATATTACATTGACAAATCTTCCGATACGCTCTACATATCTTTCTTTTACTGTAATGGGGATTACACTAAACTACATAACGAGTTCTTTAGTCAATCTATCCTTTATTCACTAAATTCTGTCCGCCGTCACTCCATCGCCTCAGGAATCTGTAGTAAAACAGTAAATAAGGATACTAATGATAGGAACAACTGTAATGATAGTAATTACAGTAATTGTAATTGTAATAATGGTAACACTATCAATAATTGTAATTATAGTAATAATGACAATAAAATAATTAAAAAATAATTATGAAATTTAATGATAATCGTAATAATGATAATCATAATAATAATAACAACAATAATAATAATGATGTGAACGCACACCAGAGACTATTCAAATCAGAAAAGTTACTCGGAGAGTATACTATAGAGAGTGGGAAATGAGATATTATCTTCGACAAGATTACTAATAAATGGATATTTATCAATGTTGCTTGGAGTAGTTACCAGAAAAGACGAGTAGGTGGATAAATACTAAGAACTGTGAATGAAATCGAGAAAACATGGGGTAAAAATTGTCAGGTATACCTTGTGGTAGATGGATCACCTGGGACAGCGCCCAGTATCCTACGAAATGGATAGAGTAGGGAGGATAGAAATGTGGACAACTTAAAATAGGCAGTATCGTAGCAATGTTTTTTGGAAAGTTTTGGAATGCCAACAATCGGAAAGAAAGTTCTCAGAAAAATATTTCGGGAAGAATTCAGGAAGCAGTCCGCTCAAGAAGAAAAAATCATTCCAGTGAACGTATTTTACGTCTTGAAGTGGGGCAACGTATCGGTTTGATGAATCTCCGTTACGTCGCCTGTGCAAAAAGCCAGTTGGAAGAGTCAGCCACATCAAAAGAACATGAAGGCCTTTTGCACAGGGGGATTAGCGTAAGAGGGAGACAAACTTGCAGCGAAAGTTTGTTCACTTCAATGTCAAAAGCATGGCTACCAGGTAGAAGAAATCCCAAACTGATTTAGTAGCACAAAATCACCAAGCGAACAACCTTATGGGACTTCAATTTAAACTGACAAACTGACTGTGAGGTGAGGAGACCAGATATTGTTGCCATTATAGTGTTGCCCCTTGACGAGATAAGCAGACAGTGTCTTACGATATTGCAATCCTTAAAAAGAGAAAGAACTATCAAATTACTAAATGTCAGGATTTTGATGACAGTCACGAACGCGAGACAAGTAAAGTCAGACGTCATACGTTTGCGGTTGGTGTAACGGGAACATAGTCAAAGAATTTGAAGGAATGTCGGACAAAAGCTCAAATTAGAAACACTCCAAAGCTTACGGAAACCAGACATTTTCGGAACATCGAGTATTCTAAGAAGTACTTGACACCTAAGGCTTGATGTTCAAGCTTGGTATCAACTGGTATGTTCCCGAGGAACAAGCCATGTGCTGATACGACAAAATGATGATGATGGTTCTGATCATAATCATATTCATAAGGATAATTATACTAATGATAACGATAATAGTAACAATTACAACAGCAACGGCAATGAACTCCCCCATACAATGATTACATTAAGTAGGTTACATACCTTGACCTCGGTGTTCGAGCGATTTATCAAACCGAGGTCGGGGTATATAATCGATACATATCGCATTTATGCTTGTCCCTCGATCACAAGATGATGGATATTTCGTGACATTCATAATTTGCGCCTTATGCCAATTAAAATGCCTTGAATTGTGGGTCATGTGGTTAGGTGAAGAGGAGTTTATCAACTTTTTAATTATAGAAGCATGAATTTTCCCCTTTGTACACTGTTCTTTTTTTGTGTCTTTGTTTTGTTCGTTCCTTTGTTTTGATGCTGTAATTTGTTATTGTATAACAATCGTACGCAAAATTAAGGTTCAAGCGCACTTAACATGAAAATGAACTTTCATTTGTGAGAAAGAACTCCAAAGCTAATGAAAAATTACGTTTACTACTCTTCCACATCCTTGAGACATTAAAATTTCTTAGATATGTTGAGAGATATTTTATGAGGATGAGTTACTATAGACCACTATCATTTACTACTGAAATCATGAACATCTGAAGTTGTTCGACGAACTCACTGAAAAGTTTGCGTGTGAACGCATCCTACGACATCCCACAGCAGGTAACATGTAAAAAAGGACCATTCATGGTTAAAGAAACAGGTTAACTAAAGAATTTTAAACTGTAATATTTACGTTACATTTTTTGTTACCTTGTAGAGGTTTTACACTACCAGTCACTCTTTCATGATTTGTGTCTTCTAAGAATGTAGAATAAAAAAATCAATGATAGATTATTCCAAGGTTAACATGTGCACAATCAGCCAAAGCTTTAATATGATGAAAAAAGGTCAAAGTGAAATCTAATCCTTTTTTACTGAAAAATTTAGGCTAACAGGTGCATAACGTGTTGCACATATATTGTAGGAACAAGCATAAATGCACAAAAGTTTTAGAGTATTGGAGTACGCAAGAGAAAAGTTTTTCGATTCTGATTGGCTGCGAATAGTTTTACTTCAAAGGAACAAACTGTTGGAAAACTGTAAAAGTGATTTGAATTGAATTAATTTTTTTGGCGCTGTGTTACTTTTTCATGCATATTAATTGACAATAGCATGTTTTCTCGTGCACTTTTGATAGTCTGAAAAACCCACTCGTGCGTGTTTTTCCAAATTGCACTCGAAACCATGCTACCACCGGTTCTAATATCAGCTCTGTTCAGAAAATTTTAACGAACCCTATGAAGATATGACAAGTGTGTGATAACATCGTCTAATAACGCTTGCGATTATTGATAATAACATATGCTTAGAGACTGCTTTATAGTTCTGGAGAGGTGACCCATGTTTTGGTCTTTCATATCAAACTGATCGTGCGCACACAAACCGACAGACTGCTGCAGTTTGGTTGTTTGTCAATGCTGTATCAGTTTGATGTGTGGGTTCGTGAGTGCTGCATCAGCGTGATACTACAGACAAATACATGTCTGTTCTCTAAAGAACCTTCGCTTGGTGAAAGAACAGTGTACACTCGCATACGTTGGTGTCGGTTCTACAGGAATGAAGTAGAAAGGCGTGCCATGTTTCAATGCAATTTAACAGCGCGGAAGCTGGACGATGGTATCATACACTGCTAATATATTAGCGCTAATGCACTCTGTTGTCATCATGCTCTCATGGAAGGTCGCAGGACGCTACAATTTTCGGATTGGACCAGATAGTAGGCTTGACGTAGAAAGTGCTTTTTTGCGTAAGTAGTAAGTTGCTGAGTTATGTCTCAAAAACGTCAACGCACCGACATGCATGGCTAATGAAATAAATACCTTAAGAATAAGTTGTCTTTTTTGAATTATAAGGCATATTTTGCCGTACATTACGTCATACACATGTCTGACATATATTTCTGGTTCGAAATGGTAGCAGTAGCGAACTTTCGTTTTACAGTGATAACAAGCCAGACGTTGGTGTGTAACCATGGCAATTTTCTTTCTAGAAATCAATGATTAATTTCATACTTCCAATCAATGCACCACATTTCCTATGAGTAGAAAGAATAACTTTGAAAATAAACAACTTTACTAACAAATCAAAATTTTGTGTTTTCAACTACAATATGGAATTTCCGAGGCTGAGATAGAATATCAACATTCTCCATCTAGTTTATTCAAGTAAGACAAACGTCATTTTCGTTTCACAAACAGTTTAAAACAATCAACGAACAACAGCTGGAGGAAGAGTTTAGATACATAGAGCCTTGAATTATAAAGCACGTTTCTTTTTCCCCCTTATTGTCTGCTGCCTACTGAAGTGTGTCTGTCGAGGTAATGGTGCAGAATACAAGGTAATTCCAAGACGTCTACATTAGCCTCAGTTACCAATAATACATACCTACTGCAGTAATGGGCGGTGGTTTGTTAAATTTATCTGGGTGTGTCGAAAATCTGGGAACCGGCGGTATTACAGGAGCTGTGTCTTGAACACCAGAATCTAAATTACGAAATCATAATTAGTTTATCAGTTTTAACGATCGTTTGATGGATCTCGCGTTGCTAAATATTGTTCGATTCGTAAAATGCTTGTCATATCAAAATTTTTCCACAAGAACTACTATAAGTTCTATCATTTAGGTTTCAGTCATTTTCACCTGTAATTGAATTTATGCTGTTGATGTCGAAATAGCTGCGTTTAGATTGATTTGTCGTGAAGGACATTTTTGCAGTTGAAAGAAGTATAATTACATACATGCCAATGACTGCTTGGTAAACATTACGTGCATATAACGTGTTGCTTTTTACATCGCAAAACTGAAAACCACCGAGTTTTTTTCCTCAGTACTCGCCAAGATGGTTTATTGTTTTCCAGATGTTGACATTCAAACTATTGGTAGCAGGGTTGGAACTGCCACAACTGCTATGGCGACAGCTGTACAACTTTTCCATATAAAAATGAAATATATACCTAAATATAATATATACTGTTAATAACCTTGTAGGAAAATAACGTGAATGAATGACGTTCCATGATATAGCTGAATATGAAGCCTGCATAGAAAACTTCTTTTCTTGTACAACCTGTACGTGATTAGGTGAGTGACAACAAAGGTATTGAATTTTACCCAAGATCAGTCTCAAAGTAACGTACTCTTGCTGAACGTTGGCTACTGTATTTTTAACTTGATACCTTAAGGTTTAGAGTCCAATTCGGGCTTAATTCACGTCAGTAAGCCGAAAGTCTTTAAAAAACCACTCGTTTGTATTATTACCAAATTGGTCTGGGCACCGTGTGACTTTAAAAGCAAATAATCTCAAGATAATTTATTAAGGTAGCACAAGGCCCTTTCTCCGAGTTCAAGTTGGTTAGATCACTGGAAATTGTGGCTTAAGTCACGTGTGCTAAAAACTGTTGTAATTTACCTGACTGAAAGCACTCTTTATCTTGGAAACATATGACTTGTGCTTGCTTGGTTGGAACAAAAATTAAAATACAATTAAGACTTTTTAAATATTGATATACCCTTGTAGCATTTTCATGATCATCATTGTCACTGTCTTCATCATTCTTGTTATTATAATCACAATATAATTACAATCACGATCGTAGTCACAATGACAACAACAACTACGATCATACTCATAATCATAGTCATTATTATTATCACCATCATCATCATCATGATTATTAGTCCAGGAAGCTAGGGAAGGGGCATTTTCCCCAATATTTTTTTGACCACGATTTTACTATCTCCCAATTTTACTCTGGCTAGTGCCAGATGATTTTACCCTTCAAGGGGAGACTGCCTGAAAACCTGTTCAATAAAGCGTTAACTTGAATCGATACTAAACTTCCCTTTCTTAGGACTCGTTATATTTAGCCACGGTTTACATAGCTAATTCCGATCGCGGTGGAAGAACAGGGAACGTATTTTGACCTGACAAATTTTCTCATCTAATCTTGGCAACCCATTTCTAATACATTAGAGACCATAGTTGGTAGCCCTGTGAATGCAATGTTTGACTTCCTTGCCCAACATTTTCTATTTTAAATCTTTGTCCTTCTCTCTGACTCTCTTCTTCTCTTCACGTTCTCTTTTTCGTCCCATCCTTCTCAGTCTCATCCCGATTTTCACCCATTCCCTCCTGGCTAAGCTAGTGGATTACCAAGGACAATGATTGGTACTTACCTGACAGAGACAACTTTTGCAATCTCCATCCTTCCAAAGATCACCGTCTTTGTAGCTTTTGTCCTTGTAAAGGCAACCGCTTTTTCGAACGCAATCGCAGTTTGACTTCTTTTGTTTGAGTAACTCAACCTATGTTCATTTGAAATGGAAACAATATGTCATACAAGGCCATTTAACCCTATCTAGACAGGGGGGGGGGCGGAAATTGACCGGGTCGAATTTAATTGTTTATTTCTCAGTAACGATTAAATTTTTGATCTGAAATTTTAGGACTTTTTCTACAATCATCATGGCTTGATGGCTGGAAGAAAATCGTGAAAAACATTCAGCCAAAAAAGAAGTTAGAGAGTATGTTGTGTGGTTGCCAAAAAACCAGAACGCTTCATAAAATGTGATGATAGAATGGCGGATATAAAACGTTAGAAAATTCAAGATTACCTCGATTCGAAGTTTTTCAACTTGGTTGATTAATGCTTCAAAGGTTTCACAACTTGGACAGTCTGAAAATTAAAATAAGCATGCCCTTGTGGGTAAAAACAACAACCAACTGACAACATCAAAAATTTTTTTATGAAACATATTACAAATAGTACTGTCATCTTGACAATTCGAGAATTGACTTATTAGCTAGACGAGCCAGGAGTTGAAACAACAATATTTTGACTTCATTACAAAGTAATCTTTTCATCTGAATATGTTCAACCTTAATTATTCAAAAATTCAAAAAAGAGCACAATGACTTCCATTTTTTTCCTTTAAAATTTTCATTCGTGCGCATTAAATTTTGGGAAGCCATATGTTGTTGCAATGAAAATCATGGATAATTGTGGGGAACAAAATGGAATTGTAGAGGTTTTCTTTTTCCACAAAAAAAATATAAAAAGTTACGAAGTCATTAAAGGGTTAAAATTGTTCTTCAGTAGCATAGTATAATAATGTTGTAAGAAGTAAAATCTAATGAGGTCAACAGCTACTGTTTGAAATGACTTTAATCGTTTGAGCTTTCGTCGTCTACGACATCGTCAGAAACTAGAAGAGAAACGACCTAATAGCTGTATAAATAGAAGCAAGAGCAAAATGAATAAATTACACTAAAATTGTCATGTGATGTTCAAAAACCTATTAGGATAATATGTACAGATAAAATGTAAATGGGAATTAAGATATTAAAATATTCCAAATATTTTGAAAAGCGAAAAGATATAATAAATGTTAAGATGAGTGTAGAGTATAAATGTATGTGTGTAAATGCGAGATTAAAAATATTTAGTAACAATTCAGAATAAAATATTGCCCAACTCGTTGCATTCTTCTCGGGAGTTAATTTGTGTTTTCTTTTGTTTAGTGTGTATGGCTTCCTTAATCCGTAAGTCTATCTTTCTTTTTCTATTTTTTTGTCTTTTTATATTTCTCTAACTTTCGTTTAAAATTTTGTGTATTTTCCTTCATGAACTATCTTAATCTTGATTTTACCCCAAGCCTCAAAATCCATGCGCAGCGATTATTTGTTTGCTGGTTTATTGTTTCATGTCGCGATAAATGTTTATTGGTAAATATCCTTTTGTCCTCGCTGACATCAAATTTCAAAATTCACGGCATGGTTTGTAAGGAGCACTTTTTATGGGAAGGAAAATATAGGGATGGCTCTTTATTAAGATTATCATACATTGAATCCATCTGACTGTAAGACTTCCTGGTTTGGAGAGATCAGGCGGAACATTGTTTCACGGAATTGCGTTGTAAATACAGAATATTAAAGTGAATCGGTTATTACTCACGATCACACGTCTTTCCATCTGGTCCTAATTTGAAAACTGGTTTGCAATAACACTCATAGCTTCCTTCAGTGTTGTTACAGAATTGAGAACAACCTCCATTGTCCTAAAAATGAAACGGAATAGTTTAAATTGCATTTTTGAGCATTTTCCTTTTGATGTAGTTACATCAGTTTCAGGTTTGTGTTTCTCTGCAGATGAGACGAATGCTTACTCACTATTTATATATATAACTTAAATCAAGGACCTTCCACCTCCAAGGGTTAAAACGTAAGCATATTATAATCAATAAAAACTATTAATCTTCTTAAATCGAAATGATTCTTGATAAAGAGGCAGCACCCCAGAACATCGACTTAAGAAGATTAAAGACTTTTACTGATTATCGTTAATACATACATAGATATATATTTATTATATGGCTGAGCTCGCTATCCGGTCTGTCCGAGTATGAGTATACATATAAAAACTATATATATATATATATATTAATTTCCCATAAATTAATTAAAAGAAGGCAAACAAACGTTAACTATATGTTTGTTTACCTCTTTTGTAAATTAATTAATTCTTAGCTTTGATGTATATCCCATGTGTGCATCTAACTCAGAAAAGATTTTTGAGACCCTGAAAGGAATCGAAACCATCACCTTTTGATGATCATGGACTCAGCAGAAACTCCCAAAATAAATGACGGCCCAAAAGTTGGATCTGTCTGATCTGATCATTGCAACTGGTACGTAAGAAATCCGTTGGAGGACGGGCAAAGGCAAGTGCCAATTAACAAGACCATTGAAACAATAGCCACAAGAGCACTCTAAATATTTATACCCCGGAAAATTATATTTCATAAAAATGTTTACAGAAAAGAAAAAAGAAATGCAAAAAAATTCTAATTAGTTTGATCTAAATAGAGAACTTTCGTCTGTTGGAGGAACGTATATGCCCGATACCACTGTCCGGCCAAGGACCGGATCTGCTTTACTGGTCTAGCAAAAATCACAAATTTTATAGGTCGTTTTAATTCATGTAAATATTCAAAAAATAAAAATGAACATACGGTACCCATATTGGATATCAGATACAATGGCAGTTTCTAAATTAAACTAACTTGTTAGTAACTAAATATTACCAACAATTCAATTGTTGGTTCGCATCGTAAAAGAGCGAAAAATGTACAGCGAAGGTCTGCGAATTTCTTAAATACTTGTAAGAAAATAAATTGTTACAGAACGAGACTGGGCATAGTAATCATAATTGTTGTTTCTCAAATTTCTGAAGAAATGCAATGTGACATTTTCACCAGAACCTTTTTCTATGAAGTCATTACTGTTTAATAATTCTTTTGAATAACTGCCTGATATAAGTTTTAATCTAGCCAATCAGTGCCATTTTATTCTGTAAGATGAGTTTCCGTATGGAACTAATTAGAAAAAAACGCGGAGAAAATTCCCCCATGAGAAATGTTCTAACTAGTTGAAATTATGTAAGAATCAACCATTCCACCAATGAACTCACAGTCAATAAAATAATTTCTGTTAAAAATTACGCACTATCCATCCCAGCAACATTGTCAATCTTGTCGTAGCTTTTACAGTTGTATGTAATTAAGTTCTTGTCGACAGAAAATAGAAAATTACTGATCGTGGTTTGACTTACTTGTAAACATTCGTTAACATCCAAACACCTGCTGGTATTGGTTGGATCTATTTTATAGCCGTCACGGCAGGAGCAACTTAAAAGATTTAAAGTTTATAAAACTTCAGTAATTGTGTGTAAACTTGTAATTACAACATAGCTAGGCTTGATAAAGGCAAGCGAGAACGGCGATATCGTTCCTGAAATCCAAAATTCGCCGTCTACGTGCAACGGGACAATTGTATTACGAACCTAAATCCTCCTTTTGTGTTGTTGCAGGTATGGTCACATCCTCCATTGTTTATTGTGCACTCATTTGTATCTGAAATTTAACGAAATTTGTGACAGGGTAAATTGCACGAGGCATCTTTAAGAAAATTTAGTGTTGCGCTTGCGTAGAAAGGTTTCTATATCAGCGGAGTGGACGGACATGACATGTTCCGCATGTTTTCCAGAGATTGTTAGATCTCATACTCTATTGCGTAGATATAGTTAAATAGATTAGAACCTGCGACGTAACAGTCACTTGAAAGGGAGTCGTGGCACAATTACGGTTACATAAATGGGTCTCATCCATCATTGGATCATTCTCGTCCCTAGATTCCATGACTTTTCTCAGCGCGGCGGCACGAAAAGTTTTCGTGCCGCCGCGCTAAAGGCCTGTTTACACGAAACGGATTGGCTATCAACTCGGATCAGGTAGTGAACCCAGGTTAACCAGTCAACGAATAAACTCCTGTAAACGTTTACATAATAGCCGGGACAACCTGCTTTGCCGGGTAACCCGTTTGAAGACCTAAGTTGACCCGGGTTGGCGTGGGTGTGAAGTTGTGAAATTTTATTCAAATCTTCATATAAATACGGGTTGAATTGACCCGTTCGTGTAAAGTGGTGGTAAATGGATGAACCTGGGTTCATTCTCCTTCCCAGAATGCATTCCCCAGATCACTAACCCGGGTCAGCTGCTCCATCGCCTCGGGTTAAGTGAACCAGCCTCGAATGGCTGGCAACCCAGGCCCATGTAAACATAATTTATCAGTTAGTGTAAACAGGACCTAAGAAAAATAACGGGATTTGGGGATGGAAATATGGTAGGACGTAATAGTAACACAAATGGCAAACATATAGATGGCTCTTGTTGGGTCTGTGTGATGATTATGTCCGTCAAGGGACGTAAGTGCAAACAGTTGAGAGTCTGCTCATACTGATAGGAACTGGTGGTTTATTCTACCCTAGAAGAACAAAGGTAAAAAGTTGGTCTCACGTCTCTGTGGCCTGAGAAATGATCAACCACAAATACCGAAAATCAATCCTTATTTTTAAAACATTTCGATGCTGAATAAACAGTCCGCGGCGTACCCAGCCCGTAGGCTTGCAGGCATCGGCCTGCCAATTTTAATTGCAAAAAGAAATGAAACCTTGACAAAATAGATACAAAGGAAACGAAGCGAAAAGCCAAAAGTTATCCGAAATTTAAAATTGCTTTCAGTGCAATGTTGTTCCCTTGATAAGCCCCACTCAGTTCACTGACAGTAATGACCGAATCCAGTGGGCTTTCCCAGGAACAATTAATTCCGTAAGTCTCATTTTTAAAAAAATTTTCCGGGGAGCAGCTCAAACCCTCGGTACACTTGTTCGGTCTTCCGGGCCTACAAATAAGCTGACGTCTGGGTACGCTACTGACAGTCAATCATTGCATTACTGACATTAAGACAACTCAATGTGTTTGAATTTGATTCAATGTACTTGTGTTTGTAAATGAAATAAGAATAGAATACTGTGTAGACAGTGATAAATAAGGTAAAAAGTTAAAAGGTTTATAACTGCCGTGACTGATCTCAAAGAATTCCAACGTTTTGTGCAAAGGCCCTTCTTCAGAGGAAGAAACGTGTTCTCAAAAATCTCCGACGAAGGGCCTTTGCTCGAAACGTCGGAATTCTTTGAGATCAGTCACGGCAGTTATCAACTTTTTAACTTTTTACTTTGTAAATGAAAGATGGTCACGCGCACCCTGTTATCTTACATGTCGAACTTCCATTTGAAGCTACTGTTTGTGGGCATTAAAGCGAATTCGGAAAAGTCTACAGGGGATATGCCTAGGGATTAAGTTACAAACTATTTCGTAAACTTTTTCAGCAAGTTTAGTCAGGCGATATACAGGCTTCGGGAAAGGTGGGTGTCGCAGAAGCCAAAGACGGCCAAAAATGATTTTACTGGCTGATCAATATTATGTCGGATAAACGGTTCCAAAAAACGGCCAAAAACCCCAAACTTTGTCGGAAAAAAGCCAAACTGATAACCCTGCTATTAAGAACGATTGTATATTATTCTTATAAATATCACAACGTTTTTTATTTTTTTCTTTCAATTTGAACGACATGTTTCGGAAGTACTTCTTCCTTCATCAGGTTGAATAAAACATTAGTTTTGTTATTACTGTCGTGTGTAATGGTGTGATTGTGTGATTCAATATTTTCGTGTCAGCATTTTCTCACGTGTGTTGCGTATTGAAATTTACATAAAAGGAGTGTGTGAGGTGCTTTACGTCTAACATTTTTACAACTGTTCGACTTTTATGATAATTCATTATGTATCTGAAGATGAAAATAGATTAACCCTAGATGATTGAATTACAGGATAGAGTATTGCTAAAATGTTAAGTTCATTATGATGTGGTCTTTTGCTTATTCAGTTTGGGGTTCTCCAGCTGGATGTAGCAGCCTTCCTTCAATTTTAACTGAAACTTAGTAGCGGCGGTATCTATGATTTCAAAGTAGTCTGGCTTGGATGATTCTTGGCATTTCAGATTGTTTTTCAAGTGCTTGTATATATTTGAGTTTTTGTCCAGATGTAGACAATAGACAAATCATAGACACCGCCACTACTAAGTTTCAGCTAAAATTGAAGGAAGGCTACTACATCCAGCTAGAGAACCCCGAACTGAATCAGCAAAAAATCCACATCATAATGAACTTAGCATTTTAGCATCACTTCATCCTGTAATTCAGTCATCTAGGGTTAATCTATTTTCATCTCCAGATATACAATGAATTATCATAAAAGTCGAACAGTTGTAAAAAAGTTCGACGTTATTGTATAATATTTTGTTAATTAAAATGGAAACAATCACGGTGCACCATTCATTGTAACTAAGGTTTTAGGTCATTCATCATCCCAAGGCTTTTCCCAGAAATCTAACTCCAGCAAAAGAGGCAAATTAAAATTCACACATAAGGTCTATTCATTTAATAAATATTTAAGGAAGGGCTTATACTTGTATTAATAGGAGCCTACATTTAGTGCAAAATTTTTAGGAATTTCTGTCGAAAAAGAAACGTCTTGTTGAGAAGTTTGACAGTGCATTTAAGATTCTTTTTTGTCTCATTTATCATTGACGCAACATACGACTTCTAACAATTGAAGTATTATACCATTTTATTGTTTTGGTACGAGGCACATACAAAGGTAACAGAGTTTCTTTCCCTCTCCACAATTCTTTGAGGAAAGCTTGCCAGCCGGGTGTTAAGATTCTTAATTGTAAAGCTTACCACTAATACTACTCATACCTTGACAAGTACAATTATCTCTTGACAGAAAATGTCCTTCGTTGCAACCGCATGAATATCCACCCGGCGTATTAATGCACATACTATCACAACAGACTGTTTCTTCATTACACTCGTCTATATCTGAACATAGGGTGCAAAATAAAGTACTAAGCAATATGATTTATTTGTTCACTCATTTGTAATATGATTTTAAACATCCTTCCAAATCACATGTCAAAAAATGTCATCAATATTTGATGTATGTACAACGATATCCACAAGTTACAATTGCAATTGATATCAATGGAAAAGAAGTGATAAAGTAATACCCTTAAATTCATGTGTACATGAAGAACGCTGTGAATAAATCGGTGGTCGAATACCAGGCACAATACATTCTGCATATTGGTAAAGATCTTTAATGGTAAAGATTAGATTTATAACAACAAACTACACCTTTTGGTCTTGAAAAAATAAGAATATTAAAGAGAAGCCAATTTGAGCTGTCCAACTCTATTACTTGAATTTATAAAACGAAGTTTATGTAAAACTTGTCATCTGTGTCGGTAGAGTGATAAGGGTTATTCGAAGGTTTAAAGTAGAGGAACTACGGAAAGGGAAGAAGAAAGTACTATAGTTTCAAACGATCAGTATTTCGTTTCTGAATGACACCAGGGAGATTTACGTACGGGGGATGTCCATCTCACCCTCAGGAATGCTTAGCATCCTATCAGAGAGAAATTAATAATTCATCGAGCAATTTTCCAGAAATAAATTCTCCTCCTTGTTTAAGCTTTGTTTCAGTAAAGAAATATCTACCAGCAGTATGTCGAAAATGGTCTCTAATCACTTTAAAGTTTTAAACTTTCTCAGGACTCATACTCCCATATCCTCAGTATGGGACAATACTCAATACTTTGCGATCAACCAATATACCAAGCTGAATGCTTTGTAGATATTTCGTGTTTGAAAAATTATTCGGAAATTTTTTTTGCTAATGTTTTAAATAAGAAAACATTGACAATATAGAGTCAATCCTGGTCCAAGAAGTTGCATTGTGTCATTGATTAACTAATCGTTTATTTTCTTTTTAAGAGATTGTATTTTTTAATATGTTTCATCGACGAACCTGAATAGTTTTCGCCAGGTAATATTATGAGATGGCCTTCCAATTGCAAAATTTTCTTGGGGGAATATTTACTCAAACTTTCTGATTTAACCCTCTCAACCAGATTATTCAAAAATCGATTGCTGAAAATTTCGTTGACGATCCTGAGGTTATGGTTAACAAAAGTTAAAATTTTTTTAGAAGACTCTTAAGGTCTTAAAGTTTTTATGAATGATTTAGGCATTAAATTTGAACTCGAGTGATAAGCCAAAATATTATGAATTAAAACTAAGATTCTAGTAATTTTGAATTGGTGCTAGTTATGCTTTGAGCAACCGGCCACAAGTTTGCTATTTCGCTCTTTTACCATAATGATTGTTCAAATATAAGCATAAAAAAACAAGTTGACTATGTAGGAATTGGAAAACATATTATAACAATTAAAGGTTGTATATTGTATTTATTTTTCAATTTCTTTTTCCATTCACGCTTACCCATGCATGTCCTTCCGTCTTCCAATAGCTTAAATCCAGCATGGCATTCGCATTTAAAACTAAATAAAAAAAAATCCCCGACTAAATTGATTTAAGTAGTTCATTCAAAGCACTTTCGAAAAATCGATCAATCAAAGGACTGATCAGAATTATTCAGTGAAACTTTACTGCATAATAATTGTAAGACTTTTTAACCTTCCGTTGGTGTTTCGACAAATTTGGTCGCACAAACCATCCTGAAATTGACATTCGTTTACATCTAAAAGACATCATTAATACATTCAGTTAAAAAATCAAGAAGGCACGACATTTCATTAATTTTCTAATGAATATTTTCAAAAATTACACTTATTACCTCGCAAAGAAGTGAAAAACATCATTCTATATAGTATATAAGAATTGACAAAAATCGATAGCCAAAGAACAATTTTTAATTTGCGAGGTTCCACGGTAAAAATGAAAGTCATTGTAGAAATTATAAAATTCCTAAAAAAAAAAGTCAAGTGAAGAATGCCAGGGCCTAATGAGCAGGCGTCGGAAGAGAATGCTGCTTTTGAAGCAGATTTAAGGACTAAAAATAGAAATCCGCTAGTTTTAATGGCTATTCTACCATTTGCCATCCACTGGAGTGGTAGTAAATAAAATACAATCAGCCAAAGAAAATTCGTCTTTTCTACGAATTGCCTAATCCAATTGAACAAACTTACACTAAAAATTTTTAACTTTTATCAAAAATTGACAAAATGTTTTTGCTAAAAGAATTATACAACTCGCCCTTGTTTTCTATAAGTGATAGTCAACTAGGGTTCACCCTCGTTCACCATCTGCTCAAAGAATACTTAGACTGGTGGTCGAATTGTAAATTATATGTTCATTGCACATAACATTGTTGGAAATTAAATACGGTGAAGGTAAGGCGATGGTAGTGGGTGCGAATTAAATAAATAAAAAACGACAGACTCAATGTAACAGTTCGCAAGCTGACACTTTGTCGGTTCCTCTTTCCGTCTGTTTGTTAATCGACGTTTAAAATTGCAAGTTAGTAGCCATCATTTACGCCGCATTAATTGCCTAATTTTTCATTTTCGCATTGTTTGAATAATTTTACTGCCGCATGATTTTGTCAAATATAAAAACCTAACCTAGTTTCTGACTTACGCCACGTTTCACTCTCTGAAGAAAGGTCTTCGCTCGAAAAGTTAGGATTTTTCTGCATTCAGTTACAGCAGTTTATGAACCTTTTGGCTTTCTATACATGATAGCGAAGAAGCTCTTTTACCCCCAACGTCAATGATACATTTGTGTAAATTGATCACACCAGTGAGGCGTTGCAATATTAATATTAAGAGACTTCAGTATGAAGAAACTTCCACATTTGTTTAGACTCGAAAAAAATGAAACGCAAAGTGCGCGAGTCATCTTTTCCCCTTCTTTATATGGATTGAAGAAAATAAAGAAAAAAATTATGAGGAGCATTCAGTTATCGAAGTTTGGTTCATTTCAATTACAAAATCGTAAAACCTAAAGCCCTACGATATTTACCTAAACATGTTTTGCCATCTTGACCAAGAAGATATCCAGTCTCACAGTAACATGCGAAACTACCCACGCTGTTTACACACGAATGATCGCACGGACTAGAGGCACATTCATCAATATCTAGGAACAAAGTACGTGAGTGTAAGATGAGAAGTATGACTCTAATAACTGAAAAGCAATCTGCTTTAACTACCATTTAAGGATTAAGGAATACTTACAACCTGTGAGAAACTAAAAAGGAACCTCTAGTTGTAATGATAATTATAAGTCAAATTTATCAAGAACAATCGTAGATATCATAGATTAAGTTGCGGGAACGAAGTTAAGGAGACCAGAAAATGCCAGCTAAAGTTAAATTCTATTAGAAGGACTGGTACCATATGACAGGATAACATTCAGATACTTTGAGATAAGTTTAATAAATGCTGCTAAATTTCTGTGCGACCCTTTGTTTGGGAAGAAAAAAAATGAGGTAGGACCTATAAACTAAATTAGTACATGATTTTCTTCCTATCTCAATGGTGATTTTCAAAGACAGGCGGCTAATTTCAGATGGCAAAACATTCTTTTGCGATGCCTTCAGACACTGGCTTTGCTTCGTAAGGAAGTCACATCGTTTTGGGAGACAACCCTTTTAAGTCCATATGTTGATCATTGAGAAACAAAAGGAAAATATTATGAATGAAAAACAAATAGCTTATTTTCTGCGATCATCACTGAGCGTCATCAACCATCGACGATAAATGATAAAATCTAGTTAAGTTCTTCTAAGTATTAATACTCGGTGTTTCACGGAATATATTTTATTTGCAGTCTGGTATAAAGATGGTCTGAATATGTCTGATCAAACGTACCCTATGTTGTTTAATATGTCCTAAAGTTCTAAAATTAAAATACTTATTTACGAAATAACTTGTATCGTCCGAAGTTTGATCGGAAGATTTTTTACGGTTTTTTCGACACCAGCTACATGACATGTGTTTGGAATCCAAACATTGAAAACCATTAGGTATTTGTTGATTACTGATTAATAAGCCATTACAGAAATCTGGAGTTTTTCATTTTACCTGTGCATGTTTTGCCATCTTCGTTCAAGGAGTATCCCTCAAAGCACGTACAACGGAAACTATAATTTTAAGAAGGAAGCAGCCACGTCATCGTGTGAAAGCAAATTCCAACGTTTATGCAATATCTATTTTCCGTTATAAGCCTTATAGCAATAGCCGAATTAGTGCATAGTCGCTCAGAGCGCTTACGTTTCGAACATGGAGGAACAAATCTAGGACACGGTAATGTGAAAACACAAAATTTTCGCTAATCCTGGACTGGGCTAATCGCCTTTTGAACAACAGGGTCCAGGGTTTAAGCATCAGCTTTCCAGGATTGTTCTGGACGGTCAAAATTTTAGCTCCAGGGTTCTAATATTTGATTTCGAGAGCTTGTTGGACAGCTGCAAATTTTCCTTAAGAACAGCGTGCAACTTGAGTCCGTTATTCACAGAAATTTTAAAAGTACCCGTGTCCTTAAAGTCCGGGAATTATTGAATACAATTGTTGACAGTTGCTGCCAAATTACTCAATATTTAACCAGTAAGATACTTGATTAAAGATCTTCAACTGATTTTCGATTTTTTGGCGTTCAAAAATTTCAAATAGAATCTTACGACATTTCAGATCTGCAACATATTTTATAAGTCGACTATTTCAAACAAGATTTAGCCAATAGGAAACTTAATTGATCTAAAATAATGAATAATTTGAAATTCGTTGTTTAGCTGGTTACTTAGATCACGAAAGCGGCCAATAGTTGCTGAAATACCAGACAAGCAGAATCTTCATTTCAATGCTACCTCTCAGTACAACTCACTGTTTAAAATCAAGTACCCACACGTAAATTAAACCTAAAAAGTCATTAAACTGACGGGTTAATTTCTGATAATGTAAGGACATCAGCTGTTCGTCGCGGCTTACTACGTATATTCCTTAGCAAAATTATCTTCTATCCTCAAACTAATGATAGCACATAATGCATGTTGCATATGTGTAGCTGAAATCAATCTTTGTAAATACATGTCCATGCGTATGATTGATTCGCGGTGCTGCGCTTCTTTTCTCATACGTTTACATACAAGATTTTAGAATACGAAACTCGTTCGTTTACGAATACGGGTAATTCATATTGGAAAGTACGTAAAAAAACCGCAGGAGCAGAACAAAGTCTTTACGGGAGGTGTAATATGTGAACTCTTTATTGCAAGTATTCTTGCAAATTGTTCTCATCTAGAGTAGTTAAGCTCTGGGTTGACCTGACGTGAACAATGATGGGTAATCAAGGAAAATATAAAAGAAACCCTCAACTCATGTCTATATTTGTGAAAGATTTCTTTTTAATTTTGTCCTCGTATATTACCCCATCATTCTTTTTGTCAGATAATATCCCCTATACCAAGAACCAGTATAAAGATTTCCCAAGAGTATTAGTTTCTGCAAACACATATGCACATACAGACCTTCCAGGAGTGTTGTTGCACTGTTGTTGGCAGTCATTGATTGTTGAGTTACCGCATTCGTCCACGTCTTGACACACAGCCACAAAGAAAGACAAGCACATATCTTAATTACTTTATCTACAAGGTATGAATAATCAACCCTTTACCACTTGAATTAGTTTTCTTTTGCTCTTTGTTCTCTTTATGTTTTCCCTTTGTTCTCTCACTGATTCTTTTGTTCTTAGGTGTCCTATATATCGGACACTGGGCATTTTAAGGGTTAAGGTTTTAGAATGTTATCGATGAAAGACTGTTAAACTGTTAAGGGTTTGGCGTTGTGCAATGGCCTCTTAGCTTTGGTATTATTGATACTGTTGAAGTACGTAGTCGATCACGATAGTTACTAAGTTAGCGTGATATGATTTGGGATCGATGCGATGTAAACGGATGAAAGATACGTGCCTAGTGTAAATGCCAATATCTGCCGAATCGTACTGGTAAACCAGTGCCGTAATGGTACTGGTTTAGAGCTCTAGGAGAAGGTATCTCAGATCCATTCGAGATCGTTCTGAATTGGTTGGCTACTAAAGTAAACCAAAACCAGACCAAAAACAGCCTAACCACATGCATATTAGCAAGCTGTTTTGTCAACTTTTATTATTATTATTATTATTATTATTATTATTACTTGTGTTATTCCTTGTTTCACTGCCAAATTAGCGACATTTATGCTGTTAATAAATCGCGCCATACAAAAAACGCAAAGTGACCCATTTGTACGGGCATAAAAACGTGGTTTACAAGAAGGACTAGGGCCTGAATATGATACGAGTTCTTCCTCTCATAAAGTGTCTGTGAAGCGAAAAAATAAGTTCGGAAGAAACTCCCTTATTCGCAAAATCTTCTTAAATGATAAAGATTGCATATTAATATTGCATATAGATCATATTGCATATGAGTAACCGGGAAATCATTGATATCTTTGAGATTATTAAATTGCTCGAAACATTCTTTAATTAGTGTCATGGGACAGATACATCCTCATGCACAGTTTCGAGAGGCTTTCATCTGTAACTTAAACAATATGGCTAATTTTAGTACAATTAATTATGTAATGTGACTTATGGAACGGTGTTATGTGCATATTAAACAGACATTAATATCACAAGAACCGAGCGAGGAAGGGGAGAACTATGAAAAAGGCCAATCTCCATATTTTAAAAAGTTTTTTTTCACTTAATATAAACAGTCCACGTCACCAAAAGGTTAACAACGTTCCAACGTTTATCAAAAGACCAATAAATCTAGATAAAATAACTTCACATACCGGCACAATTTTTCCATTCAGAATTATAACCAGATGGACAATTACAAGAATAATTTCCTACTTGATTAACACATGAGGCTCCCAAATCAATATCACATTGATGGCTGCCAACAGTACATTCGTCTGAAAAAAATGTTTAAAATACAATAGCTAAGAAAGGTAAACTGATCTATCTTGAATTAAGATATCAATTTGATTGGCGACCTATATTGAATTGAACTTGTCCTATGCAGTAAATACATGAAATTTATTCACAGGCCTAGAAATGCCAGCTTTTTGCGACAGTATAGAGAACTAATGTTTTAAGAATAAAATGAATAAAATATTTATCAGGTTTTAAAATAAGGCTCTTTTGCAAGGGCACATTCATTAATTGATCCAAACAATCTGGTAGTTCCCTATTAAAAGCTGTAAGGTTTTGTGAAATTTATATATATTTAACAATACAATTTGGCATATCCTGAATGCTTGGCATAGAGATATTCGTAGATTTAGTTGCAGTACCAATGTTATGTCCATTGATAAATAGAATACATTCTAGTCTCTAGGTCGGCTGAACCATACAGGCTGGCCAGGTTCTTCTCTGATCACATTTTGAGCCAATGATTGATTCAGTTGTAAATTTGTACCCAAATTTTATTCCCTAATTCATAATCAAAGTATGAAGTTTGTATCATCAAGTTGATATTCGTATATGGAAACGGATTTTCAACGATAATAAAAAATCAGTGTCATTTTGACTTAATATATTTTATTGGGAATCATGGCAGCTGATTGTCCCAGTACGTTTTATTTTTTATCACAAATTTGGCTGTTAGGGAGAGGTGCCTCACAAGAAACTGGTTTGCCCCACCTTTACCACCAAACATAGATGTCTGACTCTGCTAATGATTACTTGATTCAATGTCTGCACTCAGTGGTCCAAGTCGCCAAGGTATCTAGAAGCTTATAGTGCAAGATGTTTTTTGGGGTGAATTTCTACCATATACATACATACATACATGTACATCTACATGTATGTGTACGTGTATAAGGTTATATATATTTCAATATAGCGTTGTATCTATCTATCAATCTATCAATCTGTCGATTTATCGATTTATCTGTCTATCAGTCTATCTGTCTATCTTAATAAAGCGGCGTTCTTGAGGTTATACACTATCTAAAAGATAGAAAAAAAACTTCTCGACGTTTCGAGCGAAGGCCCTTCGCTACTAATCTCCTGACGAAGGGCCTTCGCTCGAAACGTCGAGAAGCTTTTTTCCTATCTTTTAGATAGTGTATAATCTCAAGAACGCCGCTGTTTTATCCAAGCTATCTACACTGGACCCCCGCACCTTAGAATATCTTAAAAAAGGCTAGTAAATATTTAAACATGGAAAATTTATGTAAAATATATCAGTTGATAATAATGCCATATTTTGATTATTGTAGTATCGTGAGGGATGGCATTGGATCTGAACTAAGTAAGAAATTGCAACGGCTACAGAATAGAGCTGCCCGTGTTATAACAGGGGAAACTTGTTTGACACATGGCAGCGATGAAACATTAAAAAAACTTGGTTGGTCAAACCTATACCAACGCAGGCTTGAACAGAAAGCTTTGATGATGTTCAAGATTGTGAATGGTTTGACACCAAGGTACTTGAAAGAGATTTTTGTCAAAATGCCGGCTGAAGGTTTTATTGTTTAAGACAATCGGCATTAAATTTTGACCTTCCTGTCTGTAAGACCGATTATTATAGAAATACTTTTGCTTTCACTGGTGCCAAACTCTGGAACTTCTTACCCAACGAATTAAAACGCATAACTTCTATTAATGTATTTAAGAACAAACTGAAATTTTGTAATCTGCATCAATTAATGAGCGAAAAATATATGTAAATTATTTTTTTGTGTCTATATATGTGTATATATTAAGCATTTATTTATTTTCACGGCTTACAGGAAGACCAATTGTTAAAAGTGGTGTAACAACCGTGATTAAATAAAAGTTTTCAATCAATCTGTCTACCTGTCTATCTGTCTATCTGTCTATCTGTCTATCTGTCTATCTGTCTATCTGTCTATCTGTCTATCTGTCTATCTGTCTATCTGTCTATCTGTCTATCAGTCTGTCTGTCTATCTGTCAACACTAGTTGACAAGCTTTAAAAGCTACAAAACCGTGCAGCTCGTATAATCACAGGTGCACCATACACAGTCCACACATGTAATGTTCTCGCGAATCTAAAATGGTCTACTTTGGCTCATAATAGAAAATGTCAAAAAGTTATTATGATGCATAAGATTGTAAATGGCCACGCTCCATGCTATTTATTTGAAATATTTGACAAACAATTTGGTTCAACTGTTTATAATCTCAGATCAGATAATAATATCCAGATACCAACAGTTAGAACTAAAAGCTACAAAGACAGTTTTGCGATATATGGATCTATGATGTGGAATTCGTTACCAAATTCAGTAAAAAACCAAAGGGATCACTCAAAATTTAAAAACGAAATCCGGAAATACAACTTTTGCATTAACAACATTGACATTTAGTTTTATTCTCCTGTATATATTGTAAATATCGTTAAAACAAAAACCCCCAAAAACTTGTAAATATATTTTATCTCTATTTACACGGATTCTAGGTAGACCAGAGCTAAATGTAATTTTAGTTCTGATAGAACTACCGTGTTTAAATAAATTTTATCTATTTATCTATCTATCTATCTATTTATCTATCTATCTATCTATCTATCTATCTATCTATCTATCTATCTATCTATCTATCTATCTATCTATCTATCTACCTAGATAGATAGATAGATAGATAGGTAGGTAGGTAGGTAGGTAGGTGGGTAGGTAGGTAGGTGGGTAGGTAGGTAGGTGGGTAGGTAGGTAGATAGGTAGGTAGGTAGGTGGGTAGGTAGGTGGGTAGGTAGGTAGGTAAGTAGGTAGGTAGGTGGGTAGGTAGGTAGGTAGGTAAGTAGGTAGTTAGGAGCGAGGTCTGTGCGAAAGAAACCGAGGGCAAATACTTTCCCGTACAGATCGAACAAACTAGGTTAATAAGGAATTTGTTATATGGCTTTTGGCCCCTTTCTTCATCGCTTTTAAAGAAGCTTTGTGTTCGTGAACTAGTGGCTTAAGTTTACTTGCTTGTTTTTACCGATTTCTTTGTGTTTTTTTGCATCTATTTATCTAGTTTTCTGCTTAAAACTTTCATTGAGAACGTTTAACTTTTTTTCGCAGTTTGTTTTTTATAAATCTTTTGTACAACGTACCTGAATCTGGCTTGTTTTTCTTCAAATCAACTCGAAAATTTTCCTGCCAAAACTTGCCGGTCTGTACGAAAAACTTATTGCACGGCTAGGCAGCCAATCAGCGTGCGTCATTTAGCGTATGGACCACATAGCGAGCTCAGCCATATAATGTATACATACAGTATATATTATAATATAATATATTTTGTGAAATATGTTGATTTCTTGATGATGATATACATACATACACACACATACATACATGCATACATGTATATACAGATTTGTTTTAATGTTTTTCGGCACGGAAACACTTTTGAAACACTTGACCACTACAAATTATAGCCAAATACAATTAAATGTCTGATTTTAATGCTCAAACTATAAATCAGTGCTTCTTGACTGGGGAAATATCCTACAGGGAGAAATTTCAGAGTTCTCAGAGGTAAAATTTTTTTAACGGAGAAAAATGGTACAGAAAGTTTTAAAAAATTAACAAACAAATTATACTTAGAAAACGAATTAGGAACCATAACCGGCCAACAGTTTGAGGAAACGCATAATATAAAACAGATTCCGAAAAATGTCATTATTAACCTTTAACTTAAGTAAGAAAGAATGAATAAACAAAATAAAAGTTATACTTTGTCGAAATGACGTATTTATATAATACAATCTTTCCACAAATTATGACCACATTTCTTTTCATCCATTCTTTTATAACTTGAATTACAAAATAGGAATGATATTTTTTGGGAATCTGTTTTATTTTTTATTTCCTTAAACGGGTTAGCAAACACATGTTTAATCACATAAATCAATAAGAAGCTTTAAAGCACTTATACGTTAGCTGCTGACTATCAGTTACATTTAAAATTAATAATTCAGGCCCGTACCCGATAGCGGTTGGCAGGGGGGGCCATGGTTCTTCAGAAATTTGCGGGAAAGTAGTCTGACAAGTGAAGAAAAAAGATTGAGGTGATTAAGAACATACATGAGATTGATAATGGATGAAAATTGACCGCACTGGCCACCCTGCCATTAACCTTCGGTACAGGCCTGTAATTACTATAAAACTGTGTTTGTTTTGTTAAATAGTGTTTTCTATTCCTTTAGGAACTAAAATAAAATTAAAGTATTTCGCACCAGCAATAGCATCCACTGGTTTGTGTTATTGAAGCAGTATTTCAGTAGCTCTGTTTTAGAGCTCATGTTCATGCTCTGGGGCAGGGGAAGAAGTGTCTAAGTGCGTTAAATGGGAAACGGCTGGGAAAATGTAAGGAATTGCTCCATAATCTCCATACAATGTAAGGAACTGAATTTAATAATCAGTTTACTTAAGTGGCTTAACGAAGTAAATTGCCACCAGAGGCGGGAGTGGAAAATGCCACCACCCCCCCCCCCCAAAAAAAAAAAAAAAATAAAGAAAAGAAAAGAAAGAACAAAAGATGACTCAAAAAGCAGGCATGCACAAAGAATATTCTAACGAAAAATGGAATATTCTTTCTCCACTATGTATATTAATTCAAATTACTAACCAGCGCTCATGTTTCCACTTATGTAAACTTCACTGTTCAACTGCTATCAGTCTTCAAATAAATAGTAATCAGTAGGTTTTACGTTCGTCTATCAACAACACGAGAATGACTTAATATGTGGGTCAACGTTTTCAGGACATTGATGGCCGAAAATGCCGCCCCTCCAAAAAGTGCTGCCCGGGGCATCTGCACCCATTGCCCCCCTCCCTTGTTACGCCACTGGCTTACCTATATCTTTGCAGATTACATCGGTTCCGTTTTTGCCGATTTCTTCAAAACCGTCATGACATACGCATTTGTATGATGCAGGCAAGTTCACACACTTTTGTGTACATCCACCATTATTGTTGCCGCACTCATTTATATCCAAACAACTCAGTTTATCTTCTCCAAGTTGGTATCCTTCTTGACACGAACAGTTGAATGATCCAATAGCGTTCTCGCACTTGTATTCGCAATTCCCCTTTCCGTTGTTACCTGAGCACTCATCGATGTCTTCGCAATTTACAGATCTGGTGTGTAAATTGAATAAAAAACATAAATCATTAATCTTTCAAATAAATTTTTCAATACACCGTATATTTTTGCAACTCACAATTCCAAATTTTTAATATTCTCGGTTGGAATAATGATTGTTTGAACATCTTTGAAAACTATTACCGTTCAGTGCTTGTAGGCAAGTGATTTTCAAGAGGCCACTTATCAACTACGTATACAATTTGGAGATAGGTCGAATGACAAGTAACTACCTATTACTTTTAACCTAAGTATTATTAAACTGGTCTAAATAAATAAATAAATAAAAAACCCTAAAGTTTACCACCTCTCGTATAAATACGAAAAGGAATTGGAATAAGACTTACCCTGAGCAATTCCAATTGCCTTCAAACCGCGGCTACACGCACGATATTTTTCGCCTGCTCTGGTGATGCAATTAACTTTTTGAAATTATACCGCGTCGCCAATGCACGGTGGGTACAAAATGCGAAGAATTGACAGCCAACTTTTGTTGCCAAAAATTCAATTGGGATTTGCCGCAACTTCTTCGGTGATTTCTCTTTTTTTTGTTTATTTTTTTTGAGTATCCATGCAAGAGCAGCTAGTCAAATGATTTTCGTCTTGTTAAAGCGAAGTATTTTCAAGTCAAAAATCTCACGTAAAGCTGTGGATAAATTGTCCCATTAAAATCCCAATCTGTTTGGCTGATCTTTGCAATTCATTCCACACACAAGCAGGTGAGAAACTTATCAATTCGTAATTGGTTTTATGAGCGTATGACAAAACATTTGATATCAAGAATTATCATGACGAAAGTACAACCAACTAATCACTAAACTGTCTGAACTAATACAACTATCGCCAGCAAACGGGTTGCCTCAGTTAAGTTAGGCAACTTATGAATAGCATGGCGTCAGTACATTTATGATGTATGTCAGAAAGATATAATAAAGGTAAAGCCCACAGCGTTATATTGACCAGATAAGTCACTATCTTTACCATGAATCTCTTCCCATTTGGGAGTTGCTTCTCTAACAGGCAAGAAGCGAGTCAACCACCATCACCAGCGTTCTTATGGTACGGGTCAATTACTACATCATTCCTTCCTTTTATTCCTCTAGTTCCAAAATCTTTGAAGGGAAGTCTTGTCATTTCTGACCACAGCCAATCACTTAACCACAACACGAGCTCAATACCAATTTCTTCGTTTGGAACCTCTCGCCATTATCCTCCTTCACTTTCTCCCAAACAACTAACTTTTAATATAATGAGCTTCATCATAGCTTGTATGACCCATTCATTCCCTGATGATGTTGTCCATTGCAACGAAACGTTAGATCTGAAATTGATTTTAGTTCTATCATCCCTTTTCTTCTCAGCGGTTAATACGATTAGAAGTGCGGATATCGAGATTCTTTGACAGGTTTTGACCAATGTATTTAAGACCTATGTAAAAACTGAATGTCAGCAATAACCTAAATAATGTTATTGCTAACGTTTAACATGCTGGACATGTCTTTTGGTGGCTTTTTATTACTAACTTGGTGAGTGAACAGGGGCTAGGCCAGCTTTTTCAGGTTAGCAGGATACGATTACCAACGGACACTTTGAAAGGCATTATTTATTGGCTCAAAAAACTCAGTTATATTTCCGGAGAATATTGGAAAACCGTTCTCCATTTAATTTATTCCTTGGCCGTCTATTTCCCACAAGGCTATAACTTTTTCAGTTTTTTACTCGCACAGAAAGAGTGATAAAGTTAAACAATTTGATTTCGTACTTCACGTTTCTTGAAGAAAATTGAGACGTTAAAATTGGTTTACAGACCAGTTAGATGACCACTAGCCCAGCAAATTGAGAAGTTAATTTAGTTTATAGACCGGTTGGATGAGCAGTGGATCACCAAATTGGAGAGTTAAATCAGTTCATAGACCAGTTGGATGAGCAGGGGATCAACAGATTAGGAAGTTAATCCATTTCATAGACCACTTGAGTGAGCAGTAGATAAGAAAACTGAGGTGTTGAATCATTTCAAAAGCACCACAGCAGTAACCAGGACCAGCATATTTAGACTCATCAAGGTAAATCATAAACTTCTCTTCCCAGTCAGTTTGTAAAACAACTTTTGCAGGAAATGCATAAAAGCCATTCAAATATGCAATGTTCCGATCAGAAGATCGAGCTTGTAGTTGAGATATAAGGTCATCTAAAAACGGAAGAAGAGTAACTGATCGCTCGTAGTATTTACTTGTGTAATCTGAAGGAGTGTTTCCACGATGTACTTGCCTTTGAACAGTGTGTGGTTTTGAAGCAACAATGTTGACGGACGATGCCAGAGTTTCAGCTTCTTCATGCCACCGGGAATGCAGTTGAGCTATCTCCATTCTCTTCCGACGAAAGGTGACAAAAAGGAACGTTACTGTTTTGTTGGCGGCAACGACATCAAATGTTGAAGGTTGACACTGTTTAGTTAAAGGCCGTGTAACTTCAAGACAATGAGAAACAACGATTAAACAGATCATGAACAGAAACGACGACGTGGCATGAAAAAGTCCTCCTGCGTCACGCACCGAGTCATAGTTCCATTTACCTTCCATATTATCTTCGATTATTTCAAGTTAATGGACGGCTGGCATTAAAAACTTCTATGAAGACATCTTGGCCATCGATCCTAGCCACCCACCTTGTTCGGCACACATCAATGAGATGAATGTGACGAGCAGAATGCGTCAGCTCCTTAATTTCCTTTGCCAAAAAGTCGAATCTCTTCGGACTAGAGTTGAAAAAATCAGAGACGACTCTAGCATACCCCATCATATTCCTGACGACGTGGATATTGCATGCCAATGCGACAAAAAGGTTCAACGCATGAGATCCACAATGCACGTATGGGGCTTTGGGGTACTTATTCATGATTCTTGCTGCCGCCCCCGAACACTTGCCAGCCATATCACCTGCACCATCGTATCTCTGTCCACAGCAAAGGCTCATGTCCAAAGAAAGGTTTTCGACACTCAGAAGAAGTTTCTCTGAAATCACTTCTCCAGACACTCCTTCATTGCATGGAATAAAGCCAGTAAAAATTTCGCAGATCTCAGATTTGCTGTTCACATAGCGAATTACATGTGGTATCTGTTCGACATTACTAACGTCAGCTGACTCATCAGCTAATATGGAGAAATACTTAGCTGTCCTGATCTCCGTAGATAATTTTTAGATTACGATTTCTACACAGATTTGTACAATTTCATTCTGGATAGTATTGGATCTATAAGTATTTAATCTCTTTGCATTAACCATGTGCTCTTCAAAAGCAGAATTCTTTCCAAAACGAGCCAAAAACTTTAGAATTTTTTACAAATTTCCAGGGTTATTCTTGTCGTCATTGTAATGTTTGGCATCATGTCAGTGTCCTCTGAGAGCCACGTTTTGTCGATAACAAAGCAGTCGCATAACGAGGAGGGGCGGGCAATAGGTGCAACTGCCCCAGGCGACACTTTTGGGGCAGCATTTTCGGCCACTAGTGTCCCGAAAACATTGATCCACGACTGTTTAAAATAAATATCTGACTTAATTTGGTGCAGCGGTGTAAAGGAATGTTACTAGGGTGTAATAAATATCATAAATGCTCGTTCAATGTTTTCCACCTGGCGGAGAGCGGTGCGGCCAACCCTGGGAGATTTGACATTATGATTTGACACTTTAGTTCGACGAATCAAGATAACAGTCACGATCAAATACTGTCAGTGTGGCGAAAAATTAACGAAATACAAGTGTATAATTTGCAGTGCACCGGTGTGTAATTGATGTTCTGTGTTCGAAGACGACGAGGAAGTCGATGGATGGCGAACATGGACGTGAGTCTGTTATTGTAACGATTGTGGACTGAGAGAGAAGCCGAACAGAGAAGCGTTGTTGCAAGAAACAGTATCTATTCTCTATTTTCTTGTTTTCCTCCCTCCCACTCTGATAGATTACCTTCACTATTTCAATGAAATCAATAGGAAAAATGTTCCTCATGTAACTCATGACACATGCGCTTTGGTGACCACTGACCAAAAGAAACCAGTGCTCGCAACAAGCAATTATGCTTGACTCACTAAGTTCGACGTTTGCAGCCAACGTCGATTTTTGTGGAACTTAGTATGTATTAGGTTTGGCACATAATAAGTTCGCCGTTTAGAATAGGCTTAACACTGTTTTTGCTCATTAGATCGAAGTTAACAAAACTTTGTAATTTCTTGATATTAATATCACGCGCTGCAATGGTTTATTTACCTCCTCTGTTTTCCGTAAATCTACTTTCACGGGAGTATATCCCAATTTCAATAGTTTTGTTCAGTTTAATAACGAAAAAGGTTTAGTTATGTCTCTTCTAAACCGTTACTTTAACACGTGCTCTTCATATTTTTACTTTTCATTTTGAACTTAAAAAATTTATGAAAACGTTTACCCTTAATGGCTATCCCAAATAGTTTTTAAACAAAAGTATTCGTTGTTTATTGGACAAGATTTTTTGGCCTTAACCTAAAGTTCCCCTTACACCTAAAACAAAATTTACTTCTTCCTTCCATTCATTGAACAACACAGCCTTCAGATATGAAACAAAATTTGCAAACTCTGTTCCAGAGCCTTTCTTCATATTTCGATCCGCTTTGTTTTTCACCCGTCACTTTGTTCATCACATTTTTTCCCCGATTAAGTAGAGAGTTCTCAAGGATCTTACAGATCTCACGCAGTGTGTGTCGTTTTAAATCGCAATGCTGTAGCGAGTTGTATGCTGGCCAGACAACCCAACATCTCCACACACAGATCTCTGACCACTTGAGAATTTGTGCCCTAACAGGCAAAAAAGCATGTCAACCCTTCACCAATGAGCATTCTCACACATCATCACAATACTTGCCACCGTATTTAACCAGGTGATTTCACTCTCCTTTCTTCTTCCTGCTCATCCAGTCGTGACCATCTCATAAGAGAAGGCTTACTTATTAAAAAACTTAAACACGGAGCGACGCTATAAAAGGGTAAGCTCCTCCCACATTTCTGGCTTCGTATGGCGGTTGCATGTTTCCAAATGGCGGACACTTTGAAGCGTGACTAAACTGGACAGCGTAGAGCTCCACAAGCGTGTCCTACAGCCTAAAGCTTACGGAAATACTTTTAAAATGTGTTTTTAAAATACAGCTAAACAATATATAAAGCAATAAATGGATGAACAAGGCACATTTACTGATTTTTCTGGTTGTTATACTTCGTATTATAATCATTCGAGACGTCCTGCGCATCTTCATTCACTTATAGTCATCCTACCCGCGTAGTGTTTGGGCACGATTCACATTTTATTACGTCTGCGATGCGTCATAGCCATCTGTATTCTTTTTGGCGCATATTTGAAGCTTGTAATATTATAAATATAAACAAAAACTGGCGCCACTTTCAAATTCATTTGTGGCAAATATGCTTGGTTGCTCTCATCCAACAGCTCGGACTTCTACCTCGGCGCAAAGCACAACGCCGCGTTCTGCGGGGCTTAGCAAGTATGATCGCAATAAAGTCTACTACCAGAAGAATAAAAGTGCAATTAAAGAGAGCAAGGTCTACTACGGCTTCAAAATGGAAATGAAACGCAATGAGGAAGGGCGCTTGGTAGAAGTACGTAAAAAGATTAACACCGTGTAGAATCAGTTACTGTCCAACGGAAAACCGGCAGGAAATGTTGAAGTGATGGAATTGCTCTTGGATTGTTGGCTCAGTCAAAACAGTTCAAATGGCCAACAGGCGCAAAATACTATTCAGGCAGCAACGTCGTAGGAATTAAATTCATCTCCTATATTCTCCTCAATTGAACGTGATATTCGTCCACCGGAAATTAGTCAGAACTCAATTGACCAATAACATGCGACCTTTCCTTAATCATAATTGACAGGCTGAGAAACTCAGCCTCTTCTTATGCGATCGTTCCGTGTTTAATCTCACTCTTAATTTTAATATCAGCTCTATCCCAATTTCCCTCTCTTTTGACGTCTTTATCTCTCCTGATCACCTCTGACTTCTTTTCACCTCTCACTTTCTCTCAAACGCTAAATTATGCTAATTAACCTGTAATAGTAACCTTGTAATTAGTGTTTGTCGCAATTTGTTTATTACATTCTTTGATGATGTTGCGTTAAATGCAACGAAACGTGAAATCCTTATAAACCTTTTCCTAATTATACCTCTTCTACGAGTTTTTTACTGGGCTTTGATTTGCATACTTAGATTTTGTGGTATGTTAGGGACAGTTATGTTACTTACCCTGAATCTGTAGGATAAAAACCTTCTTTGCATTGACATGAATAGTTTCCAGGTCGGTTAACACACAACTGTGAGCATCCTCCGTTATCATCAAGACATTCGCTAACATCAAAACAAGCAGATTTGTTTTCACTTAATTTGAAGCCAGTGTTGCACTCACAACGGTAACTAAAAAAGCAAAAGATATTGCAAAAAAACTAAATAAAAACCAAATAAAAAAGAAAAGAAAAAAAAGTAGATCAAAAACACTAACATAGCAGTAATTTAAAACACCAGTTAAGAAATGAACACTAGGTTTTAAGGGGATTTTCTTTAATTCTTTTTGAAATGAAGATTTGAATCTACTTCGCATTCCTGAAAAATTCGCTTTTTATATACACGTAAAAACAACAAACCAATAACGACTGGTCAATAGTTTTGTTTTTAAAATCGATTCTCTGACAAATCAAAGTACGTAATGTTTTCAATAGATAGTTTTTAACTGACAATATTTTGTTTGCTTGTTGTTTTTGGTTTACTATATTTTCTTTTTTTTTCAATTTTTCATACGCTGAATTAACGTCACTTGAAAATCTTTATCTCAAGAGAAACGACTTTATTTTTCGAAGATGTAGGATAAATATACTTCTGCTACGGTTAAATATACTCCATACTGAAGTCACAGCTATTTCAAAGACAGAAATGCTGGCATTAAAGACCGTATTGATAGGTACTTGTAAACATGTAAACTGTGGCTAGGCACCTTATCTTACTCTTTAGTACGCAGGAGATATGTAGGATCAAAATCGGTTGGAGCTGATACTCGTAAAATCTTTCTTATCGAGATAATAAAATCCTTCAAAACACTTTGTAAAAAACAATCCAGTTTTAAATGATTTGGGGTTTTTCGTGAATCGTATTAAGTTTTTCTCTCGACCATATATTTCCACGTTACACTCTTATGGAAGGGCTTTTGCTCGAAAGGTCAGTGTTTCGCTTCATAAATTTCGGCTATCCATGACTCTTTAAATTCCTGTCTAACCAAATCAACTGCGGCTCAATTGGTATTTCGTTACCAAGTTTCACATTAAACTGTTATTACGAAAATCCTATGCATTTTAATCCTTGAAATTTAAAGGAATTACAGTTTCTATTGAGTTTGGATTAGCTGAATAGGATTTATCTGATGAAAAACATACCCTCCTTCAAAATTATAACACTTGTGACAGTCAGGTAAATCCATATCACATTCATTGATGTCTCTACAGCCCTTAGAACGACCAGGATGTGCTTCGTATCCTTTAAAACACCCACAATGGTAACTGCCAGGAGTATTAAAGCACTCTTGTTGACATGCTCCTCCACCCAAAAGACATTCATTGATATCTAAAGAGGAAAATTCTTTTCCGAACGCTGTTCATACAGCAATACAAAGCGATATTTGACGACAGAAAAGAGTAACCACTATATTTTACCAATCGGTATTACTATTAACTATCATAAAAAGCTGTTTCAAGGAGCGTTATCGCTTACAGGATTGAAACGCATGCGGCCAAACCGAATGGTACTATAGGAGTTAACTATCTGATTGACTTGCACGCAACGTAAAAAGTAATTTGTATGGTTGGTTCAAGTAATTACATGAACAAGCTATTATTACAATCATCTCTGCTATCTAAACTTGCTTTATGGTATTAATGACTTTTTTCTCATGCTTGACCGAGATGTGTTCATGTGTCCTATCCCTGGATGGGAAGACCAATGTTTTTAAAATTGGTGCAGTATATAATAAGCGTATTTGTATATTCAACAAATAGAAAATAGCTTCAGACTTTCGTGTCTCAGCAGTTTAGTTGAAAGAAGAATGACGTCATGTCAACTGGAAAAATGTCTAAGGGAAACTCAATGGGCAGTCGAGTGTTCTCACGTATTTTTCCGTTTGAAATGGTGGCAATCCTGTTTCTTTTCCAGTTCAGAAACTCGAAAACTTTTTTCTGTTTCATTTATAAAATAACCAAGTTTTTTCGAATTCTAGTATTTTAATTAAGGTCCATGTGCTCTAACATAAAAAGAAAATGACGTTGTCTGTGTCTTTGAATTCTGACAGAAAGTATAATTCGTCCAATCAGTGGGTTGGTTAGATGATTTTTATTTTGTCATTACTTATACCGATAAACTGACGTCGTCGCAAACAATTTAAATTACTTATAACAGCTAAATATAGCCATTACCAGCCGAAAATTTCAGGAAAGTAACAAAACCAAATGCCGAAGTATAACATCTTGTAGACCCAAGATTGGAGTTGCATATCAATACGAAAGACAAATAAAGGTGATATAATCTATTATCACCTTTGTCTACCTTTTGTTTTGATATTCAACTCAAATCGTGGGTTTACAAGATGTTATTTTTCGGAATTTGATTTATTTTTTATATAGCTAAATAATGTGAGTAAAAATAGTAGTCAAACAGCACATTTATATATAATAACAAGATTATAGCTTTACCATTGCATGTTCGTCTGTTAGCACTTAGCTGGAATCCTTGGGTGCATGTGCAGTAATAACTACCAGGCATGTTGGTACAGTTTTGTTCACAATGATGAACATCATGACCAAGAGCGCATTCATCAACATCTAAAAATACCAAATGTACATGTCAGAAAATAAAAAAAAATTGCGCACCGACGTCTTTGTATCTATAATCCTTCTCCATCGCCGGATTTTTGATAATTAAGCATAAGTTCACAAAATCCTTGAATGTCATGAGGTGTCGTAGTACTACCCCTCGGAGTGTTAATTTGAATCCGATAGGTAAAAGAAATGTCACAGCACAAAAAGGGAAATATTTAGCTCGCTTAAAAAAAACTTGCCTTCACACGCGTGTTGGTCGTCAGCAATTCTGTAACCTTTCCAGCAGGAGCAAAAGTAACTCTCTAAAGTATTATGGCATGCTTGATCACATCCTCCGTTTTTCCTCGAACATTCATTAAAATCTGATGGAGATTCTCCTAAAGCCGTAACCAGAATTATCACATGTAACATTTTACTTTAATATACACATCAGTAACAATGTTTTATTCTACTGCGTTTGCCGGAGATTACCAAGCTCCGCCAAATTAATGATGTATTTCGATTTTTATAGCACCATAGCACTCCTCAATGGCAATTTGGGGGAATTAGAAGTCATAGAAAATATGACGTATTATCATGTACCATATGATCAAGATCATATAGTACACAATGTAAATTTATTGTAATTATATAGCTAAACTCATATCGGGCCGTATCCGACTCATTAACTTTACTCTGGCTGATGTCAGACGATTTTACTCGACATAATAGGGAGACGTCTCGGACCGGAAAAGGTTCAGAATACCTCGATTAATTCTTTTCTATCTGTATCCGGCTTTTTAATTTCACTGTGGTTAACAACAAACAATTTTATTCTGGCCAACGTCAGAATAACAGAAGGCGTCTCGACCGGTAAAGGTTAACCAAGTTTGGTAAATTTCAAGGAACAAAAGAACAGTTCTGTCCCTTGGATCAGCCCCAAGCGTCTTTGCGAGATTCATAGATCCGCTAGGTACGATGCCGCATAATTTTATCGGATTTATCAGTTGAATGAGAATGCATGTTTCCACCTCTGTTAAAAATTTTGATTGTATATGTTTTCTACTTTATAGCAACGATCATTAAGAAATTAAGTAATGATTAAAATTCGTGCCTTGAGTGCAGCTTGAGGAACAATCGTCATAACACTCTTAATAAGGAAATTGTAATAAACGCACGTCGCTAAAGAATTGCATTTCTCCAGTTATTGGTTAATCTATGAGTTTTAAGGACGCACTTGAATGAAAACTTCAGAAGATAAACTACCAAAATAAGAAAAACTAGATACTTATTGCTGGATTGCAATCAACCCCTTGGGACTCAAAAGACAATGACACGGCGGCCATGTTGGTACCACGACGTCACTTGCAAGCCACCTGTTGGGTCGAAAATTTTATGTACAATTCCATATTCGTCAGTATTGCCATTTAATACGTTTGCTTCAGTAAGTTTTATCAGGTATAAAGCTCTTACACGTGATCAAACACGTTCAAGAAATTGGAGAATATCCCTATTGAACATCAATGAATTTGTGAATTGCTTATAATGCAAAAACATTTCTGATTCATTGCTACTGTTCAAATTATTTACAGAGTCATATATAATTGTCAAAATAGCGGATCTCTGAAAAAAATAACATCATTTACGAAAACTCATGTCCAGGATGCAACCAAAAATGCATAGGTAAAACTGAACGCTATCTTCAAACCCGCCTTAGTGAACACTCCACTCAACTCAACACAATTTTTTAATACATTTTTTCAACTTTGCTTACACACTAAACATCGTTGACCTCGACGTCCTTCATGACAAATCTTATGTTTAATAATTGTAAGATTATTTATTCTTGTAAATCTAATTTCAACCAGTAACTCATTTTAGAAGAACTTTTAATTTAACAAAATATGCCTGAGATGAACAGTGATTTAAAAGCCAGCAAGGAACTTTCACTTTTTTCCTGATGCTATATGATTCACCTTGTGTAAATATCTAACTACCAGTTTGTTAATTGACTCCATTAGTTATCTTCTTTAATTTATTCATTGTTAACGGGCAATGACATCATCCTGGACATGCATATGTAGATAACAAGTTGTTTGCTTATCAGCTGGTTTGACGATGGCTTTAAAATAGAGTCGAAATATCACCGCACCATTTCTTCTATTTAGTCTTGTTTATAACTTGAATATCAAACAAACAAGATGACGATTTTCGGTTTATGATTTATCACTTAGTCAGTATATAGACTACTTGTATTTATTTCCAGGTTGGAGAAAAATAGAAATAAAATTTGTTCAACTTAGGAACTTTGAAGTCGTTTAACAATGGGTTGTTTAACATAAGAGTGCCTGGGAGGTCGTTGGACGTTCTTCAAGCTCAAATTAACCTCAGAAATACAACTACTGAGCCCCAGACGGGTATCGAACCCGCAGCCTTCTGATTATCGGCGAGACGCTCTAATTATTGAGCTACAAAAGCTCAGATGATGAACTAAAGAGCAAGGTCGACATATGTGCTGCCTGTGCGGTAGCCACGATGTGCTGAACATTTAGAACATTAGTTTTAATGAGCATCATTATCAGTATCGACGTCTAAAACACCTATGCACTTAGCTGACTTGTGTCTTCTATTATTCTAAATAGCGATGGAAAGGAAATCGCTCGATTATCGTACATTCATTCACTATTCTGGCTACTGACGTGATGAGCTCTTTTCGACCTGAGACATCATTCTCCCGGCCGTGATTTTTAATATATTTCAAGGTGTTCTAAAACTCGACATCTCTGCATGGAAGTATTTATACGTAACAGCCAGATACGTAACGTCATTTGCATCCTGTCGATATTGTAGATACAGGATTAGAAAAAAAAGGTTTTAATGTGATACACCCATCGTTGTCAGTTATTTTGAAACAATTAACACGGTGTTTCCACAAGTTCTCACAATCTGAAGGAATTGTCATCTTGATGTATGCATTACAATCTCACGACAGCCTCAAAGACGAACTGGAGCGAATCATAACCAGAAATCTTCCTACGTGAACTATTGTGGGATTACTGCATACACGCAAGACAAAAAAAATCGTACCAGTAACAGCGCCTATATCCTGAAAGTGTTAAAAGATGAAGAGCTCCCACATTCTGCAATGGAGCCACATTTGGTATGTTTGTTTCGTAATATTAATATTTAGTATTTAATATTTAATTGCCTTGTATACAAATGTAACAAACCTTGACATTGCCGTGCGCATTCTGCTTTTGTTCTGAAGTTATTACCATTAGAATTACATCCTCCATACGAGAAGGTTTCACATTGTTTAGTTTCAGTATTGTAAAACCAACGTGGCATGTCAGCACGACAGTTACCAGTGTATGCCGGTCGGCTGCATATTTCATTGATCGTCGTTCCTAATCAGAAAATGGCAATAAGGACAAACGACTTGTAAAAACGGAAGAACTGGGCAGGGTTGTAACAGATGAATGCCAATCTGGGAAAATGTTTCACCACATTAAAATGTTACAGCCAGGTGTCTGTACAAGAGGAAAGTGAGAAGCTTTTAGCCACTTTCATTACTCATGGGCGAAGCATTCACTGGCGGAACTAAGGCTTGGGTGGGGGGGCAAAGGGGGCTAATTCCCATGACAACAGTTTTAGAGGGGCGGCATTTTCGTGATTGAACGTTGTCTAACTAATGTTGGACAACGTAGGCCTTGAATGAAATAACTGTTTTTTTTAAACTCATAGTCTAAATCAGTCGAAGCCTTCAATCTCTCAAACTTAATTCTTTCGTCAATCGGTATAAAAATTACGTTGTATATTTGCGTGATTTATTGGTTCCTTCGGTGATCGTGTTTGCGATCCGCTAATCGCTGTCCATACGTAAAAATTGAGGATTACGCTGCATAATTAATGTATTCAATGAACTATTTGACTACTTTTCTTTAGAAGTATAGATCCTGATTAAGCTTGCAGATTTCAAGTTGGACGTTATTGCGGTACGCTGTAGGGTGCGAATACCATCGAGTACTTATCTAATTATTTCATACTCTGGTTTTCTTATGTTTAGAATCATTGAATCGCTATTATATCAACGTATTTATTTGATAAAAAATAACCTTGTTACAAACGTTTTTTATCTCAGCTTTCAGGGTATAGACGTGAAAATTGGCCGTGAGGTCTTAATGGTATATCATGATATTATAAATTTTGAAATTCCAAACAGTACACCTCACCACAGTTGAGTCATCACGACATTTTCGTAACCCTCATTTTTAAGTGGGCGACATATCATACTGTTGCCCTTAGCGACACTGCAACACGTTACGCTACTGGACCAGTAACAGATGTTGAGAAGTAAAGAAATTGAATAGTAACATATTCGAGTATGCATTACATAAATGAGGAAAAGTTGTTAGAAAGGCAACAACAATAAAAGTGCAACTGACAACGCTGGTTGTTGAACTCGTTTTAATGTGGTTGTCTTTTTGATCATTTGTGCACAAGTAATTCTCCTCATCGGTAATGTATCCTCTCCTCAACGTTTAACGTTCTGCCGAGTTGCTTTTATACATGCAACTACTGTCTTCAGGAGACAGTTACACATTTTTGTGGGTTTTTTTGTGTGCAGTTGGTAGTACTAAATATGTAACCAAAAAATTTAAACTCTACCCTCAAGTGGTCAGCGCAAGGTTTTGATTTGTCCGAATTTTGAACACTTTCACAGGAGAACATACTCCCGAGAAGAATGATTTCCTGGGGATCGGAATTGTGGAGAAAAGTAGATACATTACTTCACCAAAATTCTGCCAATGAACTTAAATTGTACAATGTATAAAACTCACCTTTTGCGTAGTATTTTATACGAAACCCGGTCTTCGTTACAGTTGTGTCCGCAACAAACCGAATCAAAAGTTTATTGTTGGTTGATGCTTTAACGGATGGCAAGCGATTGCCACAAAATCTGCCCATGCTGGGATGCAGCATTGTTGGACCATCGTAAACCTCAATGTAATCATATTCACAGCCGGAATTAACTATTTAAAGAAGGAAAACATTGTTAGCAATGACGCTACAAGCATAAATATACTATACGTACACGTATGGTCTAATAGAAAACCGAGGTTGACTATCCTGATCTATTTTGTGCCTTAGTTTAAGTATGACATGAAAACAAGCATAACAATAAAATCAAATTTTCAAAGAAATTTTCAAAAAATTAATTCATAAAATTGTCAGCAAAATAAAATTTCATTAAGGCGATATTATTCCAAACGGTTTTTGACCATGACTCGCCATGTAAACAACAGTTCACAGCAGATCGACACATGTAAACTTTTAATTTTACACTACAAATCGTCGCTGAAAATCATTTCGCGGAACCTCACTTTAATCAACGGAATCATTTATAGGAAGAAAAATTTTGAATTTTATTCATTTTCCCGCAATCATATCAGCATATTAAGGAACCATTGGAGACGTAGCAGACAGTATAAGAATTGAAACTAAAAATGTTAAGACAGTTTAACTATGGGTAGTAAAAATCTCCTTTTGTCATTGAGGTCTTTTGATTTACTCCTATACTTAATCATAAATGGATTATACCGTAAAAGGCAGGAAAAACGGGACCCAAGGCTCTTTTGCTACCTCGGGATCTGGGCTATGGTCATTTAGAAAGTGCACAAGATAAGGGGTTCAATATGAATGAGATCAAGGTTAATTTCAAAGTGCATGTGTGAGTTTGGTGATATCACTGAAAAGATGTGGACGGTCGTCAAGCTGAATCTGCAGCCTTCTCACCGGTCATTAGAACCTTTACAAAATTTCACATGCCATTTAACATATGAAAATAGTATTTCATAGGTGAATTGTTTCAATTTCATATATGAAATAAAAATCTTGTATGTGAAATAAATTTTCATGTGTGCATGTTCCAGTTCATACGCAATATATATGTATCGCACACCATGATTTCACATGTGGAATTTTGAAACAGTTGATTTCACATGTGAATTAGGTATTTCATATGTGAAAACGTCTCAATTTCATAAGTGAAATGAAAATTTCATACGTTTAAATGTTCTAATTTCATATGTTTTTCTACATGTGAAATTACATCTGAAATTTTCGTAAGGGAAGATCGCGGATTCGATCCTCGTCTGGGGCTCTGGAGTCATTTTCCTGAAGGTTTGAGCTTGACGAACGTGCACATATCGTCTGAAGTTTTTTACTTTACTTCCTGTTTTTACTTTCACCAAGAGAAAATTAAAAGTTAGCATGTATGTCTTACTTAGGGGTGGTAGTGGTGGTGGTGATGATAATAGTATCATTGTTTTTGCTGTGTTATTGAGATTTTTCATTGGTTGTTGTTGGGTTTATTCCTGCATTCTTTGAATTTCTTTTTCTAAACTCTGAAACAACCAGTCCATTGACTATTCGACCGTGGCATTGCAGGTGAATATAATAAGAGAGATATGGACAAGAAAATAGCCAAAATTTATGTTTAATGCAGCAAGATAACCTTGTGTTGAGTAAGGAAGAAGCAGGGCCTGGTTATCCAAAAGGTCATTAGCTTATTCCGGGAATAGTGAAAATGGTTGTGAAATCTACGAATTATTTTCATATTTGTGAGAAAGATAACATGTACCTAGTTAAGATACTGCTTTATGACTTTGTGTTTTATTAGTTAGGCAGATACTATCCACTGCTGATAAATATTTTCGCATAGATCGAGAAGGGATCACGATGTATAGGACATACAAGTGTTACATTGTCCAATACCTATTGTTCGTTCTGATGCATACGATTCAGAGACAAGACGTATGCGACAACCTAATCTTACCCCGAAAAGATGAATAGCATCAATTGACAAAATGTGCTTCAATAAATGAATATTATCTGTCTAGGGGAAACTCAGAATAGGATTAGGGTTAGGATTAGGATTTGGATTAGAGTCAGGATTAGGGTAAGCATTTAGTTACCTAACAAGTAACTCATCCCACAGTGACAAATAAACCTACTTCTCGTCCCGTTATAAAAATACGGTCTGCCATCCACACCCGACCACCTACCCCTACAAGTTCTGCAGCTATTTTACCTAAGCAACAGGCTACCCCAAGTCGGACCCTTAAATTCTCTTGAACAGATGATATTAATCTATTTCCCACTATTTGTCAATTAACGATATTCATCTTTCAAAGTGTGAGACTGGGCTTTATTGGAACATCAGCGAGAAAATAGTAGGCTGGAATTTGAGGTCTAAAGGGATGATCACATACGCCAGGTTGATGAATCGTATCGAACAATCGTATCGTGCAGATTGGCCTATATATGGTAACATAATTTTACGACTTATTTTACGACGATAATTCTATAATTTCTACACAAAGCACGAGATGGGAAACTTTCCTTTCAAGTATCGTCCATTGACTCCACCACCCAGTCAACACAACAGTTCCATGCTTCCCCACTTCATGAAGAATAGGGAAAACGGCGCGATAAGTTCACTTGAAAAATGAATCCAAATGTCACCGATGTTTTACAATCGACAAAAGTTAATACAGATAAACATGCGTGGCGCGATTTCGAGTTTAATATGAAATTAATTTACGCTAGCGTGTTTTCCAGGGAGTAGGCCTACAAACTTGCGTGGGCCCCTTTGGTGAGCAAATGAGGAACTGCAAGATCAAGTTAAACATGAAAAAATTAAGCTGGAAGTGTCGTACTCGAATTATGAAAGCCGCTTGCCAAAGAAATCTCCTCAAAACCGCGGCCATTGTTTTCGCTCCGAACTTAGCAAAATTTCCCCCTACTTTGTAGGTCATATCCATGGTTTACAAGATTTCTAATCCAATTGGCATGTTAATTTCTGCCCAGTAAAATTTGCAATGAATTACCTTTTATGGCAGTCAATAACCTGTTTTTGCACAATGTTAACACAAAATTTGCAGTGCTTTCAGCCAGTCAGGATTGAGGAATTTCTTTTTGTACACTGGCGGTCAAAAAGAATCGATCATGTAAAGATTTGTTACTTTCTGCTTACATAGGCAGACCAGAAGCACATCGTACACCAACAGCTTTCAGGGTTATAGTGATGAATGTTTTGGATAGATTGAGATGTGTCCCATAATATTTGTAGAGAGATTCTGTTTTTAAAGTATTTTATAGCATATGGTAAATGAATTTTAAGTCTTACAAGAAAGGGTTGTTGGCCTGTCACAAATTGGAAGATACGGAATAATGGGTCCAAAGAGAAGAATCAGTTTGGAAGATCGAGGAAAAGTGCTGGCATTATCCGAAGAAGGCTACACACAACGTGAAATTGCTGCTCGTGTGGGTTGTACTCAAAGCAGTGTCAGTGAAATCCCCTAGAAGAACAGACTCACTGGTAGTGTGAAAGGTACCAAGATCCCTGGACGGAAACGAAAGACATCTGAGAGGGAGGACAGGCTCATGGTAAGGAAAAGCAAGTCAAATCGCTACAAGACTGCACCGCAAATAAAAGCTGAGATGCTAATTGAACATAGTGTCAATATCTCGGTGTCTACCACCCAAAGAAGGCTTAGAGAGGCTGGTCTAAAGGGTTGCAAGCCCAAAAAGAAGCCTAGGCTTACTGCTTGCCATAAGAAGTCTCGATTACAGTTTGCACAAGCACACAAAGATTGGATGGCTGAACAGTGGTCCCAAGTTATCTTCAGCGATGAATCAAGGTTTCTTTTTCATAGGAGTGATGGGTGTGTGTATGTCAGATGAATGACTGGCGAAGAACTAAAGGAAAGCTGCATTCAGATAACTGTTAAACATTGAGGTGGTGGCATCATGGTATGGGGCTGCATCAATGCAAAAGGTGTTGGCTGTCTTTCTAAGATAGATAGAAAGCTCGATGGAGAACGATACATTGATCTCCTAGAAAATTTGCTTATTCCAACCACACATATGCTGACCATACCAGATGGTTGGATATTCCAGCATGACAATGCAACTTGTCACACCTCCCACCTTGTCAAAGGATGGTTTAAGGAAGAAGGTATAACTTTTATGGAATGGCCAGCACAGTCACCCGATCTCAACCCTATTGAGAATCTATGGGACCAACTTAAGACAATGTTCCAAGAGCAAAACCCTACCAATGTTACAGACCTTTGGAGTGCTGTAAAAGCTGCATGGCAAGGCTTTCCATTAGATAAGTTAATTATTTTAATAAATAGCATGCCTCGAAGGTGTAAAGCAGTGATCAAAGCTCGTGGAGGAGCCACTAAATATTAAGATTTGTTTTCTGTTTGTTTTCGGTATAATTACTTGTCATGATAAGATTTGTTACAATGTTTATAGCGTCACCATCTTTAGCTTCTGTGTGATCAATTCTTTTTGACCGCCAATGTATATAATGTATTCCAAGTTTTAAAGCACAAATGGGCAACCTCCTGGCCCGTCGACTAATTTCTGCGGCTCCACGCAAAATCTTGAGCCGTATTCACGTTTTTTCTTTGAAAACCTTTCTTTTGGTAAATCCCTTTCATAACCCCATCGGTCAGTTCATGAAGTGGGGAAGGGAACTCGTTTTCAGAAGAGGTCTGTCCCTACTTTTTCGATGTATTTAGATGTACAGTAGGTTAAACACATTTTATGCGATCGTTACGACAATACGGTAAATCAGGCTTTAACAACAATAACCTTATTTATTTATTTTCTTCTTCCTTGCCCCACATGACTATCTGTGAATCAAAATTCTTTTCGAAGGTCTATTCTCGTTACATGCATCTGTGTCACACGCTCTTTCGAACTTGGGCACCCCGCTTATTTTCCTCACGCAGCGCTTATAACCAAGTAATTTGTCCCCCGAGGTTACAAAACCCAATAGTAGCCTGCGGGGCCCGGGAAGTAGCCCTCCCTTGCTTTAACGCATAAAAAAATCCTTAAATACAAGATATTTTTTCTCTCGAAAAGCAATTTTCATAATATGTAATTTTTATTATGTCATATTTCATATGTATAATTGTAAAACAATGGCGTAAATACTTGCGCGCTATAGTCCCGACTTTTAAAACTCTACATTCAATGTTACTTGAGTGTTCACCGATGTATTTATCAATAACGTACATTTATAAACTCATCTGTTTCGACTTTAAATATATCAGTTAGAATTTTTTTTCTTTCAAAATATCATTACCTGAAGGTTCTTCCAAGTTAAACTCTTCAAATGTCAAGCGTATTGACTTGCCACTTGTCACGTTTATATTATAATCACACTGCATTGGTTGAGGATGCTGTCCAGGATAATTGGGAGATAGTATTTCCCCAGAGTCGCCTGTAAATACTTGATCACAACCTAATAAAACGTAAAGAAAATTGATGAAACCTAGAAGATTTAGGTTAAATCAAGTATTAATATTTTCCTGGTCCGTGTAAAATCGTCTCGACGAGTAAAGTAGTCAGCCGTTAGCCATAGTAAAATAACGTAATACCAAAATAGAATTTATATTTGATGAAGGTAATTTTCGAGTGACAGAATATGTATTTGAAGACTCAATCGGGACCAGTAGAGAAAAATACAACTCGAAGGTCACCGACTGGGAAATCAAACTTGCGGCTCCTTGAACGTGGGAAAATGCTCTGAAAACTGAGCTACGAAACCATTGCCAAGATCTTGACCACACGCTCTGTATTTGTAATGGTGATAATGGCGAAGTGGAGGGCACTTTAAAATTATAGTTGGCATTTACATTCGATCACATGAAATAGAGTCTGAATGATACAAATAAGACCTTCAACTGCACCTTTTGCTGTTGATTACCAGAAAGTAAACTGTCATTAACGCCAACCTCAAAATTATTAACGCAAAAATACATTCATTTTATCCAATCGACATTTACTAGCGTAGGTATTTTTCTTGCGTAATTGAAATTTCATTATCCCTAATGCATAGTAGAATGGTGTTAATGGTCGTCTGTTGGCGCGATGGAATGCCCTTCGATGCAAATGGTTCCGTATCTACGCTAGGGAATGTCGATTGAATAAAATGAACGTATTTTTGCGTTAATTAGTTTGAGGTTGGCGTTAATGAAGTATATTTTCTGGTAATGAAGAGCAAAAGGTGTACTATACTGAAAAATCCAAAATCCTAATTACAGACAAAAAACGACCGAGTTTAATATAATTGATATTTCGTCTTTATTTCAACGACATTTTCTGACAAATCGACTTTACGCAGAAGTAATTGTGAACTTAGATATAGGATGGATGATTATCACATCATCATTGAAAAGAGCCAGGCTAGATCTATTTACATTAATTGACATTGTCAACGTAAGCGTCGAGTCTTAGCTAGCTTTTCGAACGGTGTTAAACTCCTATGTATTAATATTAATTAGAACGGTTTCTGCATGAAGATAATAATGCAGACGAGCTATAAGAGAGTGAATTTATTAGCTTACCTAAACGTTGACAAGCGTTTAATATGAGGCAATGAAGGGAAAGTTGATAAAAACAGCACTTTGAGAAGATAATGTATAACACAGATACCTTTCAGTAGTCTTTATACAATATTTCTACTCCGTGCAAGGCCGTAGTGAACAGTATCAGCGTCCAGGGACAAAATTAGCTTGTAATGCCCCTACCATTATTACCGATTCAAAAATGGCAAAAATATAAATTTTAAACCTACAAAAATTTTTCCATGATTGGTTGCCATTTACTATTACGTTTTTGTTTCCTTATGCCTTATTAGGCGACAAATTTTCGTCTGATTGTGATATATTTAATGCGACGATATAAGAAAAAAATTTAAACAAACATGTTGCTGAGTTAGGTGTCAAACAATCAAAAGAAAATTATTTACCGTAGGATGTCGAATATTGTATTCTAAATCCTCGGGCCTCAACTGCAGGATCCGAGTGGAAAACAACGAAGAGTTTCGATCCAGATGACGTCAATTTATCTGGCAGTTTCGTTCCACAAAAGCGCCCCAGCTTTCTCGCATGTTTTGAATTCCCATCATAGATTTCCAAGTGATCATAATCACAACTTTCATGACTTTCAAACTAAAAAATCATCAGCCAAAGGATGGTGTAAGCTGTGTGCATTGCAAATATGTCTATGAAATATCCTGTTAAAAGCATATATCAAGATAATAGAGATCTTAATATAATGTCCAAAGCTCATGTAATGTCTCACTTCGAATATTGAAAGTCGATTTTAATAGAAATTCCGAAGCAACTTGAAAATGAAAATCCAAGTTATTATGCTTTAAGGACAGTAAACGATCTAAGTAATATCAAGCTACAAGTCAGTTTCAAGTTTAACTGCATGGCTTATGTAAATATTAACCCTTTCCTGTCCAAGACGTCTCCCCTTGGCGAGTAAAATCGTCTTGCGTTGGCCAGAGTGAAATAGTATGGCGTTAGCCAGAGTAAAATGCCAAAGCAGTGGCGTAACGGAATTACTGGGGGCCCTTAGGAAATTTTCGTTCGGGGGCCCCGGTCACCTCCTTAGTATAAACATATATTTCAAGACTTTAATCTCAGTTGTTTTTACAGAATCATCGGGGACCCCTTAGACGTCGGGGACCCTTAGGAGTTGCTCTAACCCTGACCATAGTCCCTTACGCCACTGTGTAAAAGTCGGGTATGTACCGGAAAGCGTTAATTGCTTTTATAGGGTGAAATAATTGATTTTTGTTTAGTTATCTTACATATTACGGAGAAGGACGTACACATTAATACACCTCACTTTTCACGAAAGAAGACAATTTAAAAATATCTACTTATTATGATGGTTGCAAAATAAAATGCATTAGCTCCTTTTACCTTGTTACTGCTCCTATTGCAATAAATAACAATCGTAAATCGTCCCTAATTCATAAGCTAACCAATAAGCCCGCCTGCTCCATTAAACCTAACAAAAACTATGATAAGAATGTCTCCGAGCAGAAGAAATCGAAGGGCCCAAGAGGAGGAATCAACAATGCAAATTGGACCGCAAATTAAATTTACTAGCCAGTAAGACAGTAAAAAAACTTTTTTCGCAGAGACTGAATCAAAGAAGTTGCAGTCGGCTGAGAGTGGAGTGTTGAAAAAAAGTAGCAACAATAGAAACAAAGCTCTTGGCAAATCATACGAAAGGCAACCGAGGACATATGACATGATTGGTCTCAATGTCGATTTTATTGGATGACGAGTCAAATTATCGGTAGAGAAGTTGCGTGAGAAGTTACCAGTTCATGTAAGGAAGATTTTGACGATTTTTCATGGAACGTATGCTCTAGGAAAAATGATGATGTGTTGCATGACATTTGTGAATGATATTTAACCTTTTCCTGCATGCAAATGTTGTACATCAACAAATTGCAGCGATAGAACAAATGAAAGAACAAAGCAAAAAACGAAAGATAACAAAGAGGAAAATGAAAAAAAAAGTTACTTGACAAAACTTGTAACGGCAACATGCGGCGTAATAAGTCATGGTGGATAATAAATCTGTTTACCCGCAATTTAGCCTGGTCATTTGTTATCGCAATAAAAATGTTTAGAATTTATCCGATTGACGCCTGGACTCACAAATGCGGCTACGCAACATCCGTGAGTTAAAAATGAAGTAAACGAGAGCAACTGATTTTTTCGGCTTTATTGTATCATATCTACATTATTCTACAATTGTAACTGTATCTTTATGCGTATCTGTATCTCTATAAATTATATGATTACTCTGAATAGATTCCTGTTTAAAGTAAAATTTTGAGATTGGTAAAACGTTTATCTCGGTGATAGCTTGATGGTCGTTAGCCGTTAAGAGTACGGGTAAAGTATTTGCTAGGACTTTCAGTTAATATCTTGTTCACACCCAAGTAATAAAAAAGAAGGATTTGTAAGAGTGAATTTAATATAATTTAAGATATAGCTCAGCCTTTCTCTAACCATTCAATGTTTTGTGTTTGCACCCCTTCAATCGAATGATGCTGCATCCCCACTGTATTAGTTTTTTGGGGTTCAGATCGCCCATGCGGTGACATGAGGGAAAATTGAATGAGCTGAGCCAGGATATTCATTAAAAGGACATTTGATCGTAATAAAGTAAATGGTTTGAACCTGGGAGAATTTTGACATGTTTGAGGAAGTTAATCGTCCAGGTTAGTGTAGTCTTGAGAAAGACTGTTGGTTGAAGTGACTGACGTTTCGACAGCCTTAGCGGCGGTCATATTCAGAATCAAAAGGAGAGTAAATGTCAGGTTCGCCTGTATTTGTATCTGGCTCCTGCGTGATAAGTGGGCGGTCCTATTAGTCATGGAGGTGTGATAGTTGGTTAGTCAGTACATGTCGTAAAGTTGTGATCGGTTTGTGCGCTACTCGTGTGTTGTATGGACGTAAGATACGCGAGATAATCTCAGACGTACCTTTTATGTAGGGTATCGTTGCTGTAGTTGTTGTCGAACTGTTGTTTTCGTCGCGTTCATTGTCTTTGTAAGTGTTAAGTTTGATGAAGTCAGAGTTATAGTTGTTTTTGTGGAAAACGCATTGTAAGTAGTCATTTTCTTGGCGTAGAGCGTCGGGTGAGTTACAAATGAGTTGTGCGCGTCTCGTCAATGTTTTGATGGTGGTAGCTTTGTGTGAGGTTGGATTGTACGATGATTGGTTCACAGACCACTGTCTACAGGAAACCAACGCATACTGACAGACTACTGGACCAATCATCGTACAATCCAACCTCACACAAAGCTACCACCATCAAAACATTGACGAGACGCGCACAACTCATTTGTAACTCACCCGACGCTCTACGCCAAGAAAATGACTACTTACAATGCGTTTTCCACAAAAACAACTATAACTCTGACTTCATCAAACTTAACACTTACAAAGACAATGAACGCGACGAAAACAACAGTCCGACAACAACTACAGCACGATACCCTACATCAGGGGTGGGCAAACATTTTCTACGGAGGGCCACATAAAAAATTTTCTTGCTATCGGGGGGCCGCATATATATATTACGTCTACTTCAATTACAATTTACATTGTAAATTGTAATTGCTGCTTCTCCAAATTGTTAAGCAACTCTTGGCTTTTTCTTTTTCTTTCTTCGCTTATGAAATTGCACCCGAAATCTGAATGTTTCGTCTGGTGGTGTCTTTTTAAATTGTATTCTTTAAAGACAGCCACAGACTCACGGCACAATAAGCACACTGCTTTACCTCGATGGTTAGTGAAATAGTATTTAGCCGTCCATTCATCGTTAAAAACACGGCATTCATCCTCAATCTTCCTTTTCTTAGCAGCACTCATAGTTAATGTCATCTCTATTCGCGTGTAAAGTAGGCTACAATATTTACAAAACTTACTTCCGGTAGAGCGGAAATGCAGTTGCGAATGAAAACCCCGTCTATCGCGAGGGATGCACAGGTTCACAATGCATCACCAGAGACCGGAAACAAACAAATCATAGGAAAATTCGGACGATTTGCGACAAAGTATAAAAAAAAGGAGCACGAAATCTGAACTAAAATGACAGCAGTATCACACATCATAGGAATTCTTGGCGGGCCGCATGAAAACGTTTGACGGACCGCATGCGGCCCGCGGACCGTAGTTTGCCCACCCCTGCCCTACATAAAAGGTACGTCTGAGATTATCTCGCGTATCTTACGTCCATACAACACACGAGTAGCGCACAAACCGATCACAACTTTACGACATGTAATGACTAACGTTAAGGACAGAGAACAACCACACGAAAGACAAGGTGCAGTTTACAAAATTAATTGCTCCGACTGCCAAGCCACTTATATAGGTGAGACTAGCAGAAACTTAAATATACGACTCACAGAACACAAGCGAGCGACAAAAAACGGAGACAAAACCAACCACATTGCCGAACACCACCGACAAACCAAACACAACATTGACTGGGAATCGGCAAAATGCATCACGTACAGCACCAACTACAAACAGCGACTCACACTAGAAAGCTGGTATACGAACTTAGAACAAAATCCATTAAACCGATCACAACAATTACCGGGACCTTATAAACGACTAATTCACAAAGTCAAACGTGCGAGCAGCCAATAGACTTACACTTCGACAAACTGATAATTAACGCCTGCACAACCACACCCATTGCTTCTCACCAACTATCACACCTCCATGACTAATAGGACCGCCCACTTATCACGCAGGAGCCTTATACAAATACAGGCGAACCTGACATTTACTCTCCTTTTGATTCTGAATATGACCGCCGCTAAGGCTGTCGAAACGTCAGTCACTTCAACCAACAGTCTTTCTCAAGACTACACTAACCTGGACGATCAACTTCCTCAAACATGTCACAAAAGGTCATTTCTTGCCAAATTTTAGGGTTATTCACCAGTTACACTACCACTGCCACAACTGGCAGACATCTGTTCAATGATCATCTCATGGTATTAATATCCGACTCTCCTTTTGTCCAATGCTTCAATTATTAAGTATTATTAGTTTCACGGTTGATGGAGACAAGCTGCTTGTAATGCAACTCAATAAATTATTGCGAATTCCCAGTTTTATCTTTGCCAAAAGCGAGTCAGCTTACCAACCTGACACCGAAAATGGAGTGGCAATGAACTTTGCGGTTAACAGCAAACTCGTAAGCCGTTTAGGAAGTGAAGAAAGTTTGGCAAGAAAATTGTCAACTGGCCAAGTCCCATGGGGTTTAAGATAGTACAGACAGGTTCTTGGCAACAAATTGTCTACGCAACAAATTGACTCAATTTAACGAGATTTGAAAAAAAGCAAACAATAAATCCAGAATTTTTCTTAGAGAAGCTTAAACTTTTACGTGCACTAATGACTTTCTCTGAATTGTAATAAGAAATTCAATTGAGAGTATGTAAGAAAGAAACAAGGAAAAAGTCATCAACCTTGTCTAAAATAACAACCTAAGATATCTTTGTACGATTATAGGAATAAGGTCACGGTTCTCCTGTCCATCTGGCGTTTTCTCCATTGCATTATGAATTTCTCGTATTTCTTGGGCTCGTGTTACCCCAGGAGGTTCCGGTAAATCGTAAATGTCAATCAGTTTATAAATTTAAAAACACCCAAGTATATTTCAAAGAGTCATGGCATGATGAATATATCTTTAGTCAGACTAGTATTAATTTTATTTTTATCCCAGCCTTAAGCCAAGAAGTTGTTTGATTTTAACTTTTTCGTTGTCAACAATCAATCATTCCTGCAAGCGCTCCCAAATGTTCGTAATTCCTTTCATTGTCCTGTATGTACAGTTTTAAATTACTCCTTTTATATGATTCTTGATGCTAAGCACAGGTATTTAGTCTTTCTTGTTTCTTGAAAATTTAGTCATTCGTTAGAAAAGAAAACTAAATAGACAAATTATTTGGCGTTTTTGCCAAGCATGGAAGTATCGACGTTAAAACTCTACCTCGAATTTCAGGAATTTGAGTGAAATAATTTTTCCATCGGTGGTGGAAATGATCCATTGGCAATCGGTTTCGCTTGGATATACATTTGGATAGTTAGGACTTGTCAGGAATCCCGGAGCTTCTCGGTACTGCTTGCCACATGTTAAATGATCTGCAAGACAAATATGAGGTGAACATACAAAAGACTGAGTTATATTTGCTTTGTTTAAAGAAGAACAAGAAAGGGTATTATATGTATTGTGTCAAAATATGGAACGTCGATCAGGTTCCCATGTACAGATAGAAGTATTTCTATCTCGTCTTGCTATCTCATTATAACTAATGAGTTTCGAGTATCTATTGCAGTTCAATACTCACTGACAGATTTGTGGCTAACAGTTTGTTTTAATCGCTTTAATTTTTTATTTTAATTCAGATACGAGGGATTAAGATGCTCAACGGACACTGCTGGCGATAATTCCATTGAAAAAACCTTGAATCTTTTTGTTTCATGATATAAAGAATACAACATCTGAGTATGATTACATATGCAAACATAAATATTTTTTACCATGTTTTTGACCAAATCTACGGTATTTGTACCTTTATATCTGAAATAACGTTTTCAGTTGTTTTATAGGCACAGATTTCGATGAGTGATGACAATCTAATTTGCTGATGGCAAAGCGATAATCACCAAAACAGATGCTCGGTTCCAAATTAACCTAAATACTGTTATGGAAGATTGAGGAATGAAAACGAGTATCAAGAAAAGTAAAATAATGTAAATTAGATCATTAAGGTAAATATCGTGGAAAAGATATGGCTGAAAAAATTAATCTGTTGAAGTACTTGGGAATTTTGGAAACTGAAAATAGATATTTCAAGGAACTAAAAAGGGGCAATAATTGAGACACTGATTATTCAAGCTAAATAAAGCGAGATTCATCTAAAGATTAGATTGCACTTCTCTTTGGATCGGAGACCTGCACATTGAGAAAAGCCGTATCAAACAACTGGAAAGTTGCAAATTAGGGTTTTTGAGAACGATGGAAAGTATTGACTGGGACAACAGAATCAGCTAATGGCTGTTTAGAACACATTGGAAATGTTGTGGAGAAAAAGTTGAAAAGGCTTCGTCGCCTTCTCAGACATGACAGATTTGTCCGAGATGGTGATACAGCGAGAGATGGGCAGGGGAGGGAAATTGCTCCAGGGATAAGGGCGCCAAAATAATGGGCCGCCAAATTGCGATGTCTTAAAATCTTTCTGTAATAAAAAGGCAAGGAAAACATAATATTGCTCCGGCCATTACCATTTTATCTCGCGAAATATGGTCACGCCGTCGTTGGCATTTTTCTTTTGCTATTTTTCAAGTTGGTAATGGGGAAAGGAGTCCTAAAAGTTAAGTTTACCCGGGTGCCAGTAGTGGCACTACTAAACTGCACTGAGACACATGGGCCCCAGGCGGCAAGAGAGGAGAAAAATACGCTATCAACCCATAAACGTGATGGCGAGTGACAGGGAAATATGGAGATGGATGAATACCATACACTGCAAGGATTTGTTTTAGTTGGTTACTGTGAATGTAAAAAATTTTCAAAGACGTTTTTAGGAGATACCAATCATATTAAATTTTCTCATGCTCATAAGAAATGAATACCGGTTTTTCTGAAGAAAAACTAAACGCCTGACTAAACGTTAAAGAAAGTTTGTTGGAATTCATTTCTGAACCATCGTTAGTTTTATATTTGCAGCCAGTAAGTCGGTGTCGGCATGTTTTTGGTATATTCTTATAACAAAAAACAATTTCAAAACAACATCTTTGTTGGAGTTAAACTTATTCTTTCAAATCAATCTATGTAGAACTAGATTCAGATGTTTTGTTTCTTAGTTTTGTACTTAAATTTAGTGTTCAATGTTTCTTACGCTTGTCAGCTTTCGAAAATACCAACCAAAACTGTCTAACGTATACAGTTTCTAAACGTTTTTCTGTCAATCCCGATTCTATGTGCAGTGGCCTTTTAATAAAAAAAAGAAAAAAAAGAAAAAAAAGAAAGTAGCCCAGCGAAAATTGAATCGAGAAAATCTTCCCCAGACAACCTCATTCTCTAATAATCTGGGCCACGGAATGTCAATGAATACCAACAAATTCCTTACAGTTACTTCGAATATCATGAGAGGGGTGCGCATTTGGCTCGCAAGTCCAAGGCCCAGTCCGCACGTGTGCATTTTCCTACAAAAACACATACTTTTTCTATCCGTTTTAGCCTTCCGTCCACACGTAAACAATGAGTGGGTGGAGTCGTTTCCACCGAAAACGGAGACTTTCGAAAACGCCTTTGAAAGTGGAGACTTAAGAAGACGGTGTTGGAACCAGTTCTCTAACATGAAGACCACTATCGAGATTAGTGATTTTAATCGACCAACATGATTTGATTAATACTCCCAAATCTCCCATCTTTTTCAGCGGTGTCGAGTAGATAGACGAATAATACCCAAAAATTCTCGTGTGGATGCAATAATTTTAAAACTTTTTCACTTAAATGAAAACTCATAAATTTGAAAAGGTATGTGCGTGGATGTAGCCCAAGTTACAGGGTGCATATCCTGACTACTAAGATTTAAAGGAGAAAGCCGTTCACGCCAGCATTTAAACATGTGAACTAAAAAACCATGGAATGGTAAAAGATCGAAAATAGCCAGATAATTTATTGAAATATAGGCGGGTCCACACAAGAAGTTTGACGAAGACAATACTGACCATATACTACTCAATCCTGTGTCTTTCATCGTCACGAAAGAAAGTAAAAATTAGAACTTTAATTAAGCTATAATCTCCCAAAACTGAAATATCTTCAGCTTGCAAAAGTTCCTTAGGTAACGTATCATTTTACTATTTCATAAAATCAATTCTGTTTCAGAACAATTTTCCTCTTTCCTTGCGGGTTTCCATAACGTACGTCATGCCACTCAACACCAGGTGCAGATTGTTTCCTGTTGAAGCGCTTAAATAAAGAGGAGGTCAGTTTTCGTGACGCTGAAACGTGCTCATAAAAAGTATATAGCGCTTCAACAGGAAGTCGATATATATATATATATATGTATATATATATATATATATCGACTTCCTACCTCACCCATGAAATAAACTACATGGGTGACAAGGTCACAGCCGCAGGAATAAAAGGCTATAAGCTATTGGTTCACCTTCACCATTTCAAAAGTAAAATACCGAAAATTTTTATGGCTAAAATATTATATGATCCATGTGCATCTCGATATATAAATCCTCTTCTTATAAGAATTCACTCAAGACTTAGGCTTCGTACTTCGAATTTTTAAATAGCTGTCAAGCTACAAACTTTGGTTGACTAAAGTTGTTGATCCGCGTTTAGTAGGTTAGGGCTGTTCAAGAGACAAACGTCAAGCCATACGGTCCTACCTCTCTTTTGTCGTGCCAACGAGGCAAAACAGACCAACTGTATCTGAAACAGCACGGCAAAACTACAAAAAGGAAACCAAAGGGTTACCGCAGGTAGACGTGAAACGAATTGTCGAAATTGAAGACCACTAACAGCACATACGCAACTGATGTCGCGAAGACGCGAACACCACCGTTCTTTGTTTGTTTTGCGCATTGAAAACCTTCAAGGAAACGCAAGCGTTTTCGATGGAGTGTCACAAAATTTTCGTTACTTACATCGCGGCAAAACGGGCCACTTTCATTTCCTTCATCTCATACCACTACTAGGACCAGCTTGTTGTACTGTCGGTCAGAACGAAAGGGAAACGTTACCGCACGATGGTGATGTCTCGCTGTGCGGTACTCGTTACGAGGAAAAAGGTATCAGCTTACGTCAATTGTCTTATCGCCATAGGCAATGAATGATGGCGTTGGACAAAATTGAAAAGTAGACTGAATTTTGTCCTCTTTGTCAAATCTGTGATATTCCTCTAGGTCTAATTTACCAAATCAGGACCAGACAAATGGCTGAATGTTTTTGAATTTTTGAAACTAATTTTAGCATGTATTTCTATTGTCTGGGATTTTCCTGGCAATGGGAAGGAACGTATTGAAACAAGTCGTCTTAGTTTTTAGACATTTACTAATATTAGAGATTAATTCAGGTAATTTACCTTAGAAAGCCTGATTCCTTATTGAGTTGATTAATCAATCTAGGCTATTTTTTTTGGTTCACTTTTGTCCTCGATCTCTGATCGTAAAGTTCTTATTGGAACAGTGAATCAAAAGCGACAGATAAATTCTATTTGCTTAAGATAATTCGATTTGGTTAATTAACTCGGCAATAAAATGAATTATACCGCTTTGTTACACAAGAGTTTCCAAAGCGCGTACTCTTAAGTTATTGATTGATCTTTACGACAGTTATGTTTCTAAATGCATTATATTTAGAGACGTCTGTCACTTATCAAACTAAACCGTGTCGTTATCTGATCTAGGTTTGTTATGATAACCCAGTTGCTGTGTCTACCATTTGCACAATAACTTGTGGAGAATCGTATTGGTAGTTTGACACCATTGCGTAGGTTAGAAAATTTATGAACCATATTTTATAAGCGCAACTTGGCGTATGTATTCTTTATGTGGGGAAGCTAAATGTTCACTTTACAGTCATAAGGTGCGCTCACATCAGCTAACTTGGTTGAATCGGATTTATGGTGGATTTAGCAAGTTCAAAGCAAGTGTTTACATTTCATAGAGCCAGGTTTCATTCTTTTCTCTGATCAACTCACAAGGCTGGACTGGAAAATGAAAACCAGTCAGTCGAAACCCAGTCCAAATTGAAATCCAATTCGAGTTCCCTGCTATGAATTCATTGAAATTCACTACTGTTCCGGATACGAGGGTATTCGTTGTTAGAGGCAAACAGTCAGTATCACTTGCATAATAGTAGGTTAAAAAGTTGAACAACATGCAGCTGTATTGTTTTTGTCTATAGTATTCAGGTACGTAGCGAAGGGGAGCGACGGAGAGAGACGCCCAGGTTGGGCGAAGGGTAAACAACAGTTTTCGTCCTAACATTAAAGATCTGTTGGATTGGAATCTTCTCAAAGAGTCCAGTATATAAACATAATATATGAACTACAGATTCAAACTGCAAGATATCAACCAATTGACCTTTGATACAATTTAGTCTTTTGGATGTATCTCTTCCTCAAATCGTGATAGTTAACTCAAAAGCTATAGCTGCTTTAAACAATGCTTACGTTTATCCTGGTTTTTACTTTGTAATTTGAAACTGTCCGTTTTTCCTCTTCTTGTTAACTTTACATCTTCACTTAGTGTACATCTCGATGAAGCCGTACTATTACTTAAAATCTGAAATCTGAATCTGATAGAGTATTCAACAAAACTACGCAATTTAAAAAGTTCAGGTTTTTTCTAAAATGTGGCAAATGGTACTTCAGATGGAATTTTAAACTTTCCTCAGAGTAAGAAGTATGTCTTGCTTAGGGCCATCCATTTAGTACGTATAGGCCGAGTGGGGGGAAGGGATTTAATTAAGGCTCATATCCATTGTTATCTTGACGTCATGTCTATTGTTCTTAGCTTACAAAGGTTGGAGGGCGGGGGGCAAAAATCTTCATTTTTTGCGTGCGTACTGAATGGAGGACTCCTTGCTCGTTCGATGTTACACCTTCGGGACACCAGTAAATAACTATGACATCGCCTCCCCCTTATAACATTTCTGGTTACCTCTTTCGAATAGTACGATATGATCTCATACCGTGGTTAGTATAGGATTCTATAAGATCGCAATTCAGATGTCCACCAATGCATATACTGATCTCGTCATGATCTGGGGGGGGGGGGGCATTCGACAGTCGAATTCAGGCATTTTCTGGGCGTTGCAAAGATTGATGGACGATGACGTAGTTTTTGAATACTTATCTGCTACTGGGTGTCTTAAATTTTGAGCAAATAATTGTAAAATTGACTCACGATAAAGCTGCGCTATGTTCCCGTGAAATTGATAGAATAATAACAACAATTAAGAATTTCAAATGCTGTTAACATCAACATGTTAGATAAGCAATCCACAATTACAAAAAAGAGATGATAAATCATAATGCTAATTTAAAGTCCTGGCGACGTACGCCAGATTCTAAAAAGCGATTTACGACATGTGCTGTTTCTGGTGGACTATCATGTTGCACTTACATAAAAGCTTTTATGACTTGAGATGCTCCTTAGCCATCGTGTTACGCAAGGTGGAAAGTTCACATCCCACTTTTGAGAATACACACTTAGCCTCTGCGGTCGACACCGGCAGTAAGGCTAGAACTGATATCAGGAGAAGTGAAATTGCTTACCATTCACTGAAGTCACTGATTGGAGTACATTAAATCTCTTTTGCCCGTTCGCTTCCCATTGTTGACCACACTGCGAATTCTAACTTCTCTTGTTTCCTGTCGAGTCAAAAAATTTTTGACTGAAGGAAAAGTTCTTGGTATCAATGATAGAGAACAGAGCAGGTCAATTTCCTGTCTTCAGTCAGAATCTAAATGCAAGTATACGCGGACATCAGGAGCCCAATTCGTAGCTTAAATTCGGCAGCCCTTGTAGCATTGTTGCGATGAAGGCAGTATTCTCACGAATATTTAGTATACCATGCTTTTCAATGAGGTTAGAAAGATTTGAGAAAGGCCTTTGGATCTGTTAACCCATTGTCTATCCATATCCCCCACGACCATCACCTTTAAATTTTCGATAAACTAAGAGGTACAATGACACAACACCGTACTCTTGTTTGTTCAGGTACACGGGACATATGACGACCCAGAGTCCTTCCTAGGTGTTAATTCGTCAGGGGCAAATTTTGTTGAAGGCACCCCCTCAGCCCTCTCAGACATACCACAAGCTCCTTATACTATAATAATTGTATAGCGGTACTACCGGCATAAAACTAAACGAGGTACTTCTGTAGAAACAACTAAAAATTATTTTTGTTTTTTATTACTCAAAATGTAATTGAAAGTTTAAAACAGGCGCTTCTGATGGCTTGACAGCTGGTAGTCATCAATTAACGATAGGACGTCTAGAGATTGATTTAACATTTTGTTGAGCTCTCCACAATATTTTGAATCCAGGAAAAAAAGACCAAAAAAGTTGGATTTTTGTTTCTGAAAATTTCGCTCAGTAAAATTTTGCGCTTGGGGCACGCGCCCCAGTGCCGCACCAAAGTGCGGCACTGCCTAGGCGACGGATGCAGCTTTTCGTGTGAAAAGACACTGGGAATTCATCTTTTTGAAGAGGATGCCATCTGCTCATTCTGCTGGTTAATGCTGCAAAGTTCACTCGGTCCATCAACTGAAGAACCAAGATTGTTATGAGGAATAATGTTATCATTTGAGTTGCTTTCTTTCAATGGCTCCAAGTCGCCGTTTTCTTTAACTAGTTGAAATAAAAGGAATTTACTAAAAATTTTACATTGACTGGAAATGACATAAAAACTGGATATTCGTACTTGTGAATGCTTTTATATAGAGACCCTATGATATAAATGAAGATAAAGAAGCATATATAGTTTATTTGAAAATATATAATGACACCAGTGACGTTGCCATGGCGGTTCGAGGTGTTTAAACATCCAGTAGCTACAACGAACTTGAATTTTCAGCTCAGCAGTTTTTCCATGGCAGTAATCAGACAATATCACAATTTGACAAGTTTTAATTGTGAGCTTGAAACCGCTTTCGGCGTGCTGAAGTGCTGAAGTGAGGATGTAAATGTTTGGGCAATTGTCAGCTAGACATAAGACCGACGTTCAAAGCTGGCTTTGCCGGCCATAGAGCATAGTCATAAACTTCCAAACTTTGAAGTTAAAAATTGGTAAAAGCACATTAGACTTTGCTATTTGAACTTTAGTAAAAGACCTGGAGCTGAAGCCTCCAAAATTGTCATTATTCTATAAAATAACTTCAATGAAGGAAAAAAATGCAAAGTCATAATGAACCTATCCATGTCTTCTACTTTATTGAGAATGGGTGCAGTGGCGTAAGTTGCCGCCCAGGGTGGGAGTGGAAAATGCCATCCCCCACAAAAAAAGAAAAGAAAGAACAAAGGAATACTCAAAAAGCAGACATGCACAAAGAATATTCCATCGAGAAATGGAATATTCTGTCTCCACTATGAATATTAATTCTTATTCCTAACCAGCACTCATGCGCAACTTATGCAAACTTCGCTGTTCAACTGCGAGCAATCTTCAAATAAATTGTAATCAGTTTGTTTTACGTTCGTCTATCAACAACCACAGAATTACTTAATATCATCAACACAATAATTTGTTCACTGTACAAGGTCATAGTGACTTATCTTGACTCAACTAACCAACGTCAGCCTAGACTTGCCACAAGTCGACTTAATTGTTATCTCGCCAAGCGAGAAATTGAGATGGAAGTCGCGACAGCCTTCTCGCATAGCGGAAGGTGGCGAGAACTCGACTTGTTCTGCTTGCAGGAAATCGAATTTATTTTGCTAAAATTGACGCTAAACGTTAATGAGGTCACGGTCCCTTTTTGTATGAAATAAATAAAACTTGTCATTTTTGACTGAAATACCGACACACCTCCAACCAAAATACGGGTCGGAAAAAAATGGCGCTAAGCAGTCCAGAAAAGTCCGTTTCCGCCCCAATTTTTTTCCTCTCCCAAAAGAAAAAAATCCCGAAAGAAAACAGGCTTTGAGAAAGTCTAACGTCAGCCATGCTGGTCACTAACATGTTATGTTGGCCATTTCCCAGCCAAATATAACAGAAAAAACACCAAAAAAACTGAAATAAGTAACTAGTATGTATAATAAGGAAGAACAATAACCTAAGCGAACTTGTTTACAGTATTCGACTCTATTAAAATGGTACTGGCTATTTAATAATAAACAATACAAGTATATACATATGTATTTGAGGAAACCTTTTATTTTGATACACATGTGTTCTTAAACAAGCTCATAGTTTACAATTAAGTAGAAAATGATCCTGTGCGGGGCACACCTCCCATGTTTTTTGTAACCTCTGAATCTGAAGGTTTTTAAAATGGACTAATGAAAAGCCTCGTGAGTTGTCTTAGTAACCTAGAGATATTTTTTAATAGCCACTAATTTCAAAGAACATTGACTGTACTTATGCTTCAGAGAAAATTGTTTTTAAGCTCATAAAGACTATAAAACGAATAAGCTTATAAAACGATTCAAGAGGCATGGCAGTCATTTATTGATTTTCTTACATCAGATACCTCTTTGTGAGTAGAAGTGATTTTGAACTGAATTGTTCAGTTTCTATCCCAAATGAAAACGCTGATAGAAATTTGTAAAAGTCAATACCAGGTTATTTATTTATTTTTAGAGTGGGTGCAATTGTGACAATGTGTACGGTGAGAAATGTCTTTAATACCTGGTGACTGGGGAAAGCTGTCTTATAACGTGAATCTCACGAGAAAAACATGAGAGATAAAAAGTCTGTGGTGGCTTTCGAGTTTTGTTTACATGACCATTTAATACGGACAAAGCTCACACTAAAACTATTAAGAAAATATTAAAAGGCAACATAAACTTAAAAAAAAAAGAAGCACGTATAATGGCTTCGTTTACAAAGAAAATAGAATGTATTTTTACCTTCGTCTTTGCGGTGACGGGTAATACAACGGCGAAAATTTATAAGCCTCATTACTAAACCTTTTTTGTAAAGAAATAGAACAAAACTATCAAAATTGGTATATAATCCAGTGAAAGTAGGTTTACGGAAAACAGAGGTGGTAAATGAACCATTGCAGCGTGTGACATTGATATCAAGAAATGACAAGGTTTTGTTAATTTCAGTCTTGTGAGTATAAACAATGTTGGGATGTTGACGGTATAAATAGTCTTGAAAAATTTTACAAGGTCACCTAATCGAAAGTTAAAAAACAATCCTCGACATTTCTATGATAAAAACTGGTTTAAAATCAGTTAGACAATTATCAAGCGAAGTGCATTCGTGCCAAGAAATTAGAAAAACATCAGCAAAAGGGAGTCCCAGGAGAGAACCCGCAACAACTCGTTCTATTTGTTCATAAAGAACGCCATTAAACAAAACATGGCAAATTTTAACAGATAAATGTAAAATTTTGGTAAAATCGTTACGAGTAAAGTCATGAAAGTGTGTGGAGTTTGTAAATAGGGTGGTAAGAATGATATCAATCGTTTTGGCCAAGGCAATTTTTGTAAAGAGTGATTTGACGTCAAAATTTTCCATAGTTAAATTATCTGAACTGAGATTTAAAGAAAGAAGATCATCGACAAAGGAAAAGGAAACTCTGGCCATGTGAATGCCAGACGTGGTGGGACGCAGAAGTGGACGGGAGGTTTGGTAAGAAAATAAGAGTGTGTACCAATAGATGAAAGGATAGGCCTAGGTAGAATGCCAATTTTATGAATCTCAGTTACGCAGTCCACAAAGAATGCCCGATCAAGATTTGCTAGGGAAATGTTCATTATAGCTCGAATAGGTGTAATCGGAGATCCTTCCATTTTTCTTCGAAAGGCGGAGAAAGTTCTTAACTTTATTTTCACGTTGAATGGATAGGGAAGTAGGATCCTAGTTCATTTCCTGGAGCTTATTCGGGATCAGAAAGATTGTCGTCCATCTTCTTTGTGTATACTCGTCTCGGTCAATGACCACGACACCGTTTCCTTTATCCGTTTTCTTTATGTAAATGGTTTGGTCACTCTTCAAAATTTGAACTTGGAAACAGGAGTTAGTGAAATAACGTGAACATTTGACTTTTAAATTGGTCCTCTGAAGTTCTGAACGGTTGGATTTGAAGTTGCTGAAGTTAAAGTCCGCAACTATTTAAACTATAATAGTCTTAATACGCACGCTCTCAAGCTGTTCTCTCAGAAAAGCTTTCTGAGTCCCTGACGGGAATCGAACCCGTAACCTTGTGATCGCCGGTGAGAACTGAATTGAGAGCTTCCCCCGGTCACTAGGTATTTAAGACATTTCTCACCGTACACATTGCCACAGTTGCGCCCGCTCTGAAAATAAATAAATAACCTGGTATTGACTTTTACAAATTTCTATCAGCGTTTTCATTTGGGATAGAAACTGAACAATTCAGTTCTCACCGGCGATCAGAAGGTTATGGGTTTGATTCCCATCAGGGACTCAAAAAGCTTTTCTGAAAGAACAGGCACAACTCGGAATAAGACAAAGCTTAAAACGATTAAGTCAGTTTTCTTTGTTCTTTAAAGGGTTTTATCCCCCGAAGAAACCTATTAAGAACAAAGGCGGTGGCTTTTGAATTTCCTCGGGTGAAATAAAGGTTAATGTACAGATTAGTTGATTTACATAACTTCCAGGAACTTTCAGACCGAACGATATTTTGAGGGGGGTGACAGGGGGCGATAGCATGAACCCACTGAAAAAATTAAATTCAATATTTCTGAGACGGTCGTGAATACTACTTATTTTAATGATTACTCAGAAATCACAAAACACTGGTTATATTAACAGGAACAAATCAAATACTATCAGGTGGTCACCCAAATATCGGATATGATTATCGGATACTTAAAATCATAAACTAAAATGCGAGTGTGGTTCTCGCTATGTAGGTAGAACAACTCAACGGTTAAGTGAAAGGATCAAGCAACATGTGCCAAGTGTTATACGAAACAAGACTGTACCATTAAGAAATGAACCGAAAAGGCAATGTAGCTCTGCTCAAACAATTAATTGTGATTCGGCAATCGGTAGACACTTGTTGCCAAACAGACGTTGTGCCAATAACTATTCACACTCCAAATTTAGCATCCTGGCAAAGTGCCGCTCAGTATTCTTTCTAAAGACTATGGAATCCATGTACATTGGCGTTATTTTGATGTTTAAGCCCTCCTACGTGGGATGACATCATTGCCTTTACATCAGGTGTAAATATAAGCTGATAACTCATTTCTCAACAGTTAGCAGACGTTTGCACCTGGAAAGTGGGTGCCGAAATGCATAGTGCTTCTTTTTAGTATTTACTTTATCTGTGTGTGTTGGTTCCTCTAGTTCTTTTCAGAACTGTCTTGTATAACCATTCACCATGGTTAAGACGTTTTTCAAAGCTATACTGAACTATTTAATTTCTTTCCAAAAGAGTGGGGGGGAGGGGCTAAAGCCCCCTAGGCCCCCGCTTCAGCGGTCACTGATATACAAGCCCTGAAAAGAATTAATCCCAAAAAGGAACACAATCTTACACCATTTTTCGAACATCAAGCATTTTAACAACACATTTTCAGCAACTGATTACTTATCTGATGGGCTGTACTAAAACTTAATAATTAACAAAGTTCCCAATATGCAATGTACAGTTTATTAAATATAACATTTGACCCACTTGCACTGGCCGAAGCTTCCTCTTCATTTGACGTGCGTAAACGTTTTGATTTGGGCTCATCACTGTTTTTCTCGCAGTTTTCAAGGACACGCGTTACCAACTCTTTCTACAGCTATGAAGGCCGTTGATAGCTATTCAAGGACGTCACGATGACCTGTTCGCATTATTAGCGTTTTATCAGGAATACCCAGTTCTACTCCTCTTGTTGATGTGGTAGCTCTAAGTGAGTGGTTTGTTCGGTTTTCTTTAAGGTCAGCCACTTCACATAGACGCTTTGCCGTGTTCCCCAAGGTATTATGCCCGACCGGGACGTTTAAATACTACAGTGCTTCGGCTTCGTCACTCTGCTTGGCTTTTGGACGAGATAAAATGGTCCGTCAAAACTTTCTTTTGGACGTAAATAAAAAGTCAGATTTATTTATCAAGGAGTAACGTTTCCTACAAATTTACATTAATATACATTGCTTCTAAATGATACAATTTTTACTGGTGAAAGTATAAGAAGCGTGAATATCCCTCACCATTTAGAAATGTATTTTCGATAAAGTTGAACCACGCATCGGGAAGCGTTATTGGGATTCGCATGTCGATTCTCTTCGGTCTGTACTTTCGGCCCTTCAGGCGTCCCTCACAGTTTTTCTCTCCAAAGGAATTGTAACATAACTTATCTGGCAAGCCTTTTTCGTTTCTGATCAAGGTGAACTGCTTGAACTTTAAACTCCGGCGTTCTTTTCCCCCTCTCAATGCGAAGAATTTCCCCAGAAGAAAAACCATGGTGTCTAACAAGCTCCCAGGATTGTGCCTGCCTAGAAGACCTTTGTTCCAAAGAATCCTTTCTTCATCTACTGTAAACGGTTTTCTCCATTCTTCCCAGGCTTTAAACCTCCACTTAATATTGTCGGCTGTAGCTTTGGGTATTTTCTCTTTTACTCGCTCTTGCAACTCCAAGTCGTTTATACGCTTCGTTGACAACTCGGGTGGTTCCTCTTCCTTTATTAAAATATTCAGTTGTCTCTCCACCTCGGTTGTGCCTGTTGGTACTTTATCTTTGTAAACCTTTGAACAGTCAGAACTAGAATGAACACCAATCTGCAAAAACCTATCTTGCGTTATCTACATTTCGCAGTCACTTTCCTCGTCGTCCGTCTTCCAACACGTTGTTGAGATACTCAAGACTGCAACGAGTCAGTCATTAATTTAACCCATCTATTGTACATTGACGTAAATGTTCGTCATTTACAATGACCATTGAGTTAAAAAAATGGGCTTTCTCCTCTAATTTTTCTTTTCGTTGGCCACAAATTGTCAAGGAGGCGACGCATGCTTTACTGCCGCTGATGAGACCGAAGCCTCGTAGCGTCGAAGGTTCGCTTGTCGCTTGTACTATATGTAAATAAAATCAGTGAAAGTCTCAAAGTTATAACCAGACTGAACAACTTGAGAACCTCGCTGAATTGGGATTTTACTTGTGGGGTCTGTGGGCATTCTTTCCCAGAAAATTTTGAATTCTTGATGTATTGAAACATCATTTCTAGCAATCTAAGACAACAATTTCTGTCAAAAACGTTAAATTGATAGTCATTTTGCGCTCGTTCTCTATCAAACATGCCCCTGTAATAAACGATAAAGTAATTCCTCAAACTGAATTTCGAGAAATCGGATATTACTGACTTTTTAAAAAGCAACCAGACTAATTTATGTCCTGTTACCTTGTGTAGTATTGTCTAAAAGTTCTTGATTTTAATTGATATTTCTTGCAGTTTCTTTTCGATTTTAACTTTAACTTTATCTGGATATCAGAGTACAATATTTCGTTATTTTGTATGGAAAACACGACGAGAATTTGACGGAGGTATCTTCCTAGGCTTCTTCGTAAAATTCTCAACCACTTTCCGCTCTTTTCGTCCATCGTCAGCAGTGGATCCAGGGTGGGGCCCCAAGGGCCCACCCTTTCAGTAACACAATAACAATACACACACGTTTTCAACAACTTATCTTACACACACATTTGCAGCAACTCGTGTTCTGACATATACACACATATACTGTATACAGATCTCCCACGGCGCCACTGCCCCACAAAATTTTGGTTGCACTCCTGATAAATGAACATAGCGTGCTATCACATTATGGAAATTGCTTGGGTTGTATTTCAATTATTTATTGGGAACTCTGACCTTGTTTCGTTTGAACCTCAGATGTTTTGATTAAAAAGTGACAAACCTGAAAAGGCCATTTTATCAGCTTCCATCCCCACTTATAACTTGTCCTTTTCGAGCAAATCAAGTAATATTCTTGACGACATGGCTTTAAATGTTTAAATTAGCTGCTGAAGGCCATTCTTTCTTTGCCTAAGATCTCTCTAGTATTTCAGATAATAAGTGGCCCATTGAACGAGAAGTTTGGGATTTTGGCCTTTTCAATGTTGATCATTCATTTTAGCGGTACAAAAAAAGTTAATAATGTCAATAATTTTAGAAAATCTGAATCTTACCGTTAGCAATTTTGGCCTCTGATGTAGAAGTATTCTAACCGACAAATCTGTCAAGGTCATATCAAGAAAACAGGCATTTAACCAAGAAAGATGTCCAACAATATATCGTACCTTTCGATAAGCTTCATTACGTCTTATCAATCCAGGAAGCGTTTAAAAGATAGTCAGGTAGTAGTTTGCTTGCAAAAGTTGTATTTTTTCAAAAATGGCGGGTTTTGAGTGATGTCTTTGTGGATTGAAAGGCCTGACTATAAAGCTCGTAACCCCTTTGACGAAAATTACGTGATTTTGTAAGAAATCTCCTCTTGAAAATACATTTTATTATTTATCTATAATCATTTTATTTATTAAAAATACGTCTTATTTTGGCTTATGTCCTTTACATACACGTGTTGGTACATCTGGTGGATGGGGATCGATGCGATCGAGTCTATATCAAGTCTCAACATTAATAATATTTACTGATCATTAATAACAACATTACTGATCTTTTCAATCTTAAACAAGTTCAAACAGTTCTGATGTCTGACTAGAAGTCCGGGTCTGATGTCTTTGAATCAAAATCCACAGAAAGTAATAAACCAAGACGCTAAGTACTTCAAGACACAATGACAGTTTCATTAATTAAACTTCACCGTTTTAATTAAGTCTATTATAAAGCATTTTATTCGATTGTTCATCAGTCAGAAATATCTCTTCATAAAAAAGCAATACAGTGATCACAGTTGACTCAAGACTTTGTCATTAAACTCTTTCTTCCTTTTTTATGGTCTATTCGAAAATACATTTTAAACTAGGGATGTTTACCTTGCCTTGACACATGAATTTTACCCCGTAACATGAAAAATTGAAAGCAAGCTTATAACTTTGTCAGTCGGAAAGAAGTGTAGGAACATTCACTAGTAAAAACAATTATTTTGCAACTAGGGAAGTCGCAGAAAGTTAAAATATTATGAAGTGAAGGATTTCCTTCAAAATATTTAATGAGAAGGAAAGACAAACTACACAGCTTTGATACGAAATAGAACTATTTAAGGTGTCCTCCACACGAATTTTAAAAAAGCTTAGAATAGCCTGAAGCAAATTATTTATACTTTTGTCACAGAGGCATTGATAGTGTGTGCAACAACATAACTATTGAGCCATGTGTTGCCATGGCAACCAGGATACAGACCCCCCAATGGTAATTTAAGTTGTCTCTTTAAAAAGGATATCTTGCCAAAAAATGGCTAGAAAATCAAATAAATCTTTTTTATACATTCAGTAAAGGCAAATCTAGATGCTGAACCTAAAAATATTTTATTAATTTGTCTTTTTCATTAAAAAAAATGACAACATCTCTTTATCACCATGATGGGGTGCTTCAAATTAGATTAATTCATCACTTGTTTATAGGATAGACAAAGTTTTTGGCTCAGGAACAAGAAAAGATACTTGTTATAAAAATTGCAAAATTTCAGATCATTTCATTAAATACCTTTTGAGTTATTTTTTAAAAAGACCTCAGGAAGGCCAAAAATGCTACTTTGAGATAATTGACTTTAAAGATGTCATAGAAATCACTAAAAACTAGCACTTCAACTTTTTGGAATTCAGATATGTGGGTTTAAAAAATTTGATTTTTTTCGAATTTTTCCGAAAATTTGGTGTGGAGGACCACCTTAACTAATATAACTATTGGCAAAATTAAGGTTGAGGCACACCTGTATAGCAAAATCTTTTCATCAGCATCAACGACTGAGCCTAATCACATGGAAACGTTTCGAAGATCCTTTCATGAAAAATGTTTGCTTCCAAAGAGCAACTGAATATCAGGTCCAGTTTCTGAACAGAAAAACTGATGATTACCTCATAAATAGACGTAAGAAGGGGGGGGCAATGCGAGCCCATGCCCCCCAATAATAGAAGGAGTCAGTGCCCCCAGTATTTACCACAGTCGCTATTTTTATAATATACTTTTTATAATATTTTTATAATCTTTATATTTTTTATTAAACAGCTCTCAAGACACAGGAAATAACATTTCAAAGCCCGAGAATATCAAAAATGTCCAGGAAGTGCATGCCCCTGGACAGCCTCGAGAGGTGTTTTGTCGCTCCCCCCCAGTGATGAGTTGGTTCCTGCGTCTCTGACCATACACGTGGACACAGTACAGTTAAAGACATGTTAACCTTTTATAATATATTAAGTTCCACCATAGAATGAGAAAACATTGCCAAAATCTGTCTACAAAACTTGTATACAAACTACTCGCTTCGCGGCAGCCATTTCCCTTCGATGAGGAACCTTACCACACTACCATGATGCATTGCGTTTTTAATTAAAAGGGGAAAGGTTGATGCAGAACCACACTGGATAACTTCTGGTCATCCGACGGATGGAGACAAACCTACTTAAGCACACGAGGAATGAGGTAATATCGTATCCAAATTCAGCATCGATATGTGCTGCTCCCATAATGAGATCTGTGAAAGTGACTCCATAGGCCTTACCACTTGTTCGCTTCGATACTTCTCCACGCACTAAAAATAAACCAGTCATGTCCAGCATCACTCGATTCAGAGATTCCGCTAGCCTCTGTGGTTAGTCGGTATTCTGTACCGACATGATTTTTTTTAATTTTTTGGTACAGGCTCATGTACAATCGGTTCACCTTATGAGTCATATTTAAAGTAAAAAACTATTACTGGATTCCGTTATCCTTTTCTTGGAAAGATCATACACTTGGTTAAAAAAAACCTCTTTAAAAAACCTTCATATTATCGATTGTTATCAATTGTTAATCCCGCAAATTCGTTTCCAATTATATATTCAGTTTATGTTTAAGTTCGAAAGCAGCACATATAGTAAATACTTATTTATTCACCAATCTCTTGGTGACAATGGCCGTTTTTATACAACAGACGTTTAATTCGTCTAGACAACTGAAGGCGACGATTTTAAGTTAAGGACGGGCAAAGACTCACTAAACCTCCAGACGACCTAAATGATTTAGTGCGTCTATGTAGAACTAAATCATTTAGCTCGTCTAGACGTTTAGTTCGTCTTTGCCGGTCTTTATACGAGACGAATACGAGACGACTTAAATCAGACGAACTAAAAATCTTCGCCTTAAGACGTCCAGACGAATTAAACATCTGTAGTATAAAACGGCCAAACGTAGATCAATCATCAGGTTTTGCTTGGCAATGGACGGCTGCAATCTATATTAAAGCAGAGAGTAAAATCTTAAAGCCAAAAACAAAATTTATCTGTACGTGAAACCGGCATCTCAAAATTTGTCCAATACAAGATGATTTTTTTAACTGTTAAAAACCAGCATGACAGTCTAGCGCAATCTCTGTTGATTAAGGGCGGGGGATATTTTTAATAATACTTCAGGTAAAAGTTCCATTTGTTGATGTTTAAAATATTTCTTCTCCTATTTTGCACATTTGAGATTTTCTTTTAGCAGATTGCGGTCATTTACAATCTTGAGTCACCCCGGTTACACTCCCTTAAGGGGGCGAGGGTTGGATCGTCTCCTCTGTGCCCAGATCTGTGGGCTTGTTCCATAAATAGACGAGTGACATGATGACGGGTTGACAACAACTTCTATAACGACGAATCAAGCGTCATTAGGTTGTTATTCCTCGGAGCCATTTTGAAACTACCCAAAAAGCCAATCCATTTTCATCTAGGACTGGATTGAGACTAGCGTAACGACACCTTTTCGGCCACTGCGGTCAATTTTCGTCACCTCGTTTAGAAACGATTTTTGTGCGCCCTTAGCAACGAAGTTCCCGGCCTCCGTATCTGTCGCACAGAAAGTACATCTAACGCGGAAGGTTTTGCTCTTGGCAATCCTTAAGAGTCTTGCCCGTATGTAGCTACGCCACTGCCCCTTGCTTTTACCAGCTTTGACAGAGCATTTTGAACGTGCGTCCTGACGTCATTGGAAAATTAGGAAATCTAAAACAGTGAAATCCAGTTTGCTTCTACCAAGAACTCCACGTTTTCTCCGGATACACCGACCTGTTTCTTTTGTTATTCTGCACCAATTAGGAGTGGTTTTTAGTTGAGCTCTTGAGAGAAATCTCCTCTAATAAGGTTATCAAGAATAAACAAAGATTATACATCTTTATCTTCAGAAGGTTTACACGAAATTCTGCCATCCTGGAAAATTATGTGTATCAGTTTGAGATTATCTGACAACATCATTTCAAAGTTGTCTTGTTAATGCAACTAGTAAACTAAAATTTGTTATCGTAACATATCAGTTTTCGTGACCCCCCTTTCTCCAATAGGCAGAACTTTAATTGCCTCGAGCACAACGGATAACCTACCAAAAATAAGAAATGACCACGAAGATGTCCGGAAACTCAGTTATTTAACCACTGCAATACTATTTAAATGTAAGGATGTTTAGTTTCATGAAAAGTTTCAACAGATATTCTTTTAATAGTTTCAAAGCAGTGGTGTAGGAAGCGGGATGGCCACGGGGCCCGCGCCTCCTCAACATTTTATCTAGGGGGGGTCACTATATTGATAACAGTGTACAAAGAAATTTTTAATTTTTTCCATCTCACGCATTTGCATTTCAAAATTAAAATCTGAAAAAATAGTTAAAAATCTAATCTACTGCACATAGTATCAACAATGATTGATACTTTATTAAAATTTATAGTTGTCCGCATATGTCGTTAAGACTCGGATAAATGTATGGTCACTTTTAGTACCGTTGAAACTAAAAGTTAAAAAAGTTACAACATTTTATAACTGTGTTTAGTCAGTGTAATATTCCTTACCATCGGTGTAACACCGTAAGTATTGTCTTGGTATCGTCAACAATGAAACTGATATAAACATTTACCGAAAAACACTAATCCTGAACTAAAATTTTGCTCCCGCCTATCCTAATTTCAACTTTCAATCATACGCTCCTGTTTCCAAGATATGATTTTCAGATCTGTCAAAATGTTGCATCAACATTACGGTGTCATATGTTACTTGAATTCGGTGTCATGCAAGTAAGCCTAAATATCTAGAGAACGAAATGAGACCTTGGAGAGTTTGACACGCCTTTCTTGATACGGTCGTCAGTATCAAATGTTGTAAGAGATTTATTAAAAACATTGAAGTGTTTTTAAAATTACAAAAAACATTAGCCAAGAAAATTTCGTCGAACAATTTTGCCTAATCGGAGTAAACACATTGTTAAATTGTGAGCTTGTTTAGCCACGGTCTGTACAACTAAACGTTTGCCGAATGATACAGAAAACCAAACCATTTTATAATGTCGGAAATTCAATCAGAAATTCATTTTTAAAATTTCCTTTGAAAAAGAACGAATTTAAACCACTCCTGGGAAATCGGCCTCTCGTGGAGAAAAAAAAAGGAAGTCTTCGGAACGCGCTCATTTAACGTATGAATGGTCCGCAAACGTTATGTATTACTGTTGATTATCAGGAGCAATTTTTCTGTCGTTTTTCAAGAACTGTATGTCCGAATTGTTTTCGGGGAGCGTGTCCTTGAACCCGTGGCTAACCTAGGCCCCCTACCTATGAGTTTTAGCTTTCATGAATTTTTGAGGAACGATATTCAATAAAGACAAAATTATAAAACCTTCAAAAATAAATAATGTGGGATTATACAGATGATCCCTTTGATCGAATTTATTGGGATGACAGCTTGGGATGGGAAAATCTTATGCGCTGACGTAGTAACTAGGAAAACGTAATGAAAACTTCGAATGTCGTGTTACTTTAGCTTTTTGATTCACTCTTTTCAACGAAAAATTAAGCTGACGTGTACTCCGTTCGCAAAGCAGCAAATACTCTTGTGAGTAAAAAGCAAAAAATCACCTACTTCCGGAGGTGATTATGCTAAGGTCACACTGCTGCGATATTCGCGGAGTTGTAACTAAGTATTTAATTTCGTGTCACAAGAGTCTCCAGTCTTTATAGTCACGTCTCAAGTCAATTATCAATTAAGTCACCTTTATCATGTTCCTGGTCCAGTGGCGTAGTGCGGGTTTTGGCCGCCCCCTTCCTTAAAAGTAACACACCTTCGACTGCTACAAACACACGTGTATGAAAGATTTACATTTTATTTATTGATTGATTGATGAACAATGTAATAATGATAAACGTTTAAACCTGTGGAGACAGATAATAACAAAAAAAAAATAAATTAGTAATTCAATTTAAAACATAGAAAACAATAATAAAGTCTAAAAAATGGATGAAAAGTTGAAAGTAATAAAAATATGAAAAACACTGAAAAAAACATGAAAGAACATTGGACTGAGGTATTTATTCTTAACGAAAATATGAAAAACACTGAACAACTAGGTGTTAAACCTTCTGACTTTTCGAATTGCGAAGTCCTTTATGCTCTCTTTAACATCAGGTGATTCGGTATATTCTCTTTCAATAGAAAGAATCGCTAAGTTAGTGATTCTATGATTGCTCGTAGTTGAGCGAAGATAATTCTTTATTAATTTCAACTTAGAAAAATTACGCTCGCAGCTAGCCACGCTGACAGCTTTTGTCCAAAATACTCTCAGTAATATCGTCAAGTTTGGCACCGAATTTTGAAAACCATATTTGATGATGAATCTTAGGAGCTCTAGAGGCCCTTCTGTCCAATTTTTCTCTTTAGAGAATTCAAGAAAATTCTTCAGTCTCTTCCTCTCGATCTTCACTTCTGCCATATTGACGTCTTCTTCCTCTTCAAATTCAAATTCGAATTCATCATCAATTAGATTGGTTGGGATGAGGAAATCATACTTTTGGCTGAGAAAATGCAGTTGCTCATATCGGTCTTTTATTTCTTGAGTGATACTATCGATTGAGGTATATAAATCTCTTTTCATTTCCGCTTCAAAGTTTAGTCCAACATCATTTGATTTTTCTCCAGCCATTCTCTTCTTTTTCCTAACTCGACGTTCTGTCTTAATACCGACGTCTTCACAAACTTCTTTTGCATACTTGATTGAATTTTCAATCAGTTCTTCTCTGTTATGGGCCAAAAATGCTTTAAGGGCAGCCATCTTCATTTCATTTTGGTAAATATTCAGATTTGAAGCCTGCATATGCTCTTTCGTGTCGTTGATTTCCTTGAGAACTGTCCCCCAGAAACTTAGAAAGCATAGAAAAGGAAATGATTGTATTGAACTCAAAATCAAACACTTACCCGGGTTCATTAGGATTGCTTGGAGTTGCTTGAAAATGTTGTAGAACGCAGAAAAGAAGTAAAATTTAGCCCTAAACACAGAGTAGTTCGGCCATGTCACACGCGTGAGTTTGTCTGCAAACTGTCGAACTAATACTTCGCACAGTGGCCGCTCGGGGGGGAGGGGGCATTACGACTACAAAACGGAGCCAACTTCAAAATTCAGCCATTTGGGAAAACAACAATTATCAAAAAAGTACCTCAAAAATACAAGAAAGTAATAAAATTATAGTATTGGCCGTCCCCGAATTTGGCTGCCCCCTAAACTGGTCGCCCTGTGCGGTCCGCACACCCCGCACACCCCGCACACCCCACGCTACGTCACTGTCCTGGTCCAGTTCCACGTCTCTGAAGTCAAGTCCTGAGTCAATAAAATCAAATCTTGAGTCAAGTTACAAGTGAAATGTTTACTGCCATGTGCGAGTGTTATGTTAAAAAAAGAAATGCAGTGAAGCAACGAGCAATGCCAATACACGCTCTGTATTATATTCTTCCGGAAAGGATAGTTATACCGAAAAGATACGTGAGCTTGGTGACAGATTCCAACAGATAGTAGTCTGCATTCTCAATTTCACCGTAGTCCATAAAGCAGGGTTCCAAATCATACGCGAAATTTTAAGCTAAGAATGATATTTCCATCTACATTTCTTATAAATCATCTTATGTAACTTCTTTTGCATTTCAAGTCAAATTTCAAATAATTGTTGCGAACTCTCGAGTCAAGTTGGAAGTCGTTCTAACCAAATTGGAAGTGAAGTCCCAGGTCAAAAAACAGCACTAGAGTCCGAGTCAATAAGTCGAGTGGATTTCTAGCTTGAGATATTTGCTACATTATATGATATTCATTATGTAGAAACAATCACGTTGAAGATTGATATTTGGATATTTAATCTTTCTTCCTTCTCTTCCATCAAAATATTTCCCTTTTTCCCAGCGGGTTGCTCTGACGTCATACCTGTCAATAACATACGCACTTGGAGATACCATGTTCACCTTAATCCTTATGCTACCATTTTCAGAAATATGTTACATATTTTGTTGTGAGATCGAAATTTTCTTAAACTGCCCTAATCAAAGAAGGTCATTTTCCATGACGTTGAAACATGGTCATAAAAACAATCTACTTCCTTCCTCTCCCTGAAATTAAATTGTGATTTATGATATTTTAGCTGCAGGATTAAGAGTACAAATATATTCGCACACGTTTGTCAATTTAACAGTAAAATACAGAAAGCTAAATGACTTTCAGGCAGATCAAAAGAAAACTGAAGTAACTTACTTTTATTTTTCAACATCAAAATTCATGTATCAAATGGTCCATGTGCTCGTAGGCGTACGGGGCGGGGGGGGGGGCAACTGCCCTCCCCAAATTTGGAGAGGACCAGATTCAGGCAAATAGCTCAGGTAGAATTGGGAAAAATAAATTTTTAAGCGTGATTAAAACAGAAAAATTTTTAAAAATCGGTGACGATGAACAAGAGTTTGGATATTAGTGTGCATTCAGGTTGCCATATATATATATATATACCGTGTGCAGTATGTAATTCTTATTCCTAGGTTTTTTCTAACTAAACATTCGAGCAGAGCGATTCGGGCAGATCGTCTCTACTCCCCAAAATGATTAGGGCCCGTACGCAAATGCATGTGCATCAGGATCAATTCAATCAAACGTTACTCGAGTTTGGCACATTACGTAAACTGTGTATAGTTAATTTTATTTACGCAAATATAATAAAATAAATAAATAAATAAAAATATAAAAATAAATTGACTTTTAAAGACTGAAACTGCCGATTTGCATAATCAAGTTTTTCATGCGTTCACGCTGTTCAACACACCAACGTGAGCACAAACGTCTTTTGTAAGTTTATAATTCAAATGTGTTTTAGCATATAAGTCAATTTTTATGTTAAAATAATGTAAGAAATTATGGGGAAAAAGTCGTTTAATTTTTTCGAATCTCACGCTCAGGTAGACCCATCGCTCTGTATTGCCAGGACGCCGATGTTGGCTTTCTAGCGACTTTAAGATTTCAAAATTTCAAAATGGGATAGAATACCCCCAGAATCCCCTTGAGTACCCGTTAACTATATCATTTAAACCCAGTCTCAGGATAAAAATGAGAGCCCAGCTCAAAATTTTAAGGTGAAGAACCATGATCACAACAAGGCAAGACAAGTTAAAACATTTTAAAAATAAGTTGAATTCTAACGTTTCGTTTCGACGTGCAACATCTTCAGAGAGTTAAATTACAAGGTTGGTGAGAATAATATATCTATTTACATGTGGTTAATTAATTATCCTGAGACTACGTTTTCCGCCCGGAAAGTCTATAGCCACGATCATTTAAACCCGTCCAATGGAATATCCTGGGTGCGCCGTTAATAGTTATTAGTAGAAACTTAGTCGAGTTCTACTTCAAATGTTGCATTCTGATTGGCTACGCTACTCGCTATCTATTCGTCGATAGTTAGCGAATAGCGAAAATGGCTTCCGCCTCTCGTTTTTGTGAAGTTTCTGAAGACGAGATAGATTGCCTACTTGAAAGTGCAATCCCAGAGAAGACGAAAAATGTTCTTTGCTAAGTGTTTCTACTAAAACAATTAGATTATTCGCTATCGATTTCTATGAGGTGATAGTTGACGAGGGCTTCGTCCTCGTCAACTATCACCTCATACAAATCTCAAGCTCATAATCTAATTGTTAAATAAAACGAGAGACAGCTGTCTTTGCATTAATTTCAGTCAAAGCGAAACGGAAAACGCTACGACATAGAGGTGATGTCTGTCTACCACGTGCTGATAACGAGGAAAAAGGTGTCAGCTTTCGCCAATTGTCTTACCCCCTTGAACAATATCACAATATTACCGGAATTTGATCCTCCTTATTAAAAAATGCTTGATTTTCAAACAAATTTGAGTTAAGTCAGGACAAGGAGGCTGGTAACATGCTTTTGATGTCTGGCTGCTGTTTTTATTAGGTATAACTGTTGACCAGAATATTCTTGGCTTTGACGTAGAATGTATTGAAAAAGGATCAAATTAATTTTTTGACACATATTGGTTATTATAAGAGATTAATTTGGGATAATTGAATTCCTATAGAAAGCTTGTGCGCCCATCGGGTATCTCAGTCAAACGAGGTAGTCAAAATTGTTGTTTCGGAAAACATCTTCTTTTGTTGGAGTTCGCTTTTGTCTTCGATCTCTTATCATCACTGTCTTTTTGGAAAGGTGAATCATTAGCGATGGATAAATCCTCCAGGACAATGTTAATGTGAGTATTGCATAGATTTGTCTTTTCGGCATATAAACGCGTTATTTAAACCGTTCTGTAGAAATTGTTTACAAAGTGTCGGTTTCTACCTTCTTGGCTGATCTGAATGACCATGAATAAGTTTCTACAGCTGTTACATGTAATAAATTTCTATTGACCTATTATACTAAGAAGAAGCATTTATTAGTGTCTAAACTGTATCGTTTTCTGATTTAGATTTGTTGTGTTTAACGTCCTCGCTGTGTCTGGTAGTCGCGCGATGACAGGTGAGAGAACCTTGTTGGTAGTTTGATGCAGTTATGTTACGAGTACAGCTTATAGACTACGTTATTTACTTGAAACAACTACCAAATAGATTTCCTGTCATAATACCCGAAAAATTTGTGTGTAGTTAAAGATATTAGACCGAATTCGCGTACGTCATCTCAAACCTCTCTTCAATGAATCACAGCGGGTCAATATCTCCGCTTTTGTCTTCCTGACGTAATTGCGATGTTAACTATAAGGGATGAAGGCGGCGCACTCGAGAACAAATCATGAGCTTGGTTTGATTGTAATGTAAAATAAATCCATAAATTTGACAATCGCTCTCAGAGGTTACGTGATGCTTTTTAAGGTAATAATAGTTTTAAGATAAACCACATGAACGAAATGTTTAATAGATAACCGTGGATAGATCGAACGAACAAAACAAGTGACATCGTGATTTAACATTGATGTACGAGAAGAGACATCGATTTAGTAATTTTTTTTTCTCAATAATTAGTAATTTATTGAGAAAAGAAGCCAATAGCATTTACTGAAATTGAAAACAAATACAGTCAGTTGGTGTAACTCGAAACTGAATAAGCAACTTAAAATGCTAACTTCAGAATTGGCCAAAACATCTCTGCAGTTAAGTACATGAAAGTTTAATTAAATAAAAACGTCTGTTTTAATAATCTTGTCTTCTAGGATTAGAATGAACGGTGTCATACGGTTGTTGACATGATGATCTGAGAGCGTGATTAAAACGTCCATTAAATTCCGTTTGGAAACAATATAAGTGTGCAGAGCTCATATTTGTATAGCACCTTCGGTTTGTTCCGTATTCGCCCTACCGGATTTTCCTTCTTAAGTTTTTTATCACTGGAGTAAAGCCTTGTTACTACGGGAAGAAAGCCTTTATAGTTCAAAGAATTTCACAAAACAGCATTTTGCGAAAGTTGCATGATCTCGTTTGTCTATCATGTGCGTGTCGTCCGCAACACAAGTCACGTTTTGGCAAATATCTGATAGTTCATGTTTATAGTAAAGCTTTTCATACATGCACTCAGAAAAAAAGTCTTAATTTGAATTACTTCAGGTAGTAAAACACGTAAGATAAAGCAGTTACTTCGCGCGTATGCACTATCCAGTTATAAAAAGTGACTAAACAGTCTGGTGATACACTCGTTGGGCCTAATACAAATTTGGTAATATAGTGGATGTTATTTTATGGCGTACCTTTTTTTTTCATAAAGCTATGTATTAAAAAGGTGTATAGGTATGGATTACAAAGGTATCAATATAATACTTATAATAGATCAATATAATACTTATAATCATCCAGACTGAATTTTAAAAACTTTATAGGTTTAATTGAAGATTTCTACCGCTTTTTTCTGGATGATTTATTGAATTTTATCAATAACATGGATCCTTATAAATACATACATACCACCATACATACATATGTTTGTATGTATGCATGTATGTATGCATGTACATATATACATATATACATATATACATATATACATTCATTCATACATACATAAATACATACATACATACATACATACATACATATATATATATATATATATATATATATATATGTAAATTTACATGTATATGTCTACGCATATGTGTACGTGTATGTGTAGGCCTATATGTACATGTTCATTTATGTGTGTACGTATACAAACATGCACATGCATATGTATATGCATATGTATATGTATATGTGCATGTGTATGTGTATGTGTATATATGTGTATATGTATGTGTAGATGTATATGCATGTATATATATATATATATATATATATATATATATATATACATGCATATACATCTACACATACATATATATATGTATATATATATATATATATATATGAATATGTTCATTTGTTTCTATATCTCTATACTCTATCTCTACCTATACCTTTATCAATATCTCTATCTCTGTCTCTATCTTTATCTCAATATATCTATATCTCTCTCTATATATCTATATCTATACCTATGTATAGATATATGTCTATATAGATATACCTATGTCTATGTCTATATCTGTATCTGCATCTGTATCTGTACGTCTATTTGTACCTGTATCTGTATCTGTATCTATATCTATATCTACATCTTTATCCATATCTTTATCTATGTCTATGTCTGTGTGGATATGTTAGGGTACATGTATTTATATGTAAATGTGCTGGCCTATAAATTGTTTCAGTAAACCTGGTATTTTGATAAAACCCAATAACATGTCAGACGAAAGTTAAACGTTTTTGTTCGGTTCATAACAAAATTTTACTCGTTTGGGGAGATATTTCTCCCTTGACTACTCACTGGATCTGCTTGTGGAGCTTTTAACGCTTTCCTAATAGCAATGCCTTGTAGCGTTACGAGGAAATAGATGACTGAATTAGTTTGATTGAAAAATCTATGGAAAATGACAACTAAAGCTATTATTGTTTCCACTTCAAATCATTTGCTTCTTTTCTTCAAATCTTTTTCTTTTTCTTCTTCTTTTTTTCCTTCGATTATTTTCTTTTTGATTTATTCTGCTGTTTTTCTTGGATAATCGGCTGGCATATAGAGAGTAAGACTTTATGTGGTTTTGACCACCAAGAAGGATACAACAGAAAACTTAAAGCAGTTTATATTGGATTATCTTATACTTAACTTGATAAACCCAACAATAAACTGACAACAACCAGCTACAGTGATAACAGAGAAGAACCAGAGCCTGGCTTTGTTGGGGAGCTTAACAGCAAGAACGACTTTTGGCTAAATGCAGAGAAAAGACGATACTGAACAGAAAGAGTAACCCTCTAATCTGCAAGCTTATCGAACTGATTTTAAAACGTGGTGGGAATAATTATCTGATTGTAAACACATGGTAACAGTTACATTGTTTAGATCTTATTTATAAAGATTTACGGATTTTCATCTTTAAGCTGCTCAGGATTATATCTTTGTTCACGCTGTTAAGAAGGGATTTTAATTACTAATTCGGAGGCCACACATGCAGGCTCTCAGCTTGGATCCACGCAGTAATTAAGATAATGATATTAAGGAACCTCTTAATGCAACGAAAAGCAGTGTATTTCGATTACGGGACACGTTCGCGCTGCCTAGCTTAACACAGTTGTCCTACGATCTGCTTTGTTCCTGAACAGGATTTACCAACCCATGAAGACCACTCTTAACATGAAACAAATAAAGGACCAAGAAAATTTGAGCAAGTCATGTTAAAAAGGCGTACCTATCTCATCATTTAGTGAATTTCATTTACGACTGGAACGTTTTTGCTGGTGGTAGTGATAGTCGCAAGATACAGGAAATATGTCTCACTTTGCCAACTCAGAATCATTCATTGCCATTGTATTAATAAACGTTTTTCTTTCATTTAATACCTCACGAAGTTACAGTTTTTGTCTTGCTAGGAGGAATAAAAGCGTTAGCTTGTGAGCATTTTTCCTTTTTTAAATAACAAATATTTTTTTAAATAATAAAATTTTAATAAATAATAATAAAAAAACAATAAAAAATAAAAGAAACTAACAAAAAATAATAAAAAAATTAAAAAATAATAAAAAACTCCTTTAGTTTATGTCATACAATCCTTAACAAGTAGATGATTTTTTTCTACCAAGGGTGGATAAAAACTTTGGCTCGTGCCTTTTATTCCCTTGAGTTTTAGTTTAGATCATTTACTTATTTATATGCTAGTTAATGGTTTTATCTAGCATGAGCAGACAGAAATGTTGAATTGAATTCTTTGCTCCCTAAGGATTTTGTTTTACTTTATTTTGACCTTTTAACACCCAGTGTACACTTCCAGAACAAAAGGACAAATGAATGGACGAAGTAAAAGCAAAGAGAGAACAATAAACAATAGAGCAAAATTCAAGTGTTAAAGGGTTTAAATGTTCACACATTACGATTCTCTTGGGTCCCCTTCCTGTTCCTCCTATTTTCGGTTTGCCAATCAGAGATTAAACTAGCAAATGACATTCCATAATTTACATCTAATGCTATTGGTTGTTTTTGCATCACATGACTTTATACCAATACAAATATCACCCAGTTTTTTTAATCTTTTCACCATTCTCATCAACGAATAACCTTCGCTCGAAACGGAGGTATATTATTTTGTTTTACATAAAGAATCAATTCGTAGAGGACGTCATTATTGAAGTTTAGCCCCGTAGATCTTGATGTCCTTGTTAACTTGTGGGGCGGTGAAAGCTATTAGTTTTAGTGTTAACCTGTTGAACAGAATCTTTTGATAAACTATAAAGCTTTTTGGTGGTGGATAAACAAACATCTAGTGTCTAGTAAGACGTCACTAATCCAGGATTACTTTTAAATGCCTAAATTTAATTTGAGCGCTCATCAATGTCATGGTCCTAGCTTGCTTTATGTTCCTAATCTTAAAAGCCAAAATCAAAGGCTTAGGGGATGCTCACATGGAAACTCACTCACGGCTAGAAATTAAGATTTTGTAATCTCAAGATAATCTTTCATGGGATTCCTTCGTTTTCCCCGACTAGCATTTCAGCCCACCTTCACCTGTCGAGAATTTTACCCGGGCAAATGATTTGACCATCTGGAAGTTCTTGATATGATGCATAATCCACATCAATCTGACGCGTTTAAAATAACAATGATAATAGTTAATAAAGACTAAACAAGCTTACAAAATGAAATTGATCTAAGATCTAAGAAGAAAATTTAGACTGGTTGTCGGATATTTGTGTTTTCTTGCAGCTTAAACATAGTGATGTAATCATTGCTCAATAAATTCTTTTTATAAAATCGTACCTAGAACTTTAAAAATTGTTACGCCTGTTTAAAGAGTTTTTATAATTATTTTCCTGCGTTGTTATAGTAAAAAAAGGATCTGCTGTTTTCCAAACAATATCTGATATAACGTCACGAAAATAAACGTCTTTCATTAATTATCATTTATTCCTTTACAAGATAATGATTTTGTCTGGTATGGGAAGACGAAAACATTGGCTCGTAATCTTTATTCTCTTAGCTTTTTCTTAATATCTGCCTTTGTGCATTAACGTAGCCTCGGGTCTCCTGTCTGTTTGTCCTCATTTCGTTTTACAGATGGACGATTAAAACAGCCAAAGACTTTCTATTGTTTACAGCTCATTACTTAGTTTGTGGCTGACTTTCTACTCACCTTATTGGTTATTTTGCGTCACATGACTTTTTAACCTGTATAAATATCACTTAGTTTTCACATCATTTCACGTTTCACTTGGACAAAGGCCTTCGCTCGAAACGTCAGTGTCTCTTCTTCTAAGTTTCAGCAGTTCCCACCCCGTTGTCGATTTTTACACGTCGTTCAACATTGCCCACGCGACATTCTATTTTTTTTTATGTCTTTAATTAATACCTTACATTATCTTATGGTTGTGATTGTTTACAAAATACACGAACCCACAAGATCTTACTTATAAGTCACATTAAGCTCCTGGTCCTTCATTCGACGTCGGGTGTATGACAGGAATGCTCATTTTTACCTCCAAATACCCCTCAAGAAGCAATATTTACAAATTCCTTCTGTAAATATACATCTGGCAAAAAATTTGCAATAGGATACTATTAGAACGAACTGAGACATGGACGACTCCAGTGAAAATTGTTTAAATTCTTTTTATTGATTGAAGACCCTCGGTCTAGTAATAGAAGAATTGCTAAGTGAGGAAGGAAAATAGCTCTTCCAACTGCTTGCTAGTCTCGGCTGGTCAGGAACCTGGGCCACAAATGGCTGGGACCCTGGCCAGGCATTTGCTCACTTTTAAGGGCCAAATAAAGGCAAGGTAGGGCCTAAATCCTTTTTTCCCGCGAGACCCATTATGGTTTTTGGCTGCCGCAACAAAGAGTTGCAGTAGCAAAAGAAGATCTTCGTTTTATATCTGTTTAACTATTTCCAGTCCGAGACGTTTCCCCTTGGAGAGTAAAGTCGTCTGGCGTTAGCCAGAGTAAAATTAAAAAGTCGGGTACGGACCGGAAAGAGATAAGACAATTCAAGAGTCATCCTTATCCAAATTCAATGCTTTTAAACTTGCTGCATAAATATTTTTACAGGGACATTTACTTTTACCACTCTTTTAGCAGCAATAACATTCTTTGCACAATAAACTGCTCTTCAGAGCAATGCCAGACATAGCAGACGGCTGCACTCGAGTAGCACAGGTAGTTTTTTGCCTGACAGCATAGTTAATGGGCAAAATGCTTTAAAATCCTGGAGGCAGGATTTTATGATTAAGGTACTCTGTCAAATCAGCTCGAAAAGTTAAGTTTGCAGAAACGTGGATTGAACTCGTATTTGAGCAAATGCGTCATCTGAAAACAAAAATTTCTAGTTCAAATCCTGCTCAAGTCATGCCAATTTTTCGAAATGATGCGGCGGTGTGTAGGTTAATCGTGAAATTACCTGTTCTTGTGACTGGAACATGCGGAAGTTTCAAACTAATTTTTGACACGTATTTTTATTACATACTATAATTATTATGATTATGATTATTATTTGTTATTATTATCATTTAAACATATTTGAATACGGTAACCCTTCAGAACACTTAGGTTCTGTTTTTTAAGGGCCGTGTTTAACGAATTCAAACGGAAAAAGCCTAGTAAAAACACGAGGTGTTGGCGAGTGTTTTCTGGTATTTTTCCGGTTGAAATGGCTTCAGGGATGTTTCTATCACAGAACACACACGAAAACTTTATGGTATTTGTTTTATAAAATAACCAAGGTCTTTTTGAGTTTTCCCAACATCATCCATGTCTTTGTACTCTAATACAAAATGAAAATGATGTCAGCGTGTCTGTACTTTGAGAGAAAATGAGGCTCATCCAATCCGAGCATGCGTAGGACGCGTGTTATTGGGGATCTTAAGATCTACGACATCAACTTGAACAACAACGTCCTTGAAAATTTCAGCATTTAAAGAAACCACAGTTTCTTGATCACTGTGCTTGACACTTGTGGCTTGTTTTATGACTCCTAAAGCCCTCTAGTTCTTCTAAAACGAATGTAGTCTCGGGTTGAACTCAATCTAAAGTAACAGCTTTTTTCACTCCGTGAGCTGACGTCTTCCTTAAGACGTGAAAATGGTCTAAGTGACGCGGTATGTACAACGACGACGGTGTTGAGAATGCACTGGAGAATAAAAATTATTCATCCTCTTTGTTTTGCGTGAAGAGTTTATTTGTTTCGAAGATTAAGTCGTTAAAGTTGACGTCTTAGATCTAAAGGTCCCTATTTTATAATTCTGTACAACTTGTGATATTGTCCAAATAAAGTTATGAAACGTAAATAAATAAGCATATTTTTACTCCCATCTATTAAACTAAATGGAATGTAATCTAAACTAAATTGCATTGACATTTTGTGCTCCCCAAAACGCCTTTTTTACCCAATGTCGATAGTAATGTTGGTCGACTGGTTCTGTGATGAAAATCTTTGTTTGTAGACCTGGCACCACAAATTGAAGTAGACAGATACTTTCATACCTGCAAACTGAGCACAAGACCATGATGTCTTGCGAATATTTTCATGCGTTTCCTGCACACAACAAGCTTGCTAGATCTTAGGTTTAGGACTTCTCACTTAGCAAGCTTGTTGTGTAGAGAACACGGATGAAAATAATTGCAAGGCTCCATAGTCCTAAGGAGCCTTGCAATTATTACGACTATAAATTAACAGTTCTATCAGAAAATCTTGTAGTACTGTGCATTCTGATGTAATAATTTTCTCATGTGATTCGTACGAGAAAAACATTTCATCAAAGTACAGCACACTTGTTAGTATGCTTTCTATTTCAAATGATATAGAAATTATATTGCTCAATTCATAAATAAATGAAAGAACATTAAGAGGTTTTTTCTTTGTGGTAGGTCTAGCCAGTCCTTATATTCACAAAATGTTTCAGGTCTACACTGAGAGGCTACCAGCTAGTTGACTTCAAAGTTTTAAAACAATTTTTCTCTAACTTACAGTAGATCTTAACACCACAGTTTCAACAACGTCTTGCTCATGGGGATTCCAATGTGTGAATGGACGATGCGTTGACAACCTCCTAAAGTGTGACGGAGAGGATGACTGTGGAGATATGTCGGACGAGAAAAACTGCACCTGTACAAAGGGAACTTTTCCTTGTCACAATGGAAGATGTGTAGATTTGGCATGGGTATGTGATGGAGAGGATGACTGCAATGATAATTCTGACGAATATAACTGCAGTGTCAATGGTAAGCTCAAACGTGTGCAATTACAACGAGACTTCTAACGCTGATCAGTAAATCAAAATTGCTAAAAGGTCTTCGTAAAATAGATTGGCCTAATATTTTAATTAGTAACACAACGGTTTTGATCGAAAACTTTACTTGGGAGATATTTCGGAGTATACAACTACCTTCATCAGACAATTTAAAGAAGTACGTTACAATAGCAGTTGGATTTAATTTGATGACGCTATTGTAGTTCGTGTTAGCTACAATAATTAATTTTGAATTACATCGTAGAATTACATCTTAAATTAATTAGAGTAAGCAGTTTAAGCATAACTTGTATGGAATAATGGTAATTTATTAAAAAAGAGATTATAGAGTAAGTTTAAGATAGCATGATCCTGTTATTTATTGTGTTCCGATTCGTTATGTTAAATATAGTATCCTTATTTTAATTTTAGTTAGTCTTTTCTAACGTATTACTTTAAATTGCTTCATGAAGGAAGTTGTGTACTCCGAAACATGTATTAAATAAAGTATTTGATCAAAATTATTGAATTATTAATGAAATTATTAGTGAAATGGGGTTATTTCTATGTTCTTAGTTAGTAAATATATTAAATTGTCAGAATGTTGTTACTTTTAATTCTGCGGTGGCAGATGATGGTCCACGAGTTTGAAGCGATTGTTCTAAGTTTGCTAGCCGTTCGTTGCAAGCGCCATGGTTGTTTGGACATATTTAGTATCACGGATATTTTTGTGTTTCAAGGAAGAATTAGAGTCAACTGCTAATTTTGGATGAAACCGATTAAAGGACAAATTGTGGCTACCTATATGTTTTGAATAAGCATAACTTTCAATTGTTGGATTATGTTTTATTGTGACGTCATCATGAAGTTAGGCACTCTCCCTCTTTGATTGTAATTAGAATCAGGTTGTCTTTCTCCAAAAGTTACGCATAGATTTCAAGAATGTTCAATAAGATACGTAATATGTTCACTTTATATAAAAATGACGTAAAAACGCTCTCTTCTGAATAATCGAATGCGCACTTTTTATTGGGAGAACTGCTAGTTCAAATCACTTTAGCATAAACTGTAGGGTATAGTATTAACAATGGCAAAAAATACAGAGTTTTACATTTTCCGACGACGTTAACTTGACGTCACCATATCACCTCATTAAACCAAAAACTCCTTCCCACATAATACGCAGGAATCTCTTCGAGGACGTCCTTAAAGACCACTACTGGCCAACATCCTTTCTTTGTTTCACTTTTAATTACTGATTACATTTCAGACTCGTATAACTACCAAACATTCAATATCCTCCAACTCATATTTTAGTTGAGAATATAGAGCCAGATATGGTATTAGGATTTGAAGCAATAGGTCTTCGGATCAATTATCTCGGCCTTGTTTATGACTAGTTTAAGATGTCAGTTCGTTGAACGTAGAAGCTCCAAAAACTGTAGCAAAGAACTATTTAGTTCGTATCTTTTTAGTCAGTGCTTTCAGTGAACATGAATGGTAGCTTAACGATCCTTACTTAGTGAGATTAAATCAACCGTTTGATTTAGATTTCTAAAAGGACATCATGCTTACAAAGTATTTGTTGAAATGAAATAAAATATAGCTCCTAAGAAAGGAGAGAGAACACCAAACAAATTATTAGTTGCAAATATCGTTACTCCAAAACTTTATCAATTCCTTCAATTAAAGTTGGAAATGTTACTTCAACGAGGCAAGAATATATATTGAGCACTCTTTGAAGACATATTTCACTGAGATTGGTAATAGTCTTTGGACAGTTAAAATTAAAAGAGAACAGTCAACGGTAATAGCCTTGAGAGAAGTTAAAAATTTCGAGGGGCTGCTGGCGTTGATAAAATTTTCTGCAAGATTATCGAAACGTTCATCAAAAGTTACCGTGCCCTAGCTAACAAAAATTTTATTGCATCTTTAACTCAAGAGGGGTTTCCTGATTATTGGAAAAATGCCCTAATCTCACTGATATTTAATTCAGGCTTTAAGAAGCCACTATTGAGCGACATCAATTATATCTATTGTCCCGAAAAATGATCTGAAATGCAGCAAAACGCCCATTTAAACCTTAATGATGTTTTAACACCTTTTCAGTTGACCTTTAGAAAGGCCACAAAATTTGCTTGTTAAAGTTAAATACAACTAACACTTGATTAACACTTAATCAATATGGATCGAGTGTTAATCATGTGTTATCATGAATAACACAAGGGAAATTTAGGAGAGAAGGAAATCCTTTGTCTTATACTAAATTTCCCTCTTGAACAACACGAGGGAGAATTAGAGGACAAAGGATCCTTTCTTTTCAAAGCACAAGATGTGTAGAGGAGTCAAAGGCATCAATCTTTTCCATCTCTTTGCAGCTCAGGCTTCTTAAAATTTGCCTCGGTCATTATAAAATCACAAGGTGATAACATGGCGTGAGGGACATCAGTGATTAAATTTCCCCTTCATATTGGCAATATTTCTAGGTCCTAAGTCCCTAGGATCAACCTTTCTGCGTCTACCACAAATCTTCCCTCGGCTTTATAAAAATCCCTGAATTTCAGTGACTGTCGTACTGTTTACTCTTTGCATATAGTAAGTGAAAAGTAATAACCGAATGAAAATCACTCTTTTATTACAAAATCAACAAATTCATACCGGTATTTATGGACGGTAGTCAACTTATGCTTTGGAATCGTTGCTTAATTGTTAAATTGAAAATATTAATTTTGATAATAATTAAATTTTAGGAACCAACAAAGTACTGAATTACATATAAAATGCCATATTAAATTTGAAATGGTATTGTGTTTTCAGTCACTTCACTTAAATTGATAAAGCAAATGGTCTGAAACCTGAAGAATCAATGTTGAGAATTACTGTCGAGAAATACTGTTAGTGACTGACGTTTCGACGGCCTCAGGGATGCAAGGCTACTACCCTAACCTGAACGATCTACCTTCAACACGTACCAAACATAAACTCGTTAAAAGAAGGCTCTAGTTTACTTTTATTATGAAATCGTTTGATAGCACTGCTTAAAAATATGTAGAAAATCTCAGACTAGACTTCGATGTTATTTTAACTAAAAATGTTAATTTTGTTTGCTTTGGGAACCATCAAAGCAGCCCTTCGCTACGTCCGAATACACTTAATAACGAGAAGGAAAACCGATCATCCATTTGCGAAAACCTTCCAGACCTAAGCCACCGGATAAGGATGAGAGTAATCGTGGTTGTCGACAGTTTCTAGTTTTACACGTTGCTGGTTAATACGGTCTTCATTGAAGGGCATTTTGATTGTTTAATCAAATTTATGCTTCGGACGAATTGTTTACTCTTGCTTACTTGGTTGTTAACTGGTTATTAACATGTAAACTTTAGTGAAAATTATTAGTGAAAATTATCCAACCGCAGCAAAAGTTTGAAAAAAAAAGAAAAGAAAAATTGACGACGAACAGGATAGGCGTTTATCGTCTCACCAAAAAATCTACCTTACATTAATATCACGTTTATATGATTTCAGACCCATGTTATCAAAATGGAGACTGTGATCACATTTGCATCCCTGTTAATTCCTCTGATGGCACACTAACCGGTAAAAAATGTGTTTGTAAAACTGGTTATTATTTACGCGAGGATAAAAAGACTTGTGCAGGTGAGGAAAAAACGTTTTATTCATCAAAAAACTAAAGAAATGTTAGTTCTGCATATTTTGGTTGGCCAGCAAAGTTCAAGTTTTAGAACACAAAACATTATTGAACCAACCAAAGTCTGCTGGAGTTTAAGATTCAGTTTTAACTTTCATGAGCAGTATCCCCAAAACTAGTACACAAATCTTTCACTAATTCATATTTTGGTTGACCAGTCGTGTTTATACTTCACAGATTAAACATTTATAAATACAACAAAAGTGTGTCAAATCCAATTTTAACTTTTCTACTCAGTGTTTTCATATTTTTTGCGTGAAGTTCTCGCTAATCCAGCATTCAGCTGATTGCTTTTGAACCAGTAAGTCCTGGGTTTTCCTTGGCTGCATGCTTGGTCTATTACTTTGTTCCCAACAACATGTCGTCAGAATTGAAATGTATGGATCCTTCTTTGTGAGAGATTTATGAGTCCTTTCCGTAAATATTTTTGAACATCTATATGTACATACGGAGTGTTTTTTTTAAGCGTTTCTAATTCATCGCCTTCCCAAAAATGTCCTAAATTTTAAAGAAACTCGCTTAGTTGTCAGGTGTCAATGGATTATCCAAACGTTACATCGTTCCGCGAAACGGACCATTTCGAGGACGATCATGAGGCATTTGATTAGTTGTCGATAAAACCCGAGCTGGCACTTTCAGTCAGTGGTCGGTCCCATGAACAAAAGGGCCCATAATTGATGCCATCATTATGGGGACACTCTTCAGAGGTCCTCCAGCTGTTCAGTTATATAATAGGATAGTAGATCAGATCCGATCACTTCTCAGATCTGACCCGATCCAACCAAATCACACCTGATTAGAGTAGATCCAGGCCGATTTGATATCAAACGGATCTGATACGATGGCTCGTGCATGCGATTGCATGAAATCACATGGGGTCGCATCGAATTGTTATTATTTGATATATCAGCGACCAAACGTCGTAGTCTATTCCACCTTGACCGAATCCAAATCCAAGTTCGAGGTCGGAGTCGAGGCTGAGTCATTACAAACCCCAGTTCAAGACCGAGGCTCAAGTGTTTTATCAGGGACTGGTCTGGTTTATCAAGGACTGGTCTGGCTGATTTGATATCAAAGGCTCTCAGTGCACTATCTAGCCAGTAAAATGACTAATTGCTGCCAAAGCGTAATTTCAGTATTTATTCATTTTAAAATATCTAAAGTAACAAAACTTTTGGTATGAAATAAGAAAATAGATCTAACAAAATGTCAGGCTTGGCTCGGGCTACATTCTCGGGTGTTGACTACCCGCGTCCTAGTCCAAGTGCAAGTGTTGTCCAGACGAGTCCAAGTCATGAGCTAAAGTTGCGACTCTACTCCGTTTACTACAACACGGCAACTATAATGCCTCTCAATGGAGAAGGGCTGAAAAATAATTGTAGATGTGAAATTCATCAAAAATACCATATTTGTCCAATGCCCGCTGAAACTGCTGCCATGATCAAGTTCACCGTGCTTGGATCTTTTCAATAGCGCATGTTGGTTCTAATCCGGGGGAGCAGCTATTTTCTTCAAATTTGCTGTTGGCATAGTTTTTATGATTTTATTTAAGATCTTTGGGAAGTGGTTAAGGTAACAGCCGATAATGCTTGACAAGGACGAAAAGTTGTCATGGAAATTAGAAATCAGATATAAACCAAGAGGGGAACGTTGGCGCCTAAATTTGGTAACCGATTCGGCACCACTATTATAAATACCATTAGGACCATCTCGCTGCTGGTTACTGGCTGTTGATATATATCAAGTATCAACTCCTGCTCCAGCCTTATTTGGTCTCTGTAATCCTTATCGTATAAGAAATCGTTGTATTGAGTAACTAGAATTTGTTCTTTAGTCGATATGTGGGCGTGGGGTCGCATTTCATAGGTTCGAATCGAATCAAATCGAATTAACTTAAATGTACAGATTTAATGTTATTGTACGTTTTTAATCTCTTTCGCTTGATTAGACGTGGATGAATGTGTTAGCAAAGACATTTGTTCTGGAAGATGTTATAATACTCATGGAAGTTACTATTGTGATTGTGCAAATGGATTTAAAATAGCTTCAGATATGAAAACCTGTATAGGTAAATATTTTTCTTAAATCTTTTTCTCCCCCACCTATAGTTAAGTTAAAGTACAACAGAGATTTTAAAGAACAATTTCAAGACCTCGGTTTTGCACATATTTCTAACTTATATATTGCAAAGGGACAGGTTTCGCTGCACAACTTTTCGATTGAACTTTTCACTCTAACCTTTTACTAGAAAAGCTCGTGGATATAAATTTGTCTCTTTCTTGTGTCATAGAAGGTTGGTAGCTGTAATGGACATTGGGGAGGGGGGAGGGGGGAGGGGGAGGGAGACGGAAGTCAGTTACAAAAATTAAAACTTAACTGGCCTTATTATGAACACTACGGTAAATGTGCTCTTACAGTATTTGGCTTTTCTAAGCTCATCAATTATGTCCAGGGGAATCACAACTGATCACAATTCGGCGTCAAGCTCCACGTTTTTATCTACACTTTTCAATCTTCCCCACTGATTCAGTTTTTTCCCTTTTAAAAGATACAAACGGTATAAATAATACTTCAATAAAAACATTCTGATCCGGTATGAATAGCACTGGCTTACCAGGATATGTACGGATGAGGAGCAACCGAAATTTCGGGGCACAGCAGGAATGTTTTAGGCAGCGCATATAATATGTTACCTTTTTTTAGACAGAAAAACCTTGACCAGCCAACAACATCAAATGCATAATATAAAACATATTCCGAGGTTTTTTTTTTTTGTTTTGTTTTGTTTTGTTTTTTTCTGAGTTTTCAAGATAACATTGTTCTTTGGAATATGTTTTATCTTACACTTTTTAGAAAGTGTTAGCATGTTTTGGTAATTTGGTATTACAAACCACCAAAGGCGTTGAACCCAATGTAATATTGCGCGGTGAGGGGAATTGGTTAACCTTTTGCAGCCAAACTCTTTTGTTTCGGAGGTAGTCAAGGCGAATGAGGTCGCTCGAAATTCTAGAATTCCAAATCACATGAAATCCGTTTTCAACGATGTCCACCCAGTGGATCTAGATAAATGAGCTAGTTTCCTTTTGGTAAATGTTCCGCTTTGCTTTTACAAGACTGATCATGTAACTGGAGCAAGTTGTGGGGAAAATCAGTATCCCATCTGTATATTTTATAACAATTAGTGCTCGTGCTGAGATGCATTCGAAAGGATTCACTTCACGATGACTAAAACGTCATTAATGGTACCCGATCTAATTCCAAAGTATGCCTCGCTCAACAGGTGTCTGGGAAACAACAGCATGATCGAAAGAAGGTAGCAATTTAGTCTTGTAGATATTACTTCCAACGCAGTTTCAACAAAAGGAGCTACAGGAAAGAGAATGATAACTTCCTAAAGGTGTTTGCACTCAAGGAGACATGGCTCATGGCAAATAGAGGGAGGCCGACAGAAGCGAAACCGAAATTTCTGAAAGGGGGCCGAAAGTCAAAACAACTTTTTCTTTCCTTCACACAAAAGAATATTTCATGCGAAACAAAGAGAATGAATAATTTTTAGTATCAAAACTGCACTTGACGCTTCTTTTATAACAAATAACGTGACAAATGTTCGACAAGAAATTTTTTTCTTTCTTGGGTAGGCTTTTCAAAGGCTTGATTGCTTATTCGGAGGATAAATTCGGTATATCGAGTGGTTAATTATCGGAGCACTAGAGAGCGAGAGGTGAGCTTTATGTATGCGCGATGAATTCGGATGTTTGACCATTGTGTGACAGCAAGAGAGAGCTACTTTCGCGAAAAATCCTCACGTTTGCACGGTCAATACGGGGCGATTTTCGTCTATCGATTTTCGTCGAACCATAACTGACATGGTCTGATTCTGCTGAAAAAGTATAAAGTTATCATTATCCGGAGAATTGAGAGAACGAGATAGTGAAGTTTCGATAGTTTGAAACCCCCAATTCAGCAAGTTTGAAGATAGTTTGAAACTCCCAATTCAGTTGGGGTGCTGGTGGCACAGTGGTAGGCCGTGTCTCTCACCACTATGACTGGGGTTCGATTCCGGCTCCGTGCAGTTATCTGATTAAACTTACCTTCGTCACATGTGAGAAGAGTAGTATCTAGTTTGTCTCTACCAAGCATGGCAGGTTTTCTCTGGGTACTCCGACTTCCTCCTGTAGTAACGCTGGACCCATAAGGGGTGGCTCTTACTGGACCTTTAGGGAGAACAGCTTAGGTAGCTGATTGGGTTATCCAGAATAAATGAAGACAGTTCACTTTATCTTTAGCATTCCATTTCATGATATTATGGTGAAAACTGGAATCCTTTCATGTGGTACCGATTGTCGGTCACTCTAATCAACAAGCATTCTTTTACAAGTGAATTGATTTGGTAATCGTAAAAGCTCCCACAACAATCGTTCGACTTTGTACTCATTCAGTTTCATCTTTGCGGTTGGTCACCGCTGAAATTTGGCAGGCAAAGATACGGGCTTGTGATCATAGCTTATGGTGACCTCTTCAATTTTACTCACAGTAGTTCTCGCCGACGATATTATTCATCTGAGGAAACGTGCCGGTCCAGCGGCCTTGACAGGATAGAGTTAACGAAGGTTTAAAGATTTAAGAGTCGGAGTTCCAAGGATTGGCTTATGACACTAGTCATTGCTGTACTGGTAATTGTTTAGCACATGCTTGCACTTCTTCAATGCACCACTTTAAGTCCCAGAGGCCATGGCCAGAGATAGTGAGGAACTAGTTTTATAGCTGACTGACATTTAGTCAGCAGTGGTTATTGAAACGATAATCTGTTTAATATCTTGTCTCTGTTCAATATAATTTTTCATTTCAAAATGTGGAAAACATCCTTTTTAAGTTCTAAAAGGCATTCCCGATACACACTCCCAGTAAATCCCATCCTACTTTGGTGGTCGTTCTCAAAAATAAGGTGAAGATACGTTGGTGGCTCCTTTATTGGTTGATAATGTCGTGGATTACGTGGATTACTGAAGACTTCGAGAAACATAGTTTGAACAATCGAACCTGCACACTATAAAATTTTATCGATTGTTCAGGAAATTCTGCACCGGCTAAAGTCTTAGTAGGGGTAATTAAACTTAACGTTCGCGAGCATCAGCAAACTTCAGAGTTGGTGTAACCACTGATTTTTTTTTCACAGCCACTCACGACTTAACGTTTTATTTTACAAAGCTAGCTTAATGACATCGTGTTTTTGTTTCAACGTGAAGAATTCTCTATCTTCTATCATCTTCGTCCAAATGACAAGTTCACAGTTGCTATGAAGCTAAAGATCTCTACTGCATGACCTTGAGTGAGTTTTTTAAGGGAAAGTACTTGCTTGAGGTTTTTGTACAAGAAAGCCGGAGAGGGTGACATCGTAGTATTCTTGTCATTCAACAACCAACCGGAGTGAATCATAAAAGGAAGCTCATCAATATAGAGAAAGGAGATATACAAGCTTTGAACAGTCCGACTGAAGATATTCGAAACGTTTGCTCTTGCCATGCTAACTTTCATTCGGACACATGATATTTATCCCGTGCAGCAAAACCTGTTGACATTCTCAGTCGCTAGGCAAATTTCGCCGTTCTCTCCCCAAAACTTTTTGTCGTATCTCCATGAATACGTAAGTATTTCATCTAAACAGTTTTTTGACTGTTTTCAGGCTTATCTAAGTGTAACAGCCTTGCTGGTGACCTATAAAACCTGAAGAATCCAAATTCAACCTTTTGTTTTCGCAGCAGTCTCACATAATAATCTAACAGCCTCGAACCCCTTCTAAAGCCGATATCATTGGCTACCCTCAAAGTAATAGCAATAGTGAAGGATTCATTAGAGAGTTAGACAGCGCAATTATGCATCCATATACGTAAAACAGTGTTGATATTATACCCTTATTCCAGGAATATATGGAAATAAGTAAGTTCTTCTCTTACCTTGTATTAAACTCCCATTTCAAATTTCAAATCTTGCGTTTATTAGCGTCTTCGTAAATCTAATTGTTTTGATTCAATTTAGAAGTGCTGTTTTTACTTGTATCCTTTACATTAATGTTTCTTCCTAGATGTAAACGAATGTGATCTGAATAATGGTGAATGTGAACATCTCTGTAAGAATACTTATGGCAGCTACTTATGTGAGTGTAAGAGTGGTTACTATGAGACCGAAGTCAATCCAAGACACTGCCATGATATCGATGAATGCGGTGACGGAGTGCCAGACTGCCACTTATGTCATAATGTAGCAGGCGGGTAAGAAATTTTTAAATGTTGCCTTAATGTAAATCACTAGCACATAGGAGCCTAGGTCATCTAGCTCTTTACTTAAACCAGGTATTCACCACCAAAAAATTCAGCTGGGTGATTATTTTCATTTGTCAAGGGAAAAACAATCATATAGTGTAAACGTGTGATATCAAGTTTGCTTTTTCAATTTTACGGTTTTTAGCCATACTTTATCAAGTTTTTTTTAGGGCGGGGATAGGCAAACAATGGCCCGTAGGTCAAATATGAATCGCGACAGAAAACTTCTGAACGGCCAACGAGCTCAAAATGATATTATACTATTCTACGACTAACGATCTCGAGCATCTTACCTTCATGCCGTAAATGGAATGATTACCCCAAGTCTTGCCTCGGCGTTTTTGGCTGGAGGTTATGAACTATATTACAATTTGTAAATACATAAATTAGTAATTGTTTTGTCGTAACATCAATTGCAATTGATAGCAGCAAGCTCGAAGAGAGAAAACGCATCTTTTATAAAGTAAAATACTTTAAAAACAACTCCCTGTCCTGGCCGTAAAAGTGTCTATATGTTGTAAAATATTTCACACAGCAATTACAATCACACTGAAGCTCAAATTAAAAACAAACAAAAGACGTTTTCCTTTTAACATTCCTTTTTACAGATTAATCATCTCTTTCTTTCATTCTTTCTTTCTTTTTTCTTCTTCTTTCTTTTTCTTCTTTTTCCTTTTTCTCTCATTTCTTTGTTTCATTTATTCTTTCTTTCCTTCTTTCTTTCTTTTTTCCTTCCTCATTTCTTTCCTTCTTTCTTTCTTTCTTTCTTTTCTTTCTTTCGTTTTGTTCGTTCCTTCTATCCTTCCCTTCCTATCGCTTCGCTTCCTTCCCACCCATTAATGTAATCATCTATCCAATAATCTATCCATCCACCTATCCATAAGTCCGTTTATTCATTCATTAATTCATTTATTGACGAATGAGCAAATGAAGGAAGGAAAGAAGGAAGAAAGGAAGGAAGAAAGGAAAGAAAGACAGAAAGAGAGAAAGGAAGGAAGGAAAGAAAGAAAGAACGAAGGAAGGAAGGAAAATAGAAGGAATTTGCCAAAAGATCTTAAAAGGTGTTGGACTCAAATTCAACCAGAATGTCTTCCGCAATTTCAATTTTGTTTAACTTAGGTTTACCTGCGAGTGTGACAAGGGATATATGCCAAATAACAACCAAACAAAGTGTTTGGATTTGGACGAGTGCAAAATTAAGAATGGTGGATGCGATCAGATCTGTATAAACGAGCGTGGTAGTTACAAATGCGCATGTAAGCAAGGATACAAACAAACTTCACCTCAGTAAGTATTTTTAAAAGAATTTGGCCACCACCAAAATCTATAACGAAATAGTAACAGTAAGACTTGATAGTTCCAAGAGAAGAAAGATTATGTGTGCATGCCCGCCAAACCTTTACCAAGAGATATGGTTCAATGTTCATTGCTCCACAGATAAAAGAATGAAAGATAACGCGTTTGGTAATAGACTGTATACTTAATGGCCACCAGTTTATATATTTTTTCATATGCGTCTTGTTTGTAAGAAAGGAATCTTTTGATTCACAGATACGAGGACAAGACCAGTGAGGTTTATTTTCCCGCTCATAAACTATATTTTAAACGGTCGCTCCTAAACTATACTTGAAATTTCTTTTGTATAGAAATTCCATGTAACTTATATGTAATGTTTAAAAACGAGCAGTAGTACTTTATCGGATATAAAACACGAGGGGATAGCCGATTGTTTTAGAACCGATAAAGCACGTACTGAATTTTTTGAACTGCTGAAAAACCAAACCCTAACACGGTAATTCGCGAGGGAAGTTTGAAAGTTAAAGCTTTCTAATTCGAGGAAATTGGAGGAGAATAATAAGCGTGTTTTTATCACATATAAAGACACGACACGGTTATGATTTTCCTTGATTTTCATCATGAATTCTTAGTGAGTTTTTTAATAAACATTTATGAACTGAGAGTGAGTTTATGATTATGAGAGTGAATTTGTTATATGGATTTTGGTTGGTTGTCTTTCCCATTTTTAAAGAGGGCTTTCATCGTCGAATGTTGCTGTTTACCTTACATTGAAACTTGTTCTTTTTTGGTTCTTGTTTCCACCATTTAAACATTTGTTTATATTACTTTTATACAATTAGCTTTAAACAAAAGCAGCGTAATTGTTCCAACGCGTTGAATTATTCAAAATTTTTTCAATTTAGACTCTTAATCAAATTTCATTAAAATATGCTAGAAAATTTCCCCGCCAAGCCTTGCCCGTCCGGAATAAAAAGCATATCGGACCGGTCCAGTATCGTAAGATGTCGGACCGTTCAGTAACCAATCAGCATGCATAATTTTGCGTTCGGACCGAAGAATAAGCTCAATCATGCAGGGCCCTATTGAAAACCGCTTGGGCGAGTAGGCTCCCTGGGAAAATATTGTTAATAATAATAATAATAATAATAATAATAATAATAATAATAATTAATCATATAATAAATATCTTGAAACTGACGGTGAAAGGTGAAACTGACCGACTTCGCTTTTTTGACAAAAAATGCATGACTTACAGTAGGTCCTGGTTTCTTCAACCTGGAGATCAGCCTTGTCCACAGCATATAGTTATACTGTTGGATTCAACTTGAAAAAATATCATTAAATGTGGTAGCTTGGTTGATATATGCTGTTTTTATACGCACGTTCTCAAGCTATTCTACTCAGAAAAACTTTATGAGTCCCTGACGGGAATCGAACCCGTAACCTTCTGTAACCTCATTGATTAGCACTAAATAGGCGACATATCGAGACTTGCAGACTGGCAGTACATATGCCTACCATTAATTTGAACCGGTACATAAATGTAACCTTTGTTCACCATCTGAGTCTATGTAGCTCAATGGTTAGAGCATCTCAACGGCGATCAGAAGGTTACGGGTTCGATTCCTGTCAGAGACTCTAAAGTTTTTCTGAGTAGAATAGCTCGAGAACGTGTGTATAAAAACGTTGAAAAAATATGTAAGTGCAAGCGGGTGTATATGCTACTTTTGTGTGGAAATTTATTTTATTTACTTAGATCTGCACAAAAAATAGCTGAGAATTATGAACCGCGGTTAGAGGTTTCGAGTCTAAGAAAGCTCTGGATTAATATTGAAAATTTTCCCTTGTAAAATTCGTAAAACAAATAAAACATGTCCTGAAAAAAGAACACTGTTAAACCAATAATCTTGGGAAAAAAAAAAAAAAAAAAAAGAGACGTTTTTAAAAAAAAAGAAAACTCGTCCTTCCGATTCGTGCTAGTTTGGTGATCCTTGAAAAACTCTCACGTGTTTTTTTTTTTTTCCAAATTGCGCTATTAACCGATGCTATTACCTTTACTTAAATATGCTTACGATTTATTCCTTACCAGTCAAATATGATTAGTTATTAACCCAGTGTGAGGTCTGTGCAGACCTCACACTTAGTAGTTGCCTGAAGGTTTCGTACAGACCGAGCGACAAAGGAGCTTGGTCTTTGCAGAAAAAGCTGAGGGCAAATACTTTCCATTAAACGAAGTTAATAAGGAATTAATTATATGATTTTTGGTTCCTTCCTTTATCGCTTTTAATGAACTTTTTAGTTCGTAAGTGAGCCGCTTAATTTGGTGTAGTTGCTTCTTTTTACCTGTTACTTCGTGTTTTTATGTATCAATTCATCTAGTTTTCTGCGTAAAATTACTGTTGAGAAGGTTTAACTACTTCTTTGGAAATTTGTTGTTATAAATCTTTAGAAAAATGCTCCTGAATCTGGTTTGTTTGTCTTCAAATCCACTCGGAGATTTTCCCGCCAAAACGTGCCAGTCTGTATGAAAAACATATTGTATGGCGAGGCAGCCGATCAGCTTGCGTCATTTTGCGTATCTTCAGGACAGCGAGCTCGGCCATATAATAAAGACTTTTAATGTGAACCTTAGGCATTTATGTTGCATATTGTACCTCGTTACCAGGTCAGTCCGTCTCCATGTTGCCGGCTAAACCTCTTAGGATACTTTTCTACTGGCAAAAAATATCAATGTAGTTAGATCCACTTCATGTTTAGTTATACGAACCACGTTAACATGCAAGCCAAACCTTCTGAACAACTCTACGAACCAAAGTTTTCTGATTTTACTTTTTAAGGTCAAAAAGGTGCATAGATATCAATGAATGTGAAAAGAACAATGGCAAAGGACCGTGCCAAATAGGGTGTATAAACGATAGAGGCTCCTATCGATGTGTCTGTGAAAGAGGCTTTAAGCTAGACGTAGATGGTAAATCCTGCACAGATATCAATGAATGCAAACTTCCAGGGAAGAGTTTGTGTGATCATACGTGTATGAATACTTATGGAAGGTAAGAATTAATTTTTCAAAAGTGTCAATAACCTGAAAGTGCAATAATTGTAATGTGGAGCATCGTCGGCCTTTCCCTGGTGCCTATGCTCGAGTTGCTGATAACCGTTCATTATTTATATAAGATTACTACCGCATGAACATCTTTTTTTGAAATCCAAGAAAAACAAAACAAAAAATAAGTAACGCTCCTACATAAATTAACACTTGTATGAATAAGAAGTCTCACACTCCACTTTTTCATAGCTACATCGATGATCTATTTAAGAAACATGCAGGGCATGTGGAGAAATTGTGGACGTCAGTGAATGAAACTAATTGGTTAAAACTAGTCGTTGCTTTCTATTGCCTCGTTGAAACTAAGCGTGTTTGGGCTTCTTATAATGACAGTCGCACTGCTTATTCACACGAAATATCACTAAAGCTCGCTCGCTCTCTGAATAAACATTTCATTAAACTCACCTCGTCAGAGGTCAGTGGTAGCCATCAAGAGAAAAAGGACCACTGCTTATGCCATCCTTTTCATGGACACTCGTTGTCAGTGATTGGTTACGAAACCCCACAGTCCAGGTAAATTACATAGGTCAGTGGACATTACCCTTCTCTCGAAGTACATGACACTCTTGGTGTAAATTTCACCCTCAAGCAGAACTGAGCTGTTGAAAGAGTAAACTTGGTAAGTCGAACACTGAAATTGCAACGTTGATATTGAATAAAAGCACTAAATAAAACAAAGTCCAAACGTCTGCTTCGCGTGCGCGTCCAGTTTCTCCACACGTGAACGGTATAATAGTCTTTTATTATCGCGGCGTCTGGGACCGTTTAGTTACGTTTCAATTTGTTCGAGTACCAAAACGAGTGCGACCAAGATACGAATTTGTATTTGGATAAGACACTTTATTGTGTTTCCACTGTTGCGGTTTCAAGAGTGTTTTCAGTCTGTTAAAGAGAATTCTATCCAACAGCCTTTAAACCACATACGGAACCACCTACAGCTGACAAAATCACGTTCATATCCGTGTATCTGGAAACCCTTGAAATGAATTTTATATATGATGGACATTTTTCGAGTGAAGGAATCTTATATTTTTAAGACCCAACCGAGACCCGTTCCAAACTCTAGGGCTCCCTGCTGAGAATCAAACTTGCGACTCTGGGAATATAGTGCAGCGGTCAGCTACCTTTGCTACGATGCCATTGCCGACCTGACACTTGGCCACGATTCCCAGCCAGTGGCTCAAGAGGCGCATTTTTCGCAACTGGTCCCGGTTGAGTCTTAAAAATATGACACTCACAGTTGTGTAGTAGGGAATTTGAAAGGGGGAGACCGAAGAAATTTAAGACTAATGTACATGGACAAGATATCTGTAATGTGCCGACGAATACGATTAGGTAAAAATCAACCAGGGCAATTCCCTGACGGTAAAAGTACCACAATCAACGAAATGTGACAAAAGAATGAATAATTTTTACATAGCCAGCTCTGGCTGATATTAAATTTCTAAAAAAATTGACAAAAAAGCGCGCCGCATCCTGTGAGGTATGATATACATACCAAAAAATCTCGTTTCAGTTCATCCATCACCACCACCATACCCGCTTTGTCCTGATGGCCTATTGGATCTGTCGCTATCCACGTACCATCTCATTTTGGTTGGTTGAAACAGCATTTTTTGCGGACATTTTGCATTGAACATCTTTTTACTTTATTTTAAAAGCTGCAAATTATTTAACAATTTTACATTTTGAAATTTCAAACGCAAACTGAACTCGGAACTGACAAAAGTAGGGGACAACTGCCTCCCCCTACCTATCCTATTGCCTCATCATAAGGAAACATTACTGTTAATTCCAGTAATGGCAATTTTCTCCGTATCTGTACGGATTGTACCCTTACCCTTTTCTGTACTAATGAAAACGTAGTTAAATTTTCTCGGAACACACAAAATAGGCTGTATCGCACATTGAAATACTAATGACATGGACGCGGAGAATGTTTTAAAATGGCGAAACTGGAGAAAACTACTTTAGAGCAATTAGTTAGCGAATGCCTGACTTTATCCCTTTCTTATCCAAGAGGTCTCCCTTTGGCGTTAGCCAGAGTAAAATACCAAAGTCGGGTATGGACCCGAAAGAGTTAAACGTATCCTGTTTTCTCTCCTGGCTCTAATCCTAAGGTTGCCGGCTGCTTTAAAATCTCAGCTTGTCTCTGATGTTTAGTAATTGTTGTACCATGGTGTGCACCGCAAGTGTACAATGCAAGCGCGCCGAGTATCAATCCCAGACGCCTGCGCGATATCAGACTCATGATGCCACATTGGTCCCAAAAGTGGTCAGTAAGAGATGTGAAGGCATTTCCTGTCGTTATCCCCTCGTTGCCCCGCCCACTTCTCAACTAGCATCGAATTCATAAGTTTTCTATTACAAAATAACCTCTTCTTGAGCGTGAAGTTGACTTTGTACTTTTTCTCAATTTCTAGTTATTACTGCACTTGCAATCTGAACTTCTTTTTGGCCTCTGATGGGAAGACATGCCGCGATAGTATAGATTTCTCAGGTGACTTGATACTTCATTCGAAAATCAATTAATTACAACAACCCTCGTTATTAACCAGCATTTAAACTTGTCACAGTTGCTAATTCTCTCATGGTGTCAAAGACATTATGGATCGCTAGGAGTGGAGCAACTACATACAATATTTTTATGTTTCTAATTCGAAAAAAAAGAAATCAAAACAAAACAAATTTAAAACCTACAGCACTCACATAAGCCGCTAACTTGTCTAGGAATATGGATTTACGCGATGTAGCGAAACCAAACACTTCATGAAGCCGCATCTGTATATGCGAAGACAAACTACTCCCGGATAGATGTTTGATTATCATAGACTGGCAAATGCCAGACAATTTTACTCGCCAAAGAGAATGGAAGGGAAAAGATCATGAGTAAAACTTTACTAGATAATAAAAATAAAATAAATAAATAAATAAAAAATAGGAAAGTAGTAACGCTGTACTCATGTTTAGTAAGGAAGGTTCGTTTGGTGACGTTTATAAGCTTCTTTGAATTATTTGTCGTGTTATCGTGTATTAATAGAATTATATTGGGTGTTATGTTCACCGTTTTGTCTTGGGTTCATTAAACAGGTTCATCAAAATGTGCCTAGTTGTATTATATCAATAAAATTAGCATGAAAAGGTTTTTATTTTTGTGAGCTGGGAAATTACCATGGGGTTGGCTAATTCAAAACGTGGTAAAAGAAGTGGGCTGTTATATTTAAAATGTTGCCGCAAGCACATTGCAATGTTAAATGTATGCCAGACCACTGCTTTTAGCGCGTTTAATTACTATTGAACATTAACCTGCAATAAAAAAGTAGTGTCCCCATTTTTGACAGTAACTCAAATTTATTACCTTATCAGGCTGAAATTGTTGATATAATGCAGTGAAATAAAAACGCAGTTTGATGAAGTTGGTAATTATAATTTGTAATAGCTTCTGTCAAGAGGTTATTGGATATATTGTTGTAGCAAGTGATAGTTGTAGGCTGAAGCTGGCTGCAACATAGTCAACATTTTCGAAAAGAATGGAAATGTTGGATCTTGTTGGAGCCGTTTGAACAGTTTGCCCACCATTTGTCGGACAGAAACATGCGCACATCGTGTTATGTTTACTTCGCGGAAGTCTGGTTCTATAATTAACAGTTTCCGCGCAACAACTTGCTTAGCAAAATGTTGGCTAGATGTGACATTAATGCTCAAAGAGTTTGAATGGTCTCCATCCAACTTCTTTTGACCTCCTACTTGTTTGTAAAATGCAGAGAAAACTTATCGAAATTGGTTTCATTTCACCTGAAGTTCTTTATTCAATTTACACGTACTATGTACGTATTTACCCATCCCTAGCAAACCCACCCGCAACTTCTTCGTAAACCACGAGAAGACTGGTAATTGACTACTTATGCATTGTTATCAATCTGCGGTTGTTTTGGAACAGTCCAGCCGCGTTTATGGGAAAATGTTACCATTTTTTCGTTGGGCTACATTCAGGAACATCGCTGATTATTAAAGCCGAATTAAGACTGGGCAAATTCCTTAGGCTATGGGCAAACGAGGAAACACTGCTGCAGAAACATTGTTTCCCTGCAATGTTTCCTGAACATGGCTGAACGAAGAAACATTTTGTGAAGCATTCACTAGCGCTTTAAATCAGAGCTGGACCTAAGCCTCCTAGGGTGCGTTATTTCAAACGAAAACAAACAAATGGCGGAAGCCAAACCCCTGGCAGTAGGCCACACTGTTTCTCGTGTATGCAAACGTAGAAACCTTTCTGAGACAAAAATCGTGGCTGGGAAGCCAAATAAGTTTCTGAATTTTCTGAAACTGAAACTTTTCTCCCGGGAAACAAGTTTTGTTTCAGCAACGTTTCCACTGGTGGTAAACGGAGAAAAGGTTAAGGAAACATTGAAAATCCTGAACGTATCCGCAATAATGTTTCCTTGCTTGCCTTTGACTTGATTTTCTGCTCATCCTATTTAATTTCTCACTCCCGCTACTATTGCTGTTCAAACTCTTTTCTTTTATCTCCTACCGCAAAATTGCAATTGGTAGTGGTGCGACGATACGCAATAGCCAGGTCTTCTATCGCCTGAGGACACAAGGTCGATATTGGCGCCTCTCCAAACTACGTTCCATGGGTGTCCACGATCCGAGAGCCTTTTCCTGCTGAATTATTAGTTTAAAAAATAAAAGAAGTAAAACAGGGAGACAAATAATTGAACAGTTTAAAACAAAATTCTCGTGTTCATTTAGCCGACTAGACTCTACCATATGCCGCATATTTTGTCATTATAATACCTTTTCTCACCTCAATATGGCGCCTCCCAATCATGGCGTCTTTACACAAGTCCCCTTCTGTCTCTTTCCTTCCTCACGCTGCCTGTGAAAATAGGTAAGGAGGGGACTACGAAGTAATAGAGGAAAAGCAAAAATTTCCTGGGGAGATGTTGACAACGTTGACCGAACGTTGTTCAGGCATCTGTCACAAACTACTACCAAGTTTCACAGCAATAACTGTGAAATTATTTTTTTCAAAACTTAAGAAGAAACCCCGTTACTATAATTTGTTCATGCATAACGAATTAAATATTTTATGTATTTCTTTTCAGAGTGTGGTATTTCCGGTGAACTAATCCTGGAAACCCCACAATGGGAAGAAACCCAACCAAATAACTGGCCATGGACAGTTCACTTCGTGGCTTCTTTTTCCTGGATTTCCATGCCGATTGACGGCTGTTTAGGTGTTATCCTGAGCAAGAACTTAATAATTACGGCTGCTCACTGTTTCAGCGGTTTAGAAAGTACGCACGTTAAAGTCATAACCAATGCCGGTGAAACGTTGAAGGTTAAGCGGATTATTAAACACCATAGCTTTGATTTAAAATCAGGGAAAGCTGATATTGCCCTGATCAAATTAGCCAAGACTCTTAATTTTTCCCTCAAGGTTCGACCAATTTGCTTGCCAAAGAAAACTGATTTAATGAAAGCGCTAAGAGACAATTCCAAAACATTAGGAATGGTTCTTCTCCGTGATGAGTCAAAGCTGAAGAAGAAAACTGTTCGAATTGGCACAGCAAAGCATTGCACAAAAAAGAAATTTTTTCATGGAGGAATGATTTGCGCGGGTAGCAAACAGGATGAGTGTACTGGGGATAGTGGAGCACCACTGATGTTTACTATGTGGAGGCGAGACAAGCAACACATCAAATATTTAGGCGGGATCTTGAGCTGGGGAAGGGATCAATTTGAGGAAGAGTGCGATTCAGAGCTCAGCTACGTAGCCTACAACAGCTTGCAAAGATATCTCGGATGGATCCTTCACCACATCGGTCGCAACTAGTTTACAAACGGCTTAAAGACGCTTAAGTTTTTTATAACTTTAAGTATGCAACAGTAAAATTTATCTTGTAGGTAAGAAATGAAAAACCTCGTTCTTGAGGTTTAATGCAGTGTATTGGGTCTTTATAAATTACTACTATATTAAGTGTTGCAATCGATTTAACTTGAAGATAGCAAAGTTGAAACTAAAATCGGTAATCTAATGAAGATTTTATGATAGCTAATCAATAATTGTTTCGATAACAGAGCGCTCAGTTTAACCAAGGCTTGCAGATATTCACTAAGTTCTAGATGTTTTTCAGGAATATTCTAAAGCTTTCAGACAGTACGGGTTCATCGAATATCTGAAGATTCTTTACATGGAGTAGTCAGTGACTTATATGAGAACGACAAATTAAATTGCTGTTACCTATGTTATACCTTAAATAAAACTAGCTGCATTTATGTATATATATATATATATATATATATTTGCAAATTCAATCGATGTTTCGACTTTGGTAAAACAGTACTTTATTCGTCATGAATTCTTTTTGATAGATGTTTGTGCTTCTCTGTCTTTCCGATGCCGTTCGGCCCGATCTGCATAGCATGTCAAGTGCACACCCGAGATTTTGTCATCAAACATCCTTGCACACTTAGAACGAATTTTGATTAGCAGTCGATTTTAGGGCCTGATAATATAGAGAAAATCATCCCGATTTGCCGGAATCCTACTCTCACAATCATCTTATCGTTAAAATCAGTTTGCGATTACACGGGAGGCTTGTTTTGTCTCGGCTAGATGGGATACTTTTTACCGGTGAGATTTCGCTTTTGATAAAGCGGTTGATAAACACATTCCAATAATGCCAACAGATAATATAATGGGCTCAGAACATCCAAATCGCAACGGTTAATAAGACTGGAGGTGCATACGTTAGGAATTGTTATTTTAACGGCGTTGAAAAACAGTTTTTTCGGTCGTTGGACCAGAGTAAAAAATGCACTGTTAAACAGTCACTTTCACTGTGGTTGGGGTAGTTGTTCGACCTTGTCAACGACTTACAGCAACATAAAAATATAATGACATTATCTTCATGGCTGAACAACATTATGAAGTTCACGGGGTGCGGCGCCATATTCAAAACTGTAAACAAGGGTTGAATGTGGTGACAGACTTAGTCAGGGTGAAAGACAAATAGCTGGACTTTTTCAGGAAAAGTCCGGAAAACCAACATCTGTACGTGTTAATTTATTGCTTACCAACGAAAAGACGGAAAACCCATAAAGGTAAAATTTAAAGTTTTCAAGTACACTCTTCAAGGTTTTAATAAACAACGTAGAAAATCAAATGTAGAAATGTAGTCTTAAACAGAACTTGTGGACCAACTTTATGGGTCGTTTACACTTTGCCTGGGTCCTTTCACAAACAAAAATTTTCTTTATTACTCGTATATTTTTGAACTACTACAAGCATGAAAATTCGTGGTGGTACTTCAGTCGCTTCATTTCCGGTGCTCAGCGTACCCGTCAAAAACCCCACAACTACATTAAACTCCCCAGTCAAAAACCACCCTGTTTTGACCACTTTGGGACCAAATTTTCTCTGTAGACTGCATTTCAAGTATCTAGAAAAGGCAATTCTGCAGGGAAGTCCACATCTTTTAACCCAATCAGATATTTAAATTATTTCCAGGAGAATTCTAGGGTTTCAAATTCTCACAGGAGAACCGAAATTCTAGGATTAGAATCCCTTCAAAGCTCGGGAAACTATTTTGGGTTAACTAGATAGACTACCATAGAGTAATAATTAATTAAATGACGATTTTTCTAATTTAAATGAGCTTTACCAAATTTCACTGATAATATCAAAAGTAAGTTTATCCAAATTAGGAAACTTATTATTCTGGTATTAACAGGATCAAACAAAAACCAATAACATTACCGGACACTCAAAGACACTTAAAGAACACTCGAGCCAAATGCACAGTACATCTGAGTAATAATATCTAATAACATGGCATGTTCATAAGCGTAAGTTTACAAACTGTAAAGCTAACGTGGCACGTCCGGATATCCAAAATCATTTGAGGGGCAGAAACGTGGCTCCCAATGCTCACTTTCTATTAGGGTAGCATCGGAAAAAACTCCCCGCAGCAAAAACAAATTTGATGTGTATAACAGTAGCTAAAACATCGTTTCTTCTATCGCACTAACCCGGATGCCACGCCAACGAGATCTATTCGCGGACGAGCATTAGGTACATTAATGTACAGTAATTATATGTATTGATATACGTTTTTGTTGTGTGCGTACAATTGAAATTCTTGTTATACTTAGCTGTTTAAAAAGAGCTGATGCTTTTGATAGCACTTGTTTCTTTTAAAAATTCGTTTCTTTTCTGTGCTAACGACTGTTCGACAGATGTTATTGTTTTTCTGTTGATGCTATTGAAATTCATCTAAAACGGAATTAAATTAGGGGCAAAACATTTCAACATTAGTGCACAACACTGACTACCATTTGTTGATCCAGAAATCTTAGTTAGATGGAAGTTTGATTTTGGTCAAGCATTTTGTTCAAGAAACAAATGTTATGTAACAAATGTTGCATCATGTAGCCGTGTTTCTAACATTACGAGCTAACAACATTGTACAACAATATTCGAACGTTTAACATCAGCTTAATTTCGTGTTCTTAATGAATAAATGAAATTTGACAAGCCTTAGTCAAATTTGAAGAATTCTTTTGAATTCAGAAATAGATTGAATGAACATCGTTGTCTCTATAACAAAGAGTGAAAAGCGTAATGTTTAAAGGAGGAAATCGTGAAGCGATTGAACATTCATTATTCAGCTCCGCGAAATTGTAGAGGTACACTTGTAGGGCATATCATTCCAGTTTGAGAACCCATGTGCCATATTATCTTACCAGTAATCCGAAGTTGGGTTCCTTTCAGGTTCCTAACAACCTTCTTTGAGTTAACGAGCTGAAAAACATATTAAGATGGTAGTACCGCCATCTCCTCATCGCACTACATGCTCCTTTGTTACTTAGTATCGCTTGAGCAATATATTGCTTCAGTCGATCAATCACACCACTTCAATTCCGACGTGAGGCAACTTAATGGGATAGACTGGTTGAGACTGATTCCAGTAGATACCTAGAAATTTTGAGGCACTAAAATCCGTCCGAAAAATGCAATGTATTTGACAGACTTATTTTAAACCAAGCCTCGAAATAACTCACAGATCTATGCCGGTCATTATGACCGGTAAAAAATGAAATTTACCGGTCACAGAAGATTTTCTAGCGGTCATTCTTATTTTTAGTTGTTAATCTTGTTGCCTCGATTTCGCCGTTATAAAACTTTTCCACTGCAAAACGTACGTTTATTTAATTTGATTTAGTTTCTATTTACATTTAACAGAGTAGAACCGAGTAGAACAGAATAGATTTAATAGATCAATAGGGAAAACGTTATTTCTAAAGAGTAAAGAGATACTAATATATATAAAACAGGAAAGTTTAAAAAGTTAATATAAAGTGATAAATTTGTTCTTATCCTTACTGGGCGCGCAAGCTTATTTAGTCGGACTCTGACAGTGACTTTTTTATAAAAAATTTGCCGGTCATGTATGACCGGTAAGGGACAAAATTTGTCGGACAAACTAAAAAATTTACCAGTCAATGACCGGTGACCGGCAGTTATTTCGAGCCTTGCTTTAAACCAATATTTTTTTAAGGAAAGAACAATATGTTTTTAAATGGCAGCAAGCGTCCCCTCATAAACCCTTGAATTAAATCCTGATTTTCCTTTTTCTGCGATGCTCAAAATATTGAAAAAAAAAAAAAAGATTCATGTTTGCCGAGACATATCCGATTATCAGCAGCGTCTGTTAGAAGGGATTTGTCTATACAAGCATCCCCAGCCAATAATATTCAATTCACTTGTTGAAAAGTACATGTACATTTTTAACTTCGTATATTCGCAAATCAGATACGTTCCACTGGTGTTTACTATGTAGAGTTTACCGTTACTTTGGTATCAGTTCGCCGACCTTTTATGTGACACTTTCTTTTGACGCCTGAGAGCGTTTTTCCTTTTCCTCTTGTAATCTTGAGTGAGACTTCGTCTTACTTTCGCCCAGTATTTTCTTAAACTTTCCTCTGACTCCTTTCTCATGAAGCTGGAGCTTTCCTCTAAACAAATGGAAAAGACAGAAAAAGGGACATGGTGACTCTTATTTTCACTTCCTATTTATTACTTTTCTAATGAGTGAAGCTATGGACGTTGTTATAGTTGTTGTTGCTATTGTTCTAATTGTAAACTGCTTGCGGTTTCTTTCTCGTCCTTTGCACAGGACTGTGTTACTGTTTCGGTCTTGAGAAAATTGTGGTCAGCAGGTAATTAGTGCGAATTCATGTGTCGTGTCATGTTGCGGAGAGCTGCAAACATATCGACGTTTTCGTTCATGTGTTTTTTTCTTTGTTTCCCCTCTCTTTTGTTTCAGGGTCGGCGGAAGCGGCCGGTGGACCAATATTTTGATGAATTAGTAAATACAAATTTTGTTTATTGCAGTATATCTATCTAGAATTTTGTTTATATACACCAACAAGCTTACCATAATTGTTCAATGTTTTTATTTTGCCAAACCTTAAGTTTTTCCACACCTTTTAGCCATTCGATACATTCGGCTGAACTTCGAGCCATTTTCGGAAAAGCACGGGATTTTATTAGCCGCTGACCAAAAGGTTTGTCAATGCTTATGCAAGCCCACCTTCCCAAGATCCTGGCCATCAAAGCAACATACCGGGCCAATGAAAAATAGCTTCCGCCGGCTCTGAAGTCTGTCTTTCATTGTTAGGGCAGCAAAAAGTATTAGTGTTACTCAGAAATCACTCTCAACAAGCGAACGGTTATGAGAGATCTAATTTTAAATAACTCTTCGTCTCTATTGGCTCATTTTAAATAGGAAAAACTCGAAGCTAAAACAAATGCACAGCAGGTCCTTTAACCACATCGTTCCTCCCAAATAGTCCTTTGACCTTCTCCTTTCGGCAGTTGAACAGCGAAGTAGTACTACGATTGCAAAACTAGCAGTCGAACGAAAACTTCAAATTCCTCGACCCACAATAAACTTTGGTTAAAGGTGCTCTTTTCAAATCTCATACAAAGCAAAGCTAATATATGCGGCTAGTCATGCCACGTGCGAATTAATCTTCGTGGCAACGCTGGCGATGAGTTCGAAACCGTTTTACTTCAGCAGCCTTTTGGGCGATAAACGTTGTGCACTACAGCAGTTTGGCGGAGATTATTTAGGTCGTTTTTATTGCTTCATATAATGTTTGCCTCAAAAAACCAATGCCTAACTGGATCGGATGCACCTGATCTCCAAAAATACATGGCCCATTACAGTTTGACCCCTTGACGGAAGTGAAATTATGAACTGTCACGTTGCCTACAATATGTGTATTCGAAGGTTGGAGCTTGTCTGCCCAATCGTCTTCCGACCTATAGCAAACACGAACACACAGAGCCTGTAGCTATATAAATATCCGTATAAACATATACATAATAGGCCATTTTCGAGTTACTTTTTCCTTTGCTTCAAAACGAGGCGGGAGCGAAACCTTTTATAGGAAAATTAGATTAAGCTGAAATGCATAAAGAAGCATTTCATATGAAAGGTCTGTCACCAGGCCTTGTTTTAAAGCAACTGAATAAAGGAATTCGTAAATGCCATAGTATGAGAGAGTGCCCGTGCCATACCTGGAGGTTTACACGTAACTCAGACAAAGTTTTAAAGCATGTTTCTCACCTTCTAAAGTTTTCATCATCTCTCTGTTCTCAACATGATAAAATATATGTCGTTTGTGGAATGTTTTTGGACCACTCGTAACTCCTTTCGAATCACCAGGCCCTTCGTTTTCCCCTTCAGATTCAGTTGCGCTGCTGTCGTAAGGTAAGTTTTGGACTAGTTGCAAAGGAGCTTTCCATTTCGTAATTTTTTCCAGCTCCAAGATATTGGGTTTGTCATGAAGCTTAATTTCTTTGCTTTGACGATCTTTGTCTTCACTTGAGTCCGAGAAAAATGAAAATGTATTACCTCCCTGGAAAAACAAAACAAAACAGTATTCTAGGAAACCCCCCAATATCTGTGGCATAAATAACTTCTCACTAGTCAACATACACTTCAGTCACAATCCATCAAAAATCCCCTTTCCTCTTCGTCCTCCATGTTTATTGACTACGTTCTTGTTCACGTTATTGTTCTTTGATCTGATTTGTTGATGGCTCGAACTGTTTCTAAGCATTGCGGACAGGTTTAGCGAGAAGTATCACACGGTGCAATGTACGTGAAACGAGCTCGCAATCTTTGCGTAAAGTTAAACCTTTTAAATTTTTGGCGAAACCAGTCACGCAACAAAAAATGATCTAATTCTCTAATTACCTAATTACCTAATAATCTAACATCTAATCAACGAAAAATTATAAAATTATCGTAGAGAACATTTAACTTCTTCTTTCGCGGTTTGTTGTTTTAAGTCTTTTGTAAAACATATCTGAATCTGGTTTGTTTGTCTGCAAATCTACTCGGAAATTTTCCCGCCAAAACTAACCGGTCAGTAAAAAAACATTCTACAGCTAGGCAGCCAATCAGCGTGCATCATTTTGCGTACAGACCGGAAAGTGAGCTCAGCCATGTAATATATATATGCTTATTATAAATATGTATATTTATATATTGTATAAATGAAAGACAAACGTTCCCACTCATGTCTCTGACACTTCCGCTTCTGATTCAAAAGGTTAGCAGCGAACAGGGATTTATCCGAATCGTTTAAACATTCATATTCTGGTGGACACATCCACCATCCCTCCTGTGACACACTTTGATATTTTTCTACATTTTCCTTTCAAAGCACTTACTTGGTGACAATTCCTTCCTATCTAAGCACGAAAATTAAAATATTAAAACGGCGTTTTTTAATAATTAGCTGTATTTATGTGGCTATGTGGCTACAATCAGTAACAACTTTGTTGGAACAAAACAGATATATACACGTCACTATCCCCCCGTTCCCCCAATCAATGTTGTATTGCAAGAAATGAATGTCTGCAGCCTCCCTTACAAATCGCTTATCATGTTCACCTATGTGGAAACAACATTGAGAAAGGGGAGCTCATTTTTCATGCAATTACAAGAGAAGTTTTTGAACTGTTCCAACTAAATTTTGTCAATGATTGAATTTTGTCAAATTCTAGCAAATTACGACTATGCAAAAAAAGTGAGTTCAGTTGCAATGAAAATAAGTTGAATGGAGCAAGCGGACTCTTTCATTAATAAACTCAATCTAGAAGACTGACTTGGGGGAGCCTGTGACCACCTAAAAGACAAAAGGTCATGTTCGCCATTTCTGGCTTCATTTTTTGACCAGTATTCAGCACTCCAGTTATAAGAGTTCAGTAAGATCAATTTGGAAGAACGTTAAAGCTTTCTCTACAAGTATGTAGTAACCTCATGATGACCTTCGATAGCAAAAATATCCCCTCCTGTTCCCCCAAGCATTTGTAATTCTCTGTATGGCCCCAAATCTTATCGAAATATAAGATCTGAAAAAGTGCAGAATTCTTCATTACAAAGCATTTAATTCCACTGGAAACATCGCAAAATTATTTGAGCGATATGATACTCATAAAGAGCTATCATTAGGAAATCCATAACACCTGACTGCAACCAAAAGTTTATATTTTATTCTGTCACCCGACGATTTTATTCAGTTTAGTGAAGACCTCCAGGGCGATACTTGGTTTACTATACGTAGGGTCAACTTCGTATCGCGACTTCCAAAACCCCTGACAAATTTACTGATTGGTGTTCAATAGGAGCCCATACTGTCAAACCAGGCCACTTAGAAAAGTGGTAATTATTTAGAAAAATGCTCTAATTTCTTTAGAGTGTCGTTGTGAAGAAAAGATTTAGAACTGCGCAATTCAAAATTAACATTTGCTTCTTGTTCTTATCCGTTAACTGCCAAAACGGCCAATTATTTTCCTAAAACTTTCCCCCCCCCCCATTTAAGGATGTTTTAAACATTTTCGTGTCGAGCCAAGTTACTTAATGTCGGGAAAGGAAGACCGCTTGAAAATAAAATCAACTGAATAAAAGCAATGACAACAATCTCATTCACACAATAATAATGCATTTCAATTTGGTGTTTCAATGTTAATGACGCTTCTTGGAAGATTAAGGATCAGTGGGGGATTTTAACAGATGATCGTGGTTTTCTTGTGGGATAGGAAGCAAATTTGAGAATTACCATGGAGTTATTTTCATCGTGAAAGTTCAACCAAAATGTAAGGCCTTGTTCATCTAAAACGCATAAAGTATCACAATATAAAAATTATACCAAATAATTTTCATTCCTTACTTCATTGCCATTTCCAAAGAAATCTTTTAAGGAGCCTGAAACGGTGTAGAATTTTGACTCCGAGACTTCTGGTTTTGTTTCAAGGATCTTTTTAGGAACATTGCTTTCTTTCATCTCAGGACTGACGGATCTTTCCACTTTTTCTTCAAATTTTGCGTGGTCTCCTCGACTGGGATCATAGCGAATGGTCGAGGAATCCCTAATTTGAATAAGAAAAAGAATGAAAATGAAAATGAAAAGGAGGATTAGGATGAGCTAGGATAGGAAACTGGCAAAATAGTGCACAATTTTTGTGAGCTTTACAACAGCTCAGTTTTAAACTTGAATAATCTAGTGTGCTGACTATGTATGTAACTTTTTTGTTACATAAGCCGCACGCCCAAGAACAGCAAGAAGGTTGGCCAGAATGCATCGTAATGAGAATTGTTCAACTATATTATGGCGGCTGAATTCAATATTGTGAGAAAATACATATATGTTCACAAGCAAGTGACCTTTTTTAAACAGATACTTTTAATTTTTCGATATCACGAACCGTACAGGTAGGGTTTAGACATATAGCTTCTAAATTTTGCTAAGTTTTTAACAGGATAAATTGCCTAAAGTATAGATCACTTCTAGAAGAACTAAGAAAACAACACGAAACTAATTCACAGAAAACGTCGGACATAAATACTACGATGGACTATATGGACAAACATCACCTGCAAAGTGAATTTTAAATTTGATCTAATAATGGAACATTTTTTTAAATAGTTTTGTGTAGTATGTTTTATATAGCTGTGGCCATCTAAATATGCATTATTCATTATCACACACTATTTGAGACTTGTTGAATTCGTGTCTTTTTTTCGATGAAATTACCAGTTGTATAGCGTCTCGACCAACAACGAATGTTTGCATTGAAACATACTAGAATCCCACAACAACTGAAAAGAATTTCGATAAAAACGAAATTATTTAATTCAAACAACAGAAGCTCCGCCATAAGTTTTACAAAAAGTAAATATCGTTGGCCACGTACTTGCCCCAATAGTTTTGCGTTCCTTGCAAGATCTCCAATGATTATCCCCAAGCATATAGAAAGAAACTTTTCTTAGCTTTCAGAACTAAGTATAGGACAAATAGCGAGAACGGAGGCTTAAAGCCGACGTTCGAGGTATTTATCCGTCTTAAAACACGATTAAAGGAGGTTTTCTTCCAGAAATGTTAAGCGACACGATTTGTTTCTGTTTTGAGAAGTAAAAAACATGTTTTCAGTTTGTGTTCCTTCTTGGATTAATTGTTGTCAGGGATTGTATATACAATCCCGGCTATTTCAGGCATTGTATATACAGTCTCCGCCAGCTTTTCAAAAGCTCTTTTGTTTAGATAGGTTTCTTCGGAGGATAAAACCCTCAAAAGAACAAAGAAAACCGACTTAATCGTGTTTTAAGAAAGGAAAGAATGCTGGAAGACTGCAATCGCGGGTATTTATATGTGACAGTCACTGGGACACCTGGGAATGCGGGCACCCGAGTTATTATGGCGGTTGCTGTTCTATTTGCTGCTGCTGTTGTTGTTTTTATTGGTGTCTTGTTATTGTTTTTGTTGTTGCTGTTGTTGTTTTTACTGGTGCCTCGTTATTGTTTTTTTTTTGTTGATGTTGTTGTTATTGTTGTCTTGTTACTGTTTTTTTTGTTGCTGTTGTTTTTATTGTTGCCTCATTACTGTTTTTTTTGTTGCTGTTGTTGCATTTGTTGTCGTGGAAGCGATAATGGCGATCATAACGTTCGCACACCTGTACTGATTCCTAGAATCCTCGTCTTCCCCAGAAAAAACTGAATTACTTCCTAGCACTTTCTGAAGAACTTTCAAAGACAACTGTTTCTCCTCTTTAAGTTGTTGGTCGATGTCATCCCCATTACTCACGTCAAAACTTGGACGTTTTTCCGTTTGATTGTCAAAATCTGTCTTTGGATCAGAATCCAATTCCTCGTCGCTTTCCAAAAAACGTTCGTCCATTTGAAATCTCTGATCATGACCGAATTTTTGATGTAATTTCATGAGCTAACAAAAAAGTAAACAATACAATGTTGAAATAAAAAAATATGTACAGCAACTTGAAAAATTGATAGTTGTGTATATCCCAACACTAAACCGCAACAGTTACTATTTTAGCAGTCAGTATTTTCATACATGTAGGAAGGCGAATAATTGATGTACTATCTAAATCTGGATTCAGGGGCGCTGAAGCTGACATGATGGAAAACCTGGAAAAAATTCTTATGAAACGCCTTTGACATTCTGGTTGTTCTTTTGCTGTTTAAGTTTTGTTTCTACATCAAGGTCAGATAAGCTACGTGTACTGAAATGCAGGGCGAGTGTGATTTTCTCTATGAACGTTCAAAACTTGTGGAAAAATCCGGAAAATGTTACCGATAAAGTCATTAATTACGAGATGGATATTGGGGCTTTAATATTTACTGTCTTGGCCTAACCTAAAAATTAGTCCCAAAGATCGCCCACAAATATGTTTCAGTTTTACTGTAGAGATTATGCAACAAACTGTACCTTTACGCCTGCTTTTCCATTGAAATGTTCTTTCCAACCAAATGCTTCATCCTCATTGTTTTTGTCTTCATCACTTGAAGAGTCCATTCCAAGCCATGATAAGGCTTTTGAACCAGTTATTTTCTGGAAATTTCAAAAAGCGTCAAATTTGGCCTCCATGTAAATAACAGCGAGTACTATATATCAATACTTGAACACGTACTTCATTATAGAAAAAAATTATACAAACTGTGTAACAGTTACACGACGGGGAACGAAACATATTCAACTGATCAGTATATGAACCATGGGCTTTTAAAGATCGTTAAAAAACCGCGAAATAAATTAGGGCTCCGTACACTATCCTGAATATTAATCTTATTATTTGACTTTCTAATCACAAACATTGTCACTAAAAACAATGCTTTGTCTCCTGTCTTTAAGAAAGCTCAGATACACCAATTTATGAAATAAGAATTTAATGGAGGGATTTAAGTTTACTAAAAAGATCATAGTGTTTTACGGTGTCAAAAACTCGAGTAAAATTATTAATCTATTGCAAAAATCCTGACACACAGTCCAACTGGAGTTATCTATACGACGTCAATTTTTATACTGGATTATTAACAAGGCATTAATATAATTACCGCCCTCTCAGTAAACAAATTGGCTGTTGCTCTGGTGATCTTTATTGATATATTGTGGGGTTCTTACTGTAACCCTGTGGGATTAGTATTAATTAGAATTAAATGATAATTAGATAGGCGATGTGTTGATAAGGCAGGGGAGAAAGGATAAAGGCAGAACATTGTTAGATTGAAGAGCAGAGAGGGAATGTAGGCTGTCCAAAAATTTTGAAGAGGTCCACATTGAAGAAGCGTTAGGGTACCAAGTGAGTGGAGTCTTCGGTGACACATCAGGTACAAGATAGACGTCAATCTGGAAGGACAAGTGTCCTCAAACAAAAGCACGTAAACCGACTGCTTACAACCTCCGAAAGTCCTCGAGTAGAGTGCGAAGGAGTAGATTAACAATCTAACCCGTCAACAAGTGAACTGGTGTAAAATATCCTCTTAAGTCTTAACGTTGCGAATAGTTATACCGAACTGTTGGACGTTGTTGTAGCGGTGGCCGGTCTTCCTCGCTGGACGCTGAGGTCGTGGACGCTCGGGTATCCATGGGACAGTGGAGGCGTGATTGTTGAACATCCTTTCCTATTCTGATGCCGTTAGATAGATAAGTCATACTGTTATAATTGCATGCTTGGTTATAGTAGATTACGTAGCGGAATAAATTGGAGTAAACTACTGACACCTTCGATGACGAAGAAATTTGGTCACACTTACAGGCGATCTTTTCAAACGCTCTCGCTATAAAAGGGATCGCATCGATTCTACGATTTCCTGAATTGTCAACAAGCAATTCCACTTTTGGCAATTGAATTAAAAATAGCGTTCTTCCATGAAAATTTCCAGGAATATATCTTTAATGACAAATTTCAAACCTTAGTAAATGTTGGGGAAAGAATACGAGCGTGTTCTCTCCAGAACCGTAACGGAATTAGAATTGAGCGCAGACGGTTTCGGTAGATTTATTAGAACATTATGAGTTGACAATTCAAGAAAAGAAGGAATTTCAACTTCTTTATTAATCTCCATCGCATACGTTCAACATAACTATATCATCATATCAAATGATCCAAAGTAATCATTCAGTCCTTCCAGGAGTTCAAAATTAAATAGGATGCTTCTATTGTGGCAATGGACGAACCAGCAGGATAGCGCAGTCTCGAGAGGAATATTGACGCTCAGCAAAAAGCTTTCAATAGACTCATAATAATGGGGACAATAATTAAGAAAATAACCAATTCTAACACTGCTTATATTAATAGCATTCTGGGTGAATATCTTAATTTTTAACAATCATAGTTTCTTCAACGCTAAGCGATTTAATTGTGGGTGAGTCATGAGATAAAGTGTTTGATCAATGCTCACTCGCGTGATGGATTTAACATCACTCGTGAGTATTAACTCTTACTACATCCTCCTCCTAAACAATTTTAGACTGAATTATCAATTATTCGCTATAATTAGCACGGTAAACAAGTCACCAGCTATGAGAATTTCAGGTTGCTTTCCACTGAGCGAATTTTATCGCACGAATCGACATTTCTTTTTATAAATTGAATAAGTTTCTCGTTAGCTATTGCCGAGAGCCCATGAGACATAAGAGAAGTCGCTTTTTGCGATAAAATTCGCCTAGTGGAAAACATCCTTTACACCACTATAATTTATAAGTGTGTGAACACTGTTTGCATAATCGACAAGAGAAAACATGCACAAACGTTAGTTCCATTGTGCATTTTTAATTCGTCGTCGTTATCCCCTAATAGTAAGTAATTACTTCCTTTATAATGACGAACATCAACTATCTGCAAGGCGTTCTTGATACCGTCTTTCTGTTTTTGAATGATTTGAGTTTTTTCTTGCAAAGATTCTAATCGTAACTGGTTTGACAATTCTCTTTTCTTTTCATCTTTTCTCTTTCTTAATGCTGGAGAAGAATTGTTGGCCCTGGACCACAAGCATTTGGTGTACTCTCTTGTGTGCGTGTGAATGAGATTTCTTTGTTATTACTAGAGAGATCTCCACGTAAGAATGGGCCATTTACCTATAGGGTAACTATAGCGTTTGATAAACCGTCAGGTGAGTAGCTATCTATCTCCGACATTAAGTCTTCATTGGTTGATGCATGATATTCGTTATGAGATAAATTATGGTCATTCTGTGACATGCTGTCCTCCCCAATTGATGTACCATTCATACTGTCTGTCAAACGAACGCTGGCGTTCGAAATCCTGCGTTTTCTTTCTAAAGGATTTCTTTCATGATTTCTTAAAATAACTTTATTGATGAATTAGCATTACAATTCAATATAGGAGTCAAAACGTTCGATGAATTATTTGCATTCTCCGTCGACGTATTGACGCTACTTGGTAAATCATTATCTTTTGAAAAAGGCACTGTATCTTCTAAATTTTCGCTCTTGTTCTCCACGGAATTATCGCACCAGTTTGACGAACGCTCATTTCGCTTGGACTCACCACTTCGTACAGAATTACGCTTAGGGTTAAAAAAGTCGGTTGCGCTATCGACAGTGTCAAACGCATTACCGTCTTTATCTCCTGCATTAACTTCTGTGTTAATTTTGCGACGCAATGAGGGGACGAACAAAGGATTGTTACAATCTCCTAAGCGTTCTTCCTCTTTCAGAGAACTATTCTCGCTATTTGACGTGCTGTCTTCACTTTTGTCACCATCAGAAAAATTAGACGGCTCACGATGTTTAGAACAGGAAATATTTTTGAAGTACCGTGGTTGCTGATCGTCTTAATGGTCTGGCTTTCATGAAGATTCATCAGGAAATTGTGCCAGATGTTGAAAAAGTGATAGACAAATTTTCTGTTGGGAACACCAGGTTGAAATTTTCTTGAAATTCTGTTCCTTAGACCTCCAAGGTAGACCATCATCTTGCAACTCTAGTTTTAATGGTGTGCATTCAGTTACCTGAGCAGTTAGCACACGTGCATCAAATATTAATGTAATTCATTACACAATAGTACATATATAATATAACTATATGCTGCATTTCCCAGTAACATAAGTATGAAAGTATTTAGATACATGGTGTATGCCTAAGACTCAGAGTAATATTGTGTCTGAAGTATCTGACGTCACTCGCATCCAGTACCATTAACAATCTTTCTCAAATCTATGCTAATTTTCAAGATATGATTCTTGTTCATACATCATTGCTTAAGTGTGTTCATCAATCTTATTCATAATTCATGAAGAATTTATAAAAGGAATAAATGTTTGATTGATAGCCGTAGTACTACACATTAAATACAGAATCTTTCAAAGTTACATAAACTTCCACAAAGTACAACAAACTACCATCATTACTATTGCAGAATCATCCCCAAAGAATCATTACAATTGCCAAACATGGATATAAGGAACTGAGAAAAAAGTGTTTTTAGTGAGGGAAAAGAATAGTTGTTGAGGACTGTAAATAGGTTAAATATTTGCACCTTTTATTTAAACTACCTAAAAAAATAGGGGGGTTTCAACAACCATCGAAAAATAGCACCACTTATACTTACATATATATAACTCTGCATCAAAAAGTCTTCTACTCATCTAATTTTTTGCAAATAGAACGTAATATTCCATACTTGAAAACTAGAAAGTGTGAATTTGAATCTCACTCTAAATTTGTTTTGAATAAACACTTTTAAATTCCATAATTTTATGTCAACAGGACTTAGGTTAGTTTACGTTAAGTTAGGTTACTTAGGTATAGGTTAGGCTTTGGGTGGAGGGGGGCAAAGGGTTAGAATGACTGGAATGATGTGGAGTATTGAGCAAATTCACATCTATGAAATGTCCCATATGGTCACCCTTTTCTAATCTAACCAAACTCCTTTTGTTCTTTGGCAAAGGTGTGGAAGGCGGGTATCTGGCGCCTTAAAACCAGACTGCTCTTTGTCGGCCTTCCATTAGGTGAAGCTGTCCATGTCGGAATCACATGTTTGCTACATGGTACTTTGTGTTTCCTAGGCATGCTGATGAGCCCTGACATGGGATGAAACAGCTAAGCATCGTATTTGACTCGGTGCGATTGCCCACCACGTAGTTGTGCTAACATAAAAAGGGCGGTGGGGGTAGGCTAAAAAATCATACCCCCCCAAGAAAAATGAGGCACCCCCTAAACGTTCACTACCGGAAGTTTTGACTAAGGTAAAAAAAATTCTGGATCCGCACCTGAAATTTGAAATGTGTCCTTCCTTCATCTTTGACATAATGCATCGAACGTTTATTCGAATTTTGTTTTTTAGAAAATTCATCAGCATCATTCAGATTTCCATTAAACCCCAGACTTCGGCTACTAAGAGAGGAACCATTTTCTATATTCCAGGTTAGATTTTCAACGGATTGAGACTGGTCGTCGTTAACACAAATTTTCTTCACGCAATGAACAGTTTTCGAGGGATCAAACTTTGCAATTTTCTTGCCGTCTTTTCGCCTTAAGAATAGAATTGGCAAAGCTCGACCAAACTTTCCAATAACCCAGTTTCTTTTCTGAGGTACAAGTGTACCAGGGACAGCTGATCTCATATCCTTCACAGCAAAATTCTGTAAAATGTCAGTATTCTTTCTTACTTTAGTCTTCTTATTTTTCTCTTTTTGTAACCTAAACAGATAGATATAAATCAACTAGCTATGTCATTCTATTCCTGCACGTTAGTTACCCGTGATGAAAACGTATATTGTTGGATGTTTTAGCATACAGTGATTCCGTACTTTCTTCCTTTCTCTCGCACTCTTCCTCTATCTCACTCCTTTTCTCTCGCTCAATATCACATTTTCTTCCTTCTTCGCACCATTACTTCAGCTTCAAAAAACTTTTAAGTTCTTGTCTACTCAGACCAGCTCATCTCATCTCAGCACATGCCATGGCGTGTCATGCAATGCCAAGCCATATCAACTCGTCGCGTAACATCTAATCTTGTCTCATCTCATCTCTTCCATGCCTCTCCCTTCTCTGTATCCCTTCTTTCATCCTCTCAATATCCCCAAGAGTACGTCATCCCATCCAACATAAGTGGTGGACTCTTCGATTCTGTTATACTCCATTGAAATTTCAAAGGAGAATGAAGACTGAGATATATATTTTGGAAATGTTGGAGCTTGGAGATATCTGGAATGATAAATGAACGTTCGTGAATCGAACGGGGATCGAACCTGCCACCTTCTGATGACCGGTGAGACGTTCTAACCATTGAGCTACCAAGACTCAGATAGTGAGCAAAGGTGCAAGTTCGACACATGTGCGACCTGAGCAGAAGCCACTATACTGTATGTTAGTGTTATAATGAGATATATATTTTGGAAGTGTGGGAGCTTGGAGATATGACAGACGAACGTTCGTCAAGCTCACGAACGGTCATCTATCATTCGAGAATGAAGACTGATTAAAGCTACTCAGACAAGCGGCAGAAAAGCGAAAAAGGTGAAAGGCCATTTCGTAACACCTGATGTATGGCACCAGCAACGATCAATTGTATTCGAGAAATTTTTTTTAGCTCGAGAATCGGAGAAAAACATTTGAGAATTGACAAATACTTTAGTTTTCAACCAGTGTTGTTCTGAGCAGCCAATTTTTGTTTTTCCTCATTCCACGAAAATTAGGGTACGAGAATGGGCACGACAATTTCCAAAGAGGGTGGGTACCAATCCTGTTGTTCCCTCCCGGAGTCCACTATATTCAACAGAACGCACAATTATACCATAATTTTTCGACCTGCTCAAAAAATCTTCTTTTGCCATCTGTACTTTAAGGACATTCCCTTTCCAGTTACAGTTATTGTACATTGTTACACCTATATTAGACAAAAATATTTAAAACTCATTGCACGATCAGAATCAAAATAGATTCAAAATGTGAAGTTTTACTTTGTTTCGGGGTTTCATATAACTTTACACCTTTTGCTGTTCATTACCAGGAAATAATACTATCATTAACGCCAACCTCATACGCAAAAAGACATCCATTTTATTCAATCGACATTCATTAACACTTCTGTCGCTTTCAATTACCATTTTTGCATGGAAAGTGACATTCATTAGGGTAGATACGCAACCATTTGCATCAAAGGGCATTCTGTAAGGCCAACAGACCACCATTAACACCATTCTACTATTCATTAGGGATAATAAAATTTCAATTACGGAAGATACTTGTTCGGTCTTATGCAGGGTCGATTTAAGGTTATATGGAATCCCGAAATGTATTAAAGATAATGGAATAAAACTATCATAATTCGTACATAAATTGAATTCGGTTATACAGTTCGAATCTCTTTTATTTCGCCGATATTTCAATGACTGTTTGGCTATGTAAAATGTACTACTCAGCACGTTCTGGTCTGCTGAGCCCTCTCAGAATTGTCTTAACTCACAACATTGAATTATGCTACTGAAGACAGTTGCCCAGTCTATTGCAGGGTCAAAATGGAATCTTAACATGTATTTTAGTTCACAACGCTTTGTTAACACATCGACTTTCGCGTCCCAGAGAAAAAAAAAAACTGTTTTGCAGCTAAATAAAGTTTTGAGATCAATGTTTTCATGCGGTCCAGTACTGCCGTGAATTGTAAGCTTTAATCCGAAAATATGTATGTTTTGTCTAAGATGTAAACATTGATGTGTATTAGCAAAGTGCTGTGAACTAGAGTTGGTTGACAGCTTGAAATTATACTTGTCAGGAAAAATGTGCTATGATGAGAAAATTTGATATCAGTTAAGTGAAGGCGCAAACGAAATCACGTTTAAAAGATAAGGGAATAAAACTATCAAAATTGATAAACAAACCGGTGAACGTGGGCTTCCGATAAACGGGTCGAAAGCCGTGTGTGCGATCAATTAAGACGTTCAAAAAAGATAGAATAGAACTATTCTCTATCCCACTACAAAAAAAAATTTCAATGTTGTGAGTTAAGATAGTCTTGAAAGGTCTCAGCCGAACACATAGAACGTGGTCGGCTGAGCGAAAAATAGCAGAACAGTCATCGACATATTGGCGAAATAAGAGGTTCGAACGGTCTAACCGAATTCAGTTTATGTAAGAATTATAACAGTTTTATTCCCTTACATTTTTTACATGTCCGAATTCGATAAAACCTTAACTCGACCCTCGATTGGAAAAATATCTTGCGTAATTGAAATTTTATTTCCCCTAATGTATACTGTAGCCGTATTTTGGGGCTATAGAATGCCCTTTGATGCACATGGTTGCGTATCTACGCTAATGAAAGTCACCTATGCAAAAATTTTAATAGAGCGTGAAAAAAGCATTGATGAGCGTCGATTCATTAAAATGAAAGCACTTTCGCGTTAATGAGTTTGAGGTTGGCGTTAATAACATATTTTCTGGTAATGAATAGCAAAAAGTGTAATTCGACCCTCCAACAGACCGGAGAAATATCTTGCCTAATTGAAATTTTATGGGGCGCAAAAGTTGATGTGTTAACAAAGCGTTGTGAACTAAAATACATGTTAAGATCCCATTTTGACCCTGCAGTAGACTGGACAAGTGTCTTTAGTAGCATAATTCAATGTTGTGAGTTAAAACAGTTCTGAAAGGGCTCAGCAGACCAGAACGTAGTGAGTAGAGTACATAGCCAAACAGTCATGGAAATATTGGCGAAATAAAAGAGATTCGAACTGTATAACCGAATACAGTTTATGTATGAATTATGATAGTTTTATTCCATTATCTTTAATACATTTCGGGATTCCATATAACCTTAAATCGACCCTGCATAAGACCGAACAAGTATCTTCCGTAATTGAAATTTTATTATCCCTAATGAATAGTAGAATGGTGTTAATGGTGGTCTGTTGGCCCTACAGAATGCCCCTTGATGCAAATGGTTGCGTATCTACGCCAATGAATGTCACTTTCCATGCAAAAATGGTAATTGAAAGCGACAGAAGTGTTAATGAATGTCGATTGAATAAAATGAATGTTTTTTGCGTTAACGAGTTTGAGGTTGGCGTTAATGATAGTATATTTTCTGGTAATGAACAGCAAAAAATGTATTATACCAGCCAGAGCTGGAAAAACAGAAATAATTTATTTCTTTTTCGCAGAAAGAAGCTCCAGAAAGATGATACTGTGAACTTAGAATGTATATATTACAGCAATGTATTTATGGTATTGTGATCCAACTTACCACACTTTTTCACTGCTGCAATGAACTTTTACATCTTATTTAGGTAACTCAATGCTCATTAAAAATTGTTATGGACAGATTAAGAGTTGTAATAAAGTTGAAATATTACAGTCTCATATACTCGTCTTGTTTTGACTCATATCTTGAGTTTTCCAAGATGTCTCTATTTTTCGGAATATGTTTTATTTTATACTTTTTGAAGTTGTCGGCTGGTCGTGGTTTTTGGATAGACATAACAGCAGGAAACTCGTCAAGGTAGTAAAATATATGGCCAACTTGTTGCTAAGCATTGGCCTTGCGATCAGCTGAGGGTATCAGCCTTTTTACAGAGCAAAGTGCAATGCTAGATCGTTGGAACATTTTGCTGATCTGCTGTCTGCAGTACTACTCATCAAAAGTCAATCCAAATGCCATAAGAGTCACTGACCAAAGACCTGTCATCTACAATATTGTATTTGCTGATGCTCCAACAAACACTGTAACTTGCCGATCCTCCAACGAGGGGAAATTGAGTAATAAGTTATATATTTTCAATACAATATCGGAATGCATGGATATTTGCATGGAATTGAAAAATTACAAAGCAAGTAGATCTATTCAAATTCTGTTGAGCAGAACCCTAAGATAGTGAATACCAGTGTAATTAATACACTGTTTTCACCAACCAGAGATCTTCATGTATCCAAAAAATGCTTATAAAAAATCCCCCAAACTACACGATGTTGTACTATTATCATGTGTTGGGTTTTGGCTCTTGGTGTGGTGTTAAGCAGTTTCACTGGCTGTTATTTAAAGTGACCACAGGTGTTCTGTGATTTGAACTAAATGTTTCCTGATAAAAGTCATGACACTATCGTACAGTTTGCCAAACCATAACATTCTTACATTTCTTAAAATCTTTTTCTGATATGTCAATATTGATGTAAGCAAATGTTTTCAATGGCATTCCTAAAAGAGAAAGAGTAAATTGTGCATGACACAAATGTATTACAGGTCAGTGCTACCAGTTGGAAAAAAAAAGGAAGTGACATTGATCACACTTGCCAGAACAGCTGTTCATGACACAGGCAGGAATCCCCAATTTGTTTTATCAAGAAAAAATAGCACCAGTTTATCTTTGATGATATGCAATGATTTGCCTGTTAGTTATTGAATCCTCTAGCTAATTGTGCCAGCATATAGTTTTTGAATATCAAGAACTCAAAAAAACCCTAACAATTTCATGTTGTTCATTGGTCACAAGAATCAATTCCCCATCAAGCTCTTCTTATGCAAACTATGCATACCAATGCTGTGAGGAGTAGTTCATGTAAGTATTTTGTGATTTAAAGATGATTCTTTCTGCAAAAATATCTGGCATGGAGTCCACATAAGAGTAAAACCCATCATCTGTGTCTATTTTAATACACAAAGCTAAAAAGATTTGACAACAATGGTTTGACTGAATCTGGTCCCAATTGACAACAATTCACCTGAATCTGGTCCCAAATAAACAAAAATGAAAATGATATCATGGCTGACAAGGTCAAGCTCCAGCACTTGGAACATATTTGGCTGCATACTTTATAATTGTTTACTACATAAACAAGACATCATATTCCCATATCATAATCCATAAACACCTCATTTCTGGAACAGCAAAATTAATCTGGCAAGTGAAATTTATGAAAATTTACTTCTCTACCAGTGCAATCACTGGCATCACAAAATTAAAGGTGGGAGTGTATCAACAAGTACAAGTATGATCACAATCATCTCACTGGTAGCACTGCAGATAGACTTAAAGCTCACTTTAGAATAATAATACAAAATTTTAAACTGATACAGGCCTTGGATTACAGGTACTATAGACTGGTGAGGAAACATTACCTGCAAGGTCTTATACAGACCATTACACATTATGCATGTGGTCTGTTGCAACTGACATGTAACAGGCTTGTTGAACAAAATGCTATCAACAAGATTCTTTGGCATACCCTCAAATGAGTTTGCTATCAAATCTGGGACTGGCTATTTGAAACTTGTAACAAAGTTGACAAGATCATATGGTTTGTTAGACAATTTCTTAACAAAAAATATGGTTCTTCAATGTAACAAGCTGTAGCAGCTTCATGAAACAACTGGAATGTCGCAACTTGTTCAGAGACCTGCTATAAGCCTGACACAAAAAAAGGTTGTATGTAATAATAAAAAAGGAAAAAGAAAGAAGACTTGAAAGTTCAGTAAAAGACAGATTTTTAAACCAAAAAAAGAAAAAAAAAATTACAGTAGCTAGTTTTCTCCAACAAAAATTACCTGAATCATCCTTGTGACTTATTACTTCTACATCTTTAACATGTCCAAAAGGTTCAAACTTCATTCTTGAAGAATAAATACAAATAAGTTATAATTAACAATTCTGTTGAACCTGAGTTTTACACACTCCCCTGCTGATAGCCAAATATGCTGGTTAATCACAGGTGGTTGCTCAAAACAGATTTCAGAGTAACAATACCATGGTCAAAAGTAGTATGTTTGTGGGTTTCCTTTACCCTGTTTATATGAATCTATTGCTTCCTTGAAATTTGTAAGCTGTGAACCTATTATCTCCTTATCATTACTAGAACAGATTACAGGTAAAATCAAATTAGTGTTCAACCAATAATTGGTTTGACAATTCAAATCTACCTGTTTTTTCAGTAATTGGTACATAATTGGAATCAGGGCAATTATCCATAACTTCTGATTGTGAAAAACCACGTTTTTAGGAATTTCAGACATACTGTGCACAGCCACTTGTTTCTTATAGTGCACTAAATTGGTGATTTTCAAATCATGCAGTATTGCTGAAATCATCATGGAAATGAAAAAGACTCATGATAAATGAGCAAGCTGTTGAAAGTGATAACAATGTTGCAGAATGTGAACACAAACCATTTTTCCATTGCTCTGATGGCTTACAGGAGCTTAAGTTATTAAAAGTAACAGCATGGCCATTTATTAGAAAAGCAACACATTATTGTAATTAGCTGACTATGAAATGGAAAAATTCAAAATTGGTAATTACCAGTAACAATTGTTCCATAATTGGTCAAACATTACCCTAATTTAACTCACTAAGGGTAGGTACCCTCTTCTCTTTAAAAAGAATTCCTGTCCAGGTTTTGTCATGCAAAAATTGAAGGTGTGCAACCATTTGAATGCTTCAACTATTTTAGGTGTGTGATGGCATGTAATGAGATAATAATGTCCTGATGACAGCATGAAGGGTGATCACTGTGAATTATAATTTTGCAAAATATGCAGTCAGTGAGGGAATGAGTGGCAGACAGATGGGCTGACTGACTGTTTCCCACACTGAAAGGGGGCTAATGCAGCAACAATGCTAATTGCAATGTTTCTGAATAGTTTTTGTGCTTAAAAGTTTTGATGCTATTGGACACCACATTAGTAAATGTGGTTTGTTATCTAAGTGAGACAAAATTGTATATGTACATGTCAGTTACATATCACCAATGGTGCAAATATTTTTGCATAGCTCAAAGCTATTAAAGTGTTTGGTTCACAAGCACCCAGTACACATAGCATTCTTCATCCTAGCTTTAATGAGAATTTACTACTGCCAAAATGAAATGGCCTTAGTGTGAACAATCTACCAAGGCTCTTTGCCCAAACTTTGTCAAAAACCATACTTGTAAATTATGGTTTAAAATAGTGTACAGTAATTAAACATTTAAATGTGCTGCAGCCTTGCAACTTTCTATTTATCAAAGTCTAACTTGAAAATGTAACCATCTGCAAGTCCTAACTTTGAGTTGATGCAATGGATGCACAAGACTGGTATAGAAAATATCTTCAATTACTGTTTTTGAAAATGTATGTCATTGTCACTATTGATGAAGATATCTAACAAAGCATGACTAAACATTAAAAGCTGGATAAGCAATGAAACACTTTCCAGGAGAAAAGTTAAAAAAATACACAAAAAACAATGTATGATAACAGTTATCACCAATGACTTAACACTCATTACAGTTTCTGCTTTGACCATCAGGTCTTTCCTGTCCTATAAACAGCACACTTCAGATGTAATCACTAGAAATGGGACCTTTATCAGTTGACTTAACTTCTGCAAATGTAGTGAAACTGGAACTAGGTATGTTTTGCATTGAAACATATTTATGCTTTCAGTCTTTTCTTCTGAAGGATCTCCTGTGCACTTCTTGCCAAATTGAATTGATTAGTTTTATTTATCTATTATTAATATTAAATATTAGTATGACATGTTACTAAAGGCACTTGTCTGAAAGAATTGTTACCACAAGCTCTGCTAATAAAGATAAACTGTGGAATTCTCCACTCTTTTACTTACAAAATATTAAATGGTTTTCCATGTTTATATACTGTGATATAAACAGGCAGGATGTTGTGAAAATTGAGAACAGTGTAACCAGAACATGAGCTGAGGGTGAGTGTTTTTTAACTTTTTGAATGTTTCACAACATCCCAAGTGTTTATATCACAGTACATATAATCATTAATAACTATCTTACAATTACTTCAATAAAAAAATAAACAGATTTTCAAAAAGGACAGGAAGATTCTGTATTTAAATACTCTTACATGTATATAAAGATGGCTATGGACCAATCAGGACTTGCATAAGAAACATTTTATTTTATGAAGGCAATAACAAATTCAATATTATGACAAAGTTGTTTTGCACATGTTTAAATGACAGTTAAAGAACTGCAAATTTATCTACCAGTAATTATTTTTTGCTGCTTATGTCAGATCAAATTTCATAATAACATGGCCACTGCTGCATTGTGATGGGACGTTTCATAATCTTGTCCAAACATCATTGCATCAAGGCAAAAAACTCTAATTAAACATCTATAACTTTTTGTTACTCATCGAAAATAAAAGATGTACACCTCAATTTACATTAACATCAAACAAATCTTACAATCAAGGAAGATAAACAACATAAAAGTCAAGGTCAAAAGTTTAAATGTTTTAGCTTTTGAGACCTAAAACAATTGTTATGGAAGTTCATCTAAACAGGCCTTTGTTAGCCAGAACAAATTTCTAAAGTGCTCAATTGTCCCTCAATACAGAGTAGGTTCATAAGCAAAATTGATAATTTGGCTGGTTGTAACATTTTGAACAATTGTTTTTTACACTTTTTTGCTTACAGTATATTCTGAACCACACTACATGCTTCAGCTTTAACTGAAAACTTGTCTTTCATCATCATTGTTGGAAAAGAAATAAATTCTAAGTGGCTTCTTCTTAACAATCAATAAATGAAATCATGTTCATTACAAAGAGCATAATTTCCTTAAATGCAAGATAAAGACAAAGTGGGGTTTTGTTCGATTGCCATCCACCTTACTATCTTCATATTGAACTGTTTAGCAATTGTTTTCGTAGGCATATGTAAATGGCATTTTCAAGAGGCATTTTTACACAATTGCAACCCGAAGGTGTGTAAATAGAACAGAATTTTGTAACCACTTAAAGCCTTTTTCAACTAGTTTAGACCTCATAGGAACAGAAACCTCACATGTTTCAGCCATGTTGTAAACCATAAATTTAGCATGCCACAGAAAAATTCTGCCACGTGCAGCCATGTTTGTGGAGATTAGATGTTCCTAGGGTCTTGTCAGACTGGTGGTCAGGTACTCTAGAGAATGTTTTAAACAGGTACCATTTTTATTTGTATCCTAACGTATAACCACTAGGTTTAATTTTCTTCTTCACTCTTTAAATTCTTGGTGTACCAGGTCAATCAATCAATCAATCAATCAAAAATGCTTTATTCAAGAAGATTAAGAAAAATTACACGGTATCATTTCATTAAAAATGCTCTTCCAATGAGCCGTGTACTATATACAATTTAAAAGAAAACCAAACAAGCCTAATAACAAATACTTCATACATATATACACAAACATTCTTCCATGAACAATAACATATTTATCATAATCATTAAACAAATCATTCTTATTATTAAGATATATTATAAATCTCCTACCAATGAGACAGTCCTTACGCAAATACAATTCTACTGGCAACTATAAAGAGTTTCTAAAAGTCTGAACAGTCAGCTTATTTCTCACCATTTCCGGAAGCCCATTCCACAAAACAGCTCCTCGGTAGCCAAAAGATCGCTTGCCAGCTTCTATTTTAGGCCTTGGTATATAAATATTGCTGGTGCTACCCCTCAGATCATATGAATGTATTTGAGAGGTAGCTTCAAAGATTGAATTGAGCTCTTCAGGAAAAATATTATTCATTGCTTTATATACACTTACTGCCAATTGATTGGTATGCCTCTGTTCAAGGGTATTCCACCCAAGAGTTTGTAGAATGTCAGCTGATCTAACATAATCTGAAGATGTAATTATCCTTCCAGCTCTAATTTGTAGCTTTTGGAGTCTATCAGATTGGATTTTGCCCAAACAACCCAAACTTCACTACAATAGTCTAGATAGGGTAATACTAGTGCATTATGCATCAATATAAGTGTATAATCGGGAACAAGACTTCTATTTCATTTTAAAACTCCAAGACCTGCTGACACCTTTTTGCTTATTTCATTTATATGTGGATGCCAATTTAAGTTTTCATCTATTTCTACTCCCAGATACTTATATGAGTATTTCCTGTCTATGGCTTTATCATTGATTTTAATGTTAAAATTATAATTAAGACTTCCAAGTCTTTTTTGGCTACCTATAATTAAATATTTAGTTTTTTTAACATTTAGAGTTAGCTTGTTAGCTCTTAGCCAACTTTGTACTTTCTTCAAATCATCATTTAAAATTACTTCAAGCTCCTCAGGGTTGTCAGCAGTTGCCGTCAAACATGTGTCATCTGCATACATCATCATAGATGATGCACACCCACATGTTTGAAGATCATTTATATAAACTAAGAATGATAGCGGTCCCAAAACTGAACCCTGAGGAACCCCTTTTACAAGGGGTAGGAAGTGAGATAAAGTACCATTTACATTTGTGCATTGGTTTCGATCAGATAAATAAGATTTAAACCACTTAAGTGAGTTAGAATCAACCCCATACAATTTAAGTTTTTCTAGAAGTATATGATGATCAATGGTATCGAAGGCTTTTTTCAAATCCAAGAATAAAATGCCATTTAGCAAGCCCTCATCAATATTTTGATACCATCGATTTGTCAATAAAAGAAGAGTTGTCAATGTAGAATGCTTTGGTCTAAATCCGTGCTGTGTTTTGGCCAGTAAATTATTATTAAGCAGATAATCATAAAATTGATTAAATACAATCTTTTCAATTATTTTACTAATAACTGGCAAAACAGATATTGGTCGATAATTATCAGGATTTGACTGTGCTCCTTCCTTATAAACAGGCAACACCTTTGCAGCTTTCCATTCAATGGGAAAGATTCCACATTTGAATGACAAATTATTAATATAAGTTAGAGATGGAGTAACAATTTGAGCAGCTTCTTTCAGCAATCTACAAGATATCTCATCAAGACCAGTAGCCTTGTTGACAGGGAGCGATTGTATCCATTCATATACCAGAGAATCGTTTGTCTCATTGAGTGAAAAACTAGTTTCTGTTTGAGTAATATAATCAAGATACGTGGTATTCGATTTTGGTATTTTGTTAATTTAGCACCTATGTTACAGAAATGCTCATTAATAACATTACTGATTTCATTTCGATCGACATATTCTCTTTCGTCAATTTTGATATTAGATATTTCACGATTTTTGGAGCCCTTGCCTATAATTTCATTCACACCTTTCCAGGTGTTTTTAATGTCGCCAATGTTATCTTCAAAATAGTTTTGGTAGTATGAGATCTTGGCAGATTTGATGCACTGGTTAACATTATTTCTAGCACTTTTATACCATACCCAATTTTCATCAGATTTAAATCTAGCTGCAATTCTTTTTAGCTTATCCCTTTCAAACATCAACCTCTTCAAATTACGAGTTAACCAAGGTGAATTTTTATTCCTAATTTTGGAATAAAAGGTCAATAATGTTAAGTGCCAACTGTGGCATGCGCACCTAGGATAGCCATGTATTGCACCATGCATTATTTCGTGTGATTGAAAGCCGAATCTGGTCTCTCGCCTTTTTACTTGCCTTTCAAGATTATAATATTCATAAATAAATTTAAAGAGAATTTTTCATTCCAACCAATCCCACCCACATCCATAGAGAGTTACCTCAAATCTTCCTTTGAAATACCATCGTGCAAACCACCGATAAATAGTCGTTTTGAATTTGTAGTCATTTTAATAGTATTACTACTTTCGTCCGCCATTTTGTTTCTGCCTCAACTTGGAGTATTCGCGTAAACCTCGCGTTGAACGCGCGAAGAAAACTCATCTTAATTGACGGTGCCGAAAAAGATAGCGATTGGCCATTTAACACCGACTATACGTGTGGGAAGCTAGGTGGAGGCAAAGGGGCAATTGGCTCCCACTTTTGAAAATGGGGGAGCAAACGTATATTTTTGCCACCCACTTTTTGGGAAATATAAAGATTTACTTAACAGAGTTTAATTTCATTTCAAATAGATTTAGCATGCAGAAAGATGCAAGAGATTGCAATGGGTTTTATTCCACTTACAAAATCCTCCCTGCATAAACTTTACCTGGCATAAATCCAATGAGTGTAATTCTATGCTGTTCTGGCAAAAATCAAATAAGTGTAATTCAATTAACAAGTAACATTTAATTCAGAGAGTTATTTTTCCTTTTTTTTCTCCACAAGAATTCCATATTTTATGACCAATCTTGTGCCAAGAAATGCAAAACAGAAAATGCACTGTTTCCAGTTTGGCCAGGCTCTGTGCCAGTATTCCAGATATGCAGTTGAGAATCAATGCTGTTCTAGCCCCCTCCCTTTTAAAGTACATGCTCTGAGATCACCTGAAGAACATATTACACATTACAATAAACGAAGTGGGTGAGAACGTTCATTTCTTTTCAACAAAGTTAATCTTCTTGTCTTGGCACATTTTAGTAAGATAAAAGTCAAAATATTTTCTGAGCACAAAGGGTTGCAAATTTGTTGCATTGAGAAAATAATTGAGCCATTTAATTTTTTTAATTCAAGTGATTTTTTACACACTTATGTTTTTTATAAAATTCGTAATAATGGTTTGATGTGTATCTGTTTATTACTAAATTTCAATAAAACAATTTTTACTTGAGTAACGTCACATTGTCTGAAATTGTGCAACAATTGAACAGCCAAGCTAAATCAGTCTGTTGACCGTTCCCAGACCGTGTACGTACCTAAAAAAAAAGAGGCGAAAAGTGCATTTAATTCAATTTGCAATTTCAAATGGGTCAATTATTTTCTCGATGCAAATAAAACCCACTGCACAACATTCATGACCTTAATTTAGAATTTCTGGTATATTGAGATTGCCAGCCAGGTAGCCCAACCAGAACAAATTTGTAACCTATCTGAGTCTGGGAGGTTCTGAATTCATGGTTTAAAGTGGTCCTCCACACCAAATTTTCGGAAAAGTTCGAAAAAAATCAAATTTTTTAAACCCACATATCTGAATTCCTTAATTTATTAGCTTTCGTTTGATGTATTGTTACCCTAATAATTTTAAGTTGAAGTGCTATTTTTTAGTGATTTCTATGACATCTTTAAAGTCAATTATCTCAAAGTAGTATTTTTGGCCTTCCGGAGGTCTTTTAAAAAAGATAACTCAAAAGGTATTTAATAAAATGACCTGAAATTTTGCAATTTTTATAACAAGTATCTTCCCTTGTTCCTGAGCCTAAAACTTTGTCTATCCTATAAACAGGTGATGAATTAATCTAATTTGAAGCACCCCATCATAGTGATAAAGAGATGTTGTCATTTTTTTTAGTAATAAAAGACAAATTAATAAAATATTTTTAGGTTCAGCATCTAGATTTCCCTTTACTGAATGTATAAGAAAGATTTACTTGATTTTCTAGCCATTTTTTGGCAAGATATCCTTTTTAAAAAGAGACAACTTAAGTCACCACTGGGGGTCTGTATCTTGGTTGCCATGGCAACACATGGCTCAATAGCTATGTTGTTGCACACACTTTATCAATGCCTCTGTGACCAAAGTATAAATAATTTGTTTTAGGCTATTCTAAGCTTTTTTAAAATTCGTGTGGAGGACCACCTTAAACGTCTCACGGGTTATTGGGTGGTAGATCAGTTCTACATTTAATTTTACGGTCAAGAATATTTTCTGAGGATTTGAGCGAAAATGAAAGTTTGCATATGGTCTGTTTTAACTCCAAGTTTGCTCAAGTTTGCTTACATGAGAATAATACGCTCAGTAATAACAGACATGTCCATTAATCGCGACTCACGTTTTATAACCTTCGCACTTCATCTGCGTCTAGGCATTCCATGGTTTATAATAAATGCTTTTCAACTGAGAGTAAGGTCCATATGGGAAAGCATTTGCGTGAAGTTTTTATAGTACAGATTACAGACCGAGCGACGAAGGAGAGAGGTCTGGGCAAAAAACCGCGAAGGTACGTACTTTCCAATATGGACCGAACAAACGAGGTTGATAAGAAATGTATTATATGGCTTTTAAATGGCTTTTCCCCCCATCATTCTTAACAGGGCTTTCGTTGTCGACTGTTCCTGTTTACTTTACTTCATGAGTTGCTCGTTTGGCTTCTTGTTTTCATGAGAAAATTAAAAGAAACATCTGTTGGATAAGTTTATGTAAAGTTAGTGATTAATAGTAATTGTAAAACTAGGCGTAGTGACAATCTAAAATCGGACACGGGTTACACTGACAATGCTTGTAATTAGATCAGGGTTTAAATTCGTGTTGAAAGGAGTGTGACAAAAAGGTTTTTTGGGCTTGTCTGACGGAGCAAACATCGGGTAGTACGAACAAGTTGAGAATTATATGGTTTTAAAAAGGATAGATACACTCCCATCGATTGCGCTCTAAGTAAATCGGGAACCAGAGCAGAATCATCGAGAGTTCTGCGACAACATCCATTCATCGATCATAGTTTTATTCAACTGGCTTTAAACAAGAGTAGCAATGGTGTTCTAGATCATTTTATACTTCTGAATTTTTTGTTATTGATAGTTAATTCCCCTTACAATGCTTACATTTCATTCAAATCAAGTCGCAGATTTTCCTGCCAAAATGTACTGTACTAATCCGGAATAAAAAGTGTATTTGACGGGTCCAATACTGTAAAATATCGGACCGCTCAGAAACAAATCGGCGCGCGTAATTTTCCGTACGGAGCAAAAAACGAGCTCAGCCATATAATAATGTATAGGTTATTGTATGGCTGAACTCGTGCGGGGAACTATGAGGCGGCTGATCGATCCATTTGAGTAGGTTTCTAATTTTCAGTTCAAAATTTTGCCGTATCCAACAAGGCTAAAGTAGAAAGTTGGAGATCTACATTGAAAACGTTCCTTTTAAAACATCTCAGGAAACGACCTCAAGATAAAGGTAACGCTAGTCATGTTTAATTGATTTATAGGAAAATATTTTGAGCGAGTTATTATCATAAGTATTTAGAACTTATTTTGGTACGTATTGTTTACTGGAAAATTTTGAAATGTAAAGGTGAATGATAACTAGATGTAAATCTTGTAAGATAGGTAGATCATTATATGTACTAGAATAATTCAATTTGTTTAGAAGTGAGCTGATTGATTGATTGAAAATAATCTTTAATGAGGTAAGCCAGATCACTTATACAGTGATTTTCATCTGGTGATTTTCATCATACATCACTTATTCAGTGATTTTCACTTATACAGTGATTTTCATCTGGGACCTACATTATACAATATACTACATCAACACTATACTATACCTAAACTTAAAAGTTAAATAAACAATATTCACAAAAATAAGTAAAGTTCTTTCTTAAAAATGTGAAATTCCTTAATAGCTCTTTTTGAGGGTTTAACTTTGTTCCAATCATCAGATGCGTATGATAATATTGTCCAACGACCCCAGCGTCGTCTACACAAGGGTTTCCTGATATTCTTCTTGTTCCTAGTATTATAACTATGTACTGATTTGTTAAATATTGGATTAAAGTCGTAATCAGTGAGGCCGTTAATACATTTGTAGACAAAATTTACTCGATGCCTCTTACCTATTTAGTTCATACTAACACCTTAACTGTTCTTAAAACACGATTAAGTCGGTTTTCTTTGTTCTTTCTAGGTTTTTATCTGCCTAATAAACTTGCCAAGAACAATGGAGTATTTTAAAAGCTGACGGCGGCTTTTTAATTGTCCCGGGGGAAATAGGGGTTAATGTACTGATTAGCTGTTTTACCTAGGTATCTGGGATTATACATACAGTCCCCGGGGCTATATATATATATATAATCCCTGAAACGTCGATTAGAAAATACAAACAACAAGAATAAATATTTAATAATACAAACAAGCAAAATCACAAAGCAACGTTTCTTAAATTTATTACTCGCCAGAGATATTTACGACTCAACAGAATTAACCCACACTATCAAACCCATACCATTTATGAAATCATGTGAAATACTTAGACGTTAAAATTATTAATGTTCATGGTACAGTTTTGAAAAGTAACAACGTTCAGTAGACCTCGCCAGTTCCTTTCTTTCGAACTTCAACCACAAATTTTGCTAGCCAGTATTGGGGTTCTATATCAGGTATTGCGACAATGTCGAACGGAACGTGGGCAAACTCATCGTTCCAATTAACATATCCAGAATTCCTTTTCATTCCCCATTCCACGCTCTGATAGCCCAGTTCGTGCTGCTGATGGTAGCTTTTGGAACCCTATTCTTAATTCTTTCATGCAAGGCTAAATCACTGATGCGTGCACGTGATGAAGAGTTTACAATCTCTAATTCCTTACCAATCGTGACATCATTATCATCATCAGTCTACTTCATTTTGAATGGCCACGATAAAATTACCAACACTTATTGTTTTTGACTACCTGCTTTGCGTTATCCAAATCTGGTCGTCACTTTGGTCGTCTTCCATCAACCACCATCTACTTTATCCCATGTCAAAGAAGAAAAAAAATTGAATACACCCTATATATATATATAACTACAGACGGAACCGTTTCGGCCTACTGGGCCTCATCAGTGTAGTGCTGACGAACAGGATGGAGAAGCCTACATTATATGGGCAACTCAAATATTCCACGCTTGTGGTACATCTAAGCCATACCAGAGCGCTCTAACTAGAGACTAGTGAGCGTGAGCGTGCATATATATATATATATATACATATATATATGTGTGTGTGTATATTACATCCTACAAGTCTATTCCCTGGGGTTTCTTTAAGAAAACCTCTTTAATCGTGTTTTAAGTCGGATAGATAGTTTTGCGTTCCATACAAGATGTCCAATGATTATCCACAAGCATATAGAAAGAAATTTTTCTTAGCTCTCAGAACTAAGAATAGGATAAATACCGAGAACGTCAACTTTAAGCCAGATAAATCCCGAGGGGCCGAAGGCCTCTCGTGATGTATCTGGCTTAAAGCCGACGTTCTCGGTATTTATCTTATACTTCAGCCTGTATTCGATCCCTGGGAATGCGGTTGATCTAATTTAAGCAAGCAAAGCTTTGCTGTAAAATGTATTATTGCGATCTTTTTCGGACCGTCAAAGCCAGAGTCATGTAAAAGCAAACTCTAAATATTGTCATGGAAGTACTTGATCTCAGCTGAGATCAGCTCTCAAAAGAAAAGAAGAATTTCTATAAACAACATATGAACATCGGTTGATCTAGTAGCAGCTTTCATTCGGCTACTTTTTAATGAAGATTGACGCTAAGTCCGATTAGAGCTGGGTTTTGATCAGTCACATTGTCAGACTAAGATGTTAGTTTAAACTACTAGGCAGTGAATGCTTCAGGAGGCTTATAACTTAAAGATAACATGGTAAGCAACCAAATATTTATAAAATAATGTTAATTTCTAAAGAGAGCAATTTTATATTTAGGGCTCAACTTCCTGCTTAATCCCGTTGGCTAGAGTTATGGGCTTTATTTTCTGCAGTTTTACAACGTACCTAGATTCCTGAACCAAAAGAGTGGCTATATGGAACATTTTTATTTATTGTATACTTAATGAGACTTAACGAAAAAAATGACCGTGCAAAAACGTCGTTTGGAAATTTTCCAGCCAATCAAGATCGCGAAAGCACATTTTCACAAGTGAAAAAAGGGTTTCGTCAAATCCAGACGCTAGACAACTTTTGATTTCAGCCTTAACATTTTCCCCTTTAACTGTTTATTTCGAAATTTAAACAGAGACGCACTGAAGGGGAGGACGCTTGGAGGCAATTGACACCACCTATTTTTGAATTTACAATTTTTCTTCATTATTTTTTAGGGAAATCGTGATAGAAAATAGATTTTTGGAGCTTTGTCCGGACCATTACAGGACCCATATTGATAGCAGTTTTTATAACTGAAATGGCTATCCTGTAAAAAAATGTTAATGATAAATAAATAAATTAGCTAATCAAATTATTTTTCGAAAAGGTCGCGGTGCTACCTCACATTTATGAGAGACACGAAACTTTTTTCCATTTTGCGGTCCCAATTTCGAAATTGCAGATAACAATTAACTTTGGTGGAGAACTATGAGCAATGTGTCGATGTTGTAGGATGTAGGACAATAAAACCAGTACGAGAACTAATATTACCTGTCTGTAATGTGTAATCTGCCGAGATTTTATCGCTAAAATTTCCAAAAATTCCCAACATTGACCCCAGTTATCATTCTTACATGCAACTGATTCGTCAAGGATGTCGAGTCACCACATTCCACTAATTAGTCCACCCTTTGATGCACTTACGCCAGTTAATAAGAATATACAATCGAACACGAGTAACACAATAACGATTCTTTTAATGAACAATCTTAGGAGAGACGAGAGTGCACGCGAACGTAACCAATAACAATAACAGGAAGTGAGGCAAGTGTCACCTGACACACCATCACGTGTGGTGTTAGATGTATCAGTTGTCAATGAAATTTTTCAGGAAACAAAATCATCGCCAGCCCTCGATTTTTGGGGAAGGGTCTTCTGGGAATACAAAGCATGGCAACAGAAGAATTTTGGTGCTGAGAGTAAACCTAAGAAATAAAACTATGTATTTTAGGTCCCCTGATACGGATTCGACGGGTTCTAATACGTTTTGTGTGATATTTTAGGCAATAAACGTCATTAGTCGAGTAAAATTTGGAGTGAGTGGGGGAGGCACGGGCCACCCAGTGAGCACGCCACTGAACAAAATACATTGACAGACACAGGAAAAGTTCAGTTGAGAACAGAGTAGAAGTCTTTGTCCTCTTCGAATCCAAATCACTTTGCCTCAGCTTTCCTGCTTCCCAACATGAGAATTTATATATCTGTTCGGTTCAGTAACGTCATCACGACATTATTTCGACTCGCTTAATCCATGGTCGGCATAAGGTACATTATTTAGCACCTGAATAATGGACCCGATCCAACTTCAGAATGGCTCATGTTGTTGCGGAGCCACTGAATGAGTGGCGGAATGATACTCTTGGTTACTACGTTAGTCAGCCGGGTGTCGGGTAACTAAAAACGGGTCAAATATCCAATAGGAAGTCATTCCAAGGCACCCACAAAGGGAGCTTTGATTATCAAATACCTGTGCCGGCAAGAGCTGTTGCGGGCCCTGGGAGGAGAGGTAGAGAAGTTAGTAGTCTTTGTCGAAAATTGGACTAACCTCACAAACTATCGGGCAGAACCAAATATTCTTTAATATTAGCAATTTTTCATGAGACGTTTAAGTTGCCCAACGAATTTTCGGTAATGCACAAATGCCTCACGTAATGAACTTCAGAAATGGACAAAACACTGAAGCATTTCTAAATTTAAATTAATACAGGTAATACCAAGCTCATAATTTTAAAGCGAGTTTGCAAACGTTCCTTCATGTGTAGTTAATTCAGTATTCCATGAATGATGAATCCATACTGTCTATACTCGAAAGTACTACTTTAAATGAAGCCATGCACATTGATCCATTAACGTCATGGAATACAGAATTTTTTATCTTTTCGTTTCTGGAACACGGAAGTTGCCAAATTGGAACGCGAAAATAGTCATAGTTTTATTTTACTAACAACCAATGATGGCATGTGAACATCAATTCTTCATTCCAGTGATAAATAATATGAATTTGATGTAGTACTTTCCGACCAACCAAGTCCTTGATTTCTTACGGGCCCCCTTATTTCTTCCTGGCCCTGGGTCAGTTTGACCCCACTACCCCCCTTGGTGGTACTGTCAAATATATTTACGTTACCTCAGGCTAAGTACCATTTAGTCACACTATTTTTTTATTTACGAAAACTAAATAAAAATCCGTTCTCCTGTACTTGTTGTCGTCACTTCACTTGCAATTGAGTCGCCTGTGGCAACACAAGATCTTCAGTGGCTATGATTCTTCGAAGCGCTGATGCTATGGTAGTGGCTAGAAGGTAGATATGAGAAGGATTAATCCTAACCTGTCCTAACCCAGATCCTAATCCTAATCCTCCTTCTCAGGTATACCTTCTAGTCACGACCTATGTGCTACGTCATCCATAAAGCGAGGAAAGCCGCTGTAATTTCTTGGTAAACGCTGGCGCAACAAAAAATTGTTTATTTCGGAGAAGTGTGTCTTCTTTAGAATGTGAACAATAGTCTAGGATTATTATGGCAACAAAATTGGTTGAAGAAATTAGCCAATTTCGTGACCAAGTATCGATTTTGAAGCAGATCAACTGGGATACGAACAAAGTGTTGCAGGAAATTCGTGATGCTGGTTTTTCTCAAGATGCAAATTCAGCTTCTCTACCCGAAGAAGATTCGGACACCCTTTCACGAGCCTGTGAAACTCTGCCTACTTTAGTAGTGATAGGGCAAACTCGATATGCTAAAGTGGTTGTTGTGAATGAATTACTTGGCGAAGCAATTCTTCCATATGCCGACGACCTGGATACGTCAACAACATGGAGAACTGTTCGTCTCAAGTTTGGCCCTCGTGGTGTCAGTTTAGTTTTACCCGATAGTTACGTTCTGGCATCGACGCTGAATTCGTTTGAGCGTGAAGGACAGTGTGTTCCAAGACGAGACCTGGAAATAAAAAGCAATGACCAAATGGATCCTGCGTTGGCATTGTCTGTGGCGGAGGTCACTCTGCCACATCCACTGTTGAAAGCTGGAGCACAAATAATTTGTTCTTCGACAAGTCCCGACTCTACCAACGAGCCTACATTCCATGTTTACAGTGAAGAAGCTGTTCCCATTATTATCTATGCTATTGAGCACGAGGAACTCAGTGAGCAGGTAAATTAGTCGGTCACTTAACAGTTTAGAACCGTTTTTTCTTCGGTTTGGCCAGTCACGCGATTTATTTCGAAGTACTTAATGATTCCAGTTTAACTATCACATAATGATTTTTGATCGAAAGGGTGGTTCCCCACTACGGTATAAGCGATAAACTGTTTGTTGCTCTTTCCCCCAAATACAGTATTTGTACATGTGCCTCTTTATAAATGATTTATATTCTGAGCTAATTGAAAGATTATGAGTATGTACATGTATTCAATTAAAATCAGAGAACCGATTGTTCCTACAATAACCGGTGTACTTTAATTAATGTACTTAATACTTGAACATGTACCTAAATGCTGCACAAATGAGTCACTTCCAGCTTGAGGTGCTGGGATGTCATGAAGTTATGGAAGAATTAAATGACTTTTGGATCCAGCATAGTTGTAAAGCTCTCACTGTTATTTTTTTCATGATTCATGAGGTAGGTGTTTAACATGACAAAGTGACTTGAGTTGGGCCTGATCAAATTTGCACTAAAATGACTGTGATTCATTGGTTGAGATTAGATTTTAATAAACAACCCTCACAAGACCAAGGTAACAAACAAATGATTAAATATACAGTACTGCTCAGAAATAATCTAACAGTGCATCTACATCCATCCTTTGTGTGGTTTGTGTCTTGGTTGTGACCATTTTGCATCTCTGCTGCATCCATTTTGTGTCCGTGCTGCATGCGGTTTGTGTCCATACTGCATCCAATGTGTGTCTCTCCTGTGTCTGCAGGCATGTGGAAGCACAGCCAATGTTGAACCTCGTAATGAGTTGCTATATGGCGTTTAGGGAATCATAAACTATTTTACAGCTTGACAATGACAGTTGTATGTCTCAATTTATATAGGTAATTGGGTTTTAATAAAAATTTATGAATGTCTTTGCTTCAGAAAAGGTTTGGTGATGTTTGCATGCACATGATTATAGCTTTAAGTGTAGGATTTATTTCCTGTAGTGACTGGTAAAATCTAAGTTCAATGAATCAAAAGTGCATTTCCAGTTTATACATTTTGAAATCTATGGACATCACTCATTAGTTTGCCACACATAAAATAAAATAGCCTGAGAAACCAAATTTTTGTATGTTAATTTTGACAAAGATCTCAAAATAGTTTGAAAGGCATGACTTGTTCATCTGCAAGCCATATTACAGACTGAAATTATGTGCACCAATTTCATTGGCAGAATCTCAATATAAATTGAAAGGCATCAGTCAAACCTTAGCAGACTGAAATTAGCACATGCATCAAATCTCATGGTGGAATTTCAATATAAATTCAATGGCATGAATCATTCATTTGCAAGCTTTAACTGATTGAAACTGCTTGTGCGTCGATTCCCTTGGTGGAATCTCAAAATAGTTTTAAAGGTATGACTTACTCATTTGCAGTTCAGGAACACTCTATGAAACGTTTAAAAGAAAGAATTTCAGTCCAGATAACTGGACTGAAACACCCTTGTGCCCTCTCCAACCTCCATCACAAGTTTTGTCTAACATGTGGAATGGTTGAATATGAGACATTTACACCCATCTTCTTGCTCAGAAGGTTTTTTAATTCAGATGATGTCAACTCGTCGTTAGTTTTCATTTTATCGTCAATAAAATCTCTTTCACTGCCACTTAAAATTGGCTTTCTTCCACTACATTTGGCATCATCTAAACTGTGAATTTGTTCATGCTGTGAAAGGCACAGGAGATGTTTTTATTCCTTCTTCTTTGAGAATAGTCCTAATCTTAGTGATAGATGCACTGGAAGACTTCAGAGAAACAATTTGATTCCTAGCACATTCTGAAAGCTTTCCCACTTGCAACACAGTGCAGAGTTACAGTAGTCGCCATGTTTAAAGTTTCTGTTGGATGACATATAAGTTCAGAAAATAGTGTATGTCACCAATCAAGTTATGACTACCATGTCTTGTGAGATGCAGTTTTGACTGACAGCAAAGGCAACTGCAGCCAAGCCACAAAGTGACTGCAGCCGAGCTGCAAGATGACCACAGCTGAACTGCAAAGTGACCACAGGTGAACTGCAAAATGACCGCAGCTGAGCCACAAAATGACCGCATCTTGCACGTGGTTATTGTTAGGTTATTTCTGAACAGTACTGTAAAATGTAAAGCATTGCTGACAATTGAAAACTGATCAGGTTTAGTAGTGTATACATCACCCCATTCATTCTTCATTCTTTAAAAGCCCAGAAAATGTGTATAAATCCTTACCCAACCCCAACCCTGACCCTTTAGCCTTAGGTTTATACACAAATTTAGGGTTTTTAAAGAATGAAGAATGGATGGGGTGGCATATACTTAACCTGATCTGTGAAAACAAAAGAAAATACCTGTACAGTGCATGTACAATAAGAGACATCTTTTCACACTCACCAGATTAAATTAGTTATCTCAGTAAAGTACAGACAAGCCATCTGGCTTTTGACTAGGAATTTTGACTTTTAGAGAAAAACACAAACAGGATCATAACATTATTCAATTAAGAATGTACATTTGTAATTAGTGTTCTGTTTTGTTCTTGCAGTTATCTCATCAGCTTTTTTCTTTCTATAAACAGTGTCTCATTGCAATGTTTTTTGATTGATTTATTAAAATGTTCAACTTCCTTCTCCCAACAAGGAAGAAAGGCCCTAACTTGAGCTTATTTCATCCTTTTCATGTTTATTGCAAACAGTAGATCAGTATTGAAAATTTCCTTTTCTAATAGATCTTGTTCTTAATTCCTGTTGCATTGTGAAAAGTGGGTCTAGTTCTGGTATGAAATTCAATCTCACCAAAGTCAAGTATAGTAGTTCTTAGGTCCATTTCCAGATCAAGTTAACTAAGTTCCACAATTACCTGCCATTCCACTATGTATTTGGCCCTTTTGTGTAAAGTCCAAAAAGTTGGATTTGTAAAAGTTTTTGTCATCAGGCTTTAAACAGTTTGGCTGGTTCCTACATTTCACAGCACTAATGTTATGGATATTGGATTGCATGTCTAAATCTTCTGAAAAAAACTTTAAAAAAGTTCATGTTATTTCTTGGAATATAAAGCGTGCTCTGCTGTTGCTGGAAAAGAGTTTCAGGAAAAGAAAAAAACAGGCTGAAGTTCTGGAATGGGAGTTAGATTCAAATTGGAATCAGAATCACTTTTGGGTTTTTAACCCTTTAATGCCCAGGGTACATCCTTCTGACAAGTAAAATCTTTTGGTGCTAGCCAGAGCAAAATGCTTAAGTGTACCTTTGCTTCCCAGTGGGATAAGAGGATGGTGTTTAATGTAAAAAAGAAAATGTCAACTCAGATCAGATATTGGCAAATGTTCTATAAGATATTTCAAGCCATAGGATTGGTTTGCAAAACTACTTTTGTTGATCTCTAATTAAGATTTGTTCACATTGCATATTGAAACTTGTAATGACTTTGATGACTACATCATACTCACAGCAAGTTGTTATAGCATGTCTGATGTTATTTATGCTAGAAATCACAACTGCAGTGTAGATGCATGTACCTTTAAGGTTTTGTAGTTTCTTGCAGTTTGGTAAGTCTTGCCCTGGAAAAACTTTGAACTCTAGACAGGACCCAAACCTGCAACCTTTTGGATGCTAGTCAGATTTTCTACCAATGGAACAACAAAAACATAGGCAATAGAACAAGGATACTTATGGTATTTAAATCTGGGACTAGTCAATCTCCTAGCAGATCATGTAATTTCTTTAAGAAATTGCAGCTAGACACCTTTTAAGTTTTTCTGTTTCTTGCTGTTCAAGTTGTGGGAAAGTTGTTTGGCTGTGCATCAGATTTTTAGGATATCTGGCTAGGGTTCAGAAGGTTGCATGTTGAAGTCCTGCCAAGAGCTCAGTTTTTCTGAGATACTCGAAGCTCTGACACAACTTGACGAATAAGAATCAACAAATAAGGTATCTACCAGTAGCTACATGTACAATCTCTGATAGAAATAATTACATCATGTAATGGGAGATTTACTGACATCTAACGTTCTGCAGTACAGCTAGTTATTGCCGACTTACTCATCCCAATCATTCTTTTTGTCTAGATTTGTCTAGATAAAATAGAAGATGTCTATTTTGAATGCTGGATTTTTACATTTGCACCATATCCTTGGACTTAGACCAGCACCTTTTTTACTAATATTGGCAAATCCGGTATAGTTCCATGCTGGCAATAAAAATAAGAATACCCTTGTATAACCCTCGTTTTTTTCAGTTATGGAATTTTTCAATTTTGGAATTTTTCAATTTTGGAATAATTCAAAAGTGATTTCAACAGGGGTTTAAGAAGTTATCTTCAACCTTACTAATCTCCGAGAAAGACAAAAACGTGAATAGCGTTAAAACTTTAGTAAAAAAAAAAAATGATTTAAATCATGTTGTCCTTGGTAAAGCATGGAAATGATTTTCTTACGAATTTGAGAGTAAAGATGTGAAACAAGCAATTCGTTTATACGCCGTGTCGTAGTCAAGTGTATTTTAAATTCTCCATTTCTTATGAGAGAGAAGGAAGGCTTTAAGCGCTCCGGTATATTTCTGGTGCGAAACGTCGCCGACTATGACGATTTCTTTGGTGTGTGCTCCGCCTCCACACCAGCTTAAAGTTTTCGAAGTACAGAGTGCTTTATACACTTGTAAAATCCATTCAGCTCCTTCCGTTCCGGGTGCTCAGCAGCTGAGGGACGGACATAACAGCAAAACACTAGTGTGAACAATATTGTTTTACGCGATTTCTCAGAGGTAGTTTCTACTGAAATTTTGCCCTATGTAAAATTAGAAACTGGAGTGTTCGCATAAAAAGTTAAACGACATAAGTGGGCATTACATGGTAAGACTGCCTTGACTCAAATGGTAGTGGGCTGCTTAGTTAATCGATGACATTGTTAACTACAAAAAAGGATTTATTGAAAGTACTTAAATTTCTAAGCTGCTGAAAAGTGGTTTGCAGATATCCTTTGAGCATATGTTATAGGTACTTAGTACTATTTACAAAGGTGGGCAACATAAAAAGTTTGAATGTTAACACGAGTAAGAGAGTGAATTATCACAAAAGGTTCAGGTACTCGAAATGCGCTCCTATGGTTTGCTCTGGCAAGGTATTTGGTGCCGCTCTAGCCTCCGCTCCTCTGGAATATTTTGGAGTGTACTCCGCCTCTACTCTAGCGTAAACGTATTCCGCACGGGAACGCCGTACTTAAAACCCTGGTAAGAAGTTGATAAGCAATCGCAAGTATGAATAGGTGATGGTGAGTCATCACAAACTTGTGACTGTTCCAAAATTTCCGAGAAGCAAGAATTTTCCGACAAGTCTTTAATACTGAGAGGTGGCCTTGGCCACCTCCGATCCTCCGGTTTCCATGCCAACTGCATCTTTTTTGGTGAAAATATCTTTTGCGTACAGCATAATCAAATTCTCAGTCCCAAAACTTCGGTGAAAATCTTTAAAAAAATCCATAAACCTGTGTGAACTAGTCTCGTGTTTTATCAAAAGTAATATTCTTAAAATAATCAGGCACACACACACATATATATAAATGTGTGTGTGTGTGTATTGGAAATGTAAGAAATAATGGCAATGAAAATAATGGTAACGCTAGACTGTGTTCTGGTAACACTTGGCCACTCTTGATGGTCAAAGTCTACAAATATCTGACTAACTGTCAAACGGTCTTTTGAACTTGTCTTTGACTTCGAACAAATATTAGTGTTAACTACCTTATCCGTTCTACTTTCTTTTGTTTTATTTTCCTTCTTATTCCTCTTTTTTGTAGCCACATTGAGTACTTATTTTATAAAGTATGTTGATGTCTTTGCTAAATTAAAAATCTCTCTCTTTTTTATAGGACATTTATGAGTTGTCACAGATTCAGACAATGGATCCCGACCTTACTGTTTTCTTTGCAAAATGCAACAGAAAAACGCAAGATTCTACAGAGTCTGACCGCGAATTTATGTCTGGTAGCTTAAATAATGGTGGTGGTGGCAAGGTATTTGAGCAGCTCTGTGAACTAGGTCTTATATCAGCTGAGAATACGACAGAGGTACCCCCATCATATCTTGAAAATAGAACTCTCACCCTGAATAAATCCGAAATTACTAGGTTAAAACCAAAAAGCAAATTAATTACGGAAATTTCTAAGTTTTCGGAATTCAGCGATCATCTCCACGAGGTCTTGCGGTATGAACTTCTCACAGCGGCATCAGTATTGAATCAGCACCACAGTCGAGTCTTGGGAATGTTTATTGCCACAGCTTACGACCTCCAGCGTGATATGATCATCACACCAAAGAGGCTAGAATATGCAAAGAAAAAAGAGGAAGAACTATTCAATGCAATGATGGAGAGTGCAAGCCGAAAGCAAGAAGAAATCAAGGCAGAAATACGGCAGACAATCACATATCTAACTCCAAAACTAGTGGACGATGCCGCAGCAATGGAATTTGTTGGTATTAAACTGACTGACGAATGCCAGCTAGTTAATTCAACTGATGTTACCAAGTGCACTTTTCAGCTTCAGGATCTTCTGTTGAAACAGTTAAATAAATCTTTGGCCCAGAAACTCGTGAGTTCTGTGCAGTGTTTGAGAGAAAGTTTCCTTGGTACCTTGAGAAGGTGTATTGAAAGTTTAGAGAGTTACGACAAAGAAGAGAAGAGCAAGGAAGAAAATGGTCATGCTGTTAGAGCTTTCAAGCAGGTTAGTGGCCATGGATGTGTACCAATTAAGCAAGAAACTTTATAGTTTTAAGTAAGAAATTTTATAGTATACGGGGAAAGGTAATTAGGGCGATTTACACAAAACGTCAAGTTAAAATGAGCTACGGAATATGGCTAATTTGCCAACCTAACCAAATAGAAGATTACTATGTCTGGCTACTTTAATGCATGTATGAGATTAAGAACAATCTTTACCCTACTTATATGGCAGGCCAATTTCAAGTTTCAAATTTGAAGGCCGACTTACATAATAAAGAGTGCATTCAACGAATATTTAACATTTGCCGTTGATCACATGAAATGGAATTTAAATATGATAATGGAAGTTTTCGAGTTTACTTTTATAATTTATGACCCGCTGACCCAACCGGGACCAGTTGCGAGAAGTGCAATTCTTTGGCCTCCTGCGGGGAATCGAACCCTCGACCCTGCGAATCTTGTACAGCGCTCTGCCAACTGAGCTACGAAGGTCTTTGCAGAGAGCTTGATTACGAGTTCTTGAATATACCCTTCCCTTCACCAGCATTACCAGCTTTGCAAACAGGGAATGGTTATATTACTGCTATTTCATTATGACACTTAAATAAAGGTTATGATAACATCGTAAAAAGCGAGACTGGCACATTCATGCCATCTAACTACTATTTTTCAGAAGGATGGTAAAGTTCTACTATATACATGTATATTCATAAATACACGTGTATATATGAACATTAATGCCGTGAACACCAAAGATTTGTCCTAGGAAGACTTTGAAACCGCGAATTTCTCTCATTGCTCATGGAAGAGGGAAATTTTCATATCTATATATCTATATGTTTTATTTTATGGTTAGATATTTTATAACTTTTTATTTTATGTACAGTAACTCTTTTTTTCCTCTTTCCCGGAAGATTCTTGACTCAGCTTATCAAATGGAGGCAACTTCAAGGACAGTGCCGCTTGCAAGATTTCTGTTTGAAAAGATTCAGCAAGCCTTGACTAAGCTTCCTGGTAAAACGGCTGTAAAGGTTGATGTCGAATGGAAGAAAAAGGTTGCTCTTGACCTGCTGGCAAATTTAAGTGAATCAAGGCTGGCCAGAACCTTGTGTTCTCAGTTCAAAATGCGTCTGCGGAACTCACATGAGGCTTTCCTGGGCTCCATGAAAATCATCGCGACTTTCCACAGTGGTCGGTTGGAAAAAAGTGAAACGCAAAGTCTTAAAGTTCGAAAGATGTACGCTCCTAAAGTAGCCCGCCTGGTCCTCGAAAGCACCTCATTACGAGACCTTATTCTTTACGGTATGCCCGATATGGGGCGGGAGATTGGACGTGGTCAGTATGGCGTTGTGTATGCTTGTGAAAAATGGGCTGGAGTGGGACCATGTGCATTGAAATCTGTTGTTCCACCGGATGACAAACACTGGAACGATCTAGCCATGGAGTTCTGTTACACCAGGTGAGTTAAAGTTTCCCATACAACTAAAGGCGCTGTTAGACGTGCGATTTTGTACCACGCGATTGTCATCCTGATGTATGTACTACACTCACGAAAGCCTCGAGGATGAACTTGAGCGAATCATATGCAGGAATCAAGCTGTGTAGATTCTCGTTGGATTATTGCATACACCCGGATTACGAATGCGAGGCAAAAAGGTTTGATAAACATGGCACTATCATCACATATGATTGTTTCTTTCTACGTGTTCGATTCATGCGGTAAATGGTTTGTAGTCTTGAGAAAGACTTTTGATGCCTGACTTTTCGACGGCCTCAGCGGTGGTAAAATATGCCAAGGCCCTGGGCCACCAATCTCCTGCGACAATCCTAACATGTGCACTGGCCTCATCACCGACACCATTTTATCTTCTATTTGGGCCGCCATACATATATGTGTGTGTGTGTGTTTGTGTGTGTGTGTGTGTGTGTTTGTGTGTGTTTGTGTGTGTGTGTGTTTGTGTGTGTATAATATTATATACATCTACATCTACATCTACATATATACAAATAAATATACATGTACATATACATATAGGTATGCATATGCATATACATACCATACGTTTACATATATATATATATATATATATATATATATATGTAAACGTATACGTATACGTATACCTGTACGTATATGTATATGTACATGCATATGTATATGTATATGTATTATATTATAGTTTACAAATTCCTGGTACATCTCTGATGTCCTTCATTTTGACTCTAACGAATTTGTTCGCACAACCGCCAATAAAATTTATTTACAAACTACTACAGGCAACAACAGTAACTCAAGTACATACCTACTGTATGTACCATTCAATACCTAGCTGGCACTCTCTTCAATTTGATCACAGCTTTGCATAAACGAGACATGATTTCAATAAGCTGATGCAGGTATTCTTTGGTGATTGATTTTAATCCATTTTTGATTAATGCAAAACGTTCGTTTTCATTTTCCAACTTTTGGTCTTTTGTTAATCAGTCCAACTCAGCCCATAAATTCTCAATGGGATTTAGGAGAATCCATCCCCATTCATCAATATTCCCACTAATGTGCTCACGAGCAGATGATAATCGCGGTAAACGATTCTCTTCACTCCCAAATGGTTTCTCAGATTTTTTTCTCCATTTGAATTCTCTCTCTTTCAAGAGGTGATTTATAGTTTTGGCGGAGTATTTGACCCCTGTCTGAGCTTCTAATTTATCAACTAGCTGATGTTTGGTTGGGGTGCCTGATTTGGAAGTTTTAATAATTAAACGGTCACTTTAATCGGTAGTTTCTATCCAGAACCAGGATCACGACTGCAATCTCCACTCAATTTACCGTAATGCAAAGTTCTTTTTTTGTTTTTTTTCCCCAGAATAGGTCAATGTGAATTTTTTTGAAACTGTGGTAACTCCAGCTTAAAGCAATCCAAGAATTTCATGATTCCTTCGAATTTTCATCTCAGATTTCTCGGTGCCGACTTTTTTAAGTCCCTTACTAGCCACATCACTTTCACATAAAACCTCAACGAAAACGTTTAAAATTGCACATGTAACTGGTTTTTTGGCTAATAATGTTTTGTACTTAAGTTATCAACTAAATATTGTGGGATGCACAATATTTTGATAATTTTATGGACAAGTTCTTATCATCCAATTTGTAAGAAATAGGAGAAAATGCACTATGTTTAGCAGAAGACATTATCATAAAAAGTATTAAGAATTGACGTGTGTTCCATGCCAGCACTTAAAATTAGTATATCAAGAGCTTTTTAATCAGATCTCCAAGAAAACATTCTAAAAATATACGGTTTTCTTTCATTTCTGTTCTTCCAGTGACAGTTATACCAAATTGACTATATTTTTGACGATGGCCACTTTTTTTTTGAACACCCCCTATATATATATATGATGAAAAGTTTGTTCTCAAGCTTTTATCTCAGAAAATCTCTGAGCTCCCCAACGGGAATCGAACCCGTGTCTCCCGATTGCCGGTACGGTTGTTTTACCACTAAACTATAGGGTCTCAGACGGCAAGCATGATGTTAATTAGAGACCTGGCTCGTAATATTGATATGCCTCTTTCGTACATGAAAGCTGAACATACCTGTGATGTGATATTGTGTATGGGTAAAGTTCATCTTACTAAGTGTAGATGTTTGTAAGCTTGGATATATGTATGATGAAAAGTTTGTTCTCAAGCTTTTATCTCAGAAAATCTCTGAGCTCCCCAACGGGAATCGAACCCGTGTCTCCCGATTGCCGGTACGGTTGTTTTACCACTAGACTATAGGGTCTCAGACGGCAAGCATGATGTTAATTAGTACGAAAGAGGCATATCAATATTAAGCTGTGTAGATTCTCGTTAGATTATTGCATACACCCGGATTACGAATGCGAGGCAATATGAAATTTTAAGTTTATTTATATATGACATTTTAAGTTAACTCTAGTATATATATATATATATATATATATATATATATATATGTATAGTAGAGTAGAGTTAACTTAAAATGTCATCTATCGCTACTCAGAGTCTCACGCGTACATGCCATGAACGCATGAATGATGGCATGAACGCATGGATGATCGCATGGACGCGTGAAACTCTGACTAGCGACAGATGACATTTTAAGTTAAACACGGAGCGACGCTATAAAATGGTAAGCTCCTCCAACATTTCTGGCTTCGTATGGCGGTTGCATGTTTCAAAATGGCGGACACTTTGAAGCGTGACTGAAGTGGACAACGTAGAGCTCCACAAGCGTGTCCTAGAGCCTAAGGCTTACGGCAATACTTTTAAAATGTGTTTTTAAAATACAGCTAAACAATATATAAAGCAATAAATGGCTGAACATGCCACATTTACTGATTTTTCTGGTTGTTATACGTCATATTATAATCATTCGAGACGTACTGCGCATCTTCATTCACTTATAGTCATTCTACCCGCGCAGTGTTTGGGCATGATTCACATTTTATTACGTCCGCGATGTGTCATAGCCATCTGTATTCTTTTTGGCGCATACTTGAAGCTTGTAATATAAATATAAACAAAAACTGGCGCTACTTTCAAATTCATTTGTGACAAATATGCTCGGTTGCTCTCATCCAACAGCTCGGACTTCTACCTCTGCGCAAAGAACAACTCCGCTTTCTGCGGGGCTTGGCAAGTATGATCGCAATAAAGCCTACTACTAGGAGAATAAAAGTGCAATTAAAGAGAGCAAGGCCTACTACAGCTTCAAAATGGAAGTGAAACACGATGAGGAAGGGCGCTTGGTAGAAGTACGTAAAAAGATCAACACCGTGAGGAATCAGTTGCTGTCCAACGGAAAACCGGCAGGAAATATTGAAGTGATGGAATTGCTTTTGGATTGTTGGCTCAGTCAAAACAGTTCAAATGGCCAACAGGCGCAAAATACTATCCAGGCAGCAACGTCGTTGCAAACAAATTCATCTCCTATATTCTCCTCGACTGAACTTGATATTCGTCCACCGGAAATTAGTCTGAACTCAATTGACCAATAACATGCGACCTTTCCTCAATCATAATTGACAGGCTGAGAAACTCAGCCTCTTCTTATGCGATCGCTCCGTGTTTAACTCTACTACACATTAGCGTAGCCAAAGGGGGGCAGGGGGCAGTTGCCTTCCCACTTTTCGTCCTGACTAGGTCTGTCAGTACATCCAGTACATTTGTCGGTACATTGAGGTTGTCTCTCACGGATTCCATTTGCTTTTGAATTACAAAATAAGAAATTGTTAAAAGCTCCGGCGAAGGTTAAGTATAAAAAGGGCGTTCAATACCAAATATTCGTAAGGAATTCTATTCTTTTTTAACGGACAAAAATTATAGATCCGATCAACCTTCAGGACAAAGTGGTTGTAGTAGTGGTGATGACCGAAAAAGAAGATACATGTATGTTAGTAGACATCATAGCTCACGTGATATGTGCACTTTTGCGTTAAATCATTTTCAAAATTTAATACTATTATACCAGCCAGAACTGGAAAAATAGAAATCATTTATTCCTTTTTCGCAGAAAGAAGCTCCAGAAAGATGATACTGTAAACTTAGAATGTATATATTACAGCAATGTATTTATGATTTTGTGATCCAACTTACTATACTTTTTCACTGCTGCAATGAACTTTTACATCTTATTTAGGTGACTCAATGCTCATTGAAAATTGTTATGGACAGATTAAGAGTTCTATTGAAAAATATTCTGGTTTTGATTCGTTCATGCACTGGTAAAGCACTGTCAAAAATGCAGGAAATGGTGTTTTAGAGGTTCTAATAACTGAAAATTTTCCCGGAGAGCATTCTCCCGGACCCCCCCCCCCCTACGTTTCAGCACTCTAGTGCCCCAGTCAGATTTTAGCCTGGATCCGCCTTTGATACTTGATGTCTTGTTGTCGTTGATTTGTCGTTGATTACTTTTAGTGTTTGATTGATGAATCAGTGAAGAGAAACTTTGTACTGGCATTTATTAAATTGATTCATATGTGCAACTTAAGTTTTTCCTGCCCTCGGTTTGGTTAACTTTAATTTTTCCTTAATTATATTTGTCGGTACACTGTTAGCATCTTGTCGGTACATTGGCCTAAAAATTTCCCCTGTCCCCCTTTTTCAAATTCCTGGCTACGCGACTGCTACTATACTGCTTTACTCTTTAAGTGTAGAGCACATTATTCCTTTCAGCCAATAGCTCGTTTCCAGTTTTGGTATATATATATATATATATATATATATATATATATGGCGGCGTAGGTAGAAGGTATACCTTGATCTTACTAAATTTCGCGAAAATTCGGAAGCTATATCGCACGAGTATTCAATTTTGCAATTTTTGGAAAAAAAAAAAAGAACCAAAGCGGTATTAATTTTGCGATTTCGTCATTTCTTTAATCTTGCAAAGACTCATAAAGACCAGTTACATTTACAGCACGTTTTCATTAACTGTTCTAGCAGTCTGGTAACAAAAACAAAACAAACCACTTCAAAATTGCGACGTACAAAAATTGCAACATACAAGTCTCACGACAAACCTTACTGCAATAGCAGTTATGAGTCTCGGGAAATGAGCTTTAGGAAGAAGCTTTGTTGTTCCACAGACAATTGTAGTGATGCCAGCTTTCCCCCAGCCATTCGCGATATAGCGACTCTCCTCGGTGCTTGAGAGATAGTTGAACAGGCTTATCAGCCAGGTGGCGTGCAGTGACTTGATAACATCATCATCATCATCATCATCATCATCATCATCATCATTATCATAATAGTTAATAATAATAATAATAATGATAATAATAATAATAATAATAATAATAAATGGTAGGCAAGATGTTTCGGCATCCTCAGGGAGTGGCGCCCCTGCCTTGCCAGCTGGGTAAACGGGTGACTGAAAGCCACTGCTTGCCTTAATTGGCCGTCATTGGTAAGTAACCTCACCTAAGGTGTTGGCAAACCTTCCCTGTTAGCCCAAGGACTAGTAAATCCTTCCGACTGTCCTGATGTCCTTTACCTTAAATGGTTGAGTGACCCAGGACACTTACGTATCTGAAAGGAACTCTCCTAGTCTAAGAACAAAATAGATCACATTATCCAACTTCAGCTGTTGGACTGGCGTCTAGCTAGTCTTAATTGGTCGGCTTTGCGGAACAGACCCTTAGAATAGTCTGAGAGGAAGTGTGATGGTTATTGAGGAAGTCTCGTGATTTATAGGTGCAAAGCACCAGCCCTTGAGCATGCCCAACCAACGGAATTGTGTATGTGAGACTGTGGTGTAAAATGGCATTAACTACTCACGATGTTTTTCACTTTGTGATTGCCATACCACTATAATTTAAGGGACATGTGCCCACTTTGGCATAATATGGCAATTTGGGCTAAACGACCTCATTGGCTCGTATGAGCTGACTTTCCTCAATAATAATAATATATTGTATTGAATTTGGCGATTTTAATTTTAGCGCATTCTGTTTTTAGCGAGTGTTAAATTTCGCGATTTTTTTGAAATCGCGCAAATCGCGAAAATTGGTAAGAACTAGCCACGGTACCCGGGCTTCGCCCGGGATTATGGAGAACAAATGAAAAAGTTTCCTTTTCTTTCGAATATGATTTTAGAAAATTGAATGGTTCCTCACGAAGAAATAATTGTGTACAGAGTACCAGAGATATGTGTAGATAATGTTATTGTTTCTGTACCATGGTTTCTTTTTTGAGTTATTTTCTGAGGTATTGATTGCTAACGTTACACATCTGGTCATGATGAGTTTGAATATGTAATTGAATCTCCTGTAAGTCTTGTAGTTCTGGAGTTTTAAGGTCACAGACAAACGCCGTGACGCTCCAAATTAATATATACAGATAAGGTGTATATGTGAATACATATATATATATATATATATATATATATATATATATACACATACACATGTATATGTATACGTATACGTATATGTATATGTATATTAGATAAATAAGCATGGGTATTATCTCTTGGTAAGTAAAGTACTCGGCACGAAGATGCAGTGCTTTATAATAATAATTTATTGTTGGTTATCTAATATATGTACAGCTTGTCGTTACACCGTGTTTCATCCTTTCGCAATCGTCAGAGTCGTTTCAAGATTGCGAAAGCATGAAACCCGGTGTAACGACAAGCTGTAAATATAGTAGATAACCAACAAATTATTACTATATATATATATATATATATACTGTATGCACATATATATATGTAGGTACTATATGTATACACAATGAAATCATTTGGTTACAGAAAGACAAGTGTTATCCTGGGATTTAGTAAACAGCCAAAAGAAATAACCACTCTTTCGGCACCACTCTTGGCTGTTGTGCCAAAAGAGTGGTTATTTCTTTTGTTTGTTTACTAAGCCCCGGTTTTTTTCTATATATATGCATATACAGACACGTACACGTACACAGACACGTACACGTACACGTACACAGACACAGACACGTACACGTACACAGACACAGACACAGACACGCACGCACACATACACATACACATACACATACACGTATACGTATACATATACATATACATATACATATACATATGCATGTACTTCTAAAATTCATTAAGAATTCATGAAGAAAACACAAAAGAAAATCACGACCGTATCGTGTCTTTATATGTGATAAAGACACGTGTGACTTTAATCTGAAGAATAAGTTAATTTTTTCGGCCAAGAAAACATACATTTCCAAACTATCTTTGCGAATTAGCTTATTAGGAGGTTCATCAGAGAGGTAAAAAGTGAGAGGAGAACCAACAAATATGTATATCATTGGCATATACTGTTACCTTACTCCATGTAAATATTAATCAAAAAACTTCAATAATTTGTCCTTCCTGAGATTCAAAACATTTTTTTTATTTCGCTTGCAAGCCCTTTCGCTTTTAGACCGTCGGTTGTAAGCCCACTCGGCACAAAGCCACATGCCGACTCACAACCCATTGCAAAGCAAAGACCTCGTAAGGAATCTTAAGGGGAGGGGAGACATCATACTAAGGGACAACTGTACACTAAGGTTGCGCGGCATGTCAAGAAATGAACCTAATTTGTACATGATATGCTGACATTTGAGACCATGGGGATGGAGACGCAACAAAAACAACCTCCTTCACTCAACCAGCATTTACTATTACAAAATATTTTTTTTCTTCACTTGACATGATCTCCATAACTTTATTAGTTTTTATTAACTCAATACAAAGTATCGTGATGTAGTGCTTAAGGGCTACTATGAGGGCTGGAGTGGCCATGGCCCACCCAGCTACTACGTTAAAAGAAGCCCAGGACCAAGTTGTGTAAGCCCAGAGTTTATAAGCGGGATCCTTCCGTATGAAAACTAAGTTTACGAAATAGTTTTGTTAAATAATAAAAATGTACTTCGTACCCCATGGTATTTTGGTACAGTATCACTCAATATCGATGTGCGAATTGGTTATTCCTACAGATCCTTGCCGCCACATGAACGTGTTGTTGGCTTACTGGGTTCAGTCATCGATTACTCGTACGCGGGAGGAGGCTGCTGCCCGGCAGTATTACTTGTCATGAAGAGACTTGGCCGTGATCTGCACCATGGTTTAAAAAACGGGTTACAGTTCTTGCAACGATTACACATTGCCTTGGATGTTATTCAAGGAATACGCTTTTTACACAGTCAAGGTTTGATTCATCGCGACATTAAACTGAAGAATGTTCTGGTAGGTAACTTCAGAAGGCAGGTGCTATTCAGTGCTTCACGATGAGAATAAGTTTGAATAAAAAAGTGTTGCGAATGGGTAGCATACATTGCTTTTATGTTTATTAAACGTCGCAAGAGGCAATGGCCAAAATTTTAGGGCAGTGTAGGTCCGTAAGCAAATGTCAGGAAATTAAAACATCACAGAGTGACTTCATTAACGTTTCAGAACATTTCGGAAATATGATGAACATAGCTATCGCAAAAGTCAAATCTATTAAACTCGAGAAGAATGACTCGACTAGTAACCAGAAAAGTTTTCTGGAAAACGTATAGCAGCGATATTGCAATTTGGATATTAGCATTTTCACGACGACACATGAGGACGATTGGACACCTATCCCAACCATTTTTGCCCCTAGATTGGAAGCCATGTGTACAAATAACTCCTTCTAGCATATGTAGTTTGATTACCCCCTAGGTATTGTGAGCAATAATTTTTTATTTTTTTATCCTTAGGATAAGTTATTTGAGATATGTAGTTTGAATTGTGGGAGCTTGGGCACATTTTGAAGGAGAAATGAACGATCGTCAAGCTCTATCCTCAAAAAACGATTTCTGAGCTTCGTAGCTCAAGGGTTAGAGCGTCTCACTGGTCATCAGAAGGTTGCGGGTTCGATCCCTGTGTAGGGCACAGAAATCGTTTTTCTGAGAATAGAGCTTGACGAACGTTCATATCTCATAAGTCAATTGTTCTTAAAAATCTAATTATCAATGTTACCACTTTACCCATTATTACTTACAGTTCTTCTTAAGCTCTGTTCTTCAACTCTTTTCTAAAGCTTGACAGTGCAAACCGGGCAAAGATAACGGATCTTGGATTTTGCAAGCCGGAGGCTATGATGTCTGGTTCAGTTGTTGGGACACCAATCCATATGGCACCAGAACTGTTCTCGGGGAAATATGATGGCAGTGTAGACGTGTACGCGTTTGGCATTCTCTTTTGGTATATTTGTTCCGGTCAAGTTCGACTGCCGCAGAATTTTGAACAATGTTCAAGTAAAGACCAGCTGTGGACATGTGTGAAAAAGGGAACACGTCCCGAACGCTTGTCACACTTCAACGAAGAATGTTGGAAATTGATGGAACAATGCTGGAGTGGGGTTCCCGAAGAGAGGCCTTTACCAGGAAGCATTGAAATAACTCTGAAGAATATGAGCGCAACTTTCGAAAATCAAAGAAAAAGTAAACGGAAGTAACTTCATTAGCGTGTATGCTAAGCATGAGAATCAACATTTTACACCAAGTCCACACATACTCGTGTCTTGTGAAACAAAACATTGCGGTCGTTGTCGTCGCGAGAAATCCTGTTTAGCTTTTCACTAAAGTGTCTGTACACTAAGTACTCTGAAATAACAGTGAAGATTTAAGGATAATATTATGGTGTTTTGGAATGTGGGTCAAGGAATTAATTTTGATAGTTTGCTTTAGGGTTTATATTATTTCAACAATCTGTGATGCGAAACTTGTACCGATGCGCATTTTATCCAAGTGAACTGGGGAAATCTCAAAACCTGTAAGTGTGGACCTGGCCTGAGTCTAAATTCGTCAAAGAACTGAAATCTGATCGCTATATGAGTTAGGATATATATTGTAACATGGGCCCGGTTATTCAAAACGCAGTTAGTGTTAACCCAATACTAGAGATGACCTGTTTTGCTAAGAAATTTTTTGTTTGTCTTTTTTTCCTATTTGCATTAAACCTTACAGTCTAAAACGTTTGAGAATTCATGCGAAGTTCATTAAGACCTTCAAACTTTCCCAAACAGTATAATTTAAATTACCTTCACAAATTTCACTAACTCAGGACTACACCTGTAGGTCTTCAAGCAATCGGGTTATGATTTTAAATGACCGAAAGTCCGTTTTCTTAGTGAAAAGTATATCAAGTTTAGTTGATATTGTCTTCTGTCATGTATGAAATTTCTTTGGATATACTAAAATTGTAATAATTTATAAAAGGTGATGTCAAATGCTGTATTGAATTGGTCACATGGATTTACTATGAAGTGATGTGCAACTGACGGTGCGTTGGATGTGCACATTTTCTGTGAAATAATTTATGTGCTTTTTTGAAACTTTAAGAGTATAACAACCCCAAGAGCAAAGCTTCGAATTTTTGTATATACTGGCCAAATTTGTGTAAACTGTAATGGTTTCATGTGTGTTTATTCTGAGCTAAAATATATAGGAATGAATAAAGGTTAGATCATATTTGCTACAACCTACGGTCTCGAAGAGTGCTTGCAACTGCATGGTGCGTAATGGGATAAAGTTTTTACGAGACTCAAGTCGTTATCAAAACAGTTTTTTAGTGTTGAGGTTAAATGAGATGGTATTCTGTTGATATTTTATCTTCGCTCTGTTTGAAGATCCACAGAAGCGAGTGTTCTTGGTCACCACCGTGACAGTTAAGAATCGCATACACAGGGAACGTTGCACACGACGGTTCGTAATGCAATTGCCTGCTGTCTTAAGTTCATTTCAACTATGCAATTAGTAACTAATGAAATACTGCATATTTCCGTAATATTGCTGCAACTTAGCCAATAAGATCTTAAATCTTCTCACATATTAAGCATGTGTTTACATAACCAACTACATTAGCCCTTGGAATGAAATGTGAAATCAGTAGTTCCTCTTTTTCCCGATAAATCCATGCCCAGTAAAATGTAATATTTTTCTCTGCGTATAGGTGCAGCTATCGGGGTTGTAGCGATTGTTCCATCATTTCGTCGTCACTGGAACATAACATATTACTTGAACCGAATCAAAAGTTGTTACAGTCAAATAAGTGATAAAAACGTATGATTTTGATTTTTAAGGGAAAGTTAATCACTTTTGTATGACATGAAAGGGATTACCATTCCAGAAAATTTAGTTGGAAAGTAAAACTCGTCCGACTAGAGGATCCGTTAGAGGATGCCAAGAACGAAAACACAGGTTGGAAAAAGAACAGGGGTGGCAAACCGGAATTTAAAGTAGGGGGTTGTTATAAAAATATAAAAATACAACAATTTGCGTGCTCTGGGAAATTTCACAACAATTGTTACAAAACGTAGTCGTTCCAACGTTGTAGTTGGGAAAAAGTTGGGGAGAGCCATAGTCCTCCTGGCTTCGCCGTCCCTGAGCGAATGGCACTGCAATGGAAAAAGTGTAAATTAATTAATCGAATCTATCCAAAGTTGCAGTTGAACATTCATCACACTGTTGTTGGTAACAAATCGAGTGATTCAAAAACTCAAGACTGTACTTAGCGATGCCACATGTCAAGGGGTGCAGCCCACTCAAAATGACATACGGAATCTTGACCCTAATACAGCCTCACAGTGATTACCTTTGCCATGTAGTATTATTTTAGTTTGTATTCCAAATTTGCAGCCAAAAACTAGAAGCTTTTTCCCCAGGAATATTCGGCCTTATTGCGTTACTCGGCATGGGTCGAGCATTTATCGAGAAGTGTAATCAATCAGATTGAAGCATTTTAGGCTGAGCATTTGCACATTAGACGAGGATTATGTTTTTCTAATTGGGAACATTATTTGAAAGTTTGGTTTCCCTTTGGCAAAAGAAGGGGAACTGTTGGGGGACCATAAATGTCATCCTTGAGGGACGAAACAGAGTTCAAAAGGACGAAAATGTAAAGGAACAGAACAGTCCCTCACCTCCCCCCAGGCTCTTCTCAAAGTATGCCTAAAAAACATGGCCGCCGTCGGGCTTAGAAGTTGTGAACAAAGTGATACTTTCTTTAATGCTGTGAAGTTTGTTTTAGGGAATTGGCCTGCCGTTCGCTTAGCGGTTGAACAAGGATTTGGAGGAAAATATAACAATGACAAGGAAAGGTGGCTTGAAGAAGTAGTTTTCAGTTTGTTTCAAGAAAATGGTAAGGAACGGTGAAGTACTGTAGGAGACAAAGAAGCGTATAACTGAACTTGATACTCTATTAGTCCAGGTGAGCGTCTATGCCATGAGATTGAGGATAACTGAGAGACCGCACTGTTTGTGGTTTCATTTATACATGAACAGAAAAGTGATCGTTTCAGCTGTGAATTTATTTGAAATATTTTGGAAGAAATTACGAATCCGCAGATATATTTTAATTGTATTTTTTTTAATTACAGTTATTAGAGTTGAGCCTTCAGTTAAATATTCTTTAGTTTCAATTAAATATAGTTTAGTAATGTGTACATTAATTATGGGCCTTTTGAAAATATCTTTGCAGGGATTTATTTTTATCCCTAGTTTTCAGTAATTTTTTATTGGAAGGTTCATGATTTAAGACAAATGAATTATCTAGATTCCAGATCCCTGGTTAAGGCTGTTAATCTGGTATTAAAGTATACACCAATGTTTCTTCCTCTTCTCTGCATGACATGATATGCCTATGTGCACCAAATGAATGACAAGCATGAAACACAATTTGCTTTAAAGATAGGGACCAGGTTGTTTGTTACTTTGAATTCACAAGTAATGATTAAACAGGTGAACAAACATCATTATTTGAACTTAGACTTAGAGGAAGTTGACTTGTTTACACCTAGTTTTCTCCTGTTATTATTATAGCCACCACATACTTTGTGAAAATGCTCAGAAAAAATGAGTGAAAAATATATTAGAAAGAAGGGAGAGTCATGGAAGCACAACAGTCAACTGGGCCCCATGAAATGTATCAAAAACTACATTTAATGAAGTTAGCTTGTACTCTTGAATGTTCACCTCTGAAAATTTATTTATAAATTTATTTTGAGTACAAACTTCAATATTGTTATAAGTATTGAGTGGCCATTGTATGAGAATTCATGAAGTTGTTATTACCAGTAGTTCCCTTATCTCAACCATGAAGAATGGTATTTAAATAACATTTAGCTGTTGGAGTTATCTTAGACTTCAAGGAAATTCTTGTGTATCATGCTGAATTCAGGATTAAAACAAGGATTTAGGATCAGATGGAAAATAAAATAAAAAATAATTACATATTTGAATGGAAGGTCACACAGGACCTCCCAGGAATATTTTTTGATTCCAGATGACCCAAAACACTTCAGAAATGCATTTCCTAGTGCAAATATTGCAAGGAAGACACATTATCAGGGGGAAATGCAATATTTTGTCATGGCAAGAACATTTGCTTATGATGGTGGGGAAAGTCTCTCTTGGTTCTGCCCCTGAGATTGTTTCATAAATTTAAAAATAATTTTGGATATACCTGTTCAACAGGTAGGTGTGTACTGGTATATAAAAATTATATTCCACATTATTTTAACCCTTTCCCTCCAGGATGACCCCCTTGATGAGTAAAATCTTAAGGTACAGGTATTAGCCAAAGTAAAATAACAGGACAGATCATGCCATGAAAAAGTTAAGGAAAGAGTTCAATTCCTCAGCCATCGATATTAATGCCAATGTTATTTTGCTTGTACACTGTACACTAAGTGACATGCCCACTGTTATCACATCAGCAATGCTGTACAACTTATATGTAGGAATATGACAGTACAGTTCATTAAATAAGAGAATTTATAGATGAGGTAACTGTGGCATGTACCGTAATCAACCAATGGCGGGTCTAGGTGGGTCCGCGGGGTTCGCGCGCTCCCCCTTCAGGCCTACAAACTAACACATAGTGGTAATAATAACTAAAGATTATGTTAGCTATTATTATTGTATCCAGTAACTCTTGGGGGTTCTCAAAGAAAATTCAATCTAGAAACTTGACAGAAAAGTTTACGTTGGCATGATACTATTCACTATTATTAACTCTCCCACACCTTCAGTTACACTCCCAAGAATTTCATTGTTCAATGAAAGGAAAACATTTTTGAGATTGGTACCTAGAAAGACGAGGTCCAATAAAAATGTCCCTGACCCTAATAGAAGGGCTTTAGGTTGATGGTGATGAACTGCATTCCCCCCCACCCCCACTCCACAAAATCTATGATTCGCTCCTGTCAACATATACAGTACAGAGATGTACTGTAGATGAGCTATACATACAGGTTCCCACTCCCAGTTATTCTGTAATCCTGCACCCTTCGAAATGGAACGTTACCTGTATGAATATGTAAAATGTGACTTCCGTGCAGTGGTAGTGGATCTTCAGTCCTTACCTTACTAGCATTACTGTACCCTTGTATATTGTACATACAAATCCAGATGTTCCTAATGGTGAAGTTCAAGTTTAGAAATAAGGGGTTTTTTCGTAACAAAATGTCATATTCTTGATAAATACCCAAATGGCAGAATCAGATCGTCCTCTACTCACTGTATTCATGCTGTCCGATGAACTTGTTAAGCTTGTCTAAGGTTCACCTTTTCCCTTGGAAGTCTATTTCAGGACTGCATAATGATCTTTAGAACTGATTTAAATTGTGTCCATCTTTCCACAGAAGGAATAGACTCATTAGATGTTGAAGATTTCTTGGCAGAAATTTTAAATAATGAATTTGATGTCATAGTTGAAGACGGCAGTCTCCCTAAGGTACATAAAAATGACCCATTGAAATTTCAGTCATAAGTTATTTAATTCATTGAGGTATATCCTTTTATATCGATTTTAGATTATTTATCACAATCATCTCTTTACATCTTTCACTGCACGACCTCTCCCTTTGACAAGTAAAATCGTATGGCGCTAGCCAGAGTAAAATAATAGAGGTCTCTTATCCCACCGGGAAAGAGTTAGTTGAGAAAGTTTTAATTATTTCATTTTGTGAAGGAAACCAACAACAGTTTCCAACAGATGTTTGCTCAAGTGTTATGCATGCTGGCGATGCCATAGATTAAGCCAAAGTGTGAATGCGTGTATAGTGATAAAAAAATATAGCATAAGAAGTATCAGTTATATAAATTACCGCACATGAAAAACACCAGAAAGTGACGTAAAATCCGGGCTATGTATTGTAGTTGTCTTGTATATGGTAATGTTTTAGTATTTTGAATTGAAATTTAATATGTTCCGTAGCAATTCTTACCAAGTTCCTACAATTCTTACTAAGACAAATTTAATTTAGATCAAATACTTCCGAAAACTGCTTACTGTATTCAAAAAGTATGATGGTCGTTTTACCGTATACCGATGATATTGGTATTAAATCAGTTGTTATGACTTTTTCAGATCAACCGATATATCGAGATGTTCGATATCTCCGGGTGTTTAGGGATCGCCATTATATAGCCCTAGCACTAATTCGCCTGTCAGAGGAAATTTTTTTGAAAACAAAAGAACTTTAAAGTGTCACTGAGACGAAATTTTCAGCCCTTTTTTTCCCATGGGCATAAAGTGTAGGTACCAGAAACATATCAAACGAAGTTTCACGTCAATAATCGCAAAAGTAAAGCAGTTATTGACAAACAAAATCGGCAAATTCGCAGCCGCCATTAAAATGGACGTGTTCTAATATTTGAGACTGGGTCGACGTCAGTGACGTCAGAGTCTTAACCCAAGACCTTGTTAACTTTGTTCCAGGGTTGCTAGATTGGCTTTTTCGAAGCCAGATTTCTCGAATTTGGCTTTTTTTTTCTTGATTGGCTTGGGAAAAAAGTTTTGGCATTTTGGCATTTTTTTGGCTTTTTAAATTATTCAAAGGAAGTTTCTAAAAATACTTGTGTACGAAGTTAAGTATTGTTTCACGAGCTTGCATGAGAAAGAGGATCATCCAGTTTTATTTCTGGCGAATCAGGATGCATAATTTTTAACCAATCACGAAGTCGAGAATGCGACCAATGAAAACCCTTAGGCTATACTTGTCTTCGCAGAGGTCCGGCCAGGTGCCCGGCATATAAATTTGAGCATTTGAGTTACCTGACTTTGTCGTCGCCTTGGGTTGTGACTCACAAACTGCAAGTTGCGCCTTGGAAAACCAAACATGCGTTAAGTGAAATGAGTTCAAAATGGAACGGATAATACGATAGCGGAAGAAGATACAATAAGGCGTGGGAAAATAAGCATTCTTGGGTTACAAAAGCTTCAGACGGCACGGAAAGCGCGTTTTGTAAACTTTGCCGTGTGTCCATTCAGCCAAGAGCATCCAATTTATGCAACCATGAAAAAAGTGCGAAACACCTTCAGCGAGTTAAACTATTTGCTAGCACGAAGCCTCTTCAAGTTGCCCATGTCCCAAGAGTACATGAAGAAGTAAAGATCGCTGAAATTGAACTGGCCGTTACAATGGCTTGCCACTCCGCAGTTCTGACAATCGATCACCTTGGCGAGATCCTTTCTAGAAATGCAGCTGGAAGCAAATTTGAGCACATTAAACTGCACAGATTTAAGTGCACTCAAATTTTAACCAAAGTTGTCGCTCCAACCCTGAAAGAAGAATTGATAACTGATGTCAAAGGAAAGAAATTCGCCTTAATCGTAGATGAGTCAACAGATGTTGCAACCACGAAACATCTGCATCATCATACGATATTACAGTAACTCCCAAAAGAAGATTGTTATAGCATTTGTCAACCTAATTTCTGTGACGCGAGCGTGTGCAGATGATCTGTTCGATGCCATTAAAGATTGTCTTGTGGGAATTCAGCTCAGAATAGAGGACTGCGTCGGCTTTGGTAGTGATGGTGCCTCAGTTATCGTGGGCAAAGACGATTCCGTTTGGTCAAGAATAGTTGCTGTTGCTCCAAACTGTATCAAGATAAAATGCATTTGCCACTCTTTAGCACTATGTGTGAAGCATGCCTTCGAGAAACTCCGCTCAAGCCTTGGATTTCTTCTGGCCGAGATCCCAAATGGTTCTCTAAAAGTACGGTACGAAGAGGAGATTTCAAGATGCTCTACAATGTCATGAATCCAGATGATGACCAGAAAGCACCTTTCGCGAAATATTCTACCACAAGATGGCTGGTGAGAGGGAAGGTTATATTCCGCATCTTGATGAATTGGGAAGAACTAAAGATCTACTTCGCTACAGAAGAGCCAGCGAGTACCCAAGCTACACGGTACAAGGCACGTCTTATTCAGGAGATGCTTAACGATCCAATCAACTACCTGTATCTCCACTTTTTGTCACCTCTAATCACAAAGTTTGACCTCGTGAACGCTTTCTTCCAAGCCACAGACGCTGACCCTGAAGAAATGCACAAAGAGCTCGCGGCACATAGCAAGAGTCTGCATGGCAGAGTTTTCAATGGACAGGGCAATCCACTCCCAATAGAAGAAGTCGACTTTGGTTGAAAGTTTGAATTCGTAGCAAAGAACTACATTTCTGGTCAGTCAAACAAACCAGATGCTGAGGCTAAAGTTCGTGAAATGAAGAAGCGGCGGCTGACGCTCCTCCTCCAACTTGTGGAACAAGTCGACAAACGTTTGCCTGCATCACGCAACCTTTTCAAGGGTCTGAGCACCTTGCATCCAAGCATGATACTAGATGCCACAGCTAAAACTCCATTTAATCAACTGTCTTTTGTTTACCCGAGAGAAACTGAACACAACCTGACAGAGGAGCAATACAGAAAGATTTTGCATCGGGAGTGGAGAGAGGAGCCAGTTTTCAATGGAACCATAACCCGAAGACACTGCAAGATTTTGGTCTGGCATATTCCAGTTTCAAAATCCGCTTGGTCAGAGGCGGTTCCAGGAATTAACAACGTATGCACTAAATTGTCTAACCAGCCCTGTCAGCAACGCTGTAATCGAAAGAATATTTTCACTGGTTACATCGGTCAAATGTAACGAGCAGAATCGGATGGGGTTAGAGCTACTGAACGCTCTAGTCAGAATTCGCAGCAAGTTGTATTTTAGCGAGAAATGCGGTGTGAATATAGTTGTAACCAAACGCATGCTTGAGCTATTTAATGCTAAGCAAATGTATGACTCCCCTAGCAAAGAGTTACACAGCCAAGACAAATAAATTAGAGAACTTTGTCGAAAGCCCAAAACTCGAGTGATGGACGGTGTAATTTTTTCTTGTATTATATTGCATATAAATTTGTGTAATTTTACTAATTTGGTAAATTGACTATATGGTTGCGTGAACATTGAAAGAACATTTGTTTTTGAACATTTGAATTAACTCAGTTCATGACACTGATATTTGCGTTTTGTTACTGATTATTGAAGGCTTTTTAATTGGAGTAATGTGTATATAATTTAGATTGTTATATATTATACAAAGTTTAGTATATGGAAACAATAAACCTCGCAGAATATTTGTTGGCTCTTTGGCTTTTTTTGGCTTAATTACCAAAACATTGAGTAAGTTTGGCTTTTCTTGGCTTTTTCTCAATCATAATTATTTGGCTTATTTTGGTTTTTTTACGAATGGTTTTTGGCATTGAGCATGCGCAGCAGTCTAGCAACCATGCTTTGTTCAGCATAGTAAACAAGCGCGAAGATTGAACGCGGCTTGGAGAAATCTCTAATTCAAATTAAATCATTCCGTCATGTTATCAACGTGCTGTGTTGTGCAAGATTGCAGCAATGGCTCTGATACTAAGGCAGGAATATCTATACATAAGAGTCCAATCGACAAACTTTCCAAAAGAATCTGGATTAATTTTGTCAAAACGAAGCGCGCGAATTTTAACCCGGGAGAAACACGGTTTATGGTTTGCCCAGATCACTCTTCGCCAGAGTGTTTTGAACGATCGCGCCATATGGAAGAATCGATGCGCCGCCTTAAGCTTGGTAGTATACCTACGATTTGGAAGAAACCGACAACATCTCCAGAGACATCTTCAAGACAGGGTCGCAAGGCGAGTGAGTATAAAACTTCTCGTGATGTTTATCGGATAACAGTAATCCGTAATAAAACCCGACGGAAGGCAAATGTAAAATATATAATTCATGCGCGTTTACGATTCTTTATCGATAAGGTTCTAAAAGAAATGCAGCAAGTAAAATCCGTTGTAACTGACGCGTAGTTGCGGCGGCCCTTCGTCTTCAAACCCAAGGAAGCGGTCTCGAGCACCCATTCGTTTAAACATACGTCGTTAAACCCTGGATGGTCCGAAATGCATTTCTGACTTTCCCCATCTTCGTGATCAAACATTTTGTGACACTGTTCTGTCTCCATACAACAGCGACATTCTTCAGGCTTGACCATAAAATCTAAGCTACAGTTGCCACATTCACACCTTTAAAGTGGTGTGCATACATATATAATAAATCAGTGAACAAAAGGACGGTGAAAATCACTAATGCACCGTATTGGCAACCAGCAAACTGTATAGAAAATACTCACCAAGAAGAAGCCTCAACGCTAGCGTTAAAGCGATGCTGAAGGACGTTTTCCTCTTCTTCCTGTGCCCGAGTTTCTTCGCACTGTGCTATTTCTTCGGCCGAAGCTAGCGGCTCGACGCTGTCGTCGTACGGTTGAAATTCTGATTCATATTCTTCGGAATTTGCTGTATGGTATACAGACGAACCACAAGAAGACTCTGTTTCAGACCGGGAAACAGAAGAACAGCTAGATTCGGACGAAACTGACATAATCCTAAGAGATACACCGTTTATTCTTGTTGTTTGCTTTCCTACGAGGTGTTGGGTTAAGACTATGACGTCACAAGCGCTCGTAACAGACCAAGGTCAAAGATGGCAGATATTTAATGGCGGACGGTAAATTTGACAAGTTTCAAAGTTTGTAACGTCGTATTTATTGGCCCAAATCGGTTAAAACTGCGTGCACGTGCTAGTTATAAGCTATTATAGCCTGTCGAAATATAATTTGGGGAAATTGTTAGGGTCGATTTTTCGTCTCAGTGACACTTTAACAAATTATCCTCTCTGTTAAACATGCAGTTCTAAACTGTTCTCCAGATGGGTTGTTTGGCACAGGAGTGCATGGAGGTATTGCTAGATTGTCGATATGCACAAGAAAACCCTGGTTTTGGGACATGGATATGTCATAGGTGTAGAAATTTATTTTGAAAACGATTTCATCGTCTTAATCAGACATCGTTGTGTATTTCATCGGCCCAATTTAACATACTCCTGAGGTGAACTTGGCATCACTTCACTCTCTCTTCCCAATTGTGCATGAAGCATTATTGACATTAATTGATGCCTAATCACCCTCAGGCATGTAGTGACCCTTAAGAGATCAAGGTGACAAATTTCAGACTTTTTTATGATTCTCAAGATCCCATAAAACGTTGCTTCGCAAAGGTCGGTTTATTGATTACCGATAATTATTGTTATGCTTTGAGGGGTACACTGGCAGCGGATATTTCACAAACCGGACCGTTTTTATCAGAGGTATGCTTTGCTCGCACAGCTATACCCAAGGTGGCTGAAGATGGTCGTCACAGTACTTTCTTATTTAAAATGACTTGTAAATTTGTAGAATTAAAAAATGATAATTCTAATTCGTTCTCACCTGGTTGAAATTTTTTGTTTAAGGTTGCCCAAAAGTTGTGTAACTACTATAAGTTATGTAAGAATGGCGAACACTCAAGTGTTACAGAAGAGATTATGTCTGTTAAACTGCCAAAGTTGAATGTAAAGTACGGCGATTGCAATGGAGATAATGAAATGGAACTTAGTGAACATGGCGTAAGTCTTCGTGATAACCATCGTCAAGGTTACAGTAAGCGCGGGCTCTAAACCAGGATCTTTCTCCATTGTATAAACAGTGCAATTTTGACACGTCCTCGTATATATCGTCGTTCATAAAACCACCTACTTAAAAACAAAATAAAAAAGATAGAAAAACATAAAACTGCATCAATCATTACTAATATATAGGGGCTTCCGCTCAGGTCGAACATATATATCGAACTTGCACCTTAGCTCACCATCTGAGTTTTGGTAGCTCAATGGTTAGAGCGTCTCACCGGTTATCAGAAGGTTGCGGGTTCGATCCCCGTCTGGGGCTCAGAAATCGTTTTTCTGAGCATAGGGCTTGACGATCATTCATTTATCTTAAGATATATCCAAGCTCTCACCTTTCTAAAACATAAAACTGCAAGAATTAAAAGGTTTCTTGTGGAAAAGGGGTTATGAGAGGGGTTTTGTTGATGAGCAGATATGCAGAGTTAATGGTCTTGATCGAGACGTTTTGCTTAACGGGACGGGAAAGAGAAATTCAGATAGGTCTGATAGATTGGTTTTGACTTTGGACTTTCATCCTGCACTTCAGGTAGTGCATAGTATCCTTCGAGAATTACAAACTTTGGTTGAGTTGGTGCCTGTACTTAAAAAGCTTTTGCCGGTTACTCCGAGGTTAGGTTTTAGGAAAGCGAAGAATTTAAAGGATATTTTGGTGAGAGCAACAATGCAACCAATATATATATAGTATATGCATACATATACGATCTTTACCGTATAAAAGTTTCTTCAGTTTAGCTTTCACATCCGTAACTGTTTAGACCGCACATTTGTTGGTTATAAAAAGTGTTTTATTATTCCTATTATGTTGGTGAATGATATCCCGTAAGCAATAATATGCTCACATAGTTCAACCAGTTGTGTAAAAGATATTGCGGAGGAGAAAAATGTGGATTTAAATTCCCAAAAATGTTATCATTAATTTCCTCTTGATGTTTGTCGTCCAAACCATGACAGAGTAGTTAACTCGTGGTCCAATTAACCAACCGCACAACCAGCCTCGCGTGATCTATGACCGATATAAAAACCACAACTAATAGATCATCGGACACCCATTGCCTCAACTTTCTTTATAACTCCGCTCAAGAAAGACAATTTCGAAGAATTCAAAGGATTGAAATTGACGCATTACACGTAGAATGATGCATGCGTTGAGGTACTTAATATCTTCTGCAATCAGCTAATAAATAGAAGCATTCACTGATTATAATAATAACAATAACAATAATAGTAGTAATAACAATAACAATAATAGTAGTAATAACAATAACAATATGGGCACTGGAGTAGGACAAGTACAGCTTCAACCTACTACGGGAATGTGGACGCTCCCGCCTACCAGAGTCCGGGGTGGCACCTTTGGCAAGTGCCAGCAACCCCTTAGCCAAGGGTAGATAAGACTCTTTAGCCTTGGATGGCAACTTATCTAGGAGAAGGAAACTCTGACATAAAACCAGAAGTAGGTAGGCAGGACATTGATTCGGAGCCAGTGACCTCCATAAAACGAGCAGGCTTTGATGAGATGACCTAGGTAGTGGCGTCCCTGCCTTGCCAGCCGGGTAGACAGGTAGCCGAATACCTCGGCTTGCCTTAATTGGCTGGCAGCTGCAAGTACACTACCTTCAGGTGTTGGCAAACCTGCCCTGTCAGCCCAAGGACTAGAAGAAAATCTGTACAGCAGGCTGATGCCTTAAATGCTGAAACAGATCTGCACTAGTCTAAGAATAAAACAATATTCAGACTTAACCCTTGTAGTGGCACGCCTAAACTGACCTTAACTGGTTGGAAGCGCAGGAGCGTACTGTTAAGGTCAAACTGGATATACGCATTGGGGAGTACTTTCAGGGACTTTAAAGGGCTGTACATCCTTTACTCTTTCTTGAATGGATAAGTTGGGCGAGTAAGGGCTGGCCCGGTGGGTGTTTCTTAAAATCCATATTAATGGTAAAATTTCCTTTCCCCACAAGTTCCCTGAAATGTGCAATGTCTGTTGCGGCCTTACCTGGCGGGATGCTGGGAGCTCGTAGCAGGCTGAGACCCCTTCCACTGTCCTTAATTGGGTGGTGTGCGAGTTGTAATAATAACAATAATAATAATAATAATAATAATAATAATAATAATAATTATAATAACCAAAAGAAAAAGAAAAAATGTTTGGCACCAGACGCATATTTGAAACGCGACTCTTTAAGGGTAATAAATAGTTAATATTTTATGCGAAATGACTACTTACCTGCTTGAGTACTTACTGCCTACCTAAATGACTAGTTACCTACTAATAATTTATTAATGATAATATTAATGATTGTTAATTATAAGTTATTAACAATAATATAGTCATATAATATAATATTAAAGTTATTAGTAAAGTTATTAATAATATTAATATTATTAAGTTATAATAATATGTTTTTATAATATTACAATCGTTTAACGGTATTATTAAAAATAAGTGCTAATAAAATAAATTTTAGTATGAATAAAATATCTATTCAATACTCGATTCTGGAAGGTTCCAGTTTCCAGGTATTCCAGTTTGTCCTCCCAGCTGTGTTCTGGTAAAACTTTTTTTCTGTTTGTGGGTCCAGTACTCGAAGTACTTGGGTGAATCATTTTAGGAAGTGATGAACGCAATATAGATAGTAAATTTCGTATAATTTTTCAGGAAGTCGCTGAACAGCTTGAAGATTTGAATATTGGAGAAGAAGCTTGTTCATCAACTGAAACGTATTGCGAAGACAATAGAGCGGGTATGTTTTCTTATAAAACATGTGAACGTTCTTGACAGTGTATGACGACCGCAGGCAAATTACGGTTTATAGCACGTGGCTATCTGAAATCTAATTACGGTTTAAAGTTGCAGTCGAGTGTGTGATAGAAATCGTAGGAAAGTGGCACCAAAGATCGCTTGTACAAACTGACTTTTCTGGGAAACACCAACTTTGACGTTTCGGAAGTCATTAGGGTAAGACGTTGACAAGGGAGGAAAAAAGTTTGGTCGGCATACTTTCCTCCGGAATGTCTTAATTCCTAAGACATTCCTCACAAGACACAATCCGGTGCATTATTACGAGTATAACTCGCACGTCCTGTTTGTCTCATACGCGGATTGTGTAGGACGCGAATAACCCATTTATACGCAGCTGGCACGTCTTATCGAAAATACGCTATATTTTGTCTTATAAAATCTTAGTTGGACTTTACCCCTTTTCGCTTTACTTTTGCTTTGTCCATTTATTTGTCTTTCGTTCTCTAGGTGTCCTATATATATATAGGACTAAACATTTTAAGGGTTCATATGTACTCTATTTTACATGATCAAATTTGTATTCCTAATATTCCACCGAGCCGTAGCTTTTCCAAATGGATGGCGCCATTTTAATTGGCTGATTAGAGATGACATCAGTGGATGACAGCAACTCTCAATTTCATCGTTGAACAAGTACAATCTGACATGAAGTGCAACAGAAACGTAGTTATTAAACAGATTGTCAAAACGTTTGGCTAATGAATATTGTGTATGATTTGGAAGTTCAAAATTTAATTCATTTGTACAACCGTATTTTGTTGTTTGAGCTGGTTATATTCACAGAAAGTGGGGGTGAATCGACTTCATTGGAAATCTAGTAGTTTAATGTTTCGGTTAATCCAGTCATTTAATCATTGAAATGTGAATTTTAATAATTTAATCGATTCAGGTATAATCGACAAGCGATCTCATGGAGTCGATTTCAAAGCAAAAACAATATCTAACGTTAGTATTAAATTTCTTGCATTACCGTGCACGTTTTACTGTGAACAACCTTGATACTGCGCTTGCAGTGACCGTTCATTTCGGTGGCAACTATATGGCTAAATGACGTTATTGAGTCTCAGTTACAAATTTACTAAACGTGATTTAAATGAAAGTCAAAAACGTTTTTTAGCAATTAAATTATTAATTTTAATCCATTACTCCCCGAACGTGACCAAATTACCCCCAAGTATGTATTACCTCCATATTGGAAACCCATATTGTAGTCAAGTACGTTTTCGTGGGCCGTCTTTCTTCCGCTGTCTTTCTTCCGAAGAAACCCAGCTCGCAGGCAAGGTAACTGTTGACAAAGTTCGGCAAGCTGTTTCTTAGAAAACGTTTCTGAGTCCCAAAATGGAATTGTGTCTGCAATCCTGTGATCCTTGGTGAGACACTCAAATTTTTCAACATCTCTAACTTAAGTTGCAAAGACTAAGTAACTCAATAATGCCGTTATCACTTTATTTTTGAGACTCATTGAGAATAACCTAATAGAGTTGGACTTATCCACGCGACTTTTAGTCTATTGGTCAGTCTATATCCTAAAAGAGTTCTTTACTGATGTAAACATCAACTTAAGATGTTAACTTCGGCACTTAAAATCTTATTGTCTGAAATATAACTTTATTTGTTGAAAAAGAATAGTTTTTTGGTGGGGACTGCGTCTTGTCTGAATTATGATCTGTTAATCAAAATATTAGAGGTTTAAAGGGTATGAGGTCTCAGATGACAATATATTATTGGAAGAAATATAACACAATTTCAGTTATGTGATAGAATGCCGTGTATATTTATGCAATTCAGGTCATGACTCAAGGGAATCAAGAACCATTTTTAAATGACCTATGTTCTTTAATACCATTGATCAAGGGAAATTGAACTATATCAAACAACTAACCTAGTTGTGTGAAATCCGTACGGAAACGCTGCTAGAGAAGATATCTTCTTTAATTTAAAATTTCAAAACGAAACATTTTTATTGCTACAGTGTTTAATGATACTTATATTTTAATGCGTATATTTTCAGCACATTTGTTTAAGATATAGATCTTAAATCTGTGACAATCTGTGACAATTACCAATCACTGCTAGTGCACCAGCCTTTTCCTTCATTTTTACTGTTTGGGTAGTACTAGAATACCCAAGCCCAGGGGTCATTTATTTTAGGCTGATATATTCTGACGCTATCCCGAGATTCTGACCACTCTGATTGTTTTTTAGCGCCAGTTACGTGGTCTTGTAAAAAATCTCTTCTTGATTTACTTGTAGATGTAAACGGGAACAGTGACATGAATCATGAAGGGGAAACAGAAGAAGAGGAGGGATGGATGGTCGTTCGACGTTCTAAACGGAAACATTAATGGGCAGTTTTTATCTTTGTGAAAATGGCCTTTAAGCCCATTGGGAAGGCTAGCACTAGGATTAACGTCTACATCAAGCTACTTTCACCATGGTTTCTATTGCGTGACTGGCAAGTCTTACTGAAGATCAACGATCGAGTAACCTACATGGCAAATCTAAGGAACTTTAGATATAAAGAACCTTAAGTGGATTGTAGGTTGACAATGTGATAACCGAAGGCGATCGGGGACTATTAATTAAGACGTCATTACATTTTGGCCTTTCACTTACTGTTAAGTGAGTGGTTAAAAATTCGTTGCCAAGAAGCAAATAAAAAAGGAACCTTACCTATCCTCAGGTTTTGTGGATAAGATTAATAAACAATTATTGGATGAGGCTGAGCATGATGTCAAGAATTATCCAGACCGAGGTCAATGATATCTGCCGAAGCCAAAGAGTGAGGCGGATAACATTGACCTCGGTCTGGATAATTCTTGATATTATGCGTAAGCCGTATCCAATAATTGTTTTATTATACATTCATAAAAGCGATAGATGCAAAAAAGATTTGCAGTAAAAAGAGTCGGCTGATTAACTGTCCAAACTGCTGCAGGCCATTTTTGCTGTTGTGTAATTTTCGCGGCTTTGAGATGGTTATGTCATCAGCGTCCAATAATTTTTTTGTTTTGGACAGCTCCGTTGAATAATTCCGATATTCGGCCAATAAGGAACAAGAATGAAGTTTGAATCTGTAATAATAGAAAATACTCTCCCTGGAGATTGTTTGTTGGCGCTCGTGATGAAATTCGTCAGTAACATATTAATGCAGTGTAATGGATCGACACGCACAGTCTGGTGGGCTATTCTTTATCTCACCACATAATCTTCCAAAATTTTCCGTCCGAATGCCCCCCCTTCCATTATTTTAAAATAGATGTACACAAGATTTACAGACTGAGTTGGAGTTAGGGGTTTAGACCCTTTTAGTAAATGTAAATGTGCGTAATTTTCTGCTTTTTACGTTACATGTTTGTTTCTTTCGAATTTTTATGAGTTCTTTTCAAATTTACTGACGTCAAACGCGGAAAATTACGCATATTTACATTTTAAAAAGTTCTATAGCTTCGGTATAAGTACCTGTCCTATCACACTTGTTTTTACAGCATTTGAACAGATTCTGCGAAGTTTGAATAAACCTTAATCCTAACTCTCATATAACACAGGAAGTTCAAGGAGCGCTATAGGAAACATTGTTACAAGTAACTGTTTGCTAGAAATTTTTGAGTAACTTTACCGACCTTAACTGAACCACTCATCCCTATGGACTCAACGAACGCTTTTCGTTTATTTAATCTTCCATAAGTTTTTATTTATATCTAGTATGGGCATATAAAAACATAAGCTTGCGCACTGTTTCCCTGCTTTTGTCTTTCTTTTTCCATATGCATATTTTTATTCCCCTGGGGACTCAAAGGATTTAACCCAATGCCAGTTTGCTGATCGTCGTTTAAAAATAGCAAATGACTTCCTTGTTACCTACTCGTTGATTTGTTTGTTTCCGTTTCTCGCATTTCATTGGTTGGCTTTTTATCACATTACTCCTTTTCGTATAAAACCTATTCTAATTGCTTCTATTTCAGAACAGGTCTCTTTCTCTGACGAAGGGCCTTTGCTCAAAACGTTGGAATTCTTTGAGATCAGTCATGGCAGTTAACAACATTTTAACTTTTTATCTTTTATATCACTGTCTATGCAGTATTCTATTCTTATACATGATTAATACTGGCATTAACCTTCCACCACCTGTATATGAAACTTGTAAGGTGAAATTACGACTTTCGACAATTTTGTGAAAGTTCAATAGCTATGTTAGATCTAACGGAAACCTGTGACGAAAATTGCTACCCATGACATATCGACGGGAAGCAAACCCAAGATTGTGACGATGTGATTCAGTGCAATTGCCCAGTACACAATCGACTAAGCTGCGTAGGGCGTTGCCCGGCCCTGTCCATAGGTTCTGTATGAACGATAGTTTTATAATACAGCTCATTAGCAGAATTACCATTTGGGGATCAAGATTATAATCGTGTGCTTGATATGAAGGTATAATTGCCGTACGGTTTTTCCTAGTACTTACTGACCGAGCGTGAAGTCTACAGGGTGTCCCAAAAAAACCGAAAACAATTGAAATCACCAATAAGAATTTAATTGTTAGAATTTGAATGCCTTAGCACCCTGTTGGTCCCCACGAGTGCATAAATGATTGATATAAGTAATTTTATAATTTGCTTTAAATTCCCACGGACAAAAAATCGCGCACTTTACAAGGCGATTTTCTTACCTAAATTTTAATACATGCACCTTGTCAATATTTTACGCATCATTACGTTCAGCTTTTTCGTAGGGCATTCAAATTTTAACAATAAGTGATTTCAATAGTTTTCGTTTTTTTTGGGACACCCTGTATACTTGAGAGATGTTTTATCTACATAGCGAGAAAACCTTTCAATGTACTTCGAAAGCCTTTTAATATATTTCGGATAGTTGAACATACGATAAAGAATTTGTTGATGTTTGGAACGCAAATTGTCTTCGTTATTGTCACATATTCAAATTTCGTTAACCTAATCTATTAATCAGCCATTTTCTGTCCGCTCTGGGAGGTATTTTGAACCTTTTCCCATCTGAAAAGTGTCGGTTTTAGAGAGGTGTCCGTTAACAGGGAGTTCACTGTATAATATTCAGTCACCAGAGTCTTCACCAGGTATTGAAACATTCATGAGGAAATATTGAGGTGGAAATGTGCTTTTTTATTTAATTCTATCGGCCAGAGTGGACGGTAGTGCGCGACAATCGTATCGCGTATATAGAGCCTAAGTGAATACTACGAAAATGCTTCATCGGTTCCAGTTTGTGGCCACTCTTGTGATGTTTTTGTAGACAATTTATTTGACCATGGAAAGTTTGAAATGTTCTCGTCAGCTACTATCTGGATGATGATTAGAATTTCATTCTTGGTTGTATTTAGGTATTTACTTAACATTTTTCACACGTTTTACATTTTTTCCATCATTCACAAATTTTTAAACGTTTCCAGTCTGACAGAAGTACTCTAGGTCGAACAGCTCAGTTATCCTCCAGAGTTAGTATAAATAAACACTTTAAATACCAGTTTCCTACTCAAGTTCGTCGTCCAAACCTCAACGGATTATGAAATTTCAAAACGCTATACACAACATGACCAGGCGGTCTTCATTACGTAACTTAATTAATGTAGATAAATTCATCATGTAGATGATGCTTACCATAGATAACGCTAAAGTTAATTACTTATACAACCGCCTTCAGATAATGTGATTCTAGCCAAAACCTTGAAACCACTCGCTCCAAGTAGTTAATGCTAACTATATACTAGTTAAAGTTGCTCAGTTTCTATTCAATCGGCTCAGACTCATGTCCCTTGAATATATATATCACAGAACCACGCCATTCACATAAAGTTTCATGGTCAATTTTTCATTCCTCTTCCTCATTTTGATTTCAATCGAGAAAACCGGATTTAGTTCTTTATTCCTTAAACTATTTCAACGTTGCTTTTGTTTTGTAAAGGTTATTTTCATTAAATAAAAAAAGTAAAATTAAAAATTCGTGTTCTCATGGAATTATAGAAACACTAGTGTAAGTAAAATATGTGGCATCATCTAAGATATGACATTGGTTCAGTACCACCAAATACTTTCTTCCGGTTTTCTAACTGACCTTTCAGAATTTGCTGTCACTAGACCAATACCATATCTAAAAGTTAATTCTACATACCTTTCACTTACGTCTGGAATTTATCCGTTCTATTCCGTAAATATCGTTTTTTTCTGCGATATGAAATAGGTAGAGGAATGCGGGCTCACACAAACTCCCCTTACTGTTTAGTAATTTGTCTCTGTGCTGTGATAGACACATCAATGACGTCATTTCAACCTAAAAAATGGCTAGTGAAAACACGAAGCGTAGCCAAATGTTTTGTATTTTTCTGGTGGAAATGACGTCATTCACGTTTCTATCACAGCACTGAGACCCGAAAGCTATTTCCTATTTGTTTTATAAATTAACACAAGTTTTTTGAGTTTTCCTGACCTAATACATGTCTCTGAACTTTAATGCAAAATGAAAATTACGTCACCGTACTACTTGTCCGATCAGAGCGTGCGTAGGACGCGTGTTATTTTGAATAGATAAACGGAGATGTTCTCTTTTTCTTAAATAGAAGAACGTGAGGAGACGGCTCAACAATTCGGATAAGTCTTGAGACACTTCACAATTTATCTGCAAGCCACCTTAGTCCTAAAATCAGAAAAAAAAACTACAATTTTAGTTATCGGAGAACTGTTATCATGCAAGTTTTATACACTTTAAGACAATATAACTAAATGTTTATTCAGTATGTTTGAGGTGCACGTTACCTTCTCCGTATCCCTGTTTTTTCAATATACTACACATGAACAACTCTAATGGCCTCACTTTGCTTTCCTCCGTGTATTTCTCATGCTAAAATTTTTATACAAAATAGTATTAGGGATTTTCAAAGCAATGAAATCCTGTTCTTTATGCACCACGTTAAGTACACTTACAGGGTGGCCCGAGGAGGGGTGGCCTATCGATTTTCGTTTCCAGTGTGCTGCTAAACTCGGGAAACAGAAACCAGACGAAAACGTTACCGAAATCACTTCACAGCATCCAGAGAGTTACGCAACATCAAGCAGACCATTTGAATTACGAGGTAAGTTAATTTTATTTACAAAGGATTGATGTTTAAGAAAACTAAAATAATAAACAATTTTTGGATAAGATTTTTTTGATACCAAGAATTATCAAGGTCTCATTTTGTATTACCTGCCGAAGCGAAAAAGACGAATTCAATAATTGTTTTATTTTACATTTCCAGGTAATAAAATAAAAGATACAAACTTTCTCACATAAAAAGTCGCACTATGCTAACTTTTTCTACAGATAATACCAACAGATAACGGATAATACCTACAGATAATGGCATCGTTGGCTCAGATTCAGCGGCTAAATGCCGATATCAAGTTTTCTCACAATGTTTTTGACCAATCACAGTCAAGAATTTACAAAAATGTACAATAATAAAATTTATTGTGTTCTTATGCAAGATTTGCTGTCTTTTCAGTTAAAGTTGGACCTCCAGTGACCAACTTTTCGCCACCTAAAGCTTGCTGAAAATCTGGCAAGATTGATAAGGTTGAACATTTATGTAAGAAGTGCACCCTTTATTGACAGCAATTTGAAATGTTACAAAAATTCATTTTTAGAAATCTGTTGACATACATATTATCGCAAATTGCTTAAAGCATTACATAGTATCAACATATTAAACCAAACATGGAAGAATAGGCAACCTTTAGCTGACTATACATGTTATTGGCTAGAAATAGATAAAATATGACTTGGTTTTTACCGAGGGGTGTATTACTTAAAAAATCAGCGGACACTAAAGCCAAAAATCCAGAAAAACCACAAAAAAAATCGGCAAGTCCGGCTATTTAGAGAAGTCAAGAAAATCCTTAAAAATCCAAATCGAAATAAAGAAGTCCAAATCTGAAGTCCAAGTTTGCCAAAATTGTGAAAATAAAGAAGTCCGAATCGAGTTTCTATAATATGCAGACATTTTTGCAAGAGATTTGCTAAAACCACCCGCCATTTCAAGAAGTACCGTAGAAACGGGTTCTGAAGTCGCTAGCTATGGTCGCTTGGCCAATTTTTTTTATTTCTTTTTTTCATAATTTCCCCCCCTTTTTTGTGGTAACGTACAAACAGTTGGAAACGTGAGAGGTCGACTGGCAAGTTGATAACGTAGATTACAATGTATTTTGAGCCGTTGAAGAGACCGCAGGAAATTAAACGCAATCATAGATGAAAATTGTATAAAAGACTGCAAATTTGAAGGTATATATGGAATAGAGTATTTTCAAATACCAACTAAAACTGAATTTCGACATAGCATTGTCTTAAAGGTTTTCTTGCCATTATATTTTGTGTAGCCTTTCAGTAGTTTCAAAATTAAAATAATACGTTCTTATTTTCACAGATACATAACTATAAAGCCATTATTATTGGCAATTCTTCGGAAAAGATTATAAATTAAGGGTACCGGTGTATTGAAAGTACCTCTATGAAGCGGACATATTGAATTTAACACTCGTACTTTCGCCCGATCTTAAGAGAGCTTGTGTCAGACCAAAGTCTCAAATTGAAGGTGAAGAATGATAAAAACATTCAAACAAACGTTTACAGTTATATTGACTAGAAGTGATGATTTTTTGATTATATCGCGATACACTTTAAACCATAATTAGTTTTAAAATTTTACTGTATTTCAAAAATTTTAAAAGTGCTGTAAATAAATACAGTGTAGTGCGCCTGAAATTGGGAATCCAAGGACTATTCCAAGCTAATGTTTACAGTCAAAGGTCCGTTAGATCAGTTTGAACTCAAGTCCTTCATTTTCAAGTTTTGAGTTCAACCATAGGACAGAAAATGTGTCTCCTGTAAAGTCGCATTCCCATGGAAGTTTCAAACCGTAGCCACCTCCCCTGTTAATCCGTTTACTCTTAACAACTGCTTTGTTATTGTTTTGTTGCTCTCTATTATGTGCAACATTTGTAACAAACTTCAATGATTTTGTACGACACCTCATGTTAGTTTGTAACAAACCCCTATTAACCCTTTCCTGTCCAAAAAGTCTCTCCTTTAAGAGTAAAATCCTCTGGCGCTAGCCAGAGTAGAATACCAAAGTCGAGTGTGGACCCGAAAGGGTTAAGAGGCCAACCTCTATTAGGTAGCCACATGCCATATCCGCGAGGGTGGCCGCTTAACAGGGGTTCAAATGTATTCGAATTTAGCATACCATCATCCTGAAAGAATTTCGTTACCAAATGTGTAATAATTTTGGTGATATCGACCGCGGGCACTTTCTGTTTCCCCTTTCCCCACCCTAACCACAAACGACCCAAAAAGCCCAGTCTAGATAGGGTTAACTGACGAACTTCCGTCTTCAGCTGGCTGATTAAGTCCTTATTTTCATAACTCTTGTAATGACATCTGTGTCTATGTATATATTCAAGGGACTTTCTTTATGGTTTACTTTCGGAACGATTTATTTTGGAGGAAATTTTCCGTTTCAAGGATGAGATAACTGCTCTTAGGACTTAGTTCTTTTATCATTTTGTCTGTAAAGCTATGGGGCTCAAGATAAGCGCCATTCGGTCACTGAGCCAAATTTCAATGGCTTTTCTAATGACAGTTGAAAACTTGGTGAACTTTTTATATCACGAATAACAAATGATTTTGTTTCTGACTTACTGTGAAACGTAAGCAAATAATTAGGTTATAAATAGTAGAATTTAAACATAAAACAGCACAATACACAAACCAACAATTTATGTTGGAACCCAACAGTACGTACCATTGAGAAACAAAGAAATCCGCAAGAGTGATTTGTACGCAAATGTTTGTCTCATGAGTCTCTCACCATGTGCCTATAGACCCATGTATTTTGCTATCTTGCATTTCAGTCAATGACTCAACGTTTTTCATTATTTTGAAAATTTGTAGTATTTTTTTCCAATTTAATAAGACCAAAAATGCCGCCCCTGTATAAGTGCCCTTCGGGGTGCTGCGCCCCTGCAACCCCCATATTTACACTACTGGGGAGAGCTGTCCATTCTGATTTCGACATTGTTCAACTTTTTACTTTGCAGTACTAAATACTCACCTTTTTCTTGCCAGTTGTAAGTGGATAAAGATTGAAATACTCTTTAATTCGTTCTTCACTAGCGGCTGTAGGAATGTCAATCTTGTTTCCAAGAATAAGTAAAGGGCATGATTCTGTGATTGGCTCTTTCAGCAAACCCTGTTCAGAAAAACACAACAGGTAATTCAGGTCCCCAAACTCAATAATTCTTTTCTAAGTACGTTCACATCAACAAACTGGGAACAAATTTGGACTGTCTAAAAGCCGCCCCGAGTGCATTCAGACTTGATTGACATTGATTTCAGTCCTTTCACTCTTTCGTTGAGTACGGAAACCTCAAACAAATAGTTTGCCATACAGACCTCACACTTGGTTAATAAGTAATCAGTATATAGTACAGTATATACTCTGCTATTAGACTATTTCCAACAAAATGAACACATATGAATGATCGCCACATCATGATTGAAAGACTAAATTTTCAAATCTGATAATGAAAAACTGTCAGTGCTAAGTAAAAGTTAACAGTTTGTTAATAGGAATGCTTCAGTTTTAAATACCAAATGAAGAAGTCAGCAATTTTTAATATCTCAGCGCGGCAATTTCAAAACTATCTATATGAACAAACCTGTTGTAAATCCAATAAATAAACTTACTGTAAGACTAAAGATGTAAAAATTGTGTGCTACCAAACGTGATGAACAGCCGAAGTAAGACCGAAATACTGACATTAAGGGCAAAACTTCATTTGTCAACGTAACAATGACTGTACGATTTGTTCTAGAAATTGTAGGATTAGTTAGTTAGACAGTCTGGTGACATAACTTTTCTTACATCAAGTTCTCGCTTCGCTTCTCGGAATCTATCTTTGTCCGTGGCGTCTATTATAAAAACAATTCCATCCGCTTCCCAAAAATAATCGCGCCAGAGCCGTCGAGCTGTAAAATGACACAGTACATTTATTATAAATCCAAAGGTGCAAAAATGGTGTTGCCATGCTGTTAAGTGCTGTAATTTTTGTGAAACGCATGGTGCAATTGTGCAGCTAATTTCCACTGAAGCGAAATTTTTCCTCCTGGGCGAGTTTTTCTCTTTTACCTTTCAAATTAATTCTAGTTATGATTCTTCATTTTTTTTTAATCGCGTCTATTCTGTGTATTGTCAATGACTGATAATGTAATAATCTAAGTTAGCTAGAGTAGAAGTAGGCGCCTTGTAAGTTGTTCAGTCGGAATGTCACCACATTGTACTACAATTTTTTTGCTACAACTTGAACAAAGATAATTCAGCAATTTTTTTCTTGTTATTTAGACTGACTTGCAGCGAAGCCGAAAACTAATACTGCAAGTTTCAGAAGGCGCAGCTGTTGACTGAGCAGCTTGAAATGAACTGCAATATATTTGCAAGTTGTTTGAAAAATGCTCGGTGGAAAAGGGCTTTTCCTACTCAAATGTGCACTTAATCATTTTGCTCTGGTTAGCGTCAGGCCATTTTACCGGCCAAGAGGAAACGCCTCGGAACTGGGAAGGCTTGAATATATTTGAATGTACTGTTCTTTTAAATCACTTAAGCTAGCTGTAGATTGTGCAACTTCTTCTTGCGGCGTTGATTTGGAGTTACGATCGTGTGACGGCATGTGGTAGGTCGGAAGCAATCCACATAAGATATCAAGAATGATTTACAGAGATGTATCACCTATGGCAACGTTACAAAAACTGTGTTGATCAACCAGTTTACCTTGCTCATGTCCGCCGACATCTACAGCTAAGAAAGTCATTTCACCAAGGGAAAATTCGTCCCGATCTGAAAAAAAAAAGAACTATATTGGTGGCTACATCTGCTGAAACTCTTTCAACAAAATTAGCAAATAAATTAATTTGTTAATATTGTAACCCAAATGCTTTAGGTAACTCCCTTGGACGTATATAGAAACAGAAACAGCATTTCTTCCAGAATAAGAGTATTCATGCACAAAAATAGCTACATTCCAGATCATTATTTAAAAAACTAGAGCTGCACACCAAATTTGGAGTATTCAGTTTCATTCCTTTCTTTTTTTTCCTATTACCGTTGCCCAAGCCAACTATTCGCTTCCAACCACACTGGACACTGAACAGCAAATATTCGAAGTTTAGACAACATCACTTGTCGAATGATCTGACGTGCCATTGATCGTGAATAAGCAAAAGAGACGAAGGGTTAAGATTTGTAAATTTCTGGCAAAGGGAGATTACCCACACCTCTCATATACGCCAATGGTAGGAGGGTACATGGCGAGCCATAAATGAACAAATTTGATGTTTTAATGTAATTAATGGGTCAAGCAGGCACAATCGCAATAATATTTAGCTCGATTAAATGGTGTTTGAACGTTACCACATAAAGTCGTAGGGATAAAAAGGTTTACGTTCTTATCGGGAAAAGTTATTGATAATTTGAGTGACGAAAGAACCCCGAATTTCATATGAGCTCCATTTCATGACAGAGGTTACATGGGTATAAGACATAGCATATTTCCTCCTACTTTCATTTGTATGCATAGAGAATCATCCATGCATTCGAGCATTTATACCAGTGTCCTAGATCCTGAATTTTTTCTACATTTTTTTTGATTAAATAAGCCCCATACGAAACATCTCAGGTGCTCATAAGTTATAACGTAAGATGGAAGTGGTGATACATTTCAGCAAGAAGGTTGCGCCAAAATGATTCCCTCTTTGTTGGTAATTAAAGTTATGCCATAATAAAGTACGTATCCAACCTGAGGTCTTTGACGACCAGCCAAATGTTGAAGAGATCACTCTTAAAATTCGCTCCGTTTCTCAGGATTTCACATCATCGTTGTTTTCGGACTACTTTTCTGAAAAATTTTTCTTTTTGACCTTTCATTTGGTGATTGAACAAATTCTCAATTTACCAAATGATTAAGAACAAAGTACAGTTTACCGTGGGTAAATTAGTTCTGTTCAATCTATGAGCACCAAAAGAAAAATTTTCCTCGAGCCTTTTCTTCTATAGGTTCAAATTCTTGTAAATTTCATTTTAGGTGAACTTGATTGGTTGCACTAATTACAATAATTAAACAATAAGCAAACTTAAAATCATTTACCGAACCCTTTCCAGACAATTTCACTTTGGCTAACGCCAGACGATTTTACCCGACCTTCAAGACCTAGCGTCCAGAAACGTTAATGGACATACTTTATCTTACAATATAAAGTTGGTAAGTCCCACATACAAGCAAGGTTATATTGTGTAGTTGTTCGCTATTTTAGCAAAGTGCATTTTCAAACCTACAGCCACAGTTGTAGCGAACTACAATCTTCCTGTAGCCAAGTTTTCTACCTTCGCTATCCTTGAAATTTTTCATTGTATGGTGAGAAAAGAGTCAGCCAGCAATCGTAGATAAAAAATTTGCAAAACAAATCAACCGTTTTTCATGTCAACTTGATTACTCTGACCAACCTGTATTCTCCTTTTCGTTTCTAAAACAGAATACTTCTAGCTGGAGAGGTAGCAAAATAAATCGATAAAGTTTGGTATCTGTAGCACTAGATGGTAGTGAACTACATCTGTTGATAACTACTGTATTTGCTTGCGAACTATTGCAAAATATTTTGTGGTCAACCCAACTCTGCTTACAAGATAAAAAAGCGTTTGCAGAATTACATAATTTGGCATTGAAATTTAGTATGTATATATGCACTTGGGTCGCTCTTTTTCTCTTAGTGTTGTTATTCCGAAAAGTTTTGTTCCAGTGGCATACCATGTGGGGGTAGAGGGTATGCCCCCCTAGTTATGATCATTCCAAGTTCGTCGGTACATTGGAGTAAACTGTCGGTACATCACTGGCGAAATAGCAGAGTCCAGTAACAAACATTTTTTTACGAAATCCCCTCTGACTACTTAAAAAGATTCAGACGATTTCCACTTGACTTTTTCGAGTTACTAAATGATTTACTTCAACGACATGGATTATTAAAGTTATTACTTTGAACTGATCCTAATATTTTTTGGTTTTTGTTGCAATGTTTTTGCATGAACTGTAGACTTAACAAAGAAGAGAAACTGTGGCGGTGCTAGGGGGAACTTGGGGTGGCTTAAGCACCCCCAAATTTCCTTAAGCTTCCCCTTAGTCTCCCCTACTATGCTAAATCAGTAATAGCACTTTAAGAAGGATCTAGCGCGTCTAAGATTCTAGCATTAAAATTTTTCTGTACTTAACAGTTTAAAATTACCTTCTTTATTGCGGGGACAGTATTAATTTTTTAGGCGTCTTACAGGTAAAATACGATACGCGGTCGCAGTCTAATCCGATGGTCACTGACACTGACTTTAATGGAATGCATGGAAAAGTCACTTTGTTCTCGCAATGACTACTAATAAAAAAGGCACTTCAGAATTGCTTATAAATTGTTCCTGGGAGAGTATACCTTCGGACTTCCTTTGAATAGTTTCGCTCCTTTGATGCTTGCCAAACTTTAGCCTCCCCAAAAAATGTTACAGCCACCTATTAGCCCCCCTCTCAATAAAAATATCCTGGCTCCGCCACTGTAGAGGAAAGAAAATGGCACATGAATGCAATCCGTGTAACAATATGTCGCCACTGTGTCCATTAAATTAATGCACACAGTAGTGACGTAGTATGTAAGAGCATGTTTTATATAGCTTGTCGGTACATCTTCGATTATGTACCTCCCCCAACAGCACGGACCTGGTTACGCCACTGTTTTGTTCCCAGGTAAAACTTGAACAAAAACCGTGCTCAAATGGTAAAATGCTCTTTGAAGAAATCTCGTCCGTTAGCAACTATCTCCTTCGTCCCGATTTAACATTATCCTGAATCTCTTCATGTCCGATCTTTTTGAACCCTATTTTATCATGATATAGCTATTTTTTTTTGTTTTTTTTTCGTTAGTCGTTTCCCACACCACAGATAACCTGTTAAAACCTTTCTAGGTTTTTACCTTTCGTGATTCAATGAATCAAAGGAAATTTCCCTTTTTTCCTCTCTTCTACAATGGCTGCACCAGAGTTGGTGTCGCCCAACTACAAACCAAGAAGCTAGTGACAACAATTCTCTTACCTGGATGTAGTGTCGGTGCATGCTGAATCATCATGTTGTCTTTGAGCATCCGAAACAACGTCGTCTTTCCAGCGTTATCCAGTCCAAGGAAAACTAGTTTCATTGTCTTTCGGGATAATCCTGCCGTGAAAAAATGCGCACAATTACAAGCGGTTCCAACAATGCTTTTAATGAAATATTAGGGAGAAACAAATACGAAATTCGTGCAATTCAAACAATTACAATTATTTTGCACATCACTAAGTGAAAAGCACTCTGAATTTAGATAAATATGGCTTATTATAGGCTTTTTTAATATTTTTTGGTTAAAAACACTTATCTTCATGGGAAGAAATTCATGTTCGTGCTCATTTCTGCACTTGGCAAACAATTACACTAGACTTTCTGAGAGTTAATACTTTGCCATTTTCACATCACTTACGCTCTCCCTTGTCAGTTCTAGTTCAATTCTTAAAACACGTAGAAAGGAATAACGGTTATCTACTTACCAAAGAAATGCATTAAATCTTTCATCCAATTCCACCAAGTATACAATGTGGACATTTTATCATAACTTGTAAAGCCTGGTTAAATGTAATATAATGCTAAATGTGTGAACTAGCCAACGACTATAAGGCTGTCTTTCTAATTACGGCAATCTTCTTTCAAATTCCGTAAGGTTTAACTTGCGGTTGCAGGTTAGTCAATTTTCACGTTATTTCATTTGCTAGTTCACCTGAGCGATCTTCCTTCGCTTTAAAATCGTCCAAAGTTTCAAGAGTTCGTTTTATGCGCCAAACTTAACTTTTTACCGCCAACAGAGAAGTACTCAGACAATCGCAACTAGAAAAATCACCGAAATATCCACTTACTTTACTGCAACTTTGTATTCAAGCTAGTATACATGAAATTGCACCATGACACAAATCTAACCTTTATCACTATTTCTTCGCGTTCCGTCGTACAGATCTGGTTTTACTTGGATGACCTGTCATTTATACAAAATTAATCCCATTTAAAATGAATATTTGACGTTGAAAGGCATTACTAGGTAACCGCGTGTACGTGGACGAAATGACGTCCCAATTTTTCTTTGTGGGATTCGATCACGAAAAGTGATTCAAGGTTTCAATGAATAACAACAGGTGAAATATTCAACACGCTTATGCATAGATATATTTTATAAGCAACATACTTAGCAGTTCTATTGAGAAGCTATGTTCTCTGCGGACGACGTTTATTGGAGGCTGAAGGTCGAGGGTAAAACACGAACATGCAATGGCAGGTCACATCTGCGTGTGATTTGAAATAATTTCTTGCTTTTTTATCCTCTTTACGTGGTGATAACATATTTGTTTGAAATGAAAGTGCCACAAAGTACACAACTTGTTGTATGTAATAAAGGAAACCTACTGTTAACAAGTCTGAGAATTATCATTCCATGTCATATTACATTATATTGCACATCATTGCATGAAGTATCTAACTTTACGCAACACAATAATTAGTTCTGTAAGAGTTTTGTTGTACCATGAAAATATTTTTATGCGAGCTGTGTTTGATGTAAAGGAAAGTAAAAATCAATATAACTATACCCTTGTTCATCTTAAGGTAAAGCCTGGAATTCATGAATAGAGATTGCTATTGATTGATTCTAAGGCTGCCCTGTATAGATTTAAAGGCTGATTACATGAAGAAAGTTTCAGCCCGGTTGACCAGGCTGAAAAATTCCATGTAATCGCATGAAAAAATTTCAGCCCGAGCTGAAATTTTTCCATGTAATCAGCCCCTAGTGCCCTGACACGGTGTTCGGGTACGGGAACGTAAATGGTCTTAGTTTCGACTATTTAGCCTTCGCCATTTGGCATACTGAAAACTTAGGGAATCAGGAGTAAAAAGCATGGTCGCTGGTTCACATACTCGCAGACTTGTGGTTATGCCCAGGTACGTTGCCTTTGTACTTTGTGCCTTGCCTGGGCACCGCGATTTGGTCACCAAGTAAAATGATACCATTCGCAATGGTACCTGGTACCTAGCATTGTGTTGGAGTATTGGTACCTGATGACGTGCATAAATATTTCTGGTGAAGGAGGGGCGAAGACTTGAACATTTACGCCAGATTGTTAGATATTTAGCGTAGACCTTTCATTCTGGCGGGATTCCTCAGAGAGAGTCTAACTTTTGCCAAGAAACTAGTGCGGTCTCACGCTGGAGTGATAAATCTATTGCAGGTGTATCTTGAACTTTCCAAGATGGCCAAAAATTCTGACAGACGACGCGATTGGTCCAATCGGACAAGGAGAGACCTAAACAGATCCTCCTCAGTGGAGTTAAAGCATAACCAGCTTACGATTTGAATTGAATTTTTGAATTTTTCAAAAAATATGACCAAACTCGCTCAAGAAATATCCTCTGAAGAATGAACTAACTTTGAGTTGTTTCTATCAGAAGGAGGCTTCGGTGGCCATACCGGACATAAAATTTCACGACTTTTGCGTAGTCGGATAGACCGTGAAATTTGCCCAACAATTGACTAGTCCAGCTGGATGCACATATTGATAAAGTTTAGCATCCTAAATGGAATGGTGGGAATATTTTAGACTGAAGAATATAAATGAATTTGCAAATATGGATGATGCGCGGTCAGGTAGAGGCATAATGATTGGAGACTTTCTCTGACCAAAATTATATTTTATTTCGACGAGCTTTCGGCCACTAGACTGTGGTTATTTTATTTTATTTCGACGAGCCGAAAGCTCGTCGAAATAAAATATAATTTTGGTCAGAGAACGTCTCCAATCATTATAAATGAATTTGTAGGAATGTAAAAATTTTATAAAAATTTTTAAAGTTTGTAATAAGAATCTGTATTTTGGGGTAAAATTTGACAATCTTTATAAAGCTATCGCTCCATTACATTCAAATTGACATTCGTGGGGTTTTCTTTTAACATATTTAAGAGGCGTGTTCAGCAAACTTGACGTATATCCAACGTACCCAAATAGGCTTGAAATTTATTCACCAAATGGATTAGCATGACATTGACTTGATATTGTTGCAATGGAAACATAACTTTAAATCATGCCCTCCTCCACGGTAAATTTCTAGTCGAAGATTTTCAGATTTTAATGGAATATTCTCACATATATGGACTAAAGTCGGTTTCACGACCAACTTGGTCTGGATTCACGCCTAGGCTAAGCTGAACTAGCGTATTTGGAGGGGCCACCATGGTGCCCATGCCTCCCCTCTTGTATGTTGTTGCGTTAGAAACTTACACATATCTTTGATTGACACATTTAATATTACTGACTAGAACAGATCTTCGCTTTTCAATGAGTCACAAAACCTAACCCTGTTCACTGTAATTTCAATTTGTTAGCCATTCAGTCTTTGTGGTCGGCTTGTTGTCTACGGGAAATCCTGTCTACGCCACTGCTGCGCTGCATTAGGTCAATTTTAAGCCAAGCTAATTTATTCAGTGGATGGTTGTCTGGGCCGAGATAGCAAATTAAAGGCATAATCCTTGCTTCGAACACCAAAATTTTGCAGTCGATAAAAATTTTTCGTTGCATATTCTTTGCTCATTTAATTACCTTTATCCTGAGATAATGAGGATAGAACTCATGCGTCATGTCAACGGGGTGTATGGTGGGAGGAGAGGAGCAACTGTCCTCCCACAAAAATCCTAACCGTAGTCTGTGTTTTTTTGCATTGTTCATTGTTAATTTCATGCATGCTTTCAAAAAATTATCTGATATGTATAGGTTATTTTGAGGCAACGAGGGATTATGTGATTTATTCACCGAGGGCGTAGCCAGAGGTGAGTGAATTACACATCCCCGAGGGTTATTATATTCCACAAGGACTAGGTTGATTTGAGAGACAATTGCAAAGAGATGCTTTTGTTCTGAGGATCTTTCGGAATGCGTATCTAAAGTGCTGAATATAATACAATAGAGGTACGAACATCCGTAGTGGAATTTTGAAAAGGTATATTTAAATTGCAAAGTGTTTAGTTTGGTTGGTTTAATATAATTGAACTTGGTAAACATGTGTAGTAAGTCAGACAAGATTTTTTGAATGCAAAATTAGTGTCGAATGGAATCCGACTGAACAGGTCATGAGTACATAAGTTCTCTTCATACCTACCAGAGGGTTAGTTGAAAGGACAGAAGAGTCTGTTTCGCAAGTTTTACAAAGAAGCAAGGACTGCTTCATGAATGGCCAGCAACAAAGGAATTTAAGGTAGACCATAGCGATTCCAAAGCTAAGTCATGTGCTTTCAATATAAGCAACTGCTCATTTGTATTGAAAACGTGAGATGTTTTACACGCGTTTATAAGACTTGTTAAAATGTGTATTGTTGAAGTGTACTAGGTGTTACAAAAAATTAGAAGGAAGATAAGGAGTGGCGCAAGGAATATCAGATGTCATCCTGGAATCAGAAGTACAAGAAGCCATTAGGCGACTACCGAAGAACAAAGCCGAGAGTTATGACGACCTCCCAGCAGAGCTGTTCAAGACCAACAACCAGACGATGACACAAGTGATGTGCAAGTTGTGCAACAAGATCCTTGAGACAGGCGAGTGGCCAACTGGCTGGCTGAGGTCAGCGTCCATCCCGATACCGAAGATCTCGCGAACCATCGAGTGTGTAGACTATCGTATCATGGCCCTGATCAGCCATGCCAGCAAGATACTTCTACGAGTTCTACTGCAGAGAACACAGAAGACCGCTGAGGAGCAATTTGCTGATGTGCAGATGGGCTTTCGGAAGGTCGGAACGAGAAATCAGATCTTCAACATCAGGATTATAATGAAGAAGGTACGCGAGTTCAACGTGCCACTGTACATGGCCTTCATCGACTACAAGAAGGCATTTGACTCGGTGCGGCACTCAGTTTTGTGGACTGTGCCGAGGGAGATGGGAGTCAGCGGATCAGTAGTCAGACTACTGAAGAATCTCTATAGTGGACAGCAGGCGGCGGTTAGAGTGAAAAACGACTTGACGGAGTGGTTCACGATCAAGAAAGGCGTGCGGCAGGGCTGCCACGTGTCACCCATGTTCTTCAACTTCTACTTGGAGGAGGTGATGCGACGGTCAGCAGACGAGCTCTGCTGGGTAGGAATGTCTATCAGTGGTCGGGTTTTCAACAATCTTCGCTTCGCCGACGACATCGTGTTGATTGCAACATCACCAATAAGACTCCAAAGGCTACTGCACGAAGAGGACAGAGTCTCCAGTAAGTTCCAGTTGGAAATCACTAGAAAGAAGACAAAGGTAATGGCGGCCACCAGGGAACCGGAGGAACTGAACATATGGTGCCGGGGAGTCAAACTGGCCCAAGTGGACAAGTTCAAGTACCTGGGATCCATTATCGAGCAGACTGCAGACGGAAGTCACGAGATCAGGGCTCGCTTGGAGCAGCAGGATCAGCCCTCAAGTCCCTCAACCTCCTTTGGAAGGACCGCGCTCTACAGAAGAGCACGAAGCTCAGGCTACTGAAGAGGTTGGTGTGGCCCGTGGGCACTGTACGGCTGTGTGACGTGAACCCTGAGAGCAGCCGATATCCGCAGACTGATGTCGTTTGAGATGACATGTTACAGGCGTGCACTGAGGATCAGCCGGACCGCCCACAGAAGCAAGAACTGCCTGGAGGAGATGGAGACAGAGCGGCACTTTGTAACGACCGTCAGGAAACGGAAGTTACAGTACCTCAGCCATGTCATCAGGGCACAGAACCTCTGCACCCACATCCTTGAGGGCAGAATCGACGGGAAAAGGTCGAGAGGACGACAAAGACGACGGTGGACCGACGACATCAAGGACTGGACGGGGAGAACCCTGGAAAAGTGTACAACCGCCGCAGAGAGAGGAGTCAATCGAGAGAGCTAGTGAATGTATCCATGGTCCCCGACCCTCAGCAATGAGGATGGGATCAGTAAGTCAGTCACATGAGACCGGCACGAATTCAGACCGCTACCAAAGTGAAAATATTCTGAAGTGTTTACGTGAGACCGGAATGAAACTAAAGCCATGTTCTTGCAAACATTTCGGTTCGCATTCCGACTTTTTGTTCCCAGCAACAATGTTTTTCTTGTTCTTTGCCTTATGAATGGTTGATCTGGAGAGATTTCACGTTTCCATGAAGAAAGTTTCGTACCGGTATGAGTTCGAACCGGTCTGAACTCATTCGTGTCGGTCCAGCACCCAAAATGAGTGAGACCGGTCCTAGCTCATTTTTTGAACCGGTCTCATGTAAACAAGAACAAGGATTTGTATGGGATGCGATCTCAAGTCGTGCCCGTTTGACTTCGTACCGGTCTCATGTGATCAGCCCCTTAGACGGGAATATAAATTCATTGTTATACCATTGTTTTCCTTCATTGTTTTTGGTCCCACATTCCCATTTACTGATAGAAAGTGCCACCAGCCCTTTAGACAGTTGACAGGGGCTATTGAATATATTCGCCCCAACAGAACAAAGGAAACCGAGCCATGTAGAGTATAATTAATTCAATTGTTTAGTATGTAAACCAAATTTAAGGGTCATTGCAATTCTATATAACTCATTCCCCGCGAGACGTCTTCCTTTTACGAGCAAAATCGTCCGGCGTTGGCCGGAGTAAAATAGAAAGATTGATCTCGAATTTTTAGTTTACAAACCACGATGCACAAGGCAGCAGCAGTGTCTGAATTTGTGATACAGAACCATGTTTTATCAGTTATCATATTTACAGACACTGTCCCAACATTTCTTGGCTGGTACAAGGTTGGCTTGGTTCAACCTAGGTGGTCAGGTCCAACCCTAGTAAGGATGGCGCTAACCTTAGCAAACCCAGGCCAGCTATTTTCCGAGTCAGGTCATGAGTTAACCAGGGAGACAAGGCCAATCTCATAGAAGCCCCGCTTGAAATCACAAAGTTGACTTTCGCGATGCTAGAACAATAGGTCGATCTTGGTTCACGTGTGACAGCATGAGCAACTAAACGCTGTGCTATTTGCGTTTGAAACACCGAAGTGACGAAATTGTTCTCTTTCATGGGAACAAAAGTCCAATTGCACTCCATCCCGTATTTGAATTCATACTTATTTCGTCTTAAATATTCATACCTTAGCACAAATAAATGCATATTAATATGTAAATTTCCCGCCCTCTCATTTTTTCAACTTAGCTAGAACACTGCCTGTCAAGTTGTTATCACAGGGCGATAAGCAACAACAGTTTACCTGCGGCACACGGATAATTATTTCTCGATATTGCAATGCGATGGCAATCTGGAAGACGTTTTGAAATCTGTACAGTTGAACTTGCAAAGTATATGTTGTTAAGGTAGTGTCTTACACTTTCTATTTAACGTGACGAAGCTTTGAGAAATATCATTCTGAAGTCGTATGCAGGGAAAACGATGGCTATACATAGGTAGCTTCATCTTTTCTTGGGAAAACGTTCTGGGCTGGTTGAATGGAACGTGAACATAGGAATTTACATGGAGAATAAACAGAAAGGAAGACACACGACTGACACATTGTGTAGTAACACTTGTTTCATTCAAGACGTGATTGGCTCCATTTTAGTCTTCTCGTATTTATTCTGTACAAAAGATAAATGTTTCTGCACGCCATTGCGAAGCTAAATTCCATACATAAGCAATATTGATGTCCTCGATAGCCATGTGAGGTTAAACTAACATCAAAAAATACGTTACGGAGGAAATATAATTTATATTTTATAAAACGAAATCGTATCAGTTCAACAGCCCGTAGACAAATCAGTTATACAACTGCCTGAGATCGTATTACAGCAATGTTTGAAACTTCTTATCTTCGTTTACATAACTTTGTTACAGAATTACTATTTTGCATTCTTTGAGACAGATGGTATGGTCTAAATAAAAAATGCTGAGATGGAAAAAAAAACGACAAAACAAAACAAAAAACCCTCAAAAAAACTCCAGTTCAAGAGTATAGTAATATTGCAGTAAATATTTCAAAGTTATTCTTTCGCTGTATCTCCTTCTGCAGCGGAAAAAATTTCGTCAGCGAGGCTCTATCATTGCATTATCCAAATGAATTTTCGTGTGGTTATTTAAATAAACTGGGCCAACCATCGAAATCCTAAATTAGAAGAGACGAAAATAAATTACTAAATAGGAAAATGTGCAAAGAAATACCGAAAATTGCTTCATTCTCGGAAGATAAGTTTTTGAAGCATAAAACTGAATGATAAGGAACAGTCTGAAAAAACAGTTCTGTGGAAAATCGATTATTTTGATCCAGATTCCCATTTATGTGTAACTCCGTCACTGTGTAGAATTTGACTACAGTAATATGGTTGTGAAGGTTTTCTACCAACCAAACGAAGCCTGAACTTTCACTTCATGTATGAAGCAACTTCGAGCTGGTCTATATAAAGTAGTCCGTTCAGTTTCTCATAAGGAGATGAATTAATTTAAAAAATTGTGGAACGAAGTGCTTTTTGAATTAAGAAGTGTAAAATCTCTCAACAACACACAACTATACATGAATAATATTGTACATCGTAATGTAATCCAAGTAAAATTTCAACAAACCATACCTTCTCCATATCCTTGCCGTTTTAGTACACTGCACATATAAAGCTCAATGGGTCGCTGACCGACTTCTCTGGCTGACATATTACCCTACATCAAACAAAGAAACATTACCAACCAAAACACAAACCCAAGCACAGACATACACATCGACATATACCTGTACAATAAAATTACTAAGACATATCACTGACAAAATGCGAGTAGCCAACCCTTGCAATTCTTAGTGAAGTTAAACTCAATAACAAGCTCCATTTTCGTACTCCAGCGGCAATATGTTCTTTAATATACTCAACTTGCGTGGAGTTTAGACAGCCACATACAGGTTAGGCACGTTTTATAGGTTAGGCTATACTTCATCAATCACAAAAGATTGGGCCGGAAAATCGCCTGATTAGATGGAACCAAGGGAGGGAACAACGCAAGCACTCGACGCGGTGTTTGCGCTGTTATTTCCTCTTAAGTTTTTCATAGATCATCCCTCATCAAAATAACATCACGAACAGTTCATAACCAAAGTTTGCTTACAGCCAGGAGTCATTAGCACTTCACTTCCCAATTTCTTGTTTACCATTTATTGTTTACTAAGTTAATCAGTTTAGGACAACTCAATGATTCGTTGCAGAGCGAGAATTATTTCACTCCGATATCTCCAGGCACTTTTAGCCAGTTGTCTGAAAATTTCGGCGGTATTTATTACCTTTCCGGTTGTTTGCCCGTAAAGACCAAAATATTGTCTTATGTAATCCTCACTAGCAGCTCCTGGTAAGTCAATTTTATTGCCCAAAATTAGGACAGGACAGTGGGACAATTGTTCGTCTGCGAGAAGGCTCTACACAGAAACGAAATTTAAAGAAACTTTATAAGATTGTAAAATTTCATAACGAAGAAGACAGATACAGAGAAACAATAAAATAATTGTTAAACTCATCTTCAATTGTGCTATTCACAAATGGCTTAATCATTTCTTCTATATACACAATTATATCTTACGACCTAAATTTAAACTTCTATAAAACGACTTTATCATACGTCCAACTCAGCTTTAGACTCCGGTAGCCTGTTGATATCTGCAGTATCAATGATGAACACAATACCATTAACAGCAGGAAAGTAATCTTTCCATATTCTGCGAGCTGTAAAAAACAAATTCAAAAAGTTGACGTCAAGCATGAAAAAAATCCCAGACATTAAAAACAAAAAACAACTTGCTGGTACAATCTTATCAACTCAAATTAGGAAAAAATCTTTTAGCACAGTAGATTGCAATTTTGAGTACCACTGTACCATCTGCTGTTTTCGTAAGGGACTAAAGTGTGATAAAATGACTGGGGAAAACCGGCAGAATTGTAATTCGTTTACTTTCTCACTTTTCTCTTTGTACCACAACCTCGGCTAGTTGTAGGGGCATAAAATGTGTTTTTCTACGTATAACAGGTTTTCTCAAGCGTTGGTTATTTTCGCTTTTTCGCACTTTGAAAATTTGAAAATTGCACTTTTTTTGTAAAACAGAGAAATACAATTTCATTCCGGAAACGAAATAATGAAAATCGATTTTCTGAAAGGAACTTTTATTTAATTCAGTAGAAATATTGTACATCTGTTTAAAATGTGGTTCCCTTTTGGAACCACATAACTCGATTAACATATTAATCTTAACAGCTAAGGACGTAAAGGACAGTAGCTTAATAATTCGTTGAAAAAAGAACATAAAATTAATATGCTTTGACAGGTTTGAGAGAACGTTTCTGTCTACAGTAACGTAGGTTTGATGGACTTTTTTTCCTGTCTATTGCGTGTTTTCTGCTCATTCGATTTTTCGTGAATTTCCTAACAAAATGTTTTGTTCAAACCAGTTCTCATTAAAGGGAAAAATGTATCTCAAAAAATCGAGACAAACATAGTTACAAAACGTTGTCGACTTCTTTAGCCACGGTAATCAGTGATGTTGGATCATGGTCGGCAGCGTAGGAAGACGATTTGCAAAGTGTTATAGTTGCGTAGCACCTTAGCATTTGCGTTCTTCCTGAGTTTGGCCAATTTAAGACTCACTTCTAGACTGGTTAATCATTGAGTAGAACTGCGCTTTACATATATTTTTTAAAAATTTTCTGTTTCATATTTAGTGAGTTCTGTTAAGATCAGGGAAGCCAAAAGTTAAACACTTTTAGTCCAAGTTAATGGTATGTTCACATCATTCAAAATGTTGGAAATCCGAATTGTTGAAGGCCTTAGTTTATCTATCTACATGCAATATTCTAGCATTCTTGTACTGAAGCTTTAAAATGAAGAGTTGTCATTAAATTTAATTACAACACCTTGTCTGTGGCCACCAAGATCAAAAGTGGTAAAACGCATACCACCCATTGAAAGTTCTTCGGAAGCTGCAATTAATAAAGCAGAGAAATAGAAAACGATATTCAGTATGACCCGAAAAGTATTCTATTTTAGTTGAATATTCAGTGACGCATTCTGTATTAAACTTTTTAACTATTTTAATCCTATGTAGTTAATAAATTTAATTATTTAGTTGTTATATAGAGTAGTAATAAATTATAATTTGTATTTGTATTTCTTGTAATTGTTCACTGAAAAGCCCCATTTCGGGGAGTGTCCAATAAATTATTGTATTGTATTGTATTGAGGTAATTACATATACTTCTGGCTATCCAGCTTAACATAAGTTCTTTCATTTGATAGCAGATCGTTTGAAAACTTTTTTCGAAACGGTTTTGATGAACAGATTTTTTGCTAATTTAATGGCACAATTTACTAAAGGAAAACAGACTAGCAACTTTAAATTAAGGCAGAATCATTGCCGTTCATGTGAGACATGTTTCCCATCTAGTACAATTTCCCGTCTCCAGTTTGAATTTATTTCGAACGATCACCAGTTTCAAACTACGTTCACCAGACATTCCGAGATATAGCTGCATACACTAACATGTAAAAGAGTTCTGTGAGGTGAATCAGAATGAAAATCGAATGTCCTTGACGAAAACAACACTGTTAATCGATGTAAAATAAACTGATTAATTTATGGCTTATATACGACTCTACCATGAACTACGGATCGTTCAAAACAAAGCTTCCATGCAGGCACTGAAACTAACATTGAGAACGAATCTCAACTGAATATACAGTAAGCGTCAATAGGAATTTGACGAGACATTACTGCAATGTCTTACAAAGATATCAGTAATGGCCGAATCCACGGGTTAAGAACTGCTTGTCTTTAATGGCAGTATTAACAGAATTTTTTCTAACCCATCCTTACTCATTTTCATATACCACAGCTCCCCATATATATGTTATGAGCAGATTCTACTGCAAGTACAGCAAATTGATTTTTTAAACCTAGCAGTAGCTTTAACTAAACTATCTTTTATCTAAAAATAATATACAGTGTAAAAGGCAAAAGAAAGGCAAACTGGTCAATGTTTAGATGTTGCATTTACAGTAGTCACATACTTGGATGAAGCGTTGGTACATGCTGGGCCATTCTGTCATCTTTCAACATATGAAGTAAGGTAGTTTTGCCAGCATTATCTAATCCAAGGAACACTAGTTTTCCAGATTTCTTGTATAAACCTGTAAAAATTTTTTTAAATGTAGAAATTATATGGATATCAAAGCGTTGAGAAAAGGCATTAATCTTGAATTTCCAGAAAAAAAACCTCCTGAGTTTGTTTCAATTTTATGCCACACATTTTTAACAGGAAACGTGGCCATAACAGGCACATAAGTATTGTGAACAATGATCTGGTGAAGCTCTCTTTATTAAAAATTAATAAGGTAGGGATGATCGATACACCAATATACATGTACCAATAATGCGGCAACTTATTACCAGTTTTAAATCTTGTATCAGTTTGTTGGTATCACTTGTTCAGTTATAACAACTCATATGTTTGATATACCAGGTCTGGTTATACCCCTGCACTGAGATTGCCAGTCTATACCAAAGGAAATTGATTGTGGGACATTGTTATGCAACAGCCGTAAAAATTTTGAGTTGAAATGACTTTCTTCATACTAACGGCTAGCAAAGAGCTGTAAACTTCTTATAATACATCAGTACACTTTTTATTTGGATGAGTATGAATTGTTTTGAGGTGAAACTTGTCACACTGTGTTAGGAAAGGCCTGTCCCAAATGATTAAGTTGACAAGTCTGTTTTACAAAAGCCTGTATACTAGTAATATTGGTAATGTTTTGGTGGTGTACCAATCCTTAATATTCTTCACACCAACCAGCACTATGATGGAAATGAATATCTCCCCATTAGAAACTCCCATCATTTATCTTGTTGCCATGGACAGGGTCTACTTTCTAAACTTTTATTTAAGCATGCACAGTATGGGAAAAGAGAAATTTTAATGGTCTATAAAAACAAATGGAAATGTTGAAAAAACTGCTCAAGCAAATAAATGCAGGAAAATAATGTTGTTCATTGTGTGTACACTTATTGAAAAGGTGTCTAATAATTTTATTTACAGACATTTTGAATGCAAGACAGTTTATCCTATAATCATTTTATGTCACAACAAATGGAACTAACATGGTGTTTACACTAAAAAATGTGGAGAAATGCTGGAGAAAATGGGACTGGAAAATGTCATTAATAATTTCTTGCATAAGTTGCAAATGACTGACAGTGAGCAATAACATGCTACATTTTTGACATTTTGATGCTTGGTCATCTCCCTCAGACAAACAACTTCATCCAAGGCACCATTCATCTTACAAAAATTTCACATGCAATTTCATATGTGAAATTAATTTTGATATGTGAAGGTTCCATTTCATATTTGAGTATTTCATATGTGAAAACTTTTCCACTTTATATGTGAAATGAAAATTTCATATGCAAAAATGTTCCAGTAACTGGTTCCTCTTATTACAGTACATCAGCTAAATACAACTACCAGAATACTTTGCAGTTTTTTCATTTTTACACAAACATTGAATTCCCAAAGTGAATGGAAAGACAATTGCTCTGATTAACATTACAAACAAGATTTCAAAAGGCATTCTGGCAGTTGTGTTCAGCAGATGTATAAGGGGAACTGGCCATTCCATGTTTTTCACATGCAAAATAATGTGAAATTTTCAAAAGGGTGAGGTCTTTGCTTACTTTTATCATCAAGTGGACATAAAATACCCTACAATCCAGATAATACAAGTAATACTTACAAGCTATTGCCCAGGTTAATTTCTTTGTTTTGAAACTGTAAACCTTGGTTAATCTATTCCTGTCCTAGTGTCTCCACTTGGGGAGTAATACAGCTTACTTTTAACCAAGGTAAAATGATGGAAAACCTCTCAAGAGTGAAAGGTGTAAGCTTTCCTGTTCCATGGCTGTCCCCCTTTTACCAAGTAAATTTGTCTTGGACTAGCCAGGGTAAAATAATGGATAGAATATGTCCTGACATGTACTGGTTGACAACTACCAGGCAGTGGGACTGACCTGTATCTGCTGGATTAGTTGTCCTGCCCTTGAACAAACAAAATCTACAAAAACTACTGTAAAGCAATGCTAATTACTGATAATGATGCTGAAATACTATCTCCATACCAAGGTAGCTTAACATGTTGGTAAAGTAGTCCCAGAGCCACATTCTTGTAAGATGTTTTCTAAAACAAAAGTGATTACAACATTTTACAGATCTAGGAAATTCATTAAGTTTGACTATTTTCAGAATTAAAACTGAGCATTCTGCACAAATAATTGATGTCTATCAAATGTACACTATTCACCTGACATCTAGAAATAAATTTGTTATTGCATGATGAGCTGAATTAAATCTAGTTTGATGAAAATAACTTATTTCGTAGCAATGGATGGACCTGGAATCAGGCAAAAATAAAGTCTTGCGTTTCTGATCAGTGCACATGCCATTTTTTTCCCTTGTGTAATGACATATCTTTCTCACCTTTTTAACACTTTGGCTTCAAAAATGCCATCCAAATTTAAGGTTGTTCAACTGATGTTTCCTATTAAAACTGGTAATGTTTGCCAGGACAAATGTGAAGGCCATCCACACTGACTTGTGAAGGTTCATCTATTTGTTGTTGACCTTCTACTGTATTTACATTTTATGTCACGTGTTTCAGTGGTAATTGTCTTTAGGGCTCAAACTATCTATTTTTTTGGCCTTGTACCCTGTGATGGATCAGTTAGTTTACTTCAATGGGTAAAAATAAGTTAAATAAAATAATGATGATGATTATAATAATAATAATAATCAATAATAATAAGAATTACAATGTGAGGTTGCAAGGTTGTGGAAAATGAAGAAGGTTGAAGTGATTCCAGTGGTGGTGGGAACATTGTGAATAATTACAAACAGGACACAATTGTGACTGAAGAAAATAGAAGATGAAGTGAGAGTGGAACTTATGCAGAAAACCACATTACTAGGGACAGCTAGAATATTAAGGAAAGTGTTTGATGCTTGAAACTGGATGAGAGGATATTAATCTGGGGACCATTGGTCATAAGTCATGACCCACTCCCTAGGAAGTTATATAAGCAAATTAATTGCCTGCGTGAAGATAATAATAATAATGCATCAGTGCATTAGGTTCTGTACCACACAACCTCGGTAAATATTTGGACATACTGGAGGTCAAGTATGACATGAACATACTTCAGAAGTGTTTGCAGCCTTACCTGGTGGGATAGTGGGAGCCTGTAGCAGGCTGAGACCCCTTCCACTGTCCTTAGTTTGATGTATGTGAGTTGTAATAATAATAATGAAAAAACTTCTACTTGTTGCCTAAGACTTTAATGCTATGTTTATCTTTGCTTTGCAAAATTATGTAGCCTAGTTTTCTTGGAAAGTTTTTGTTTTGAACACTATTTTAGATGTTGTGAGGTGACTATCACTTAATTTTGCCAAAGACATTAGGCAGTAGCAATCAAATATGAAAGTAAGTGAGAGTAATTCTGTTTGTATAAGTTGAATGAACAAACTTCTTCAACAAAAAGCACTTGGAAAATGGCCAACTAACACTGTAGATAGCTTTAGTCTTAAATTAGTATATCCAGCCATAAAACTGCCAACAAAGGTACATGTATTTTCTCTGTCTTGTTGGTCAGCCACCAAGTTAAGGAATCATGGGAGCACATATCAAACTGTCAAGAAATTTATACAGGTTTGTGTGAACAAAACAATATTCTGCTCTTGTTTTGTTGCCATGGAATCTTGTGAACAAAGTCTAATGTTCAGGTTTCTCTCAGGTCAAAATGTAGTGCATGTTAGAATAACTAGCCAAATAAACTGTTGCCCTTGAGAAGTTTGAAGTGGTTGAGGAAGACATCTGGATATCAAAGGCAGTGTTGTCAATGAAAAAAAAAGTAAGGTAAGCACACTTCATTTGCACTACTTTGCATCTATAAACTGCATAATTTTAGCATTTCATGATAGGAATCTTGCTCCAATTTTACCAAGCAAGAACACTGAATGTTTACTAGCAAATATCTGTCATTTCTAATTTGTGTATGTATACTAAACCAAGATACTTGAAGCCAGTGCAATAAACTACAACACCACAGCATATATCTTGAATCACACAAAGGTGGCAAGTTCCTATTTGTTTTATATTTTAATCTTGAGCCCAAAAGTTGACACACATCTCATTTCCTGAACATTCTTATGCCTAGTTTTCATAATTATTAGTAATTATATAGCTATTATTGCTATAATTGCTGTATTCATTTAGATCACTTTAAAATGACCTCAGCAACCCCAGCAGCAATGTGGAAACTGTGCTTACACCAATCCACGGGATTCCAATAATCAAAATGATCATAATAATATGATATGGAAACCATGCTTACAGCAATCCAAGGGACTTCAAGTAATCATTCTGTCTCAGTGATTATGGCAATTGCTCAAGGCTCTGAGAACAGGGTTTCAATATGATGGCTTCAATCACTGACAACAACCAGGTTATTCTTTTGATCAATCTCAATAATCATACCTATTGTAGTGATTGTATGCAATTCAGGCTTTAATTTGATTCATTTGCCTTTGCTAGATAATAAAGCTATTTTTGCAAATTAGAAAAATATAGAAACAAATTTTTTCTGCCACAAGTTTGACCACATGGCCTTCTTATGCAAGAGAATGGCAGCCCATCAAAAAATCAAAACAAAAGCCAATTAGGTCAAGTTCAAGTAGTTGTTTTGATTGTAGAGAAAGATGTTTTTCAGGCAAAAAAGTTGCATTTATTCATGTTTGGACCTCATCTGGCAAGTGCAATTTATGAGAAATTATTTATCTTCCTGCTTGATCAATAGTACTAGCAGATCAACATTGGGAGCATATGGGTGAACATGAATATAAAGTGCGGGAGTCCAGTGTAGATAGCTTCGATAAAACAACGGTGTTCTTGAAGTTATACACTAGCTAAAGGGTAGAAAAAAAGCTTCTTGACGTTTCAGGCGAAGGCCCTTTGTCTAATGCTGCTCCCGATTAATCAATTATTTTTTGGCAATCGATTATTCTTAAAAATAATCGGATCATCGACAATAACTATGCACAGCATGATATTCACCTCAACTTTCTTTCTGCAATTAAAAAAAATGCGAAGAGATAGCATTCTCGCGCTCTCATTGCAGTCAATAGTGGTCTCGAAGAAGCGTGCAGCACTTCAGCCAGCTGTTCTTGATGCACTGTTATTTTTAAACAAAAACAATATGTAGGCAGTCAAAGTGCATATTTCTTTATTTTGGCTATTTCTCTGTGTTTATATAATTATATTATATAAGTTTTTTTCTTGAGTTTTTCTACTGGAAAATTTCAAAACTTTAAAAACATTAAAACACACTCCTTTCTTTGAAAGGACAAACCACTGTGGACATGTTATGATTTAATTTATTCAATACAATTAATCAATATTAATCGATTGTTGACAGCGATTAATCGATTATGGATATAAACCGATGGGAGCAGCACTACCTTTGTCCTTTGGACGAATTACGTAACATCACTGTACCTATGTACCTATCCATCTCAATGGTAACTATAATTTTACATGTATACTTGCCCACTCTAAATGATTTTATTATACAAAAGGAAACATGAAAATTAAAGAATTAAAATCTATTGTAATTGATCCTTTTATCCCTAATATAGCAAATTAAAATTTTATTCCAGCTAAAGGGCCTTCGCCCAAAATGTCGAGAAGCTTTTTTTCTATCCTTTAGATAGTGTATAACCTCATGAATATAAAGCACTTGTCTTCTTGATTGCACTGCAAAGGGTTAACCTATCCATCTCAATGGTAACTATAATTTTACATGTATACTTACCCACTCTAAATGATTTTATTATACAAAAGGAAACATATGAAAATTAAAGAATTAAAATCTATTGTAATTGATCCTTTTATCCCTAATATAGCAAATTAAAATTTTATTCCAGCTAAAGGGCCTTCGCCCAAAATGTCGAGAAGCTTTTTTTCTATCCTTTAGATAGTGTATAACCTCATGAATATAAAGCACTTGTCTTCTTGATTGCACTGCAAAGGGTTAACCTATCCATCTCAATGGTAACTATAATTTTACATGTATACTTACCCACTCTAAATGATTTTATTGTACAAAAGGAAACATATGAAAATTAAAGAATTAAAATCTATTGTAATTGATCCTTTTATCCCTAATATAGCAAATTAAAATTTTATTCCAGCTAATCTGAGTCAATTTTAGTTGGCAGTGGGGGTAGTCTGAGTATTTAATCTCAGCTACAATAATTACTTGTTGTATAAGATCATTGAAGTGGGTCTTTCCTTGGCTGGTTCACTGGTAAAACAATACATGATTACAGGATTATGGTCATCCTTCCAAAATGCCACGATTAGGTTGAAAAACCCACACTTATATCTTACCAGCCACTGCAATGTGTATTATATACATTTGTATGACCCTAAACATCTTGACTTGTCTAATGAATATGTTTCACACAGTGTTACATCAAAGAGTGACAATTTTCTTAGGACTTTATAGACGATATTTATAGATACAATTGTAACTAATTGCAGTATGAGAAGTTAGTACAGTGATGTTACGTAATTCGTCCAAAGGACAAATCATGGTTTTTGAATTGACTTTGAAAGGTAAACCTTTTTGAAGTCTCTATAACTTTTACTAACATGGCAACCTGTGAAATTCCCCACCATTGAACACACCATCTAAACTTTAACGTCGCCATATTTAAGCCATGTATAAGTTAAAACCAGAGGTACCAGGGACGAGGAGGCACGTAGGATTGTATTACCAGGTACTTGATCGTTAAGCAACTGATGGACGTGTTATCTAGCACTGGACATAATAATTACTGCACGACTGTGACACATCTAACATATAGTATAATAAAACATCTAACATATAGTATAATAAAACATCTAACATATAGTATAATAAAAAGGAAAATCGGTCCCATAACAATGTGCTGACGACTTAAGTCTAAAGGATTCCATAATGTTAATAAACTATGAAAAAAGCAATAGCAAATCTGTAATTGGCACATCAAAATGCACAGTACACGTCATTCGTACGTCTTGTAAAATTAGTCCCAGCTAAGTCTGAAAAAAGAAGGTATTAAGTCACAGTATTTCGACTTACCAATGCTTTTATTGTGGTATAAAAGTATATCCAAAAGTTAGATGCAATTGTTGATGACTGGCCCAAGCAGGAGCGACCGACTCTGGAAAACTGGGTCGAGCCACGCGTAAAACATTCTACGATCCCGGATGTTTTAGTTTGAGCAAAACGAACGCGGGCTCTAGGTTGAACAATTCTATTTCAGAATCATCCTCAGGGTATTATGAAACGATAACCTCACAATTAACCTACACTGCTGAAGTCAACTGAAAAATGTTGACTCGAGCGGGATTTGAACTCGCACCTTCGGGATACCAGTTGACTTCGGCAGTGTAGGTTAATTGTGAAGTTATCGTTTCATAATACCCTGAGGATGATTCTGAAATAGAATTGAAACACTGCACATCCATCCTCATGGATAGCGTTAAGTTGTCACGAGAATATCTCGTGCACCTAAATTGGATAAAACTCGCCTCCAATCCCTGTGGACTCGATAGCTCAACAGGTCGAGCGGCGGACCGGTATTCCGAAGGTGCGAGTTCAAATCCCGCTCGAGTCAACATTTTTCAGTTGACTTTGGCAGTGTAGGTTGTGAGGTTAAACAATGTGGTCCTTATCTTTAAAAAGATTTTATTGACTAATGTTTCGTTACTTAACCAGTAACATCATCTGAGTAATTATTTACAGGAGTTGAGAGGCTTAAATAGCTAACTGTTACAAAAATAGTGATGAAAGAAAGTCACAAAGGATTAGCGGAACGATTAGCAAGAACAATTATCGGAAGGAGTGCGAATAGTCAAGTGGTGAAGAATTAGACGTGTGAAGAATTTAATTAGAGGGGAGGGGAAAAAAAAAAAAAATAAAAAAAAAATATGTCAAGAATTAACGTTAAAAAAGTGCTAAAGGAAAGGATCTGATATTAGCGTTAAGAGACGGTTGCATTCTAGAAATTAACAGACTTTCTCGCAGAAGAACGTCAAACTGAGTAGAACCAGAGGATAAGATTTCGAAATCATCAAAAGAGATTTCATGGTCGGTTTTCACCTTGTGTGAAAGGACACTAGATAGTGTAGAGTGTGAGAGCGGTTTTCCAGTGTAGGCTGAAATACCTAAGTGATCGGAGATCCTCGTGTGTAATAAACGGCATGTTTCGCCTATATACGACGCCTGGCAGCGTCGGCACGTGAATTTGTAAACAACATGGGATCTCAATTTGAGTGGTAAGCGATCTTTAAAACGGAAAAAGTTAGACAGACGAGAAACGGGCCGAAAAGCAATACGAATTTGGAGGTGTGGATAGGCTGACGAAAGTAATTTAATAACTTGTTGACGAATTTGTAGGCCATGATTTCCGGTAAAAGGTAAAACTAAAGAGAGTAAGAGCCTAGGTGCCGTAAGAGGTTTTACTGGAGGATGAGAAATTTTGTTTAAAAAAATTCGAAAACAGTGGTCCAAGAATCTGCGTGGATATCCATTTTGTTTTAATAAAGTTTTCAGTTTCTCAAGTTCAGCGTGGAAAATATCGTAAGAGGAGCTTAGTTTAAAATAACGAAACATCAAAGTGTAAATTAATCCCTTTTTAAACACGAGGGGTATAAAACTTTCAAAGTTGGTAAAAAGCCCGGCGAAAGTTGGTTTGCGATAAACTGAGGTAACAAATGAACCATTAGAGCGTTGGATTTTAATGTCAAGAAACGGAAGTGTTTTGTCAGCTTCAATTTCACAAGCAAAATTAATGCAGGTGTGTTGAGAATTTAGATAATCTAAAAAGGGAGTAATGTGGTCTTTAGATTTAACCAAAATAAAACAATCGTCAACGTAACACCTGTAATATATGGGTTTGAACTGAGCGGGGCAATTTTTAAGCCAATTTTGTTCGTGATATGAAAGAAAAATGTTGGCAAACAAGGGACCGAGAGGCGAACCCATAGTGACACCTTCAATTTGGTCAAAAAACCTACCCCTGAAAGTAAAATGACAATTTTTGACCGATAAATTAAGGAGTTACTTAAGCTGTTCGCAAGAAAAACCTTGAAATAATTGAGCGGAAGAAAATAACTGATCGAGAATAATATCTATGGTTTCATCAATGGGTATGTTGGTGAAGAGTGAGGTGATGTCAAAACTGGCCATTATTAAGTTACTAGAATTAATATTGAGGGAAATAAATCCTGAATGAAAGAGAAAGAATCACTAACTAAGTACGGGCCTAAGGAAAGAGGGCGAAGCAAAAGAACGAGAAACTTAGCTAAATTATAAGAATGAGTACCGATTGCCGATAAAATAGGTCTTAGAGGAATGTTGGTCTTGTGTACCTTTGGTAAGCCATATATTATACCAGGTCGGGAACCAGTTAGTGACAACTGTTTAAGCTGTTCATCGGTGATCGTGTTGGTCTTCTTAAGTTCTTTGAGAAAGGCCTCTCAACCTCTCAGCCTCAACCTCAGAAAGGCCTCTAAGCCTCTCAACTCCTGTAAATAATTACTCTGATGATGTTACTGGTTAAGTAACGAAACGTTAGTCAATAAAATCTTTTTAAAGATATGGTTCCATTATGGCTTTATTTAAACTTGTTTACTGGGCTATTATATTCTTAACTAAACTTCGTTTCCCACCTGGCTGTTCAATCGCAATGTGGTCCTTATTTTCCCAGGTCGCCACAAGAACGTAACCACCATTGAACATTAAAAAGACTGGAATGATACCTCGTAGTACCAGACTCCCTAATCCTAACTCTAATCCTGATTCTAACCATAACATTCAGGATAATTTTGAATCTTAAGACCATTGATATTTCAAGATTGTCCTCAATCTTAAGGCCGGTTCACACTGAACGCGTAACGTAACGCCGTAACCGTAAGCCGTAACGCGTGAAAATTAGCACCATCCAAATTAAATGGTGTCGTTCACAATGAACGCGTCGCTAACGATGCAGCGTTGCAGCGACGCGTTCAGTGTGAACGACACCATTTAATTTGTATGGCGCTAATTTTCACGCGTTACGGCGTACGGTTACGGCGTCGCGTTACGCGTTCAGTGTGAACGGGCCTTTGAAGCCTATTTTCCACCAGGTGGAATTTTTCGCTCGAAATGCATTTTCCGCCGGAAAATTTTCCGAGCGAAAACGCATCTTCAATTTCCACATACGCTCAGCGGCGATCGGAAAATAGAGCCCACCAAATTTGAAAGATCAAAAAACAAAGATGACGCCCATAAGACGACAACACTTGCAAAGGCTGTTAATTTTAATTTTACTTCGAAGGAGACTTCGCCGTCAAAATGAGAGGTACAAGGAAAAGTTTTGAATGTGAAAAATATACGAGCAGCGCAACTTTGTGGTTGTTGTTGTTGGGCTGAACAAAACAATTCATTTCAAGAATTTACATCCAGTGTACTCAGTCCATGCACACTTTGAGAATTTCCTGACAAGCGAAGCAATTCTTTTAACGAGTTAATACCAAAGCTACTTATGCGAGCATCACCTTCCATGTTGTTTTCCTTTTCTTGCGATCTGATTGGTTATTTCACTTTAGCGGAATTGCGGAGGCGGAAAAAGTCGGATCGTTTTCAACTTTATCGCGACAACGCCAATGCTGCCAAGCGGAAAAATGAATAGCTACTGCGCATGCCCAATATTGATTTTCGGGCGGAAAGTGCATTTCGAGCGAAAAATTCCGCCTAGTGGAAAATGGGCTTAAGTGAGTGGATATCAAGTAAACAAAGTACGTATATTTTCGGGTCCCAGTCTCCACACGGTTACCTGGTCTCAGTGGTTACGTTCTATTACCGACCAGTCTCCCTGCGTTCATTCAGGTTAATTTAACTCAGCTGAGTAAATATTAAACATTTAACCAATTGACTTACTTGAACAAACATTGCAGCACTGAAGATTTGTAAAATCAAGGAAAAAATCTGAACTGCAGTTATGCGAAATTTACAGTGTAGTCTCGAAAAACTTAACTCTTTAAAACTGAAGTAATTAAGTAGTTTGTACCAGTAGCCATTACCAGTCGACAATTTAAGAAAATAGAGGTTTGACAAGGACTTTGAAATAAAGTCGAAATATTACCGTTTACAATCGTCTTGTTTTCACTTAAATCTTAAGTCTTCAAGATGTTGTTTTTCGGAGTTTGTTTCTTGCTCTAATCCGTTTGTAATGTGAAGAACAGCCACACTTTCACAATAACAATGACGCGTTGCTTGGTATGTCAGATACAGGGCTGCAGGGCCGCCGAGAGCCAAGATGAGCCCAGGGTGAAGGTAGTGTGGCGGGGTGCCTAAATTTTTCTGACATCAGAGACCAGGGGAATTTGAAACAAATTTTTACACGCATTCATATTGTATAAATGATACTTATTGACTGTTCTACCGGATTTGAATATGTACACGAATGATTTATCCTAACACGACCGGCAGCGGGTCTCTTGCCTGGAGCGGGCCCCGGTACAGTTGCCCTGGCTACCCCCCTTCTTGACGTTCCTGGTCAAATATGTTTCTCTTCCATCCACCTAGCTTCTTTACTTGATTGTGGTCAACACTCATAGTCACTTCGCTCTTAATATCCACTGACTTTATATAAAATGGCGGAAAACGGTAAGCAATAAACAATGAACAGAACCGAGGCGGATTTAAAGGTGAGTCCAAATCCGGATCAGCATTGAATCGATTGATATCTACCGCGATCGTTGCTAATCACGATCGAGATCCCGATAATTTTGCACAGTGTAAATATCTAAGTCAAAAAATAAAAAATATAATTGATTTATCTTTCATTAATATCCTTAATTCCTAGTGGGTGTTTTTGGAGAGGGTACCTGCGAATGCTGCCGATTACGAACTAATCTAAGTCTCTGAATTGAATTTTGGATTCAGAGAGTTGTTTCGAACCTTATATCTATTTAGTCAATACTCTCACTTTTTTACATAAGTAAATTGACATGTACATTAAAAAAGTAAAGGACTTAATAATCTGGCTGTTTAACTATAATGATTGTTGGAATGGTATACAACCTTGGCTGTTGTATTAAAAACTATGCCTTATGTTTATCACTACAATGATTAAACTGAGTTATCAGAATGGTAAACAAATACTGAAAACAAATCTCTTTTCCATTAAAACATTTGCTCTTAGTTTTATATGATGGATGTGACTTTTTTGACAGTCTGAGGTCTTTCACTTTGCATTAAGCCTCCGAAGATCAAAAACTTTGCCCGTAGTACGAAAACAAATCATCACACCAAAGTTACAATCATGAAATGCAAACCAGAGGATGGCAGAAAGATAGATTGAAAAAAGCGTAGGAGCAGGGATGTCACCTTTCTTCACGTCGTTGTCGACAGATATTTGTTCAGAAAGCTGGCCATTGAAGTTGACTTGAGCCTGCATATTGCGATGGAGTAGCCTAGACATGTCGATAAAGCTTGGGGAACACCCAATTTTGCCTAAGATTCTCCAGAGAGCATCACGATCGATGGTGTCTGATGCCTTTGTGAGATCAAGACTTGATACAAAGGCATACGTTGTTCAATAGACTTTTCCTGGAGTTGTCTACCTGTAAAGATCATATCAACGGTACCTCTCCCTGATCGAAAACTACACTGTGCCTCAGGAATGACTTCAGGACAAACTAAATTAGTGAGCCGATTTAGAAGACCTTGCCTACAGCCTCGAGAAGAGAAATGCCACGATAATCGCCGCATTTGCCCTTGGAGACCTTACCTTTATGCAGTGTGATAAGAATTGCATCCACCCAGTCTTGAGGAAAGGGTGAACCGCGCCAGATGTCCAGAATCACAGAATGAACTGTGCGGTTAAGGTTCTCACCACCATGACGTAGGAACTCTACCGGAATGCCTTCAAGACCAGGAGCTTTGCCAGTATTAATTTGCTTAATAGAGTTTATGGTTTCATCCAGAGAGGGTTCCTCATCAAGACTGTAAATACAATCGCGCTGTGGAATGCTGTCAATGGCTGCATTATCTACTACTGCTGGATTGGAGAAAGGATCAGTGAAGTGCTCAGTCCAACGTTTCATGATTTCATCTGGAGTTATAAATGTGGTTAAACCGTCTTTCGACTTCAAAGGGACCACAGGTGACGATTTGGGGCCAAAAGCTTGATGGAGCAGACTATAAAGGTTCTTATAATCCTTTCCATCATATGCAGATTAAACTTCCGCAGAAAGATCAAGCCACCATTGGTCCTTAATTTGGCGAAGTCTTAGCTGGACATTACGACGTACATTGTGGTATTCAATCTTCAGCCTCTCTCTCTCCCTATCAGTACAATTAAGTAACTTCTGATGAACCTTTCGCTTCTCATTCAAAAGACTGTTTATTTCAACACTATTATCATTGAACCAATCCCTGTACTAAGTCTTCTTGAGACTCAGCACATCCATACCGGTGACAAAAACCATCTTCTTAAATCTTTTCCATGAACAATCATCAATGCTAAGAGAATCAAAAGCATCGGACAGTTCTTTCTTTACGTCAATCTAAATCTTTCAATTTAGCAACATCAATGCGTTTTGGTACTTTTACACTAGACATTCGAACCTTTTTACGAATAGCAACCTTAAGCTTTGCTCGAACCGTCATGTGATCAATATCACAATTTGCACCTCGCATTACACAAACCTTGCATACGTTTCTAATGTCACTACGTCGTGTAATGACAAAGTCAATCGTATGACCATGCTTAGAACGTGGATGGAACCATGTAGCCTTTTTTTTTTCTTCTGACGGAATAATGTGTTAGAATTGACCAAATCAAACTCTGAACAAAGCTGGAGTAACATAATGTCCATTGCTATTCATTTTTCCAATGCCATAAGGGCCAAGTAGATTCCAAGTGTTATGGTCAGAACCAACGCGGGTATTAAAATCACCAAGTAGCATGAGATATTTTTCTTTAGGTATAGAGGTTAATAGAGACCGCAATCCTTGATAGAATGACATTATAACATCGTCAGTAGATGTTAAGGTGGGTGCATACACAGAAATGACTGACATGTATCTACTAGAAGAGAGATGAAGACGTAGTCTGATTATACGATCATTTATAGCAGATGGACGCCCAATCCTGTCTTCAAAGTGTTTCGAACGGCAAAGCCAACACCGCCCTCACGTTTTTCTCCCTCTGGTTTACCAGACCAAAACAATGTATAACCAGATTATACTTCAGTCAACTGGTCCTCACCTGAAAGACGCGTCTCTGACAACGCAGCAATATTGATGTTACATCTTGCTAATTTGTTTGTGACGAGAGCAGTTCTACGCTCAGGTCGTTCTGAATTCTCAAGATTGATTAGAATTCTGACATTCCAACAGCATAGCTGGAGTGGAATTTTCTTTGCGAAAAATTTTTTGTTGTTACTATAAGTGGATAGCCGTCAGCCACAGACAACTGACCAGCTCAAGGTAAGGCAGCAATGTTTGGGATACCTTTTCTGGTCCCCTCCCAAGGTACTTGGGTGAGCAGCGTTCTCCTGAATAGGCTGCTCAGTCACAAAAGTCTTAAAAGTCACACTCAGACTTATCACCTGAAGAGCTTAAGAGCGAAAACGTTTGTGAACAAAAGTGAAAATTTCAGTGGTTATGTTCAAGTTATTATCATTATTCACCCTATAGTTGACTAACACAATTTTTTCATATGCAAAACTCGTGTTTGGCAAGTTAACAATTTTATATATATATATATATATATATATATATACATATACATACACATACAGCATTTCTGGTTCAAACGTAGAGCCCCCCACTATATGGGGCCCCCAGCATTTGTTGGTCTTGCCATAGTGTTAATCCACCACTGGCATCATGACTGGATGCTCATGGTGTATGAATGGATCAATGGGGATACCTAAGAAGGTAATCAATATGCTACGGAAACTGATGAATGACTGGAAAACGCAACTGGAAGAAAATATTGGGGATTGAAAACTGCAGAGCAGATGGATCAACATACAGTGTGGCTTCTTGCAAGGAGATAGTTATTCACCGGTAGGATACTGTTTGACTTAAAATCCAATCACAATGGTTTTGGAGGCAACGAAATGTACAGGATGGAGCCTCCTCGGGAAAGACTCACAAAGAGAACACACAGCTTGTTTACGTATAACTTGAAGTCCTAACAGGAAAGCCATAAGCAAATGGAAGCTGTCAACAAAATAATTGTAAGGGCCAGTGATGATACAGGAGCAGTGTATTGTGTGAAGAGATGTGCAGAGGTTTTGTTTAAACAAGGAGAGATGATCAGTGGCGTGCTGGCCTGTCTTTGTCGGGAGTGTCCAAAATTAACATTGGCGTCCCATCCCTTTTAAAATTGATGCCATGGACTGACGCGATTGTCTGTAGATGTTTGGGGACTGGGAAAATGCTACTTATTCATTTCCAAGTGAACTCTCTATAGTTGTTATTTACAGTTCTGTTGAATCTTGGATAATATTAAAGTGTCCCATAGCAATGTACAACATTGTCCAAACATCTAATAATACTATATAAGACAACTATGTGTGATATTTATAACTTCTAGGGGGGTCCAGGGGCATGCTTCCATGGAACTTTAGAAAATCTAATTTCTCTAAAATGGCATTTTCTGCATTCTGAGAGTATTTTGATCTCTGTATATACATAGAAAGTTGTCCAATCTCATTGCCAGTTTTACTTTGCAGTTTTGGTCAGTGGCCTTGACCCGGATTATAAGTTCTTTCTTGTTAGAAATTTAGGACAACATTGGCAATACATTCCACTGATCTCATATTTTTTTTTTTCTTTTTTTGAGGTTTAATTTGAAATTTTGAACAGTATTACAATTTACAGTTCCTGTTTACAGACTCAGGGTGACTGTATTAGGACGATTTGCGACTTGAGTTATTTTGGTTCAGATTAATAATAAATGTTTGCTTCCATTATGTGATGTCTACTCATTTTGAATTGTTTTTCATTGTCTTTGAGGCTCTTTTCCTACTTAAAAACCTTATTTTAACTTGTTTCTCTTTTCGACTCATAAAATTCTGACAACCACTTTTGTATCAATTTGTACACTTTTTGGCACCCCCTTGAAGCATTTCAAACCCTCTAAAAATCTTAACAAGGGATCATGCTCCCCCTGACCCCCTCCAAACACCTCACTGGAGACGATCAAAGGAGAAGGCTTGATACTGGATAAGAAGGCAGAGGCACTGGATCCGGAGAAAGAGGGATTTCACAAATTCCTGGGGTTGGAACAGGGAAACCAGTTTGACAAGTGAAGGGTAATGTTAAGAATTAGGAAGGAAATGCAGAAGGGGTTGGAAAACCTGGTTGACTTAGAGCTGTATGATAAGAACTTCATGAAAGCAATAAACTGCTGAGTCATACCAGTTGCAGGACATGCTATGAATGTGAACCAGTTCACCAAAAAGGAACAATAAAACCTTGACGTGTTGGTGAAGGAGACCGTACGCAGAAAAGGAATGCGTAGAAGACAGGGAAACGACAAACGGCTGTACGTGACTAGGCAGGAAGGTGGGCAAGGTTTAATAAGTTTAAGACAGGTATATAAAAAGGCGAAAGTGGGTGTGGCACCATACATGGTACTTAGTCCAAGTTGCTGGATCAGGGTTGCATGGGAGAGAGGGTACAACAGCAAGCATAAAAGCTTCAAAAGAGAAGCGGAACAGGCATTGAGGGAAATAGGACTCGAAGTTGACTATAGAGAGGAAGAGATCTGGAAAAATGGAGAAAAGGTGGAGAAGGATTGGTCAGGTTGTTGGAAGGAGCTGAAATAGGAAATGAAAAGAGGATACGAAGAAAAGCTGAAGAATGAATGTAAAGAGAAAGTGATGCAGAGCTAAGTATTTGTCGGGCAGGAAAAAGAAAGCCACTTCTGGTTGAACGTAAGTACGACAGCAGAGAAGACAGCTGGAATAATGAATGTGCTGGAACAAATGGTTGAAACCCGGAAATGGAAAGCAATGCAAGGAATTGGAGACACAGACGGAAAGTATAGGTTATTTGGACAACACGACCAAAATGCTCATCACCTACTTGCAGGACGTGAAATGCTGGTGCGAGCTGAATACCTCTCCAGACACAACAATGCATTGATGGTTTTAGCAGTCAGTTGAACTGTAGAGAAGGAACTTTTAGCTGAAAGCACAGTATGATAGGGGGGTGGGAGATGGAAGAAGGGGAGATGGAAGAAGGGGAGATGGGAGAAGGGGCATGTACTCAAGGATAAAGAATTAAACTCTGCTGGGACTTTGAGTACAAAATGAGAAAAACAAGTACAGTAAAAGTAGACCGGACATGACTCCGGAGGATTTAAGAGGGAAGAAGATATGGATAGAGGATATGTCGTGCCCACAGGAGAACAACATAGAGGAAGTAACTCGAACCAAAATATGAACAACTTGCGTTTTAAACTAAGGAGAAGAGACTAGGATATGCTGTGGAAGTAGTACCAGTTATCATCGGATGTCTAGATAGTGGTGTGGAAAAGACGAACAAAGTGGTGGCAAAATTGGTCAGTGAGGACAATGCAACACACAGTACTTTTAGAAAGAGAGACAACCATAAGGAAAGTTTTAAGTGGAATAATACAGTCGGAGTAAGCCTCGGACAACAATCCAACAATTATTGGTGGGAATTCGTTTATGACCAGGCCTTTGTTTTCTTTTGAGTTGGCTACAAATCAACATAACAATACTTGGATTTATTGACAAATTCAACAGCAATATGTTTAATTACATTGTGTTTACTTACAGTGTACATTCCACCGCTAACTATAAATTCTAATCAAAACATTTACAATGCATATCTTAAAACTTATTTACTACTCAAATTATATTCTATAGATATTCGGTAAATGTTGTTAAAATTGTAATATCTAATCGACTAATTTAAAATTGTTCTTATCAATGACATAAACCAGACTGAGTGTGCTATGTTTAAAACGATCAATCTCACAAAAGAAACTATAAATCATTTGACCATTAACCCTAGTATCCTTTTCCTTAATTTCGTCCAATTTCTTTGGTTGTAAGTCGTACAATTTCAGGGGCCGCGGAGCGGCTTTTTAAGTAGGGGGGCTAAAGGGAATGAACGGATGTCTTTCAATTCGCGCGAAAAAAATTTTTAGGGAGTCAAGAGGCATACGGTCACGTAAATGAAATCGCTAAAGCACTAAAACAATACTTCTTGCATTTTAAGAGATGTTTTAATTAACAAACAATTATTATCACAACATTCATAATATTCGGTTTGATAAACAAATCGTGAAATGTAACAAGTATAAATGTAGTATATAATACAAAATAATTAAATGCAAACGCAGTATGTATAGTTCTCAGCACAAACCAAGATTTGTATTTTAGTAAAGCTGAAAATCGTCAACTTAAATGTCTTTGTACAATGTCGCTGGCTTTACCGATTCTATCGTTTGATTAATTTGTGATGCTACTTCGGGATTCTTGGACACATGATGCAACAGGAAAAGCTCTAGTTTCTTGGCTAGACTAACAGACCGAAACTGATGTTGTTCAATGTGTTTTGTTTTTTCATATTCTTATGTATCTTTTAATCTGTAGACCCAAATAAGAGGGCATAAACTGATACGTTACACTTTGTTATAAAAAGGCATTTCTTTTTAATAGGGGCACTTTTCATGCTTGAAAAGGGCACTTTTTGCGGTTTCAAAAAGGTTGGAGGGGCACAATGGTTTTGACCACCGTTGGTTTGGGATTGTTTAAATTTTTGCTATGCTTTGGACTACATTTTAAAATTAGCAGTTGATACATGCAATCTATTAACATTTAGGGGTATTTTTGGTGGCGAATTCCGTTTTCTGAAGATTAAATTATTTTTCTTAAGATAAAAGTGGGGGGGGGGAGGCAAAGCCCCTCCAGCCCCTCCCCCTCCGCGGCCCCTGAGTTTATGTGACGGATGTAGCATATTCTTTACTAAGGAGACGCATAAATCATCCCTACGATCCTTTAAAGTCTGTAATTTGGTATCGAGCCATGCCTGGTTATGATCTTACTGTGCAAGGATTATTCTAAGAACACGTTTCTGAATTCTTTCAGTGCTCTTCTTCTGCTCTTGCGTTAATCCTCCAGTCCAGACTTGTACGTAACTTTTTTAACCTCATACTTTTGTTTCTTAGTCACATGACATTTTTACCAATAAAAATGTCATCCAGTATGTATTATTTCACGTTTCTCCTTCAAAGGGCCTCCCCTCGTAACGTCAGAATGTACTTTCTTAAGTTTCGGCAGTTCCTTCACCCTTTTGGCTTTTCATACATCTAGAACACTTGGTATTTGGTTTGCGTGAATAGTAAATAGGCTGCATTACTTGCGGACTGCCAAACTATTTGCAGATGACACAATGGAGAGTACTTAATGAAGCAGAGGCCCCACTCAGTTTCGGTGTTACTGATGTTTGAGTTTTTATATTTCCGACACCGCCATCTCAAAAAATATTCTGGCAGTAACGTAAATATCGTTCCTTTTTTATGGAAAAAACTGCTCAACGATAATCATGGCCTATTTTAAGAAATATTTAATTATACACATATTTAGATACATGTGGTTACCCCAGACTATCCGAGCAAACAGGAAAATGGGTGTGAAAAAAACAGTAGCGTAACTGGTGGGGGGCAGGGGAGACGATTTGCCCTCCCCCGAAAATTTCGTCAGAAAAATTTGCTCTGTCGAAAATAACCGAAATGGTTATTTCGTATTTTAGTGGCTTGGTTTTATAGAAGCTCTTTTCAAGAAGTTATTTATATTGCTCACGGTCTCGGTATGCAAAGCAATATACATTAATTATATTTTAAAGATTGAACCCTAAATCGAATTGCCTTTCGCCCGATTTTATGACCCAGACGGCTCAGCTGCGTGCTCTTGTTGTACAAAGCAGAATGAAGCAGTACGCTGACCGTGTTGATTTGTTTACAATGCGCTAGTGATAGGTCTCACTTTTGGGATACCAGACACGCTGCAATCGAGAGAACTTTGGGAGTTTAACTTGATCAGCCCGTTTAATCTTTTAAGAAATCATAATACGAATAGATAAAACGAATTCATAATTAAGAAATCAGATAATTGACGGCCCAAACAATGAACCATTCATTACCACATTTCTTAATTATAAATTCAAAAATAGACGATTGAGAGGCTATTTCATAAACGCATGTCTCGTCTTTCACCTGGGTATGCAAATATTCGACAACAACAAAAAGCACTCGGCCTACCTCCTCGTCATTTTCATTGTTCTCTAGCGTTTGCAAAACACTCGAGAACAATAAAAATCACTCGGCCTGCGGACTCGTAATTCTCATTCCCCTCTCGTGTTTTACAAACAAGAAAGAATAGTGAAAATCACTCGATCTACCGTCTACGGCCTCGTGATTTTTATTATTCTCTCTTGTTTGTAACCCCTGGTAAAACACTCGCCCTCGTTTATGAAATATTACATGTAACATCGTAGAGGTTGAGGACAACAGATGATTCCAAGGATGATCAATCTTAAACATGATATTATAAAGTTTGTCGGGAAAATTAGGTTTTCGCCCTTCCCCCCCAAAAAGCCAGTTACGCCACTGGAAAAAACTAGTTCAGTAGAGTAGGATTTTCTGGTCTGCTGTGATGACACTTATCAGTTAGCACTCGTTGACATATATGACTATTGCAAAAGAATTTTCCGAGGCTGACAGCTACATTAAATCAGCTACAGTTTATTTCCAGTGGTTTAAATTAAGGGTAGATAAAATAGTTCGTTGCAACGATTTTAATGAAACACCCTTTCCATCTTTAATGATGCACACTTGGGATTAAAAAATACACAAAATGAATATTAAGACTCGCTGATAGCTGGACGGACCATCGTCTCATCACCTCCAAACTTAACATCTGCATTAAGCCAAAGAGGCGTCCCCAGGGTAAAAAGACCACGAAGAGACTCAATGTCTCCAAGTTAAAGTCTGATAATAGCATCAATCTCCTGGTAAAAGAACTTGACGCCAAACTTGCCACGTTCCATCCTGTTGGCGAGGTTGCACATGACTGGGAGACTTTCAGAGACTTTGCTTACTCAACATCCTTGAGATACTTGGTTCCAAGACAAGTAAGAACCAAGACTGGTTTGGTGAAAACAATGAAGAAATTAAGACCATACTTCTATAGAAACAGCAACTTCACAGAGCTCTCATCAATGACACAACATCAATGTCCAAGAAGACGGCTTTCCTAAACTTCCGCCGCATGGTGCAAACTAAACTGAGACACAGGAAAGGCTCATGGTTTGCCAGGAAAGCTGATGAGATTCAGTCCTATGCTGACAGATATGACTCCAAGAAGTTCTTCGATGCACTCAAAGCATTTTACTGCCCACAGTCATCGGGCTCCTCATCTCTTCTCAGTGCAGATGGCACAACACTCATCACTGACAAAGCCAAGATCCTTGAAAGATGGTCTGAGCACTTTGAAGCTGTCCTCAATAGGCCATCCACCATAAATGATGAAGCTATCAACCGTCTTGACCTGGTTGAAATCAACCATGCAATGGGCCATCCCCCAGAAGAACAGGAAGTGGAGAAAGCCATCCTTCAGTTAGCGTCAGGCAAAGCCCCAGGAATGGATGACATCCCAGCAGAAATCTATAAGGCAGGAGGTCCCATTATCATCAAGAAGGTAACCAAACTCCTCTGTTTATTCTGGAAGAGACGTCTAATTCCACAAGAATTGAAGGATGCTTCCATACACCACATGTTCAAGAGAAAAGGCCATCGAAATGCGTGTGATAACCACAGAGGTATCTCCCTACTTGTGGTAGTGGGAAAGATATTAGCCAGAGTGATGCTCATGCGACTGAACTGCTACTTAGAGCAAGGCCTCTACCCAGAAAGTCAATGTGGATTTAAACAAGACAGAGGTACAGTGGACATGATCTTTGCAGCACGTCAGCTGCAAGAAAAATGTCTTTAGCAGAACAACCAGCTCTACACAACTTTCGTGGACCTCACCAAAGCATTTGACACAGTCAGTCGTCATGGCCAAATTTGGCTTCCCTGACATATTCATCACAATGGTGAAACAATTTCATGACGGAATGACAGCCAAAGTACTCGATGATGGTGAATGCTCTGACCCCTTCCCTGTCACTAATGGAGTCAAACAAGGCTGTGTTTTAGCACCAACCCTCTTCAGCATGGTCTTTGCAGCTATGTTGTCTGATGCCTTTCAACCTGGAGACCCTGACGTGCCAATCAGGTACAGAACTGACGGGAAATAATTCAACCTCCGCCGTCTTCAAGCTATAAAAAACGTGAAGGAAACGGTGCTCAGGGATTTTCTGTTTGCTGATGACTGTGCATTGAACAGCCACACAGAATATAAGATGCAGACCTTAATGGGCAGATTCTCTTCTTTTTGTGACAATTTTGGCTTGACAATTAGCACACAGAAAACTGAAGTTATGTACCAGTCTGCACCAAACCAGCCCTATGCTGACCCATCAATTTCTGTCAAAGGGCAGACACTCAAGGCTGTTAATAAATTCACGTATCTTGGCAGCACATTGTCCAGTAATGTGGTCACTGATGATGAAGTAAACCGTAGATTAGCTAAGGCTAGTGCAAGTTTTGGGAGACTGAGAAAAAAGGTATGGGAACGCAGAGGTATCAGCACAAAGACCAAAATATAAATCTATCGTGCAATTATCCTAACCACCAGTAACCCTACGGATGTGAGACGTAGACAGTATACAACAGGCATGCTAGGAAACTGAACCGTTTTTACCTAACCTGTCTGCGTAAAATAATGAAGATCAAATAGCAACAAAAAGTCCCTGACATCGAAGTCCTCTCAGCTGCAAAATTGCCTTCCATCTGCACCTTGCTCCAGAAACACCAAATCAGTTAGGCAGGTCATGTCTGCAGAATGCCAGATGAGCGCATACCAAAACAACTGATGTATGGGGAACTCAGCTCAGGCAAGCGGTCTTACGGTGGTCAAAGGAAAAGATTCAAGGACACTCTCAAGATCTCTTTGCACTCCTTCAACATAGATATAGAATCATAGGAGTTGGTTGCCCAAGGTCGTTCCACTTGGCGAGATCATATCAGTCAGGGAGCTACAAAAGCTGAAGAGAACTGCAAAGTGGCTGCGGAAGAAAAACGCTGTCGGCACAAGGAACGTGCTTCCCTTACAACTACTGACGCAGCTCATTCTTGCCCATCTTGTGGGAAATCATTCCGCGCCCGTATTGGACTTGTTAACCACTAGCGGAAGCACAAGAACTAATCGCAGAGGTGCTAGCAGTCATCATTGCTTGCGATGGACGCACACAGAGTTTATTTTCAATGGTTTAAATTAAGGGTAAATAAAATAGTTCGTTTCAACAATTTTAATGAATCACCCTTTCCATCTTTAATGATGCACTGTTGTGATTAAAAAATACAGAAAATGAATATTAGGACTCGCTTAAAATAGACCATGACGACAACTTTGCGTTTGGGCTACTAATCACCAAACTTGTTAAATAGCCAAGTCCTTTTTGGCAAAAACTCATCTAATGAAGATGCCTGTTGCCGAAATGGCGGCCGCGAAAACAGAACGACAAAAAAATGGCGTAGTTCGACTTTTACTTGATTGCATATTTTATGACATAAATTTAACAAGTCCTCGGTTTACGTATATCTAAGTGAAGTAGATAAACATTTTCAAAATATATACCCATTATTATTTCAAGATGTTTTTATTTTCAGAATTTTTTTAATGTTTATATCGAATCTTATTTAATCCTACCATTCTAATTAGATACAATTTTTAGTCCATAGTCTTCCTTGGTCCTCCTAAAATCTTCTAAGGTGGTCATCACCTTCCCATGACACTGTTGGAATGGTAATGTTGCTTTAAATATTCCAAGTGATGCAAAGTTTCTCTTGCCCAAGTATGGAGGATTCAGATGCAGTATTTTTTGAGACATGGGCAAAAGTCGGGTTTCGTACTTTATCCTGAAATTTTGCCTTAATAAGTACACAGAGTTGTTCTTGAAATTCATCAGACTTACTTAAATTGTTTTGAAATCTGCAATTTATGATGGTGTGTAAAAGACAAAGGATTGCAAAGTTCTATATTAGATCAGAGGCGTAAGAAGTGGGAGGGCAAGGGGGGCGATTACCCCTCACTTTTCAAAGTGGGGGGGCGAAGATATGTATTTGGCCCCCCCACTTTTTGGCACGGTGAACGTTCAAAACCATTCTGCGCAAATTTTATGCGCTATGTAGTACTTCTAAAACTTGAAACACGTGCATGTCATCCTATATTTGGCTCTAACTATACTAATAAATTTTCTGCAGTGTTCCCACGCTTTCTATTTGTTGCTTATGCGTCGATTTCCTATTGGCTGGTATTCTTTTGACAGTCTCCCTACTTTCCAAAAATTATTGTAAAAATTATTGTAAATATTACTAATTACATGTTGTTCGAAGTAGTGCATAGACACTCTTATATTCATTGTTATGTTGACCAACATGAATGATCTTCTAAAAATATGATATACATAATTATTCTAAAATTTGGGATCTACAATCCTGTTGACGGTTACTTACTGTATGCCAAAAAGTTTCATGAGCAATTTATAAAACGTAAAACACAAAATGCGATGTTTCCCATTTTGGACTAGAAAAAAATCGCCGATTGCTCGGCTACCAGATGTGCAGTTTCCCCCTCCTACTTTTGAAGAACTTCCTACGCCTCTGTAGATGTGTCTTCTATCAAACGATATTATTCGAATTGACACCGTTCAAGTAAAGGAATTCCATCAATACGGCTCTATGAAACTTAGACTAAAACTGAGTGTATAGATCTTCGCATCTGTATATACTGGTGCACATTATTAATTGCGAGCCTATGATTTAAAATTTAAATTTAACTTTAAAATTTTAATTTAAACATAACTAAATTTAAAAATTTTAAAACATTTTGTCCGTCTGCTTTTTTACCATTTTGTACATTACAATGTAATTACGATTAAAATACATATAGTTTAAATATTTATATAATCCTTGTTACAGACAGTTAATCAATGCTATTCCTCTTCTTAAATGAGGATTCTAAAACCTGGGAGACATAGTATTTGAAGTAGCTGTTACAGTTCTATTTCGGCGGCAAAGTAAGCGAACAAAGTTCTTTCTAAAGTCTGCTGTCATTAATATATAGATCAGTGGATTGATCACTGCTACTAAAATAGGGACCAAATTCAATACTTCCACTATATCACCGGAAAGATTAGTTATTTTATCAGTGTTCCAAGCAATAATTAGGATTGTCCAGAAACACCCCCACATGGTCAAGCCAGGCAAAATTACCAGCAAAATTTTCCAAGTTAATCGGATGGTTTGCCTTGTTCTACAGTCCTGTTGATGGTTTCTTCTAAGGCTATTACTTGAACTACAAAGAAGTGCTTTTGCTATAATGCTGTACGATACAACTGTGCAAATTGTAGGAATAACAAACGCAATAGAAAAAAGAACATATACGTATATATTGTTTGTGAGCCCGCTAAAAAAGCCGTTTAACAGGGCTGCAGTAAAAGCTAACAACCAAATGAGAGCAATAATCCTTAAAGAACGAAGTGGTGGTAGAGTAAGGTGATAAAGGGGCTTGGAAATGGCTATCATCCTATCTACGCTAATGCAAGCAAAGTTCATCATGGAAGCCATTCCGCAGAATATTTCACAGCAAACCCGCAGAGAGTTTCCAAATTCGAAGTCTATTTTTTTCAGGAAAATGAGGAGCAAAAGAAGAGGACTTGATAGGACAATCAGCATATCAGTGAATGCCAAACTTACAACCAAATAATTTGTTAAATTGCGGATCGTTGGCAACTGAATAAAACTTGTCAAAATAAATCCATTGAAAAGAAACCCTAAAACCATTAGAATCAGAGCCAGAAAAAGTTTGAATTTCTGGAAAGCAGGAGAGCAGTAATCTTTGTACCCTGTCACATTGGCCAAATGTGAAAGTGCATGTTCTAAAGAGTCATTGAAATCCAGTGTCCAGTTTTGTCTATAAAAGGAAAAGAAAGAAAAGAATTAAAATTGAAGCCATCGTGTCTCGAAGTCGCGTGAGGATACAGCTTTTAAAAATTTTGACACTTACTATGACACAAAATGTCAACACTTTTTAAACCTGAAACATTTGAAAACCTCCTCTATTTTCCATGGTGTCTTTACGTTCATTGATTATTCAACAACAGATCTCTGGCATCAGAAGCTTTTAAAATGATAGTGGAATATTCAGAAATACACTGATTTGAAGACTTTTTTATCAAGAATGTAGCCAAATTCATAAGTCGCTGCCCTCAAAATGTTTACCAAAATATTTCCTTTGATTTTGAATGATATTAATTAAGAAAGATTAATTCATTCTTAATTTCCTCATGAATATTTTCAAATGAAACATCATTTCTTTCACATTTTCACTCTCTTTCTTCCTCTTAAATTCTGATGAGGGCAAATAAATTCTTCTTTTCCAAATACACCTGAATCAACCATTTTATTGAACAGAGGTAGCCAAAAATAATTTTTCATATGCAAGTTTTACCCTAAGCCTCTTTTTTGAGTTATAGTGGATGGAAAAGATTATTCGGGAATGGTTTAATATATTTTGTTATTTCTTATTATTTCTTTATTAACTAATTTCTTGTTAATTGTACCGATTTAAAAATTTAATTGTTTAAAGATGCGATCTAGTGACAAGTAGCTCTAACTCTTTCCTCTTCGAGACGTCTCTCTTTAATGAGTAAAATTGTCCGACGTTAACCACGGTAAATTACAAAGTCGGGTACGGACCGTTAAAGGCTAAACACTGATAAAGCTTGATTGGCGAGGTTTTTCCATATCATGAGATACAAAAACGGGTATATGATAAATTGAGCCAGCAGCTTTTATGATGAATGCTTTGCACAAGGAAATCAATAGGGCTTGGCATTGCCAATTGAAACCTTAACAGGGCGGGGAAAAAGAATATTTAGGCCTAGAGCCACCGAGAGAAAATTTGAGTCTCAGATCAAAAAATCATAGTCTCCTTTGAAGCAAAGGGGAATGCAGCTCGGAAATAGCCTATTTGTATCTCTAAACAATAGATAAAAACTAAAGACACCAGAAAACTGTCGACCTTTCCAGCCAATTTAATAGGAAAATGTATTAATTTTTCTATAACCTACAAAAGTATTAATTATTCTATAGCAGTCAACAGTACAATCCAGGTAACAAAGCTGGGTACATCAGAATTTGGATCAATTTATTAAAGTTTTTCTTCACTCAATTTTTCACCGAACTTCTGTCGTAGAGCTAAAACACTCCGTGTGCAAGGTTGGTCATTGGAACGAACTGTATTCAGAAGTATTCGGCTGATAATCAGTGATAACAAACTATTATTGGATAAAGCTTTTTGGATATCAAGAATTGTCAAAGTCAAAGTCTGCATTATCCGCTGAAGCCCGAAGTCAGAGGCAGATAAAAAGAAATGGGACCTTGATATCAAAAAAGTCTAATTCAAAAAATGTTTTATGTTACATTTTCAAGTAGCAACGAGAAGGTTACATAACTGTTTGAACTTGTAAAACTTTGCTGTATGAGCAAACGGTTTACCTTGCTCAAGCTGGGCAGCTTGTCATTGGCGTCTCATCAGTACGAGCATGATATCTTTTTGATCAATTTAATTTAATCTGATTTAATCAAATTCCAAATTACATTAAATTTTCACTGAAAAATGATCTAATGAATCTGAGGTTAGCCTAAACAGAAATCGAGACTCCATAATATAGACAATCTAATATAATATAATTTACCTCTATTTTGTATCAAATTTCTATAATGCAGTGTCTACAAGTAACTAAAAACATATACATACGTCACAAAGCTAAAGTTAGAAAATGACTATAACAAAAAATTTGCATGATAAAAGGTAATAGTTTCTTACGAAAAACTTATAAAGTGTTGAGTATACTACAACCACTTTTATTACATATTTTCACCAAGTTCATGGCTATGATTCGTCAAAAATTTTACACAGATGTTTGGAACCTCAAGATCTGCAACGTCATCTAGAACGAAGACGTCATTTGAAATTGAAGCAATTAAAGAAACCACGGTTAATCGATTCTGTGTTTGATACAAGTAGGTTATTTTTTTAATCCTCCAGTTTTTGTAAAATGAATTTAGCCTCCGGTTGGCATAAAAATGGTCAGGATGGCATTGTATACAAAATGGTTACGATAACGGGCATACACTGGAGGCTAAAAATTATTCGACCCCTTTGTTATGCATAAACAATTCTTTCGCTTAAAGGACGTAGCATTGTGTGTAGCATTGACATAATCTCAGCAGTTAATACGATAAGAAGTGCAGACAATGGGAATTCTCGGAAAGTTATTGATAAATGATAGTCGAATTGGTGAAAATATATAATAAAAGTGGTTATAGTAAAGGTACAATCAAAATAGTGTGGTTTTTCTTTGTGATTTCCTGGGTCTTTCTTTTTTCCTTTTTTCCTTTTTATCCTATCTTCGCCCTTTTCTTTTTTTCTTTGGTTTCTATTTTTTAAATTTTTTTAAAATCAAATCAACAAAGAAACCATCGAGCATTCATTTCCATTTAGTTAAAGGAGCTACAAAACCAGTTGCTTAAACCCCAAGAAGTTCAAAAAAACTTGCAAATTTTGTACATTTTACAATGTTACCAAAGAGGTGGGATGCTGTTTTGGTCAGGATACGATGCAAGTGACACATCAAGGCTGAGACAGTTGAAAGCCCTTTAATCCTTGGCTGGAGACACTCCAGAAGTGTCTCAAACTCATTATAGATATTGAAATTTTCACGTAGTGTCTGTCAGATATCATCAGGAAATAGTGATGAATTCAAGAAACCACTTATGTTGTGATCATTTGGTCACATATAGCTCATGGTAGCTAGGGCTAAAATCGCTGGGTCAACGATTTAGAGTCATTTAACCCAATTACACACCCATGTAAATAGGCTATCCTTGTACGAAGGAACAAGATTTAAGTCTAAAGAATGATACCTCTTTTACCTCCCGATCTATTCAAAACTTACTTTAGTTTATTAAAGCCCACGGAAAATGTGGTGTCTATGTACCAGATATTCACCACTGTAGATCCACGAATAAACCACTGGTTAGCAGGACTTTCATGCATGATGTCAAAGTCAACCTCCCTAGCTGAGAGACTTTCCGAAAGAAAATCTGACGTTCACGTTTGTCGTACCATTATCTCGACGTCCAGTCAGCATGTGGCCTTCTTATGTGAAAAACCAGATTAATGCAGAAGAAATCTCTCACTCCAGTACGCAAGACCGACCCTTTCCTTAAATTCTACAGTATAAGCTACTTCCATGGGCACCATCTTCCCATAAAGGCACCAAGCCACTTGGCAACTCGAAAATGTAAAATCAGTAAAAAAAGAATCATTTCGGCTTGACCCCCGTCTGGGTTTCAGAAATCGTTTTTCTGAGATAGGCGTTTGATGTAATTGCACATGCTGACCAAAATAAAACTCATTATTTACTGTTTTTCCTGCTTTGCTGTTGTTATCGGTTACAACGTTGGTATTGTTGTATTGGTTGCAGCAAAGTAATTTGTTGTACTGACTTCATGAAAGAACAAAAATGACGTAGAAGTAATATAGTGCGTTCGTGTGATTTTAGCCGGTAATTAGTGATTAGTGGGTACTCTGTGGCAGCCATAGGGATTGGAATTGTCAACCAAGGACACCATTACAAAATATCAACTCGAATGCAAAATGTACAAAGGCCAGAAATATATTTTGAAGTAGCTGTACTGGTCAACTGCAAACATGAGCGTGCGCAGGAACTGAAATTTCATTTCAGTCTGTTTCGAGAATATTTTATTAACCATGCAGCTGTAATCGTCGAAATACTTGATTTTATTCCGTTCTATTTGTGCACTTATATCTCCTCACCTGCTAAATGTTTGCCGATGTGCCAACGTTTTTCAAGCTCAAATAAACACAAAACATATTCCTGAATCCCAGATAAAGACCGAAGCTCTAATCTTCTCGGGCCGGTCGTATAACCGGCACAAATAAGGTCAAACTTTTGCTGGTTTGATTTGTGAAAACATTTTCTTAGAATATGAGTTCGACGAACGCTCGTCTGTCGTCAGTCATGATTCCAAACTCACACATGCAAGACATATATTAAATACACGACTTTAAAAATTGCTTAAAATGCAGACTCACCTTTCTCCGCACTTCGTGACAGAAAAATTATAAGATAATATGGTGCTATTACTGCTTTTCATTGTATGCCTGTAGGGGTTAAAAAGTATTTTCTTTGTAAATGTTGAAGAGAAACGATATCATCCTCCTTACATGAGAAACTTTGGAAGCGCTTTCGAAAGCCTCCGCTTTAATTTATGTCCAGTAAAATATTTAATAGAGGATGAATATTCAAATCACGGATCCAGCATAGTTTGTTACTGAAATAGAAATAAGTAGCCCATCAGGTTAAGTGTTATCAGTCTCCGTGATGTATAAAAGACCGTTAGTTCAGCTGTTGTTTTGGACGACATTTCAGTCCTCACTTCGACAGTCCGACTTAACATCAAAACGTGGTTGCCCTGAATAAGCGCTGGAAAAGATCAGACAGTGGGGCTAATCACTCCTGAACTATCAACGGCAACTTTAAAAGCTGCATTTTATTTTACTTAACATGAAAATATATGGGACCAACTGAACAAAACTTTAAAAAATCCCTAAAGAAAAAAATCTATATTTATAATATTTTCATATCATTCTTGTTGATATTGTCTCTTGATTAACATCAAGAAATTAAAAGCGGTTGTGCTGATGCAATTATTTTTGGTAGTTCTTTTTTCTGCATATTTTCTCTAGCCATTTAACGTCATTACCGAAGAATCGAAAAGTTACGCATATTATGCTCATCTGGTAAAAAATATAGATACGATTGTATTTTCTATACAAATTTTTAAAAATGTACTGTTCAATTTTTAAATTGAACAGATGATTTTTATGATGATCAAGAGACAATCCATCGGTTTTTATATTTAACAAGCTTGTAAATTTTTATTAAAGTAACTCAATAAATCCTACCATGCATGATAGAACTTACCGATAACTCAAAGTCAACGAGCCTGAGAAATTCCCATTGCATCATGTTAAGGATCATGAGCATATAGAGAAGGAGCAGCTGGACATTTACAGTAATTGCCTCAATTTCATTTTTGTCTATTTAATTGGTCCACAGCAGGTCTACAGTGCTTCGATCTGCAAATCAACTGTCTTATAATGTCTGTAACTAGCTATAAAGATAAATACGAACCAAATTTGTCGCTCCTGTTTTGCATCACTCAGTTCTGTCAAGGAGCACGAACTAGTCTTTCCACGTTCTGCAGGTATACATGCAGTGGCACTCTGGACAATTCGGCAATTGAAACTGATGAAATGTACCTCTTTGTTGCAATTTTTTCACACGCGCGTACTTATTACGAATATCATCGATCAGTGAAGATGATTTGCATTTATTAACTTTGACATATCTTTTCTGTTTGATCTAACTGTTTCGTACCTAGTTTTTTCTGATAGCAAATACGGCATAAACGTTTAAGCACCAAAGGAATAGGTTTCTTTAGTTGGCATCATCAAGATTATCAAATATACTGAAAATTCATTGGGAAGTCTTCATCTCAAGGTTTATCGGTCATTCTCTTGCCCTTATCTACTGTTTATTAAATTGACCATAATTCTACATTTTCTGAGCCTCTAGTTGTTAAGGAAACCAGACAGAGAGAGCATGTAGAGCACATCGACGCCAATCAGTGACGTACTTGGGGTGGGCAGAGGAGCAATTACCCCCGAGAGCCAAAATCAGGGGACGCCAAATTGATTCAGGGCGAAGGCTATGAAACCGCTCTAAATATTGTCTTACTGTGGTTGGTATGATTTTCGTTATTTTTCATGTTAACAGCGGGCGAGGAAGGTGCACAAGTTATCGTCACGTCTGGGTACCTATGGTGCTGATTACGTCACTGACGCAAGCTATCATATTCTCGTCACAGTCTTTTAAAAGGTTTCTTGCATTTTAAGAAATCCACGTCCGTAGCTGTTAAAGCGAACTGAGCAGACGTAAATTCATGTAAAATGTTCTGCCACATGCGGCGAATTAATTTGTAATGCTTCAGTGATTGGAGGGCGTTCCTAGTAAGCTGAGGAAAACGACCGCATCAACAATCCTAACCTGTTTCTTTTGGTTTGCTGATGAGACGTTCTGACACTCTATCAACAGATGAGTGTATTTCTGTAAAAACTTGACTCTGTACGGCGTTACAAACGTCTCTCCGACTCGTCGTTATTGACGATCTGTGGGGCCGTACTGATCCTGTCTCTTCAAACAGAACGACAGCATTGGTGGCTAGAGGGACACCAGTACATTCGTAGGTAACCTTTATGTTTTTACTCGGTAAATTGAAACACACTTTGTGGGGGACCACTCCAGATTGGCAAAGCAGCATGCTCAAGGACTGGTCCGATCATGGTAAAATACATGGGGAAAATCAATCTCAGCTTGTAGATTCGACTTCCTGCAAGCTACAAGCTGATAGAACCTCCTATTCGCTAAACCTACGATACCACAAATTTGACTGTTCCATTGTAAATCGTCTTATCCCTAAATTCTAGCTGACTTAAACTCAGAAACCCTCTAAATGGTGGCATTTAGAAGAGGTCTTGAAGGGAACGATTTTCTGAAATAAATCCACATGTCTTTGATATTTTTTTGCGTTTAGTTCCATCTTGTTTTGTTAACACCAGTGGTCCAGATTATACATGATGTACCATATAATAGCCTACATGAAGTATAGGAACCCCGCCTCGTAGAGCATAGTTAAAAACAAAAGTCGTTACAGTGGAACCCCGCCTTACGGCCACCTCGTTAATACGGCCACCTCGATATTACGGTCACTTTTTTTTGTCCCGGCAATACCTTAATAGATTTCCCAATAAAGATACCTTGTTAATACGGCCACCTCGTTAACACGGCCAACGGCCACATTGTAATGTTCCAAAGTTAAGAAATAACCCCGTTAATACGGTCACTCTAGTGTCGACAGATGGAAATATAATTTGAGATACTATTAGTGGGCGTACATACAAATGTTATTATGTTTGTGCTTGTGTTGTTGTTATAACATCAAAGGCATGCATTCCTTTTAGTTTTAATACAGTATGGTATTTGAATTTTGAATCTTAACAATATGCACTACAGTTAAATGCGCAAAGCATTAAAGCAATAGAAAAAATATGGAGCGTTTAATTTAACGACTTTTATTAGTTTTTCTACTTCTACACTTTTCTTCCTGCTCCGCGTGTCTTTTTTTAGCTTCATTTCTTACAGATAAATTATGTTCAATGTCTAAAAGTTTCTGTAGTAAATCGACATATTTTTTCTGTCCCTGAAATTTGTAGACACAGTGGACTTCCATACCATATCCACCTCCTCAATTAACAGCTTTTCCAACCACCTCAACCTCAGCTTTACTGCTCGTTTTTGTTAGAAAATGCTTCACAATGCCTGTCCCTTGTTTTGTGTTAGCTAAGTCCTTTGGTATACGGCCAACCACCCTCCCGTCTCTAAATACCTCAATAGCATTCTTGTAGTGCTCATTATTTGGGTCATTCCTCAAGTTCAAGACTTCCTCATTCGTGATCTGGCAGTAATCCTTGTACGCATGATACCCCCGAATCCATGATGGAACTTCGATTTCGACTGGACTTAAATCCCACATAAGACGAGAAACAAGAACACGTTTTTGTCAACAGCTCAATGAGTTGATCATACAGTATAGCAAACAACTTATCAGATGTCTCTGTGTGAATGTGGGAAGTGCAAGACAAAGAATCGTCAAAAATTTGTCGGTTACTATGGCAGAAAATGTGAGAAAGTCGTGAGCAAGGTGTATGGTTTCAATATTTCGCCGCTTGGAGAGTAGACTTTCTATTCACTCGAATCAAGTGAGAAAGTTTAATTTGTCATGTCAGGCAAACTTAAACGGAAAGAACTTGACTTGAAAACGCGATATGAAGTGATTACATTTAACGATGCAAATCCTCAGATAAGTACAAGAAAACTGGCTGAAAAATTTAGTCGTGGAAGAACTCAAATTCAACGCATTCTACACAGGAGTGATGAGATCATAGCAGCTTTCGAGGCCAATGCCAGCAGTGACAAAAAGATGGAGAACGGACAAGTTTTTGTTTAAACGAGGCTTTCTTGATGTCTCACACAAGGTTTTGATGACGTAAGAGGTCGGCTGTGAAAATTGATCTCACCCCGTTAATACGGCCAGATTTTTATGGCTCGTTGGTGACCGTATTAACGGGGTTCCACTGTACTATCAAACATTACACATGACCTCTTGCACATGGTATAGTTATACCGACTGGAACAATTTCATGCTCGGTGCGGTCATCAGCATACTTGCTAGTGGATAAAGGAAATAGTCCAACGACTGGGTCTATAATGTTGTTTCATATTAATGAAAAAGAGTAATTATGAAATGATAATAAAGGGGCCAAGCACCTACTATGTAGCTCTGGTTACAGAAAATAATGACTAAAAATAGATTGTTCTATTTCTAATTGTTCTTTTACGTTTGGTTATTTTCTGAGGAACACATCTTGAAATATAAACGAACATTAGTTAAACTGATGAAGACAACTTCGCATATGACCTTATCAAACTGACACTTCAGACAAGGAGAACTGGTTCTGAAAATTGATGGTTTGCAACCAGCCCGTCGAGATTCAAAAGACAAACTTAGCAATTTATTCTGTTCCTTTATTACCATCAACAGTTCCTTTATTGCCCGCGTTGACGTCACACACAAACCACCAACAGATAAATGTAATTAATATTTTTTAACTTAACCATTTTTTTTGCCTTACTATAATTTAAAATGTACGCTTTGAAAGTAAGGTTCATCAGCCTAGATACGCAAAAATCTGCATGAAAGAGTATTTAACTACTATTTAACAACACAGTCCTACTCCGTGTACATTAGGGACAATAAAATTTCAATAACGCCAGACACTTGCTCAGTTTGTTGCAGGGTCAATTTAAGGTAGTATGGAATGTTAACATGTATATTTCAAACTGTTAACGAGCTTCAGTTCTCAGCACTTTGGTAACACACATCGACTTTCAGGTCCTTGAAAAAAGTGTTTTGCGACAAAAGCTTCCCAATCAAAACTTTCAATACTATAAGCTTTGATTTCGAAATATCTTTCTCGAAAACATGAAAGTTGATCAGTGTTAGCAAAGTGCTGTGGACGAAAGCTCGTTAGCAGTTTAAAATAAATATGTTAAAAATCCATATAACCTTAAAACGACCTTGCAACAGGCTAGACAAGTGTCTTACGTAATTGACATTTTATTTTACGGAAAATGGAGGATCAGTTTGTCAGTTCAGTGTTTGTAATGACTGTTTGAATATTGTCTGTTCTTGAACCTGGTTCGTTTTGGCAGTGCAATGTTTCAGAAGTACCTACTTCCATCTTCAGGCATGGTGAAAATTATCCACGTGGTGGTTTATATATGATATTTTATTTTCCTTAATATATAGTAGAATAAAAAGTGGTCGTCTTTTGGCGCCATTCATTACCCTTTCACGCAAATTGTTGCACATCTATGCTAATGAATGACACTTCCTACGCAAAAATTTTAAATGATGGTGACAAAAGCGTAAATGGGTGTCGATTCAATAAAATGAATGTATTTTTGGGTTGATGAGTTCGAGGTTGTGTTGATTATAGTATATGTTCTGGTAATGAACAGAAAAAGGTACAGTATAATTTCGAAGCTTCGTTCTAGGATACAACGATGAATTCACTTTCTTTCATATGATAATATTGCTACCGCAAGTGCAAGAAGTTAAGTAATTAATTTTTAATTGGTTAAGGAATACATAATTTATTTTTGGGAACCATATTCGATGACAATTCATTGCTAAGGAAGCAATTTGATGAAGAATGGCCAGTAATATTCGCAATAGTACATTACCTTTGCTAAAATACACTCGAACAAGAATTCTACAGTCACGACATGGGTTTTATGTTGAGTTAAGGCCAAACGGCCTCTTACAAAGTACGAGGGATATGAAAAGTCCATTTAGTAAGTCACTGTTCTTGTTATATATAGTAAATCGATATTAGTTTTTATGGTAGTACGTAAGTAAGCCATCTAGACGAATTAATACATTCGTACATACGCACATACATACATACATTCATACATGCACACACTGGCACATAATATAAGTCTATATATATACGTAAATATAAATGTATATTTGCATACGTATATGCATAAGTAAATGTATATGTATATATGTACACACACACACACACACACATATATATATATATATATATATATATATATATATATATGATGATGAAAAGTTTATTCTCAAAGTAAGATGAAATTTACTTATATATATATATATATATATATGCATATATATGTATAAATTATTTAACTGCACGCATAGACATTATCGCGCACAGGCACATATACATTTTCTCACACGTAACCTTATTGATATTCATATTCATATAAACTATACCTACACTGGTAACAATCCTTGGACCTAACCATGACGAAACTAATGCTGGAAAATTTAAATAAAAAAGCAGCCGTTGAGCAAGGTGACGGACTGGCTGTCATTAGCAACGCTTGTCTCATCATTTAATTTTCTCTTCTTTCGAAGGACAACAGCCATTATGTAAAGATGTAAGATGTTAAATTCTAGGTGTAAATTTAAAATAGCATTGGAGAATCACGTGTATACAATAGCACAGGATAATATCATATTCCGAATGATGATATTCCGAAGCGGCGGGGATCAAAGGTTGCACTTACCCAGCGTGTCTTGAGAATTGATAATATTATCTTTAAAATTGAAAGAACAACTCAGTAATTAAATGAACTAAAAATGTCGGACGATGTTGGGTGCTAGAGAACTAACTAGAGTACTCGACTGGCGATAGTCTTTGGGAGAAATGGTGGCGGGCCAATTATAATTACGTAGAGAAAACGATTCACGGGCCACATGGCACGCGGCACATGACCCACGTGACCACGATTCACGGGCCACACGTGGCAGCGAGCTGTACATTGCCGACCTTTGGCTTAGAGCCTTAGGCATGCAAAGGTACATTAACATACACATGCATTGTGATACACAAACATAGACGTTGCCATGGAAATACAGGTCCATGTACATGGACATTTTACGTATATGTACATGCGAAGCAAACAGTTTGTGAAGACTCTAAATAGCACTTCTCGATTTTTCTCATTTTGTTTGACCTGAAAAATATGTAAATAATCAGGAATCGACAGGAAAGTACATAAGTTAAAACTGATTGAATTTACTGGATGTAGAAATATAGGTAAGGCTTAGTAGATTTTAGAGACAATATGGCATTTCACAGTTAAACTGATATTAAACTAGAAGATGAGGTATCTTCCTGTTTTCCCCCACCCGAAGAATAAAACTCTAGTAAAGTTAAACAGGGATGTCGCCAGGAATTCCCCGACGCACAGCGCTAACGCCCCCGACAAGGGGGCTAAACCAGAGGATCGAGGACCGCGTCCCCTTTATAGTTTCCTTACTTGAATGTCGAAAACATCATGTTATTTTTTGCAAGAATAATCGCAGTAACTGACTAAAAACTATGTTCTTTTAGATTTGACAAGAAGATAAGTGTCTCTTATCTTTCTTGGCTAAATCAATGACAAGTACTCATATTTTGTACAATACGATATAAATTTTTTATCATTAGTGACCATTTTCCGACGAATCGTTAATTTTTCCCCGATAGGAGGGCTAAGTTACCCCTAAGGGGGCTATAGCCCCCGTTACCCCTTCCTCTGGCGCCATCCCTGAAGTTAAACCAGCTTTGCAACATTTGTAGTGGCGTCTGTTACTTACCGGAGTAACTAAAATTCAGGATTATAAGTAATATTTAAAAAACAAGCCTTTTCGTACGCTAATCTGCGAAGGAAGTTTGAAAATTAACGTTTTTTAATTTTTTAATTGAGTTTTCTGAAGCTAATTTTAAATGCATTTTCTAAGTTAAAAGAAATTACGGTGTGTGAAAAGACAAGACCATTATTAGAGTGCCGCATGCGCAGTTTCTCTGTCATTGCTTTCAAAATTGTGTTATTTATTTTCTGATTAAAACCTCAAATTTCCGACTCATTAATGTAAGCCCCTTTGTAAGTCCACTAAAAGCCCTGAACGACTTCTTTGGAAATTTTGTTGCTGGAGCACGTTTCGCCAACAATCGCAGCTAAAGATTGCAAAAGTTTGTCTCGTGGTATACCTTCACATTTATCAAGTTAGCTAAAAGCAATAATTGATAAAAACAAACACTTGAACATTTTAATAATACATCTCTCAACATTATTTTATTAGTCTTTCTTCAATTTTTAACTGTTGGTACAAACATGGTCGCTATCTGGGGCGTTGATTCGCGATTGTATTTAGCAATTGATGAAGATGGTACAGTGTTTACAACGGTAAGCAACGAGTTCGACAGTTATCTTTTTGTATCGATAAATAATAACCGAAAATGTTCTGGGTGTTTCATATAAATGGCTCGAGAGGAGCCATCAGCGAGGGGCGCTTGCTTGAGTGGCTAGCTCTGACAGTTTTTTCAGAATTTTTAGCCAATTTAGGTTTTATATCCTGTATTCTAAGAGAAATAACTCACCCAAGTTGACGACGACAGACAATATTTTTTAAAGAAAAAGAAAATATATATAACGTTGAACGTTGAACGATTCAACGTGGAACAAAGCTGGCTCCTGGTTTTATCTTTAAATACCTTACTTGTATTAAAATTTGCGTGGTACTCATTTTCGTTCAGCTTTCAATTCGCGCGATTTAATTTCGTGCACCCTGTTGAGGACTTATTCGCGTAGCTTTAAATTCGCGCAGCTTTAAATTCACGTAAGAATTTTTTTGTTCGTTCTTTTCGGTCAGATTAATAGAAGCAATTTACGCATTTATCAAGATTATTTTTATTAACAAATAAAACTTGTCCAAATTTGATCAAAAAACGATTTGGCTTGTCTCAATTAAAAAAATTATTGTCAAAAGTATACAATGTAAGAAAAAATCCATGATAACAATAAAGCATGAATTCAGAATACTAACAAATACTAAAAATTTTAATAAAGAATTCTCATTTGCCTAAAACTTAATTCTTCACAACATTTTAGAGTTCAAAAGGATCCTCTTTTCGTTGTGGCTCCTCCAATGCGGCGCTCACACCTGATAGTCGCCAACCTTTGAGAATGATATCCTTGTTAGATCGCATATAGTCGTAGAACTGCACTACCCATTTTGCGTGAAGTGGTTTGAGCACACTTATTCGCAAGTCAACACACACTTTATGGGGCTGAATACCATTCATGATTTGGGCTTGGACTTGCTCTGAGTACCATTTTTGCCCCTGGTTTCGTAGGAAAGCTTTGCAAGAGCGATTGACCGTTAAATCTAGGGGTTGCAGGTATGATGTCATGTTGTTGGGAACAGGTACCATCATGCCGTTATTATTGGAAATGATCTTTTTTACTGCATCCGTCCAATGTGCTTTAAAAACATCCGCGACCAAAACCCATTCTTTTGTGGTGCGAAAACCAAGCTCTTCTCTTATTTGCTTCACATAGGGGATAAGAACACGATTAACCAATTACTTTCTTCTCATTTGACCAATGATTTTCCGTGTAGGTAATGTGGAATTTATTTGGAAAATTGAATTTAGGGTGGCACCGATCTGTTTTTTCCTGGTAGATTAGTTGAATTGGCAGAAATTTGCCCGACGCAGTGACTGAGAATGTTCCAGTAATTTGGCGATAATCAGCTCTATCACTTATCGGCACAAACTTCTCGTTAGTTTTGTCCATTGTGTACTTGCTAGTGAGGATAAACAGCAAAGGAGTCTGGTCGATGTTTATGATCAGATCGTCGACCACGTCATAAGCACTCACCACTTCTTTAATAGACCGACAAAACGTGAAGCGAATTTCTTTCAAAAAGCCAGGTGATACGGGTTGTTTTGCAGTTCTTCCTCTGCGTTCACTGAAACCCAATCTTCTGAAAATTGACTGACACCATGTATAGTGGAAATCCTGCTTTCCTCCATTTTCCTTTAACATTGACCGGTCGTTAGCCAGTACGATTCCTTTCGCTATGGAAATAGCAATGTTATAATTGACAACACATCCCGCCGCTCTCATGCTTTTGATCATTGAGATAACTTTCTCATCAATGTTCTCGAGTAACAAAGTTTTTGCACCACGATGCTTCCTTGGCAATTAGTCGAGTTCTCTGTTCTCTTTTCTTTCCTTATTATAAGATTTGATCAATCCACGAACAGTGGACTCCGGTACAGAATATTTTCTTGCCGCCGGTCGTAAGTCCCCATTTTGCAATTTCTGCTCGTTGAAAAGCATCACATTCTCCATATTTGTCGCTATTCTTCTTTGGTTCTGGAGTGTCCAAAAACAATCGTTGTTTTACTGCATTTTCTTTAGCTGCATTTAGGTTACCGGTAGATGATGCAACAGAAATATCGTCTTGGGAAACCTTTTTGAAATACTTTAACAGAACCATGAGAGTTGATTTCCAACACACGCTGTTTCCCTATGTTCGCACAGCTTGGATGAGGTTGAGCATAAAACGGAAATGTTTCACGTGTTTGCTGCGCGTCATATGAAACACCTTGGGCGAACGCGACTGATCATTGACTATTGTGTTGGAAAATGGAAGGCATTTGCGTCGAGTGCAATAATTTGACAAAATACACATGTCTAAAATGCAAGTCATTCGTTTGTAACTGTGGAGTCAAGTGTTCAGTCCCGGCCTCTGAAGAATACCCTGGATGGAAAAGTGGTTCGAGTGTTGCTTTATATAAACACTGTGACGACAAAGATACGTATCCATCTGTTTGCTTCATTCAAGAAATTGTCAGAGGAGAAACTAACAATTCAGACACCAACAACTCTGATTCAGTGAAACGGAATCCCGAGGGGACATCATTTTCTCTGGCTTGCGCATCACGCGGCTTTCATGAATACAGAAAAATCTGGGCTGCAAGAATCAACCAGAACTTGGTAGTGAAGCCACTTTCGGGCACCATATTTGACCCATATGCCATTGGTCTGTTCACTAGGATCAGAGGCAGGATTGAACCAATGTCGCTGGTTCGCCATTTGCCTCGAGAGATTTCTTGATTTTGCAAGTTCTTTTTCGAATATGGGGACAATATGAAAGCAACAGTTCGTGACATTAAATTTCGACGATCTCCCTTACCTCAAGGGGGCTTGGAGATTCCCATTACCTTAACGGTCATGCAAAACAATGCGAGTTTGGAAATTTACAGCAAAATGAAGGCATTCCTGGTGGAATATTACGTGGAGCCTGAAAATATTCCGACAGAAATTGTTCAGGATGATGAAGAAGAAGACATTTTTTATTGTTAATGTTATACTTTAAAACATATCATATGTGTTTGCATAAATAAACCAAATGATTTTGTCTCATGTTACACCACTCTGCTTTTCGCGCGGATTGTATTTGGCGCAATACTAAAAATCGCACAATTATGCGTGCGCGAATTCTAGTACTGCGCGAGTTTTAATACGAGTAAGGTATATATATATATATATATATTAATAAAATAACACGCATCCTACGTACGCTTTGATTGGACGAACCTCATTTTCTCTCAGAGTATAGAGACACGATCGACGTCATTTCCATTTTGTATTAGAGTACAGAGACAAGAATGACGTCACGAAGACTCGAGAAAACCGTGGTTATTTAATAAAACAAATAGAAAATAGCTTTAGTGTCTCTGTAATATGATAGAAACATGAATGACGCCATTTCAACCACAAAAATACCAGAAAACACTCGGCTACGTCTCGTGTTTTCACCAGGCACTTTTCTGGTTGAAATGACGTCATTCATGTTTCTATCACAGCACAGAGACACTCAAGCAATTTTCTATTTGTTAAATATATATGTCAGTGGCATAACTAGGGGGGGGGGCAATCGGTGCAGATGCCCCGGGCAGCACTTTTTGGAGGGGATGCATTTTTGGCCATCAGTGTCCTGAAAACGTTGACCTACAGCTAAGTTATTCTCGTATTGTTGACAGACTAACATAAAACAAATTGATTACTATATATTTGAAGATTGATTGTAGTTGAACAGCGATGTTCGCATACGTTTACGCATGAGCGCTGGTTAGCAATTAGAATTAATATACATAGTGGAGAATGAATATTCCATTTTTCGATAGAATATTCTTTGTGCATGCCTACTTTTTGAGTCTTCTTTTGTTCTTTCTTTTTTTTGGGGGGGGGCGGCATTTTCTACTCCTAGGCGGCAATTTACCTGGTTACGCCACTAATATATATATATATATATATATATAAACAGTAAGTCTTCCTTCGCCAAAGTTTAAGGACATCAAAAGGAACTCGAATATAAACTTTTAAAAAGCTTTATTCCATCTCCAACGTTTCGGGGATCAACCCCTTTATCAAGGATCTAAATTACAAAATGGCAGAAGCCCTTTATATATACCCTAACACCTAATTAATATTACAAAAAATCTCTTAAGTTCAAACCATTAAGCATAAATACATTGAGTTTCTAAGCCCAAAACTCCTCCCTCCTAGTTGGATAATTTGTATTCGTTTTATCCATTATCTTACCTATTACATCTTTCAATTCCCTATGCCCTTCACTAAAAAAATGAGCATATAGATGTTCATCCGCTCTGTTTCCTTGTCCCTTCCCATATCAATATGACTGCTCTTATGGTTATTAAATCTCATCCTAAATGAAGTGATCGTACTTCCTACATACAGTTTTTCCTCATTTCCTACACTTAATGGTATAAACCACACTCTTAGAATCGCAATCAAAAGCATAGCTTATACCAAATATTTTATGTTTACCCTCAAATGTACTTGCCTCTTCCGCAAACTTACATATTCGACAACGAGCCTTGCCACATCTACTCATCACTCTAATCGAATCAATTTGCTTCTTAATTTAGATCTTACGAGACTACCTTTTAAACTCTTTGGTCTTTTATACGAGACCACAGGTTTTTCCTTAAAAATTTCCCTCATGTCACCCGACACATGCAAAATTGGCCAAAGGGAATCCACCATTTTTCCTATCCCCGACAACGCTGGATGGAAATTAACCACCAATGGAATTCTTTCTAATTCTCCTTTATTATTCATCCCCCGACCTAAAACCTTTTCTCTGATTCTTCCCCTAGCCTTCGAAAATTGCGAGTTAATAGCATTTTCCTTAAAACCTCTCTTAATAAAATATCCCCTTAACTCCTACAAACTCTCTTCAAAAACCTCATTAGAATCACAAATTCTTCTATAGTGCAATGCTTCATCCTAAATATATGAAACGGGGTATACTTGAGGACAAGCATTGCGGTATAGAAGAATTTGTAATTCCGATCAGGTTTCTGAAGAGAGATTGAAGGAGTTAAGGGGATATTTCATTAAGAGAGGTTTTAAGAAGTATGTCATTCGTCCTTTCGTTCGTTCGTGATTTCATTCATTCATAAACTCACTTATCACACCCGCTTCTACGAGACAAAAGCGATCAAACTTTAGTCACAAGCAAGTTTTTCACTTTTTGTCAGTTTTGGTGCTATCCAAGGTAACAAAAAGTTTGTCCGTAATCCAAAATTTTCTTTCAGCTGGGGAATTTTAAACGAGTGTCAATCCCATCATAATTTAATATTGGATGGTTATGTGATGTATTGTACGTATTTAGATTTTTCTAGATCTTTAGATGCTGTTTTAGCTGACCGTTTTTGTCATAAGTTTCCGAGCATGCCATTTAGCAGGCAATCTTGGAGTAACTTTAAGATTCAACTCTATCTGTGAATGACTGAATTTTGTAGTTTTAAAGGTAATTAAATAAATTTACCAATATCCCCAGAAACTTGTTTTACGACTCAAAACAATTTTCCTTATGAGCTGGAAAGCATCGCCTAATGCTACGCGGGTCGAACGACTTATCATGATGGCAGTCTCCATCCGCGGACCAGTTATACAATACATAGATCAATCGAAAGGAAACCTCATCCCAACTTCCCTGGAAAAAAATATCTGTAACTTGAACAGCCATTGTTAAGATAACCATTAATTGTTACTTGAATTGCTTCGTCATAGTCACGTGTCATGGTCACATGAACACTAGTGTAAAACATTCATTTCCTATAGTTTTTTAGTCAGTCGACGCGAACACGTGGTGGGTCGTATTACTCGTGTATTAAACCTTTTATTGTAAAACTGTGTGCTGTGTGATATTTCCACCGTCATGAGTTTAACAGGTTATGGGCCCAGTAGCAGCCGCTTATTATTCGACGGTGATGAACGAAAATATGAATTATGGGAAGTAAAATTCCTTGGATATTTACGACTCAAGAAACTAAGCAACACAATTTTAACGCCTTTGGCTCCCGACGCTGAAACATCTCAAAGAGAAGCAGACGCTGTTAAAAATGCTGATGCATTTGCTGAGTTGATACAAGTATTAGATGATAGAAGTTTGTCGCTTGTAATCAGAGACGGCGCTGACGATGGAAGAAAAGCTCTGGCGATACTGCGTGAACACTATCTTTCGAAGGGCAAGCCACGTGTGATATCGTTGTATACAGAACTGACATCACTAAAGAAATCGAGCGAAGAATCCGTTACAGACTACATGTTACAAGCAGAAACGGCATCCACGTCTCTCAAATCTGCCGGGGAAACAATAAGTGATAGTCTACTGATTGCTATGATCATCAAAGGATTACCTTCAGAAGAATACAAAGCATTCTCAACTGTTGTGACGCAGAAAGACAAAGAACAAACGTTCAGTGAGTTTAAAGTCGCGCTAAGAGGTTTTGAAGAAACAGTTAAGCTTGCAGATCAAGGGAATTTGAAGGACGACAGCATCATGGAAGTTGTTGGTAAATCTGGCAAAACTGGTAAAGGAAAGATCGTCTGTTACGGATGCGGAAAGCCGAGACACAAGGTTTCTGAATGTCACTCAAGTAATCGATGGTGTGATCTATGCAGGAGCAACTCCCACAACCCTGAAAAATGCCACAAGAAGAAGAAGAAAAAGAAGAATACAAATGATGCTACCAAATCAGTGAGAAATAATTTTAACAGTGATAATGATGTGCATGAAGATAATCATTCATTCGTATTTAAAGTAGGTGTTAATATAGCTAATAGTGACATAGTTAATGGCATACTGGTAGATTGTGGGGCTACCACACACATAGTTCACGATATCAGCAAATTCACTAAGTTCGACACACAATTCGAACCAGAAAAGCACTTCATTGAGTTAGCAGATGGGAAACGGTCAAACAATGTTGCACAAAAGAGGGCTGATGCTGAAGTGGAAATTTGTGATGTTGATGGTCAGATGCATAAGGCTCTTCTTAAGAATGCTCTCTATGTTCCCTCTTATAAGCAGGATATTTTTTCTGTGCATGCTGCAGTTAGTAAGGGTGCCACTGTAAATTTCTCTCCTGAAAGTGCAAAGTTAGTTAGTCAAAGTGGAACAGAGTTTCCAATTATGAAAGAAGGAAAATTATACTACCTAAATAATGTAATTTCATCCAGCATGTGCAAACAAAATAGCCAGACAAAATCTTTGAAGGATTGGCATGAGATTTTAGGGCACTGCAACCTAAATGATGTTCTTGCTTTAGAAAATGTAGTTGAGGGCATGAAAATAGAAAAGAAGGAAGAGTTTGACTGTGGAGCATGTGTAGAGGGAAAGATGACCCAACAAAGGAGCAGGAAAGCAGACAGACGAGCTAATGCTATCCTAGAATTAGTCCATTGTGATTTAGCTGGTCCTATAGATCCTATAGCTAGGGAAGGATATCGTTATGCGTTAGCTTTTGTCGATGATTATTCAGGTTTAGTAATGATTTATCTATTAGTAAATAAGCATGACACTTTAAAGGCAACCGAAAAATTTTTAGCCGATATGGCTCCTTATGGTAAGGTCAAATGCGTGAGAAGCGATAATGGGACGGAATTTACCTCACAAAGATTTCAGAATCTTTTGATTAAGCATTGCATCAAACATGAAAAGTCAGCCCCCTACTCGCCACATCAAAATGGCACTGTTGAGCGAAACTGGCGATCACTTTTTGACATGGCTAGGTGCATGTTGATACATTCTAAGTTACCGAAAACATTTTGGACTTATGCCCTTATGACATCAGCCTATATTAGGAACCGTTGCTACAACCCCAGGACTAAGAAAACACCTTTTGAAGCATTTTCTAGTCACAAGCCAAACATCCAAAACATGCACATTTTTGGTACTATTTGCTACGCATACAAACAAGGAAATAAAAAGCTAGATGCAAAAGGGGAACAGGGACTATTTGTTAGATACGATAAGGGAAGTCCAGCCTATCTTGTATATTTTCCCCAGACTCGAGCCATCAAGCGATGCCGTATAGTACGCTTTTCAGACAAGTTTGAAATTGAGCATGATACACATAATGTACCAAAACAAACTGATTGTGTGACTGAAGAACCAATGCTTATTAACATGCCAGCTAGCACTTCAGAACCCAACACAGTTACTGTAGATCCTCCCAGGAAATCTACTGAGGATGAGCAGAGTACCTCCTCTGAACAAGTGCACACAAACAGATACCCTAGACGAGAACACACAAAACCTAAATATCTAGAGCAGTTTGTCGATGGTAATGAAATTGAAGAAAATGACATTGTCAATTTCACAATTGATTACTGCTATAGAGCAATTGATGCTCCAAAAACATATGAAGAAGCAGTGTCTTCTAATGATTCCACAAAATGGAAGATTGCTATGGAAGAAGAAATGCATGCTCTAAAACAAAATGAGACATTTGAACTTGCAATTTTGCCTGAAAGCAAAAATCCAGTGGGGGGAAAATGGGTTTATGCAATAAAGACTGGTCCCAATGGGGAGGAAAAGTATAAAGCCCGGTATGTAGCAAAAGGGTATTCCCAAATTCCTCATATTGATTACAATGAGACGTTTTCTCCAACTGCAAGGATGACGTCAGTTAGTATAAAAATGCAATTAGCAGTGCAGTACAATCTCATTGTACATCAGATGGATGTTAAGACCGCCTTCCTAAACGCCCCAATAGATTGTGAATTATATGTGGAACAGCCTGATGGCTTTGTGGTTAAAGGGGACAATGGGGAAAATCTTGTCCTAAAACTTAAAAAATCGTTATACGGTCTGAAACAAAGTGGTCGCAATTGGAATCATGTATTGGATAGTTACCTGACAAGTGAAGGTTTTGCCCGATCAAAATCTGATAATTGTGTTTATGTAAAAACTACTAATAAATCAACCACAATTCTAATAATTTGGGTAGATGACATAATAATAGCATCAAGCAATCTAAAAAGCTTAACAGAGGTTAAGCGTAACCTTGCTAGTCGATTTAAAATGAAGGACCTTGGGGTATTATCATGGTTCCTAGGCATAGAATTTACCTGTGGGAACGGTACCATAAAGATGAGCCAAACAAAGTACATTGAGAGAATATTAGTTAGGTTCAACATGAAAAATTGTAAGCCAAGATCATCACCATGTGAGGTGAGTTCAAATAAGATCTGTTCTGACGACTCCGCACCAGTTGACAGTAGAGTGTATAGGGAGATAGTAGGAAGTCTAGTGTATGTAATGACTTGCACGAGACCAGACCTTAGTTTTAGTGTGACCAAACTATCACAGCATCTATCAGCACCAACAGTGACTAATCTGAAAACTGCAAAGCATGTTTTACGATATCTGAAAGGTACTTCTAATAAAGGTCTTGTCTTTAAAAAATCCAACCAGTCATTATCCTTGTTGGGCACTGTGATGCAGACTGGGGTTCCTCAGAGGACAGGCGAAGCACCACAGGGTATGGTTTTCAGATGAATGAGAATGGTCCTCTGATTTCGTGGAAAAGTAGAAAGCAGCCTACAGTTGCCTTATCCACATGTGAGGCTGAATATACGTCTTTGAGTTCAGCCATTCAAGAAGCAAAATTTCTTTTGCAACTCTTGAAGGATTTCCTAGTGGAATCTTCAAATCCTGTGAGTCTGTTTTGTGACAATCAAGGGGCCATAACTTTGGCTAAGAATCCAGTACAGCATCAAAGGTCTAAGCGCATTGATATAAGGTATCATTTTATTAGACATGAAATAAAAAAGGGGTTAATTAATGTAATGTATGTTACTTCGAATGATAATGTTGCAGATATGTTTACTAAGGCTTTATCTGGACAAAGACTAAAAACATTGACTGTAAATATATTTGGAAGTAATACCTGTAAATAATTTGTTGTAGTTTGATATATACCCTACTTTACACTTGAACAAACTAATGTTTAAGGGGGGGGGGGGTGTTAAGATAACCATTAATTGTTACTTGAATTGCTTCGTCATAGTCACGTGTTATGGTCACATGAACACTAGTGTAAAACATTCATTTCCTATAGTTTTTTAGTCAGTCGACGCGAACACGTGGTGGGTCGTATTACTCGTGTATTAAACCTTTTATTGTAAAACTGTGTGCTGTGTGATATTTCCACCGTCATGAGTTTAACAGCCATCTTCTTAATTGCATTACGGATAAGCCTGGATCGACTATGAAATTTATTGTTTTATAATGTTTTTGGTATTTTAACGTAGAAAGCGGAAAGCAAGGAATGTGTCTTTAAAGAATACCTAAACAGAGAATTCTTCAACCAATATCAAACATGTCACAAAAACGAAGACGATCTTGCCTGGTACTTGTCCATGAACCATGAGGGAAAGATAGCAGCAACTCCGACAGGAAACGATTGCGATAAAAATATTGAGTTCATTGTTAAATTACCGGAGGAACAAGCGATCTTTTCTCGGCCATTGATGCCCTGTCGTCGTGAGCATACCGCTAACCAACCTGTTAAATCTGGTCACAGCAAAAGGGTGTCATCATTGTCGCAGGAAGAAAACCAGTCAACTTTTACACAGCCGCAGCATTATGGGTCGATCGTTAGGCGAACATTTGTTCCACGTGTTGTGAAGCATTGTGATTCACGAGGGTCCGTGACACAATCGTCCACCGAAAGCCAGTACAGCCGATCAGACATGAGCTACTCCTTTACTGATTCCATAGAAATCGCTGGGTTTACAAGCGATTCCTCCCTTGAAAGCTTCCAGGGGATATGATGAATTAGTATATACTATTTGTTTTTATCAAACATTGATTAAAAGATGGGAATATGCCGTTTAAGATCCTCAAGTTAGAATAATTTTTGAAGTATCCCCATCGTAGGTATTTGTAAAGTTTGTGCTAATTAAACAAGGACAGATAAGATAAAAGAAACAAAAAAGAAATAAACTAAAAGAAACCTGGTGAAGGAACAGTATTAAATATAAAATAGAATGCTTCGTAGTTTTAATAAATGTTCATGTTCATTTAGTAGCACCGAAGTGCGAAGGCGGAAAAATAACTTTTCTAGCAAAGGCCTCTCATCTATCGTGGAACCTCTTTCCACTCTATTTCAGATGTAGTAAAGAGCGATCACATTCAGTGGGACTGTAGTTTTCCTTTTAAATATACTTAATAGACGAGTTCTCCTCGTGGTGTCTTGACACTTCGAATGACTACCTCTATCTGATCATGTGACAAACTTTCTTAAAATATAACACTATAGCTTGTCGCACCCGTATCTAATTACAAAACAATAAAACTTTCAACTACAAAGCACTATTGACAAACAATGACCTAGTAATAGATAGAGTGTCCTCTCTTTCATTGTTCTTAAATATCTTAATTATTCAGAATTGTTAATGCTAAATTACGTTCCACATCATCAGAGTGAAATGTAAAGTAAAATCAAAACTGAGCAGATGGTTTATACATAGAACTGTCGTAGGAGAGATAAATATCCCATCACGCAAGACAATAAATAACGAAATAAGCCATGAGATACCACTGATGGAAAGTCAATCGCTATTTCAAACGCCGATTAGAAAACAGACACTGGTATAAGGCTGGGGAGGAGCAAAGGGGATTAAGATATCAATGGCAAGCAAATAAAAGAAAACAAGGGAAGCCATACTGTACAAGCTAAAGTTTTGATACGCCCATGCTAGACAGGAGAAATAAATTGAAACCACATGACTACTTTATATTTAAACGCCCCTGCTAAGTTTCGTTTTCTTTTTAGGTTTAACTCTAATAAAAAAACAAAAAAAGAAACAAAAAAAAAAAAAAACCAAAAAAACAACTTTCGCTTAAAAAGTTTCTTATATTCGTACTCTGTGAAGCATAAAAGCTGTGAAGAGTGAGAAGTACGTTGTTGATGGCCATTTACAGTGGAATTGACGATGTCATTTTCATCATTATTCCACTATCTACTTGATTCTATGCGCTGTTTACCTTGGCTGTTGTATACACGGTAGCAGGGGCTGATCCGAAATTTTGACAAAAGTGGGGGGTGCAAGAATTTTTTACAAATTCATGCCAAAATGTGGCGTTTTAGTGGAAGAATTTCTATGGTGCTGTTTTTCCCGATGTATTTTAAATTTGAAATTCTTCCACTCTTTTTCTTTCCTTTTCATTGCGATTCTCTTTGAAAATAATCATCAATCTTCTTGGTGGTTGACATGTTTAATGCTTGTGCTTTGTAACTGAGAAAAAAGTCGCATGACAACTAGTCCAAAAAAATGGGGTTGCGCGTCCGATGTGCCCCGCCTAAATCCGCTCGTAGCGGATTTTTGTATTTTTAAAAAGGTGTCTTTATTTATAATGGATAATCCCATCAAGTAGCCAAGTTGTCCTTCCTATATGTCAAGTGAGAGCCACCCTTCATGGGTCCAGTGTTACTTCAGAAGGAATCCGACGTTCCCGGAGAAAACCTGTGATGCTCGATAGAGTCAAACAGGAAAACACCTCTCTCCCATGTGATCAAAGCAACTTTAATCAGATTACTGCATGGAGCCGGAATCGAACCCTGTTCACAGCGGTGAGAGACACGTGCGCTGCCACCATGCCACCAGCACTCCAATTTTTGCACCGTTACTGGTAGATTGCATTTGCCATTCCTGCTATTTTACTGGCTGGATGTACCTTAAAAATGGAACCCTGATACACTTCAACACAGAAAGTAGTTTTCATGACTTGAAATAAGAATTACGATTCTTTAGGATAGGTCACAATTACCAAGATGGTCTGATGGAGAGCAACTTCAAAGTTCCGACGCTCAATAAAATGAAGAATTATGCAAGTACTTTATCTCGATAATCATTTTATTGGCAACACAGGAATTATAGAAAACGATCTGTGCAGTCGTGACAAATTTAAGATACACTATCTATGAAGACGATAGAGCTAGGTCTCTATTGACTGTGTGATAAAATTCATTCAAGTTGATTTAACACTTAAAGAATGGGATAAATTCACAGGAAAATAACAATGGTCTATTAATGATGTCACTGACTTTTAACAAAGTCAGTTTGTCAAAATGTTATTTAATAATCATTTATATGTGCCTAATTTATTTTCTTTTCATCCATACATTTGTACAGTCCCTTATTTTTGTTTCTATTCTCAACATTTTGCTTTTATACTTGTGCTCACCATTGTAATTTGGTACACTTGTATACATGCTTACATTATTCAATCTATTTATCCATCCATCCATCCATCCATTCATCCATCCATCCATCCATCCATCTATTCGTCCATCGATCCATCTATTTATCCATTCATCAATTCATCCATCAATCCATCCACATTTCACTCCACAAAAAAGCCCACTCGTGTAGTCATGTTTTTATTTAGCAATTTGATTAAAAGCTCAAAATTTCTGTGAGTTGTGAGTTAACGACAACAAATCAAGTCCAATGTCTCAAAGAAATTGAGAGCAGGATATCAAATTTTTTAGTCAGTCAAAAACGGAAGTGATGGGACAGGGTTTTGGTGCAAACCCAACTATCTTGCTGAAGGGTTCAGCTCTCGAAGCTGTAGAGGAATTCACATACTTCGAATTAGATTGTATCTAAGAACTCCTCACTGGACAAGAAAGTGAACCTCAGAATTGACAAGGCCTCTATTGGTGGTGTGCACGTGATGTCATGGCAGCAATCTTGGATGAACTTTCGCAAAAGAATCTCATTGACTTCTATTGTATGTGGAACCAACATGACTACAGTATAATTGTCTTTTGAATCCTAAAGGATTAGTTGCAACCCACCTATTGCCAAGGAATTATTAACAAAGAGACTCTGGGAGTACAGCAAACTAAACATCCATGTCAAGATCGGAATCTACCGCGCCTAGGTCATCAGCATTTTTTTATACGGAGACGAGGCTTTCTACATGCCGGCATTTAAAACAAGACTATATGTCCCCCACCTGCTTTGCCTTTGCAGAACACTAGGTTTGGCATGGAAGGATAAGGTGATCGATAACGAACACAACAAAATAAAGCAACGTAGACTTCCACGGTAACGTATGTCGCACTGATGACACTAGAATACCTAAGAAGCAACTGCAAGGGGAAATCTCTCAGGGTAAGAGAAGTGTTCAGCTGGATGCCCTAAGTTGCAGTCCATGGATGTATGTAAAAGAGATTTGAAGGAAATTAGATTTGCCCCTAACACGTGGGAAAACACTTAAAATTGACTATGGTGTATCCTTCTTGAAGACATGACATCCATGTTCTGTGGCAGGCAAACTAAGAGCTTGTGCAATAAAGATCCATAAAATTCAGTAAAATCCAATAAAGTCTAACTAAAACAGATGTCAAAGTCCAACTAAAAATTCTATACAGTGGTGCTCAAAAGTTTGTGAACCCTAAGATTAAAAACAGATGTGAAAAATTTAATCAAGCTATTTGTGATTCCGATGAAAAACAGATAGAAAATAGTATGTATCCCAAAAATATATGACTATCTATAGCACTGTTTTGAAGCCCTATTCATATTAGAGAAGAAAATTGTCAAAATGTAAAAAATTGAGGGTGCAAAAGTAAGTGAACCGTAGCAGTAGCAACATAACATAACCACCGACGTTCAGTTGGCACACCTGTATCAAATGCCGTTGGTGTTCACAACAAACATAAGTCATCTGAGATATCGTTTTGGAGTGTATGTACATATAGATTTGACGTTGTACGACGTACTCTATTCCGATTGATATAGCACGCTGTGCAGCATTGACATCACTCAAGATTTGAAATGCCACGGTCTAAGGAGCTGTCAGAGAAGCTGAGAGAGACGATTATTATCGCCCACAAGTCCGGAGAAGGCTACAAGAAGATTACTCAGTGGTTCGACGTTAATGTTTCAACCGTGCGTCAGATTGTGGATAATGGAGGTACTTTAAGACAACAAAAACGTTGCCCCGAAGTTGCCGACCACGCAAAATCTCAAGCCAAACAGCTCGACAGCTAGTTGAAGAGACGTTTAAGAACCCCCGAGTGACAACTAGGGAATTCCAAAGCAGTTTGGCCAGAGCTGACATTCATGTTCAACGGTTCACAATACCGAGGACACTGAACCAAATTGGCCTGCACGGCAGGGTTGCAAGTAAAAAGCCGCTCTTAAATACCAAGCATTGTGAGGCAAGGTTGAAGTTTGCAAAAACCACCTAGACAAGACTTTCAACCACTGGAAGAAAGTTTTGTGGACAGATGAAACGAAAATTGAGCTCTTTAGTCACATCGAGAGGCGCTATGTTTGGCGGAAAACCAAAACAGCCTTTGAAGAGAACCTTTTGCCTACAGTAAAACATGGTGAGGGATGTATTATGGTATGGGGGTGTTTTACTGCCTCAGGAACTGAAAAACTTTCACACATTGAAGGAACTACCAATTCAAATGACTAGGAGAGAATGTTCCCCCATCAGTTCGTTATCTGAGACCTGGGCGTGGCTGGATCCTACAACAGGACAACGACCCTAAGCATACCAGCAAATCTACTCAGGACTGGTTAAGAAAAAAGAAGCTTAAGGTGTTGGAATGGCCTAGCTAGAGCCCTGATCTCAATCCCATTGAGATGCTTTGGTTTGACATGAAGCGTGCTCTCCATGCAAGAAAGCCCTCCAACCTGAATGAATTACGGACGTTTTGTGATGAAGAGTGGGCAAAAATTTCTCCGGATCGGTGACAACGATTGACAACTGACTGCAGGAAGCGTCTTGTTGCAGTCATTGCAGCCAATGGGGGAATTACTAAGTATTAGGACCTACTAAGTAGCAGGGTTCACTTACTTTTGCTTCCTACCTATTTTGTTTCTTACGATTTTATTTGCTGAACCTGACATGTTTCTCATCCAGGTGTTTCAAATTTACTCAATGTAAATAAAACACTGCTTTTGTGCTGTATTATTTCTTGATTCAATCACGTTGTAATCGTCTCAACCTTGAAAATACTGTTTATGCTCATGGGTTCACAAACGTTTGAGTACCACTGTAAGCTCCAAGCGCAATCCTTTTGGTGACTAACAATTCACCTAACAATGTGGCTCTTGATGTATAGCTTCTCTCACATTAAGAACAGCTGAATGCTGAATGTGGATTGCTTACACTATTCCGTGCGTTGCGTCGCTCCCTTTGCTCTTCATTTTCTGCCTGTGCCTCTCTTCAAAAGATGCAAGTCCCATTTTCACTTCAATCTTCCTTATTTCTCTGTCCCTGGCTTTCAGTAACAGGCGGTGCCAAGCAACATTCCGAAAAACAACGTACAAGGAAGAATGAAATGCTCCCTGTTATGTGCCTTACTGCGTTACGAGGCGTTGCTTAGTGTCAAATAGTGTAAAAGATCAGACTAAAGCGTTTTCATCAGTCTAATAGTAACTTACTACTAAAACGTGGTAGGAACATAAAAAAAAAATTTTTCTATTTTTTAATTTCATCTCTAGTACTGTACCAAATCAGGTTGCACAATTTGTATTAGAATACTAGTATGTTATTCTGTTAATTACTATTATAATTATGACCAGCCAACGTAAATGGTGCGAATAAATGGCTAATAGCAAAACTCACGAGTGCTTTTAACAATTTCGCGACTGGAGGTCCCCTTTGAGTGAAATCATTTTGCGTTTGCTAGAGTAATATAGTAAACCGGTATTCGTCGTTAGTCGCGAAAGTGTTAAGGATACAGCCAGTGGCGGCGTGGCTCTCAAATAGGGAAATAATAATAATAATATGCTGAGGGACCACTATTAGCACGGGGTGGAAGGTGGGGGTGAAAAGACTGTATCCAGTAAGAATACGATGTGAATTGCAGATGTGAAAGCGTTCAATTCATCGAGATAAAAACTTAGAAGAAACAACTGACATCTTGAAATGGGTCGACAAGGACATGCGTGGAAAATAAAATATAAATGGTTAAAAATGAACCCCTGTAGGGCCTACAGGAATTTCAAATTTCATAACTACAGACAAAACGTGATGTTTATGCTGCTTTTTCACCCAATACAACGCCTTACATAAGGGCCTTCTGTCCAGGGGAGGACGATGGTAAATCGAGGCCCTGGGCCAATGTGTCCCGCGGGACCCTATGAATCTACAATACTGGCCAAAAATACTGGGACAATACTTTAAAATGAACATACTTTTGTCCCCCCCCCCCTCCAATGTTGCGAGCTTTTTGTGAATTTTTCGCTTTGCGTATAACCAGGCCAGCATCATTTTCACGATGGAATGAAGCAACATTGATAGAGGGGGGAGAGAGGAAGGAGCGAGTGATATTTATTCTTTTGTCTTTTGTACGGTTAGTAGGAAGTCATTTGCAGCGCTGTCCCAGTCATTATTGGCCAGGATTGCGGATTACAAAATTACAGCCGATTTGAAATTTGTTGTATCCTGTAAGAACGTTTTAAAACCTAAAAGACACTTACATGTACAAGTAACTATTACAGATTCAAAGCAATAAGGCAGATTAACGTATCAATTTAGCGAGCCCCTTAGAGGTCGTATGATGAAGAGGCCGCGTGCCTGGCGTAGCGCAAGGTGCGGGGAACTCCTCACAAGCCGACAAGCGCGGGGCACTAGACTATGTCCCACTTGGCCCATTGGGTTAATCCGCCGTTATTTCTGCCTACAAAGTATTGGGGCCCACAAATTCTTGGGGCTCACCGGGAAATGTCCCGGTGTCCTGATGGGCCACGTCGCCACTGGAGACAGCTTTTGACCCTTTCGTATCTTGTGGTTTCACTTGACAAGTAAAATAGCCTGTCGTTAGCCAAAGAAAAATAGTAAAGTACTCGTCGTTTGTCGCGAAAGAGTTTAGGACATATTGTAGCATTCGCGAGGGAATAGTAAGTCAGAATAAAACTCTTAAGAGAATATTACAATCGCAAAACAAACAATCCTCTGAGACAATCTCATCATTTTTTTAGACTAGATGAGACCTTAATCAAAAATTTTTCTGTATTCATTATCAGAATATATTTGTTACGTGTTGATAAAATGAGACTACCCTTGGCATAAAACAAAACCCCGACAACTCCAGCTGACTACTGGACCATTCCTGCTGCAATGTTTTGTTTTGTGACAATTGGTCCTCCCCACTGGCCTGGTTTCGAACTTATAGACTTTGTATTGAACACCTTGAAAGGTTAAATCAGAAAATTTAGAAGGTAGTTTAAAGCCTCTTTCGTGTATTTTTGAAATAAAAACGATCTTTGTACGTGTTAACTACTTTAAAAATGCCTTTCCCATAGATCACAGTAAATGGATCACCTATTGTCACAAGAGATAAATGACTTCCGGTCACATACGTCACTAATCATTCTGGAGACAGTGTCGCAACAGTTCACTGAAAATTGAAAGGTTCACAGAATATCAAAAATTAGGATCTTTTTTGCCACCAGTTTCACGCTCCTGCGCGGTCATTTCCACGTAGATACAAAGGAGGCAGGAACTGAAGGGTAAAAGCCCCTCGTACCCGCCATTTTTTTTGAAACGACTTTGTGGTCCAATCCCTGACTGAAGTTAGCCTAACTGTTCTGACAGAGTTCACGGCTGTAATTTCGCCCCCTGGGCAATGAAGAGATCGACGGAAAGGTGAAGAAAAACCCAAGCAACGGCTGGAAATTACGCAACAAAACTTTTTATAATGGTCGGGAAATTTAACCAATAGTTAGAAACAGATACGAAACAATGCTTTAACATTAATTTCTGTCACACTCTCGGATAAATAATTATTTTAATTTCCCTGCAATCCCTGACATAACTATGCAAGAAAATACATTGGAAATTATCTTAAAGGGCGAAGCTGCTTGGCTAATGTTGTGACATAATGTTTTCGAGAAAGCTAGTAATTTAATTGATACTAATCCTCAACCAAAAGAAAAACGTAACCGTAATCTCACATCCAGCACTAATTCAAAATCCCCGTGTCATAACATAAAGTGAGCGCAATCTGCCCTTTCGCTAGCCTGCAATGCAGGCTAGCCTTTCCTGTGGTTTCTTTATCCACCTTGCCACCACCCCATGAGGACGAGGTCAGAGATAGTAACAAGCTAGTCAACAAGCCAGTCAACAAGCCAGTCAACAAGCCAGTCGAGCAAGTCAAAATCCTGGCAAAACCTGAAAACCCTAGAATGATAAATGGTGACTTATGGTCAGCGATTCTTTGGATTTTGCGACAAATGATAATTTGAACCGAAACAGCATACTTCGGAGCAGGAAATTAACCTAACGGACCCAATTCTTCCAAATTTTATTAATTGAGGGAGCTTAAACATTTTTACTGTCGGATCGCACAAATTGAATCATGTGAACTACGCCAAAGAACTGGGTGAGGGCGCATGCCCCCCGAAAAATGCGTTGCCACACAGTTGGCCCCCGTTTGAAATTTACCAAATGCAAAAAATTAATAATAATATTCGGCAGTCATCAACCTAGCGTGTTCAATGTAATCCTTTAGATTTGTTACAAGTTTTTCATGGCATACAAGAGAATAATATTCCCTGAGATATGATATTAAATAACACACACACAGAAATTATACTTCCCCTCATCTTGATATCAAGCTACCCCACGTGCCCCCACGCGCTGCCACTTACCTCCCACGTTCTCAGAACCCTTCTGAGAGACGCTACTGTGTGATAATGTATCAATATTCATCTGAACCTCCACAGGTTATGCTTCAGCATGCTCAATCAATTTATGGATGTACCCGAGAAGTTGAGAGAGTACAGCGAAAGTGTATGGTAGGAGACACCAGTGGCGTAACGGAACTACTGGGGGCCCTTAGGAGATTTCCGTTCGGGGCCCTCGTCAGCCCCGTTAGCATAGACTTAGTGTAGGCAATTTCAAGACTAATTCTCAATGATCTTTACAGATTCATCGGGGCTCCTTAGAGGTCGGGGGCCCTTAGGAGATGCTCTAACCTTGACCATAGTCCGTTACGCCACTAGGAGACACTAGGGTGCAACACCAGAGTTTTGAGACTTAAAGACTTTTTGTCTTTTGTCTTAAAGACTTTTTGACACTACTAACTTTTGAGTAAAACAGCATGAACCATTTGACCATTTCTTTATAAAATAGCATATGATGCAGAAAAAACGGCAAAGAAGTCTTAATTTACTAGTTTAGTTGAAAACACAGTCCCGTACTAGCATCGGGAAAGTGCGGAGGGGCAAACATCAATCACAATAGTCACTACGTTAAATCTATGTTATATACAAAACAACTAGTAATGAGTTAGCTTTCCATGATGTGTATTAATGAGTTCTAATGCCGCGGAAGCTGTAAGTTGGCGCCAAACGTGGGTTTTACTCTGGGATTAAATCCTTTCAACTCTCATTCTGGCAGTTGCTTGAAGAAAATGAATTGATGGTTTAAAAAAATTCGTTAATGGACCAAGATGTCCTTTTTATCAATTTTCTCCGTCGTTTGTTTCTAAACTGTTAGCAGTAAACGTTTTTCATCAGAACTTACAGACGCAGAATCAGAACTTATTTTCATGGTCCAACAAATTGTCGATATTCAGCGTTTTGCATAGAGAGCATTCCTAGGGACAGAAATCAGAAGACTAGGTTTTCATTTGTACTGCCGGTGTTGGCGCCAGTGTTACTGCTCAGTGGAGCCAAACAAAAGCTTCCGAGGCCAATTAGAGCGCAATCATGGCAACAAAACTCCATCCTTAATGAGGTCTTGAATAATAATTCAGTCAGCAACGGTAGTACGTGTACTGCCAGCACCATTCATTGTTGGTTGTCGAACAAGACATACCTACTCTCCAGATACGGGGCATATATTTCCAGCTTAAGTTATCCAGCAATCAGTAGAACGGGAGAAAACAAGCTTCAAATTAATCCAAACATGCATAGCTATGTTTTTCTTTGATACGAGAATTTTGTTCGGCAAACATTTAATTAAAAACCTTTAATTTTGTGAGGTCACTAATCCTAGCTAAGCTGACCACCATTATCTTGTATGAGCTTGTTTTGACTTAAATGAAGCAAGTTTGAGCGTGCTAAAATTTAGACGCAGGTTAAATAAAGTTTTTATGTGCATTTGCTGCGAGTAGGGTTCTCCTTTGGAGATGACTTTATGCAGGTTACAGCAAAAGTCGATACAACATGATCGATAGTGACAATCGTGTAGCCGAGATGGGTAGGTGGGGTTCAGTTTAATTACACCATTGCTGCTATGAACGTGAAAAAAAACTACGTCAAAAAATTGTAACAAGCCTTAAAACTTGGGTTGCAATCGACACTAAGTCTACCGGTCTGCCCAGAAAAGAAGAATAATAAAAAAACCCCTACTGCCAACCAGTCTGAATATTCCCGCTAACTTACTATCAGGTCCTTTCAGGAGTATGGGACCGATTACGTCAATTTTATGATTATCTTAAATCACAGAATTACTAATGACTTATTCTGTGCTTAAATATTAAACCTAAACGTTTTCATATAATTCTTATCAGTTTTTCTAACTACTTGTTCTAACCATCCTTTAAACTATTCCGTAGGGCAATTCTAGACTTGTGGCTGAGTGTGCGAACTCTTCTCTTATAGGATCAATTATCAACATCAGAGCAGGGTCAAACTCTTGACCCTAACGTCGAGATGCTATCGCTTTTATGAATGATCCACGGAAGTTCCACTTTTACCACTTGAAAGCCCCGACAATCGATACTCGAAAACGGACTGGTAACACTTCTTTAATTAAAAACACAAAAACAAGATCCAAGATTAAGACCATTTATAATCAACTTTCATTAAGTAATCTCAGAATCCTCCTCAGTATAACACAAACAGATAATTTCATGATTAACCAAATCACTTATTTTCTGTCTCCTATGAGGAATACATGGCCCTGAAGACGTTTCGATTTCAGTGGCGTAGCGTGGGGTGTACGGAGTGTGCGGACCCACAGGGCGGCCAATTTGGGGGCGGACAAATTGGGACACGGCCAAAACTATAATTTTATTACTTTCTTGTGTTTTTGAGGTACTTTTTTGATAATGGTTGTTTTCCCAAATGGCTGAATTTTGAAGTTGGCCCCGTTTTGTAGTCGCACTGCCCCTTCCCCCCCCCCCCCAGCGGCCTCTGTGCGAAGTATTAGTTTGACAGTTTGTAGACAATCTCACGCGTGTGACATGGCCGAACTACTCTGTGTTTAGTGCTAAATTTCACTTCTTTTCTGCATTCTGGAACATTTTCAAGCAACTCCAAGCAATCCTAATGAACACGGGTGTTTGATTTTGAGCTCAATACAATCGTTTCCTTTTCTATGCTTTCTAAGTTTCTGGGGGACAGTTTTCAAGTTCAGAGAAGAACTGATTGAAAATTCAATCAAGTATGCAAAAGAAGTTTGTGAAGACGTCGGTATTGAGACAGAACGTCGAGTTAGAAAAAAGAAGAGAATGGCTGGAGAAAAATCAAATGATGTTGGACTAAACTTTGAAGCGGAAATGAAAAGAGATTTATATCCCTCAATCGATAGCATCACTCAAGAAATAAAAGACCGATTTGAGCAACTGCATTTCCTCAGCCAAAAGTATGATTTCCTCATCCCAACCAATCTAATTTACGATGAATTCGAATTTGAATTTGAAGAGGAAGAAGGCGTCAATATGGCAGAAGTCAAGATCGAGAGGAAGAGACTGAAGAATTTTCTTGAATTATCTAAAGAGAAAAATTGGACAGAAGGGCCTCTAGAGCTCCTAAGATTCATCATCAAATATGGTTTTCAAAATTCGGTGCCAAACTTGACGATATTACTGAGAGTATTTTGGACAAAAGCTGTCAGCGTGGCTAGCTGCTAGAGTAGTTTTTCTAAGTTGAAATTAATAAAGAATTATCTTCGCTCAACTACGAGCAATCATAGACTCACTAACTTAGCGATTCTTTCTATTGAAAGAGAATATACCGAATCACTTGATGTTGAAGAGATCATAAAGGACTTCGCAATTCGAAAAGTCAGAGGGTTTAACACCTAGTTGTTCAGTGTTTTTCATATTTTCGTTAAGAATAAATACCTCAGTCCAATGTTCTTTTATGTTTTTTTCAGTGTTTTTCGTATCTTTATTACTTTCAACTTTTCATCCATTTTTTAGACTTTATTATTGTTTTCTATGTTTTAAATTGAATTACTAAATTTGTTTCTTTTTCTTATTATCTGTCTCCACAGGTTTAAACTTTTACCATTATTACATTGTTCATCAATCAATCAATAAATGAAATGTAAATCTTTCATACACGTATGTTTGTAGCAGTCGAAGGTGTGTTACTTTTAAGGAAGGGGGCGGCCAATCTGGCTACCGCACAGGGCGGCCATAACCCGCGCTAAGCCACTGTTCGACTTACATCACTTTCTTGATCAACCTTGGGCTAAATAAGTTTTATCGGTTGTAAGAAGTCTGGTTAACTTATTCAGTGCATAGAAACCGAATTCAACTCTGGATACATTCCGCAAAAAGGTAATCTAACATTTGTAGTTGAAATGTTTTGTAATTATGTCGTTTTGTAGAAGTAATCCATTGTTTTTACTGCGTAATGATTAGAAAAGTAATTTATTTTTGGAAAGCTGAATTAATTGCAATTGATTAATTATAAAAGTTCACTAACTTGTACAACACTTGCCGGGCAAACAAGGTGCTACATTGCATGCAATGTTGCTACTTTTACTGAATAGCACCGGAGTTAAACAGAGATTTAAACCATCTCGAAATATTCTTCTCGAATCAGGATTCAGATTTCATGATCCATCAAATTCTTCAAATTCGATTCAATGTATTCAAATTCATTTCTCGATTTGAAAAACCGAATTTGAGTTTGAAGTGCCTTTATTTATGCTGGATAACCCTATCAGCTCGCCGAGCTGTTTTTCCTAGAGGTCCAGTAAGGGCCACCCCTCGTGGGTCCAGTGTTACTAGAGGAGGAAACCGGAGTACCCTGATAAAACCTGCGATGCTTGGTTTTACCCAAGAAACGCAGGCAATAAAGAATGTCTGACCAGCCCGACTTCAGATCACTCTTCAAAAAACTCCATGATTGTTCTAGTTTACATTAGACCAGTTCAAAAAATCGTCTCGTCCCAGTCTGAGTGACTTATTCTGGGTGTTGCATGTATATGAATGAATTCAGATAGGTACGATAGTTTCTTCACGAAAACACGGAATCTCTTTAGACCAGCAAGGTATGGAGCATTTTGTACAAAAAACTTTGATACGTCCATTGTTGCTGAGAAAGATAACAGAGAATGCAATCGAAAATACTCGAAAAGACTTTATGAAAAGACGCGGCTTTAGGTTCGTTCCTGCTCAAGTAGAAAATTTCCACTTTTGTAAGGCTCCGACTTCTTCGTGCTGGTATCACATAATCATAACCTAGAGAACTAGGATTTTGTTTTGATTTAGAATTATTATAAATAAAATCCTTGAAGCGTTACGTATTGTCAGTGGGTCAGAGTTTCACACAGGTTTTGATTTATCTCCGCTTTCGATTACATCACTTCATACCCTTGCAACAAAAACACTAATACCAGTACTAGTTTAGTATGTGAGAAAAAAAACCCACTTCGTTGGATGTGAAGAGACGTCCTTAAAGACTTTTGAGACTTTTAAGTGGCCAAATTAGTGGCCAAGATATCGAGATATACAAAAAGACTCCATACACTTGTAAACAGGATGCCAATTTCTTCCTTCGTAATCCCATCAAAGAATGTGGAAATTACACGTTTCTCGACAGTTGACCCTTGGATAGGTCAACCTTAGTTGATGATGTTATTGTCAATAAAATTATCACGAGAATTACGGCTGCCTTTCCCATGCACATGATTGGATTTCATTGGATACCCCGGTGATTTCGATTCAAACATGGATGACCGCGGGAGGAAATGCAAAGCTCAAGTAACACTATGAAAAACGTACCGAAAAGATCGTAAGCTGTTCCTGCAAGTGACTGGCCTGACCTGGTGGTTTGTGTGTATTCGTTTATTTCACATCAACGTTGAAAGAAATACGTGAATTTATTCTAGGAGAACCGAGCTAAATAGAACATATATCACACATGCATTTGCGTTGATTTGATAACAGCGATCGCAGGTTGCAGGATGCCAGAGACCGTCTTCCCGCAAGAACTGAAGGACAGTTATGAAATCCGAGAAACTATTGGAAGTGGTGAGTGTAAAGGTTACGTTTGTGTCTTTCCTAGTACACCAAGTGTGAACGTATGCTTGAATTTGAACACGAGGCTAGGGCCTTTTGATGTTTTCGAGGAAACTTTTCAAAAAGAATTGTTTATATGCCGGGACGGATCGTTCTGCTTCAATATGCGCCGTATCACTCTTCCACAGAAACAACAATTTTAGTTCTTGTAGGTCTTATAGCAGGTGTTCGCCTCTTTATTTCGATAATAATATACGCCCAGTGCTACAACTGCTGTCGAGTGGCGTAATCTTGTGTTTGGCAAGATTAAACTTCTGTAGAAGCGGTTCACCGACCACCAGATCTTGTTCTCAACCTTCAAGTGAAATGATAAAGATCACTTCAGAGACTAGTAAAAACAAAGTATATTTGGCTAAACCTGGAACATTTATACTTCGGGTATAAACCCCTGTGAATATTTAACGTTTGACACGTCTGTCGCATTGCCAGCGAAGGAAAGACTTCGGGTTTAGCTAGACTGCGTTAGTGTCAGGAGGTTGTCACTATTGATTGAGATTGCCACACATTTACGGACAAGGAAACCTAGTTTCCTTACACCCTTAGAACGATGTTTAAATTTTATTAGATTGTTTCCGACGACAGGTCTGGCGACAACCAAGTTTTTGCATGCCCAAACACCCACGTAAATTCATGAGAAGCGTCGAGGTCAGAATTTACTTCCAAAACTTCATTAGCAATTTGTAGGGTTCCGGAGCAAATTGTGTATGGTCTGACAGAACACTTTGTCTTAAGAGTGTTACGTGTTTTTGTCATATATTTAATACCGATAGCTGTCGGTTAAGTGATATCCCTAGCTACTGTAAATGAAGCAAGTGCTCACAAACAAAAGATCATAATAACCGATGCGCAAATATTTTGTATGGTGGCTTGGTTCTTGTTTTGTACAAAACAAAAGCTTTTTGCTAACTGCTCCTAGCGACTGTTATTCACTTCTGACTTGTTCGTTGTCGATGAAAAAATTATTCGCAGAACATTACATTTCAACAATCTGTCTTTAACGTTCTCCAGAGCAGTCTAGACATGTGTTTTGTGTGTTGGATGTAGGTCAAGTTTCGAATTTAATCCTGTCACCCCGAATGGAGCCAGAGAAGAAGGAAATCAAAATTTTCGTAGTGCAAAAGTTCAGCTTATAAAAACACAGAAATGTGAAAATATGTAAATTACTTGTTTATGATTTACAGGTTTATAAAATATACAATATTGAATATATTAAGGAAGTTATCTGACAGCTGTTTGAAGTTTTAATGGCTTTATTTTCATCAGCTGTTAATATAGAGTTCATTCTTGCTTCATTTCTCAAAGAAATGTTTGGCTGTTTACATTTAGTCAACTTCATAAATACATATTTTATTTGTATTTCTTGAATCATATAATTCAAAAGCTGTTGAGAAATAACAAGGGGAGTACGTTTTAGTGAAATGTGTATGTTTGTGGTTTGATAAGCAAAATTAGGTGATGAAAGATTTCTCTACTTGGTAATGGAAAGTCAAGGAGCATTCAAAAATTCTTTATAAATTTGTGAACCCTTAGAAAAGTACTGTACAATAATTAACAAAATTCTTTAATCTTTAGTCCAAAAAATTATGTAAAGGCATAATGCTGTACTTTAAACTTTCTTTGTTTGTCAAGAATATTGTGGATATCCATACACCCCTTACTGAACAACTGTTCAATGTAGACTTATGTTATTTTGTTGTGGAAGTTCATTAGTTTGGATATCTTATCAATACAAGGTTTTGAAATGAAATGGGGTAAACAAAAAAAAGATGTTCAAATTGTTCATCACTGATTTTGAAAAGCAATTTATTGATAATGTATATACAATGCATCTGACAATTTTTTCAAAAAAATCAGCATTAAAAAAAAATTCATCACCTTTATTTATCAAAATTATTTTTAAAGTTTAAGGTAATTATCAGTGTTAGATGGATATAATGTTAACATACATAAAGTGACGACAATTTTTCAAATTTTTGGAAAAAATGCCTGTTAATTAAGGTGAAATTATAAGACAATGTGGAGATGAGATATATGTGTGATACACACAGCTGCAATGTAATTGGCATTTGGAAGACAACCAGTAATGTATCATAGCCCACCTGAAAAGATCATGGCTTTGTGTACTTTTCTAAAATAACTGCTTGACTTTATACAAAATGCTTTTCATTTGTTGTAGCAAACAATAATTTGATGTATATCAAAAGAAAAACCTGATACTTACAGTAGTTACATAATACATCAGTGTTCCAGATAGAATTTGGAGGCAAAGGGTCACATAGAAAATGAGAGGGGTCACATTTTCAGGGAGGCACATGTCCCCCAACAGCCAAGGGGTCTTGGAGACCATTTGGAACTCATTTTGTATTTTGGCATCTTTAGTCTGATAGTCCCAACATTTTTCATGCCAGGTCAGGAAACCATCTCTGTTGGGTTAATGACCAGAGACTTGTTTCTTATGTGGAAAGCTGATACATTCTATAAATAGGATGCATGTGCATACATATCAACAAATAAATAAGGTATGGACCAACCTAGTCAAAGGTATATGTACAACTCAAGGAATAAAGCTTACCTATCAATTGACATCTGATAACCATTCTAGAAGATATTTCTACAGCCATAATATTACTACTGTTGCACTGTTTGAAGTTGATCCAGGAATGTTTTTAGAATTCCATTAGCTTCAAAGTATAGAAATGAAGATAACAGGGCTTACCATTAATTAGAATTGCAAAAAAACCCCCAGCCCTCTAGTATGAGAGAGGGTCAAATTTACTGAGTTAACCATGGTCAGTTAAACAATTTATAACCTGTTAACTGCAATATATCTTGGACACATTCTCTCCAAAATAATCAGTGGCACTGTACATGCAGTCACTAGAAACTCTGCTGGGTGTGATCTCATAATACCAACTGCTAATTAAAATTATGTTCAGTGAGAAAATATTTACCTTGCAGTAGTGCTGTTTGATGACTGTAATATGATTCCAGCCCATATGAGACTGTTTCTTAATATGCCTAAATATTTTCAAAACTAAACTTTGTGCACATTTGTTCAATACTTTATAATTGTAGTGTTTTTTTTTGTTTTTTTTTTATTTCACCAGAAGTCATTTGTTATTTCTATATAAATTATATCTTTATCTTAATTTTAGTATTATTGAAGAAGGCTCAATGTAAGGTTTAGTCCTGTGAAACCAGTTTTGTTCATCTCATCATCTTAGTGTTGATAACTATTTTACCTTGTTCAAATAAAATTTAACTCTTTATGGTTTGAAATATATTATCTCCTTGATGAGTAAAATCAAGTGGTGTTAGCCAGAGTAAAACTAAAAGGTTGGGTACAGGCTGAAAAGACTTAGGTAATGAATGTATTTTTAACCCTTCCTAGTCCTAGACATTTCTCCTTGTTGATTAAAATCATTTAGCCCAAGTAAAATTAAAAGACTTGTGCACCCGTTTACAACAGTTTATAATAATGATAATGGCAATGATAATGACAATGATGTAATGATGATGATGTTAATATTAATTGAAGACTATTACATTAGGCTTTAGCCCATTTAATGCAGTTGTAATTTTTGGAACCAATACTTCTAACTGATGTAAGCAAGAGGCATCATGTACAGGGAGGCAAAAAAGACCAAACTACTTTGAATTAGAAATTTATCAAGGTATTCAGGGTTTGTAGGCCAGAACATTAGTCACGACATCAGGGAAATTAGTGATTAAAGTTAATTTCCCTCTTAGACAAGAGAGGGCTTGGAGGAACCCCATAATATTATGATTACAAAAAAACCACACAACATGTACATGTGTAGAAACCCTAGCACTCTTCCCCAAGAAATATTCCCATAATACTTAGCAATCAATAAGGAGTTCTGCTCAGGCTTTCTCTGCAGTGGAAAAATTAGTGACTAAGTCTAAATTTCCATTGTCATCTGTCAGTGGGATAAGTTAGTGAGGATGTGTGTTCAAATGAAGGAATTTAGAGAAAATGAAATATACATACATACTTTTTTTGTACATATTTGACATAAGCAGTGAGTCCTCTTCTCCTAAAAGCCCCTTCTATATTAACTCCATAAAAATACTTAACAAAAATAAGCCCCCAATGGGCTTTATACAGAAATTGTGCTAGCCTCCAAACCATTGTTACAAATGTAATACCTTACTTGTATACCAAATGAATCCTGTGCTCATATACCTCCTATTTGGTTTCCCCAGCTACTTGGACATGTGCAAAAGATCTGCTCTATAGTGAGCTTGGAAAAATGTGGCTGGTCATACATGTACATATATAATAATGTTTGTGCTGGACACTTGTGGAGGTATCTCACAGGTGTTACATCTTATCTTTTTTTTTCTTTTATTTTTTCTAGGTGGCTTTGCCAAAGTGAAACTTGGGATTCATCATTTGACAAATGAAAAGGTAAACTGAGGATTTGTTTAATAGAATTTGTTGAGATTAGTCATCCACAGATTGAATCACAGTGGTTCACTTTATCAATTTTCTTAATCTGTTATTAATCTATATAAAGCATAAAATTACCATAATGTACATTTGCCTGCAGGCTCTGCAGCCCCACAGACTGCCACTGCTAAGCATGCTGTATTATAATTATTACCTAAGAAGATAAAAAAACTCTTATATTTGGTTATACTGGTATTCTGTTACAAAATTAGAGAAAAAAATTGCTTATAATAACAAACTTTAACTTTAACTCATATATAAGTTGTACTGCAAAATATGTTGAATTGATTTTAATATGCCAAGCTGCTTGGCCCAAAAATGTATTCTTTAATGTAAGTGACTGAGAAGGATAAAGTTTTGCAATTTACTTTTGATTACAATATGTAATTTATGACGCAGGTTATTTAACCCATTTTGGCAGAGAAACTAGGCTGATAGGTATGTTCACTCAGCTGAAGAGAATCATATTACATAAGTTAGAATAAAATAGCAGATATATTGACTGCTAACAAAAATGTGTTGATGTGGTGGAATTTTTTATGATTCAAAAAATTTCAAACATGGGCAATACAATTGATTACCAGGCAGAAACAACAGAACCAGCTAAAAAATGCAAGAAAAGAACTGAGTAAAATAAAATTGTGACAGACTGAACAAACTTATTCAAATAGTTTTTTCTGACTGCCAAGCCACTTATATAGGTGAGACTAGCAGAAACTTAAATATGTGACTCACAGAACACAAACGAGCAACAAAAAATGGAGACAAAACCAACCACATTGCCGAACACCACCGACAAACCAAACACAACATTGACTGGGAATTGGCAAAATGCATTACTTACAGCACCAACTACAAACAGTGACTCACCCTAGAAAGCTGGTATACAAACTTAGAACAAAAACGATTAAACCGATTACAACAATTACTGGGACCTTACAAATGACTAATTCACAAATTCAAATGTGCGAACAACCAATAGACTTAAACACTTCGACAAACTGATAATTAATGTCTACACAACCACACCGACTGCTTTTCACAAACTATCACACTTCCATGACTCATACAACCACCCACTTATGATGCACGAGCCAGATACAAATACAGGGAACCTGACATTTACCCTCCTTTTGACTCTGAAGATGACTGCTGCTAAGGCTGTCGAAATGTCAGCCACTTCCAACAACAGTCTTTCTCAAGACTACACTAACCTGGATGATCAACTTCCACAAACATGTCACCAGTCTGTATGATTAGTATAACTGAAGGAAATTGATGTTACTCCTTCAGTAGGCCTTAAAATTTAATTTTATATTGGTACATGCCACAGTTACTTAACAGCAATACCCTTAGTGAGGCTCAGGTGGAAATATTGCTATTTTCTATAAACACCACAGATTGTTTCTCATTAAATACACATCTGACTTCCTCAAATTTCACCAATACATAATTTACCTGTACTGGTGTGTAGAATTTACCATTGAGTGAAGAAGACTGTTTCAAATGATTCAGTTCTCTGGGATGCCCAAAATGTTTAAACTTGGTCATACTAGTAGTGAAAATATGGGGTCAGGGTTATACCCTTTCCAGGTGCTAGGTCTTCTGTTGACTTGTAAGAGCATCTGACATTGGCCAAAGTAAAACACTAAAGAGATACATTGTTAGGAAAGAGTTGTCAGGGGTTTACCTGATAAAGATGAGGCAGAATATGGTATAATTTTGACAACTGCAGATGCAAAAATGCTAACTCTGTATCAGGCATGAAATCAGGTACAGTTTGTTCTTAATGACCATGCAATAGATCTGCATATTGTTCAGTGATTTTATTCATATCAGCTTTTCATTGCCACTGATTCAATCTGTTCTTAAAGGCAATGGAAAAGTTCTATGACAGGTATGAGTATGTATATTGTTCTGTAGTATAAAACTGGTGAATGCGGTTAGCGCATTGCTTCTCACCGCTGAGGCTCCAACTTAAGCCTGATTGGCCATGGTTACAAGTTGGATGGGTGACCTCCTATTGGTAACCATGTGCTGACTCTCTAGCTTGGGTCTCATGTGAGTAGAGTTGTAGTTGGTCTCTACTGTGCTTTGAGGGTTTTCCTCTGGGTATTCCAGTTTTCCCCCCTCAATAAAATCAACCCTTACATCATAGCTGTGCTCTGTGGACAAGTATAGGTCGAATGGTGGCTGCCAGCGGTGCCTTTAATATGCCTTCGACTCGACCATGTTGATCTGCATCCTTTGTAATTCACCCCAGCAACTGCAAGTAAGGATGGTTAGCTTCCCCCTTTCAACTGATACAGCACTGACAAATAACCAACTGCTAAAGTTTAATGCAGACAGCTCTGAATAGTCTGTCCTAATTGTTAAAGATGTGATTCAGATATGATGTCATAGTTGCATCATATCTGATACAGCATTAGACTGTTGCAAGGGTTGCTACAATTTTCTGAACATTCCTGGCATGTGTTTCATCTGGTACTATTATGTACAGTGTTGTATTTTAATGCATTGGATATTGTTGTATCATATTGTGCTGTTTTATATTGTATGAAGAAATGGTTTGCATTGAAATGAATGAACGTGTCAAATTTCTATACATTTCTTGTTGAATTGCTTTCATAGTGCCTGAATTGCACAGCACACCAATGCTTTGTGCTGTGCTCTACTGTGCTGCAGGCACATAGCCAGACAAAGACATCAAGGGGGAAGTTTTAGTTTGTGGGGGGGGGGGGGACGAGTAAGAGAGGTGACACAATGGACGAATATTATGTAAAAATTAATCACACGCACTGTTCCAGCGATCAAAACTTATTTAATTAAGAAACAAAATAATACAGCTTATAAACTATTGTTTAATCCTATTTACATAATACATGCAATCGTAAAGCCCCTTTCAGTCTGCCTCTGACATGGAAAATACTACTAAATGGTAAGAAAACCATGTTCGGCACCCGCGTGGTTGCATCATGTTTCTTGCATGTGCCGAAACATTTCCACGTATGCTGCAGATCCGAGCCGCTCAGGTTAGTGGGGGGGGGCGAGAAAAAATTTAGGGGGCAGCGCCCCCCTAGCTACATGCCTGCTGTGCTGCGCTGCACTGTAACTGTTTCATTCTAGTGTGTCACATTTATTTTTTTCGTGACGGAGCACTCGTTTTAAACGTTTGTTTTTCTAGGTTGCCATAAAGATGATGAACAAAAAGTCTCTCGGGGTAAGTACTTGGTAATATTTCAATTAAGGTCTCATGATTTAAGTACAGTCATGTAAACGTGTTGGAGATAATACCAATAAAAATAAGTTACAATCTTCGAGAATACTTGTCAAGATAATTAAGAAAAAAGTCCATTTATTTAGCCGTCCAGATTATAAACTTCAGAGTACCGCATCATTTTTGGCCTTTTTTCAGCGTAAACTTCTAAGTGTGTGAAGTTGTTTTAACCAACAAATTTTAAGGAGAAAAATTATTCAATATGGGAACAATGAGTAGAACACAACTGAGATTAAAACTTTGCTTGCATTATTCGAGATTTAAACTGACATGGTTGTACATGTGACGCTAAACTGAGAGTTTTTGATTGATAACTATTGGTAACAGACTTTTCTGCTGCGTGAAGATTTTGCTTGTTTTAATTGGCATGAATAATCGTTTAATGTTTGGTGGAGACAGACAGCTATTTTACTGTTTCTTTCCACTCCCAACTACATGTATATGAACCATTTTCGTACTACGTTGTGTAATGTATTCGTTATTGGATACACCGATCATGATTGTGGTCTTTGTTCCAAAGAAAATCAGTTGTTTGGTTTAAATAGCAGTTAAGTTAATAACATGTTTACAAGTGCATAGATTTAAAATCACAAATTAGTTTTGTGGTTAATCTTTGTGGATAGCGTTTCTCTTGACATACACAAAGGTCAATATCAGTGACTCTGTTACTTTCATGCCTATTCAATTACATACATTATAAACATAAGATTAGCTAGAACGTAGATTTGGCATTCAAAAGCTTATTTTTTTCTTCAATTTTTTTAATATATTGAATGAAGAAAAAAATGTCTCAAAACAAAACAAAACAATCGTGTGGTTCAGCGTTGAAATATGTACATGAATAACTTATATTTCGCGGAATTGAAATTAAATTACAGAACTCAACTGTATTGATTCCACGATTATTCCTGGTTAACTTTTCACTTCTGTTTCCTGAATTTCAAAATATTGTTGTGCAAACAACTTAATGTTGATTAGTAGAAACTTAATCGAGTACTATTGCAAATGCTGCATTCTGATTGGCTACGCTACTCGCTATCTATCGGCGAATAGATAGCGAGTAGCGAAAATGGCTTCCTCCTCTCGTGTTTGTGAAGTTTCTGAAGACGAAATAGAATGTTTACTTGAAAGTGCAACCCCAGAGATGACGAAAAATGTTCTTTGCAAAGTCTGTTTCTACTAAAACAATTAGATTATGACATAATCTAATTGTTAATTAGTAGGATGTGACCGCACGATTTATTGGATGTGTACGCAGGATAATCTCTTCTTCGCAATTAGTTATGTGAATTGAAAGAATTATGTTTGTAGTGGCAGGCACACTATGACTACTTGCGTTGTCTTGTTTTTGAACTTGGCATTTCCCCCTTATTATATTTGAATATTCATTAAAGGTGCAATATAAATCATCTGCATACTGCAGCTGTGCTGTCGAGGGGTTTTTAGTTTTTTTCCAGTTGTTTAAGTTCATGAGAATCTTTACTTAAAATGAACGAAATGTTGAGGTTACGGGGTAGAATACTTTCGTCACGCAGAACATCATCCTGTGATAAATACACTAACAGAGCCGAGCAAAATATACAAAGTAACGCCATTTGGCGAGCTCGGTTATTTATGTTGCGTCTACAACTTTCACCTGGTTCTTCCATAAGTATTATCCAATGATGTTTAATTGGTATGATGCCTTTGATTACCAATCTCGACGAAATGAACAGGAGTAGCATTCCCAGTTTAATTAGTACCATTCAGACAACCCGTGACGAAGAAATCCTTTGCCGTTTTGCCAAGTGGAGGAGCAACAAAAGTTTGAGGGCTCCTACTGGGATGAAATATTTCGGTTGCCTAGTTTCAACTGTTTACGAAATTCGGAGTGGCTCATTTCATTGTTGAGCATCTGAGACTTCAAATTCGGTTGCCGTTTTATATTAAGGGGGAAAGAGTTTGCTTTACTTTTACCCTTACTTATAACTTACCTTATCAAATATTAGTGAGTTTAATTCGACTGTTACCTATATGTCAACCAAACCTGATATACGACATAGACAGGATACGGTTCGCTTGTTGAGTAAATATCCCGTGGAAACATCCCCAAGAAACCACTAACCCTTTGACACCTGAGAATGGCTTCAGTTGGCTTAAGTGAGTTTATTCTGGCTCAAGCAGCGGTGCTACCTGCGTGTTTTTGCTTGTATCGGCGATGCAACTTTATGACAAAAAAAAGTTGTATATATTGCCGAAACACAGTGGTGGCTAAATGCGGCAAACTTTGGCGCCAAGTGTTTTCTAGTTGCTACCTGGCCTTGAGTAAGCCTTAGTGGTTTGTTTATGATTTTAGAAATTTGAGAGCTTGGATATGTGTTAAGCTAGATAAATGATCTTCAAGCTCTGTACTCAGAAAATGATTTCTGAGCCCCAGACGGGGATCGAACCCGCAACCTTCTGATGGTTAGAGCGTCTCACCGGTCATCAGAAGGTTGCGGGTTCGATCCCCGTCTGGGGCTCAGAAATCATTTTCTGAGTACAGAGCTTGAAGATCATTGATCTACCTTAGTGTTTTATTATTCGCTTCTTATTCGCTAAAAATGCTGAAGTCGCATCGTCCGTACTGGAGAAAAGCTGTTGAGTGGCTATACGAGAGACAACAGATCACTTTTGTCGCCCAAAATTCAAGCCGTTGGATTTCGTATGACTTTTTTTTATAATTTTGAGTCTGTGGATGAATAGCCGGTTTTTTTCGATGCAAGCGTAAAATCGTACAATTGAGTGGATGCATTAGGCCAAATGATTTATTCAGGTTAAAGGGCAACAGTTGTCAGAGTCAAAGGATTAAAACCTGTCTCAATGAACCCACTAAACCTTATCTCTTCGAACCCACTAATGAATTTGAGAATAAATCAAGATAAGATATAGACCGGAATACTTTGATGCTGAATTTTGGTGAAGGTAATGGTTTTCCTTAACCCGTTGGACTATGTTTATGTCGCAAATTGAGCCTTTCCCGCATCGCTCTTTTTTTAGGATTAAAAATATTAAAAATTCTAAAAATAACTTCACCGTTGTACCTGGGCTGTAAATTAGCTTGAAAAATTACCAAATAAAATTGAACATTGACGTCTTTTGATTTTATGATCAGACTTGTTTTCATAAGATAAAAACAAAGATAGAAATAGGTGTAAAATTTGGCGCAGCTTTCATTCTGAATTTTTCCTGAAATATTTATTTGTTTGAGAAGTTTGATCAGGGTAGAAGTGTTTACTTGCCTTTCTAAACAAATACAAAACTGGTTAAAAAGCTCGATTTCACGTCGTATTTTGTAAACAAAGTTCTCGTTGTTCAGATTTCTTTGTATTTCATTCATTACTTCAAAGATTCAATAAAACAAACTCGTTTTGATAGAGAATGTGATTAGTCTCAGCTGAAATATAACTAAATGAATTAAATGTAACTGTAAACCGTTTTCAAAAAGTTGGTTCCCAGCCCATAAACAAGGCTCGTGACTCGAAACAGTCCAAATGAGAATTTTGGTCACCGACGAGGTGACCATCCTAAAACCCTGAATTACTTGACTTGTATCATTGTTTTGATAGAGAAATTGGAACGCATTGAAAGCGTTGTTCAGTTTGAGATTTTCAACTCTCTCTACTCAAAGTAAAAGTTTGCCTTCATGGTGTTTGGTTCCTCAAGATACATCGTAGTATGAAATAAACATACAATTTCTTACTTTTTCACTTCAATTTTCGCAACTTCGTATTCGCCCAGCCGTAGTGAATCATTGCTATTGGACATTACTTTTGGTCTTTCATCCTTTGTGTGTCCGAAAATGTCTAAAACCGACAAAACGTTTATAACTTCTCTTTAATATAGTTATGCACAAAACTAGAGAGCATCTAGCGAAGTATATTACCCGTCACCAATTTACAGGCGATAGCTAATTATGTTTGTGTAAACTAGGGACGATTATGCTTCAATTTTTATGTCGGGTTACGCGCGTGCGCGAATGTCCTCATTGCTCTATCAACAACGAGAATGGCCACTCTTTCGCCCGTGTTCGGGCAGTCCTCTACTGTCGAATGGTTTGTCAACTCTTGACACATGAAGTGCGTCACTCATATTAGAGAAGCTGTCGGCGTGGCTTTTTGTTACATTTTCGGCTATTGTAAGCTCGGAATTAATATATCTTTCAGATAATATGCAATTGTTTCTGTCTTGGCCTGCGAGCAAGTTTTACTGGTGTTGTGTTTCGTTTATTTGAGTCAAAGACGGTCTTCTGCGGACTGTTCTGTGCAGTTTATTTGCTAACTCTGAGTAGTAGAGAGCAAATGACAGTAGTATTATCCTTTAGAGAATGCTACTGGATAAGCATGATGCTGTCCAATATTTTGGTCTTTCGATCAAAGTTATTAACTGTCAACTAATTTTGAACTTTGCCCATCGGTTTGTTATGATGTAACCCGGAATTAGAACCTGTTTATTTGATAAACATTTGAAAGTTTGATGGGGTCATTTTAAACTTTGATTTTGAATTTTTGACTGGTGCTTTGAATTTTCTGTTCAGAAATAACAAGTTAACATGTTGGAAATTTGGTAACGTTTGAAACAAATCTTTGTTTACTCCAAATGATCGATTTAAAGCCATAACTTGACAAATGCTGGAATAATGACATAGTAAAATTTCTATTTGTTTACAGCGTAATGACATCATGAAAATATTCGTTGGTGGTTGTCCTGGTCGGTAGTTATTGTTTATAGGTTTACTTGGTAACCGTCGGACCCATGGCTTCTTAATATCTGCACCAAAACGTGAAAGAAATTTTGACGATCCTCAAGTGTAATGCTTAAAATATATTCTTACACATAATGCTCCTGACAACTAGGCAGTAAAGAACGCACACTTAAAACAAATATGCGTCGGCATTGTGGGAACGCTTCGATTAGATCCTGAGCCGGGTGTGTTTAATCAGCTTGTTCTCAATTGATTACAAGTTTTGAACATATTGTTTGAGTATTGTATCTGGGATGACGAGTGGGTCTAGCTTACAGCCGATCAACCCTCGTAATCTGCTATTCTGCACGATTTCTTCGTAATTCTTATCATGGCAGTAAACTGGAATCTTTGTGGAATATATAAAGCGCAAATGGCACAAAGGACGTCGGAGAACTCCGGTGCGGGGGGGGGGACACTGTGGAAAGAACCTGCTCCAGTTCTTACTCTCTCTAAGGTGCTTCCGTGCAGTTCATATGTTTAGATCTTAGATGGGCATTTTTCTGTTTAACCCATTGACTCCTGAGGCGTATGTCATGCGCAAAGGTTTCATTCTGGGTTATTCCTGAAGATTTTATTTAGCAGGGGAGAAACTGCAGCCAGCGGGAATGAGTTAAAATTGTTATACGTTCGGAACGGCCTTCTGTTACCATGGTAACTTTGGCTTGGAGCCTCGACAGCTTTTCACAGTTGACATATTTAAGACAAATCTGTTTTCGTCAATTAATTTTTCTGAAGATTCGAATTAGGTTTGATATTTCAATGAAGAATAGTTGAGCAAAACATTAGAGGAGGCTACCAAGAAGGGATATTTTGCCAAAAATTTGGTGGATTTTAAAAACTTACGTCGAATTAAATTATTTAAATTTCAGGGATATTGATGCACTTACTCTGTTTGCTTTACTACCCACGTTTTAAAAAAAAAAAGATCAGCAAGCAAATAAAAAAAATAATATTTGCGCTGGCACGGATATAACTGGCATGAAAGAATAGCAACTTGACACAGTCACTATATACGCATGCGTAGTGAGCCATATGGCCAATCCTCTGTCAAAAGTCAACCCAAGAGGCCAACTTGAGAGTATGGTGGTTCGGGAAGAAACAGAGACGAAGAACTCTTTGCTCGCTTGATATGTCGTTTTTTAACTATCTTGCTACAAAATAATTTGTGTCTTTTTAAGCTTGAGTTGTTGAATTAGTCACTTAAGCCTTTGATTGCAAACCCACAAGAATAAACACTGACTACGACCCGATCCGTTGTCCCTGAGTTAATGAATTAGGTTTATGGAAGTACTATATAAGCCTTTTACCTACATATTTTGTTTAAATGCTTTAAATTTTTTTTTCTGGGGACAGTTTACGTTACTTTCAAAAGGATTCTGTTCAGCTGGTTGTTTGAATGTATTTCGACAGTTGCATACGTAACTATAAATTAATCATTGTAACAACGTTAGTTGTAAATTAAACAAATGGTTTCTTTAATGGCCAGTACCAAATTTTCCAGTAGACGCGCATGGGTATTGTTTACCTATTTTTTTAAAAAACGCTTCGATTCAACAGCGATTTTCTTGTGGAATCTAAGCGACAAATTTAAGGGGCCCCTATTTCGGAAGATTCCTTAGTAACTATATTATCGCTTGGAGAGAACAATGAAAACTGTAAAACGAGAAACAAAATTATGAAGAGGACACTGCAAGAAAGCAGTTCTCAACGTGTGATTCGAAATTGACGATGTTGGAGATAAAGTTAGCGTTCAAGTCCCAGAAAGATTTCCAATTGGAATAGTCGTTTCAAAGCCTGTAATCCAGAAGTAGATCCAGAAATTTTTTGTTGGGGAGTGCAAAATTGAGATGTTAGGGGCACAACTCCGAAGAAATCTTTGTTGAAGACACAGAACAAAATATTTGGGTCACATCCTCGAAACCCTATGGAAACGTTCATATGGCATTTGAGCAGAAATCTAGAAATCAAATTATCATTTGAGTTGTGGATTTGACTCACTGACTCGATTTTATATTATTCTACTGGGTCAGGAAGCCAGGTGCAGGGTCACAAGGCTGGCAGTAATAATTAGTGCATGTCAACGTTTGTTTATTTTGTAGCATGATCTTCCAAGAATTTATACTGAAATTTCTACAATGAAACACCTCTGTCATCAGCATATTTGTCAACTTTATGAAGTAGTCGAAACAGATGATGAAATCCATATGGTCATGGAGGTAAGCGTAATTTGGACAAACGTGTTTTCTTTTTTTAGTAAAATGCTTGATAAGACTTAAATACAAAGGCTAAGCAATATTGTCGCGCAAGTTTTGATCCCAGTCTTGGGTTAAAAAATTCTCATGCTAATAATTTTTTCAATTTTCAATTGTTGTAATGTCTCATATAAAGCATATCTACCCATGTATCTGCCACGTTCACTAAGCGTAAGAAATGACCTAGTGAAAATTCATATAGGTTGACTTTTACCTAGCTTTCACGCTAACTTAGGAAAGCTTTTCAAAGTAAGTTTTTAACACGAAATGGGATATTTTGTATGTAAAAAGCGGACTTCATATATCAACGTTTCTCACGTGAAGTGCATAATTTCATATATATGCAATGAAGAATATAATAATTTACATTTAAAATGAAAAGTAACGCATGTAAAACAAATTTTCCCATATAAAATGAAAATTTTCGTATGTGTAAAAAAATGTATATGTGAAATAAGAAATTCATGGTGGTAAACTGAAATGCAATAAACTTTCTTTGTCTATTGCACACATTTTAAATGCACACGGTGTCTCCTTGACATAATGTCTTATCATTAAGTAAATAAATTATATTGATGTAAAAACAAGTAATCTTAGTATATAGTTGGTATAGACGCTTGATGTGGTTCTTTTTAAGATTGTCGTGCGATATATCACATGTGTAAATATATGTGAAATTTTTTACGGTCTGTAGCACGCATCAAATTTCCACAAGTGAAGTTATTGCTATTTTTGCTCGTTAAATTTATTCGTATGGGAAAATTTCACATGACTTTTAATAAGTGAAAATATTCCCGTAAAACTTTCATATGAGAGCGCTTCATTTGTAATATGTCATATTTTCATACGAGAAAGTTTCATATGCGAAAATGCTCCCGTACGTATGAAATTTTCGTGAGGATGCACATTTACCATGGTTAAGGAACGTTTATCGATATAAATTAAGTTGAGAATATTGACATGCGTAGATACTATTAATAAACAGTAGCAGTGGAAATTTCCACAATCAATTTGTGAAGGAGGTCGTAACTTACGAAAAATGTGGCATGTTAATAAGATAGAAAGCTGAAGCTGAAGGAGGAAGCTTCTTGTCATAGTTTGGCTGCAAATTTGAAAAACATAACCATCCAAATTATTATTTACAGCTTTATAAATAAATTCCGTTGTAAATGAAGCAATTTTTACGAAAGCGAAAGAGATTCGCCACTGTTAATTGGGGAAAGGAGTTCAACTTTCTTGTGTCTACCTCTTGTTCTACACTACATCAAATATGTTTTAATGTCTCACGCGTATTTCTCACTTGTGTTTATTAGTACGCACCAGGAGGAGAACTTTTTGATTACATCGTAGCAAACGACCGATTAAAGGTTTGTTTTTGGACTAAATACAGCTTAATGTGTTTAGAAGTATATGACTGTTTTAAGTAGGAGGGGTTTTAGTTGCAGGAGAGTTAGATAGTAACCGAGATAAGGCCTTGAAGTGCTGTGGGTGGATATGGGCGGTGTCTTTTAACGTTTGGGTAACTTTCGTCGACTTCCTCATACTCTAAGTCCTTTAAGCCCTACACACACAACCAAATTTTCCTTGACAATTTTTCCTGACAATTTTTCCTTGACAAGGAGACGTCCTCAAAAGCTGCTCATGCCAGCTTTTGAAAAAGGCGACTTGTCACGCAAAACTTGTCAATATTTTTCGTACACACGAGCAAATTAAAATTATCAAGGAAAACCTGGTCGTATGTACGGGGCTTTACTTTGGAGTCGTAAGACTCTGTTTTAGTCAAAATACCTACCACTGTCTTATTTCAGAGCTTTTTGGTAGTTTGAACGGAGTCGATTTTACTGTGTTCAAGCTTTCCCTCCTATTTCTTGTTTTGCTTATATTTCCCAATGCTTTTTACGGAGCGTACCTCAGATGGTTATATATGTCGCTTACGTGGTGTACACAGCCTCCCCCCAATCCAGCTAAGGAAACGTTTCTAACCGTTTCAAAGAAAACCAATGGAAGTAGTGTTGCAAGATTTAGCGTTTTCTACACAATTGCACTGGACCAGATTTTGATCGCGTAGGCGAAAAAAAAACCTGAGGCGGGTAAATGAAAATTTCTTAGCCACTACAGCAAATGGAAGAAAACGAACCTACAAAAGTTATATAAAGCAATCGCTTTAAAGTTATATAAAGTAATCAAATTTTACATTGACTGGGGATTAAAGCTTGTTGTCTGTTGAACATTTTGAATGATTGGCTCGTGAAAATGTTTTGGTTAGATTTCTAGATTAGTTCAGACTGAGAAGTGATTTTCTGATGAAAACTAATCGTATTTTAGGAAGACGAAGCGAGGGGCTTTCTACGCCAAATCGTATCCGCGGTTGCCTACATGCACGATCAAGGATATGCACATCGAGATTTAAAACCTGTAAGTAGACCATTTATTTATAATTACTATTCAACAAATGATTTTCCGTTCTATATTGGGATTTATTATATGGCCAAGTTCGCTATCCAGTTTATACCAAAAATGACGCAAGCTGATTGGATGCCTAGCCGTACAATAAGTTCTTCGTACAGACCGGCTAGTTTTTGCGGGAAAATTTCAGAGTTGATTTGAAGACAAATAAACCAGATTTAGGTACGTTTTACCAAAGATTTGCAATAAGAAACTACAAAAAAAGTTCTTAAATCTTCGCAACAATTTTAAGCTTAAAACTAGATGAATTTTTACAAAAGAAATAATTATAAAATAAAAAAAACAAAACACGAAGTGATAGGTAAAAACAAGGCGGTAAACCTTAGCCGCTCACTCACGAACTAAAAAGTTCGTTAAAAGCGATGAAGAAAGAAACCAAAAGCCATATAATAAATTCCTTATTAACCTTGTTTGCTTGGTCTGTACGCGAATATATTTGCGCTCGTTTTTTTTGCACAGATCTCGGGGTGATACTTTCCCATAGAGACATCACTCTCGGTTAATAAGTAAGCAACACATGCACGCACGAGGCGAGGCGAAGTGTCTATGTCCGGATACAGGACGGACGTGTAGTTTGTAAAATTAATTCTAAAACTTCTCTAACTGATTAAACGAAAGTTTCTTTTGAATTTTCGCTATGAAGTATTAACGACTTAACGTATAAGTTGATAAATTGATGACACGTATTTTACGCACGCTTTGATTGGACGGGCCTCATTTTCTCTCAGGATAGAGGTATGGCTGACATAATTTTCATTTTATATTCGAGTAAAGCGACGTGGATGACGTCACGAGGATTCTAAAGAAACCTTGGTCATTCTATAAAAGTAGAAAATTGCTTTCGTCTCTGTACTGCGTTAGAAACATTTACAGCGTCGATTCAAAAAATGCCTGACAAGACTCCTGTACTTCTTACACGATGATTTTTGGTTCGCTGAATGGGACGTCAGTTTTCCAAATGAACTTTGCTTGGGGGAAGTTCCAACCCCGCACATCCCCCCGTTGATTACATTTTTGAAACCATTTTCTCAAACTCACCCGTAATTCGTTATGGAAATTCATAATCCAGCCGTATTTTGATTCCACGATCAAGTTTGCATAAATTGAGAGAATTCTAACCTCGGTTTTTTCCTGAAATATTGGTTCCCTCGATAAAACGTATCAGACACACGTAAGAGTGCATGGCCCATTAAGCGAATACCTTGAAGAGTATTTTAAAAAAAAAACAAAAAACAAGTTCGCCTATGGCTCGATTTTCATAATCTCTTTTTAGTGCTTTATAAGTGAGCCAAATTCTCTTCTTCGTTTTCGACATATTACACGAAAAAGTCTACAAAAACGATATCCGCTTTTGTTTTTGTATTTATTTTTGGTCTCAGTTGATATTTTAGTAGCTTAATCATATGGAAGTTTATGAGACGCCTAAGACTTTTGCAAAGTACTGTATTTATAAAGAGACATACAATGAACAAATAATGCAGGAAAACTTTATTTTGGGTGCCAAGGAAATGATAGAAAAATATTTATTTGAGCTTTTATGTGATGTGATGTTTGTATGGAGTACCACATGTTCAACCTTCGTTGCAAAACTTTAAGGCAATTCATGTCGCCTTTGCAACAGTGGTAGCAAATAGAAGGAGAGTCGTTGTTGAGGCGAAGGGGACCCCGTAGTTAGTTAAGTTTGCAACGAAGAATGAAAATTCCATTTTTCCTTTTTTATTGCATTAGGAAAATCTCCTTTTGGACGAAAATCAGGTGAGATTGAGATCAGATTATCAAACGGAGGACTACTTGACGAGAAGAAAAGACCTATGCAGTCCTGGGTCAATTTTTTCATTCCAGTTTGGTCCTGATAACCCATCATTCTTTTCGTTAGGTTAACTCTTCAATTGGAAAATCATACATATATCCATCTATAAGATAAGCATTCGTAATGTCTACTTCGGAAAATCTTTAGAGTATTGTACTTGTCGGTATATATCACCAGAAAGCCGAGGTGATACATTGACTGAGATCGGTTCACACTTTTACCATAGCGTACATGGAGGGAATCACGGGTCTGGACACGATTAAAGACTGTCATTCATTGATGCTCGAATACCCGTACTCGTTCTGCAATGCGTGTATTGTCCATTCACACTTAATTGATACATTAAAATACACACGTAAGGTGCACACCCATACATTTGCATGTATGGATATACGTATATACATATATCCATTTACGTGTACGTATCGAGTATGTATGCTAGTACACATCTGTTATTACGTTATCTTCCGTCTTTCGTCATCAGGTTATAAAACTTATCGACTTTGGTTTGGTCGGGAAGCCTGAAGGAGGAATGTCACAGAAGCTAGAAACGTGCTGTGGCTCACCAGCGTATGCTGCTCCAGGTAAGTAAAAACTAGACTGTAAAACGCCCAACATCCGATAGGTCGGATACCCAGGACCACAGAACAAATGAGAGAACAAGGAAGAAAAGGAAAAATTTAGGGATTTAAGGGTTAAGGTGGCTCCCCAACGTTTCTGTTTTGACATACTTCAATTGGTGAGGTCCTCTTCTACAGCATTTCTGTTTTTTATCTGTGGAAGATGTCTGATGAACGTTAAATTTTTTTTCAAATTGTGCAATTATGTGTTGTTACTACGGTAACAAATTGTGTCGGAACTTTGGCTTACTCTCCCGATTATCACAATTAAAACGCATTATCTTCGATTTTCGTCAGTGAATATTTCTGAAAATTGTGGTCTGGATGGATATTTCAATGAAGAAAAGCATAGCAAAATATTAGTTGTTGTCGTTGACCGACGTTTTTTGCAATATAGTTAGAAGGTTTTAAAAACTTCTGTCTCATGAAATATTTTGTAAAGTGGTAGTTGTTACACGTACTCTGTCATCTTTCCTATTCACGTGTTCACCTAAGCAAACATAGAAATTTTATATTAATATTGATGCGGATGACACTGTCGTGATACAATAATCGCTGAACTCTGCTATAATTGGAAGACTGACTTCGGCCAATAATTTGACCAAAAAGTGAAGCCAAAGAAGGTGGAAATGAAGTGCTTTTTGGATGTCAGTTTCACGCCTCTACGGGTCAAACGTATGACGTCAAACTGACATCCAAATTACTGCGTTCGAGACCGAAACCTACATCCAAAAAGTCCTCCATGTCAGATAATTTTGGCCTCCCTATTTCGTTTGCAGTCCGCATACCAGTTATTATAGAGTTCACTTCACTGACAACAATTCGACCAGATGACCATGTGCGCCAAGCCATGTTTGGTTCCCAATCCCTTATCAAAGGTTACCTTGAATATGTTGAAAATATCCTTTACAATTGTTTCAATTATTTAGCACATTTGTTTTTTCAGGTTGTAAGTTCACAGTACAATTTTTGATTTAAGAAAACATTTGATTTTGCAAGGGAAGGCGTTTATTTCATCCTTTGTCGAACATCCAAATTAACAATACAATTTACTATGCAAAATACCAAAACACGACCAAGGTTTCTTCGTACCCACACATGCAGACCTTTGTCTACCGCCCCATTTCCAAGGAGCAAAAATATCGCGATCCAAAACTATCATGGTCACAGCCTCCTAAGATATTGGTTTGTTAACACGCGATTGCGATACATTCAATCCTGTCCCTGATATGGATTGCATTCGCGAACCGAATTACAGTCCCGAGAAACAGGCATGCTTACAAAGCATGATGCTATTATTTTTAGTGTACGCTTCCTTCATCTCTCATGTTATTAAAGTTTTTTTGCGATCCCTTTTCGGTATATTATATGTAATCAGAGCGACAATGCTTGCCCCTGAATATTAGCTAAATGAGAATTTTAAAAGCAGTGATTGTAGTCTGAAAAGGCGCAGTTTCGAAAACCAGATCAGTAACAAAAAAAAGCGACATTTGAAACTTATTCTCTGCAGGTATCGCTCATTTTCACTTGCGAAAATGATTATCGCTACTCAGGTTCTCAATTGGGATCCTGATGGTAATCAGGATACCTCGTCCGTAAAGAATCATCTCGCAGTAGGGATTGCGATAGTGAAAACTTCTCACTGTGTAAACGGGATATTTATGTTGACGTGTGACTTCTAGTTACAGTGTGTTGTCTTTTCTTTACAGAGCTTATATCTGGTATTCCTTACTTTGGAAACGAGGTACCGTTTACTTACCAGGTCCTTTTTTCCGTTTCTAACCCGCCCGTTGTTCGGACGAATGATAAACATTTTGAATTCCAGTGGTTATGGCTGAGCAGTTTATGAATTTTGTTTAATAGGCCGACTTGTGGAGTATGGGTGTCTTACTTTATGCACTTTTATGTGGTTTTTTACCCTTTGACGATGATAATACTTACAATTTGTATAAAGCTATTCAGGTGAGTTTCAATCTTACGCAATTGCGTTTCTCAGTATAACGTGTATCATCTCGTAGATAGAATTTCTGTAAAGTGGACTGAGATCTATATAGTTTCGACGTTGAATAAAATTGTGCCTAGACCTCTTACTAAAGTCCTTTTTTCGGGCTCTGTGCTTTGTCATAGTGATCGTAGCGATCAGCTCTAGTTAGAAAAAAGTTGGCTTTCTGGTACTAGATTTTGTGATCATGAGGACAAGGACTAAGACTGATAACAGAACATTAATTCTGTATGGCATCCTTTAGAAACTAATGGAATTTTTGCTTTCAGTTTCGATATTATCTGGATCAATAATAGACGGGTTTGGCCGTAGCAGTGAATCATGGATAATCATTACAGATCATAAACAAATGGTCAAATACTTCTTTTGAATTTCGTCCTGGTTACCCATAATTTATTACGAAGGCGAAACTTGTCTATAGCTTTTGGAAACAATGGAAATTCCAAGTTGAAAAACTTTGTGCATTTCCCTTGAGAAAACATTGTCTTCTGTATTTTGTCTCTGTTTTGTCTTTGATAACCTTGTGTGTTCCGTAATTGTTTAGAAAGGACGATATGAAACTCCTGACTGGTTATCTAAAGGTAAGGACAACGCATCACTTTATGTACTAAAAGAATTTTATAACGAAAAATTAATCAAATAAATTTGGTAATTCATCTTTGTCCTGAATTGACATGTGACTCGAAAACTGAATTTTGCTTTATTTGAAAGAACTATTGAGATGATCAGGAATTGTGATAACAGGCCATTTCCTAGTTGCCATTTGACCTGTTTTAAAACGAGGACATGGGAAACTTTCCATGTGATAAAAAGATTTTATTTTCATTTGAAATTAAATTTAATGCTCGTACGAATAGCTTGGTTCTGAGCCTCGCTTTAAGCCCAGCTTAAAAAGTAATCCAGAAATAACGTACTAGATTTATTTGATATTTAAATGAGGTAGCCTATGACGACACATTGTTGGTTCAGCAATTTGACCTATTGAAGAATTATGTATATCTTATAGATCGTTCAACAAAATCGAAACTTTGCATATTACAGCAGTTCATGAAGCTACACATGTTAAGATCAAAATACCATTGTCATAGTGATGTCTTAGTTCCAGATCTCTCTTGTGTTTACAGTTTTTACTTTATTTTACTTTATTTTTTATTTTATTTTGTTTTATTTTATTTTATTTTATTTATTTATTTATTTATTTTTAATTTTTTAACAAGGATAAGCATATAGTTTTGTCCAAGGTTTTCTATGCAAAATGAAAGTAAAAACAAAATACATTGGTGCTGAAGGAAACGAATAATTTTGCTTCATACTGAAATTGACTGCGAACTGAGAGTGAACATAGCATTTTTGATGTTGTGGCCTGTATCGTAACGGAATTCTTTGACATGCAGTATTTTAAATGATTTTAGTTTAATGATATCAAAAATATCGATGATTTTCCTATAAGCCAAGTTAACAGTGCACGTCATATAGAATCTCTTTAACATACCGAACAAATCCAAATATCTCAAAAATAAACTAAGATAAGAAGGTGATGTACAAATCATTCTTCTTCTCTTTAAATTATTTTTTTCAATTAGACAAACACGCTTATAGGGTCCTGTGCCCTTTAAATATTGTTTATTCCGAAATCGGTGATGTAGTTATTAAAATTTTAAAATTTTTAAACGTTGTTTGCCTTACGTTTATCCCTTAGGAAGCATTGAATTAATTGGACAGCTATTGAAGGTAAGCCATTTCGCGGACGCAAATCCTTAGTATCCTGTTAGCAAGTCAATTGCAATGTTGTGCTTGGCACTGATCCAGTCACATGAAATCTTAACTTGCGTAAATTATCATTTGTCTCAGTATCACTCATATTTCCCTTTCCCTAGACAGACCCAAAGAAACGTGCGACCGTGAAACAACTTTTGAACCATCCCTGGTTAAACAAAGGATATGCTGCTCCCGTTAACTGGAGGTCGAGGGTGAAGGTAACTGTACACTTTATATACCCTTTCTCAACCACCCCTACGCTCATCCAACTTGATCACTTACACGTAGAATTGCGTGTCCAATACCTGCGTACGATGTCTATTATGCTCAAACGCACAAATATAAACCCATACCATCATATAGACCGACTACGTGTTCGTATACAAGCGAGCTAAGGTATGTGCACAAGTGCGTCTCAACCAGGGTGAAATTTTTCGGGGTTTAGCTGTGCGCACCTATAACTTTGTACCTTTGTATTTAGAAAGATAAACCGGAACCCGAAGTTGTCGCTGAACTTGCACTATTTTATGGCGTATCATCGGACACCATGACATCGTTGGTTAAAGAGGTTGGTGAGTCATTTCTTATGGTGTGTTTTTGCATCTTTGTCAGGGACATAAATTGGTTTTTCTTTCTTGGGGTTGTATAGTACAAATATGATGATTTAACTGCGACGTACTTTTTACTCTGTAAGAAGAAAAGTCGTGGTGAAACACCAAGGCTTACGACACGTTTCGCAAAGTAAGTTGGTAAATTTTTGTTTTCGGTGGTGGTGTTGTTATTTCTTGTGACCACAGTAGTTGTCTCTACTGTTGTTGTTGTTGTTGTTGTTGTTGTTGTTGTTGTTCGTCGTCATATCTCTTGTCCCCTTTAATGTCGAATATTTTGAACTGCTTAGTTTTTATTTTTCATTCAATAAAGGACAGAGCATAGAAGGAGAAAAGAGATGCTAGCTCTGGAGGTAGCTATTCGTTAAGTTGTTATTTTATGCAGAGAGCATAATGTTTGTTTTCGATCTAATTCTATCCGGATTAAACTATGTCACAAGATCACTTAGGAACAAACCTACCGCTTGTGATGCTTATACACTTCAGCGTATAAAAACAGTTGTGCTCAAAAGGATTCTGACATTACGTTACTACATATTGCTGAGAACAGTTCATGTCGTAACAAATGTATTGTAGGTTTTAGTGACGGACTTCAGAACAAGTCGTGACTTATATTTCATAACCGTGATCTTGATCATTTATCATAACCGTGAGTTTGATCGTTTATCATGATCAGAAAAACCATGGGCTCAATTTTGGCCCATAAGGAACACCTGAAGGTACAGTCGCCCATTCTTAGAAGTTAAGTGTCTTAATTTGAATCTCTGAACTCGATTCAAAAGGAAGCTTATGAGCGAATTGATTTGGGCTAATTGAATTGTATTAATTGGAAGATCAATTTGTTTTAATTTATTGACCAGAAAAGTGTGGTCATATCAGATCAAAGGTTTCACGATTATCTTGAAGGAAAAACCTGATTTTGTTTTGTTTGTTTGAGGAAGTTGATCGTCTAGGTTAGTGTAGTCTTGAGAAAGACTGTTGGTTGAAGTGACTGACGTTTCGACAGCCTTAGCGGCGGTCATCTTCAGAGTCAAAAGGAGAGTAAAGGTCAGGTTCGCCTGTATTTGTATCTGGCTCGTCCGTGATAAGTGGGCGGTCGTATTAGTCATGGAGGTGTGATATTTGGCGAGAAGCAATGGGTGTGGTTGTGTAGGCGTTAATTATCAGTTTGTCGAAGTGTAAGTCTATTGGCTGCTCGCACGTTTGACTTTATGAAGTCAAACGTGCGAGCAGCCAATAGACTTACACTTCGACAAACTGATAATTAACGCCTACACAACCACACCCATTGCTTCTCGCCAAATATCACACCTCCATGACTAATACGACCGCCCACTTATCACGGACGAGCCAGATACAAATACAGGCGAACCTGACCTTTACTCTCCTTTTGACTCTGAAGATGACCGCCGCTAAGGCTGTCGAAACGTCAGTCACTTCAACCAACAGTCTTTCTCAAGACTACACTAACCTGGACGATCAACTTCCTCAAACATGTCACGATTCTCCCAGGTTCAAACCATTTACTTTGTTTTGTTTGTTCTATCCGTTGCACATGGCAATTAATGTACCAAGTGGATTAGCGCTGTTATTGTCTCGGGTCGTCGCGTGTCATACCAAATCTTGACGCGAAAATTCAAAAAGAATGCTTCGTTTTTCGAGTTTATGTAGACTTTGAAGAGTTAGAAAGACTATTTGAAAAAGTGCCTTTTTACATTTTTCGTTCGTCACTTATGCTATGAGGAAGAATATAAACCAGTGCAAATTTTTGATATATCTGGCTTACAGCCTTAATTCTCGGTGTACATCCCATACTGAATTCTTTACAATCCACGTCCCATATATCGCGGTCTCACAGATAGATATTGACGTGGATATGGATATGGATTTGAACATGTAAATATTTTCTGTAGACCTTAAATGCTCAAAATATTTTGGACTATGGTCAGCTTCGGGTTACAAGCCATGAAAGTACCTTAACGCTATTTGTAATAAATTTCGGCTTAGGTTATCTTTAAAGGAAGAAGGTTACATTAAAAATATTGGACCTCTTTATTCAAAGTGGGGTTCTTTTGTATGGTAAACCTTCTAAAATTTTGCGTTTCACGTGAACTGTAGTACTTTTCATGTCGAAGTTAGGAGATAAAAAACGTTTTCGCTGTTCTATCTAATAACGAGTACACAACTGAAAGATTGGAAGTGCAAGAAGTGGATGGGTGGGTGCATGGATGGACGGAACAGCGGGAGAAAGGACTAATGGGAAAGAATGGACTTATACCTAACACCAAATTGCCAGGATGAGCATAAGCACGAAGGAGCGAGCACTAGGTTGGAGATAACGGTCCAGAACTTGAGTCCGAAGGAAAAGTGTGTCTACCATTTTGAGTTTTCTTAAACTTCTACGATTGTTCCTATAACTCGTTTGAGAACACGGAGAACATGTTTTCTATGTCCTTCATCAAATGACGTGTGGAAATAACGGAACTAGCTCTCTTTATTGTTATCATGATAGCGTTAATTCTTCTGGGTGTTCAGGATTGTGTATGTGATGGCGTGAGCTTTTTCTTCTGTCGAGATATAGAAACACGGTTTTCAGGTTGTGGCCGTGCACATTTTCGAATAGTTATTTTATAAATATGAATATATATGGAATAGAAGTCTAAAGTTATATTACATGTCAGTATGTCACTTCCTCGTTCTTAAACATAAGTATATGCTAGAACCCATTTCCTGCAGCAATGAGTCTCCTCATTGTTTAATACTCTTCCGGAGAGCCGTGTAGGTGGCAAAATATGTAGAGAACGAACCCCTTACACTACGTAGATGCGTTGAAAACAAGGACAAGTTCTCAAACTTTGTAAACTGTATTACGCACTGATTGTTCATCAAAGAATCCTTTGGTTCAGTTTAGACACAGCTACAGTATGCTGCGATTAAACGGAATTTTTACGAACGACAACGCAATCTTGTGCCGTGATTAGAAATTAATAATGAATAGAACAGAATTCAATTGAATTTTAAATCAAGAACATGTAAAAAGCTTTCAAATAGCAAAAATCTTTGTCCAAATAAACCGCGGTCATTAAACAAATTAGTTAATATGTCGAACTCCGGGTTTATTCCATATATCTCTCTCGGTACGCAAGTCCTCTGGGATGTTCCTGTGATATAGGGGCACCGTCCTAGGTATCAGAATCTGAGACAAAGTAATCACCACTTCAATATTGATGCTGTTTAAAAAGAATGGCATTCTTGGTTTGTCAATATGTCATCTCGAGCGAGAGTTACTTGGGTTATTGAAACGTGCAAATTAGATACCTTTGACGTCATATGCTCAACACCAACTTAATGGATTCACAAAATGAAATGTGTCCTCGGAAACTGCTGGTAAAGAAAAGAAATGGCTGAAACTTACATTTTTATAGCTATATTCCGAAAAACAATTTAGTGTCCGAGCCTTAACTTATAGTAATATCTGAACAGCTTGAAAGTGGATGTTTCACACCAAGTGTTGCGCTTTCTTGCGTTTTTTTTTTTGGTCTTTGCTCACTTCGTTGCTTAATACTGCTAAATCATAAGCCTTTCATTACAGTTTAAAAGAAAAGCTTTGTTCCTCCAAGTTTTGTTTCGACCTATCTCATAGAATGTAGATATTTCATCAAGAGCATATTCCGCAACCTCGCTAGCATAATGTTTAGTTCCAGACCACGAACCATAGCACCATCTTTGGCTTGTTACTGTCTGGATACGTTGCTTAACCTGTGGGTGGTTAACGTTTTAATTTTGCGAGCAACTTTTCAGACATAGTCATTTTTGGACAGACCACTGCAGCCATGTTGATCGGAATACAATTGGCAGTAAAATATCAATACTAATTACCGTAATCTAACTTCTTGTTTTATGTAGAAAAGAATTAGTTTATCGAAAAAAAATAAAGAAAATGCTAACCCTAGAAATACTCCAGCGATGGTTGTGGATGACGAGGACGATGTCTTTTCACCTGATCTACACAACTTTCGCAAACCAAGATCCTGCACTCTTCCTCCCGATCTTGTATCAACGCCACCTATTCACAGCATGCCTCCTGTCATGCCTCCCCCAAGTCTGTCTTTAACCCCAGCTCTGGGGAAGAAAGGTGAGTGGATGAAGTGCTGTACTGGACCTGATAAATTCCATCAGTTAAGAGCGAATAAAAACGCTTTCACTCCAGCAAAATTTATTATACTGTCGCATCAACATTGTCACTTTGAGCTGCGTCGGTTATTTTTGGATCTGACGTCATGCAGTAGTTCCGGAAGATTACCATGCATTGATTAGGTGATGTTGTTTCTGCACTTCAGAGAAAATGAGAAATGTGTGAAAGAAGATGGGAAAGAAACTCTTCTTAAACTTATGCGAAGGTGATGCCAGAAATGTTGAAGCAGGGTTTCCGCTAATGCACTGCACTGTCTGGGGGATTTTAGGGTAATAAAAACGTCATCTGCTTGAGAAGTTGAGCTCTTTAGGGTGTTCCCAGTCACTTTATCAGGATTGCTTCATTTCTTGAAGTTAGTAAGCAACAAGATAGTTTGCAGAGAAATTGTTGAACAAAACGTGACTTTTCAAAGTAAAAGTGAAGAAATTGTAAAGGCTTCAACGACAAGAAGCACTGATGATGTCATTAGGAAAATGATAAACGTTTATTTAATCCGGGAGCGACTTTCTGAATGTTTAGGAGAGAAAGTGATCCTAAATGAGAAAACATTTCTTAGCTGACTGGAAAAGATCATGTTCTCTGTTATATGACGATTCTGACGTTCTAAAGATTGCAATTTTATCTTTTTCAGCTAAAAATTCACAATTCTTTCGAGAACTACCTATTGCTATTGGTTTACATCTCGTTGAATACATGTACACATGCCAAATCAATATTTAATATTTCATTTACCCTAAATACTAACTTTTTTAAAAGAGGTTTGTTTACAAACACGAATTTATTGTGGTTATACGGTCACATTATACTTAAATACATGGATGCTAAAGTACAGATAATGTTTTTGCTCGAGTGAGCCCTACAAACTTCAATTCTTGATCACTGAAACTTTTTTTCATGAATAAACATGTGAACGGAACAGAGAGACCGGGAAAGAGGTGTACTTGTTTGGGTTTGGTTCCTCGGCTTGATAAGTAACCTTTTAGCACAGTATTTCCTTTGGTAAGCCCCGTTCCTCTATTAAGCCGCCACTTGTAATAAGCCATCTCTAAGCTCCACCTCTCTATTAAGGTCACTTCCCTTCATTCTCTTCATTGATGCCTTCGAGTCCATTAAACACAGTATAGTTACCCAGGACAAATCAGTAATCTTATCTCGCATGTAGAACAGTCACCAATTATCAAAGTACATCACCATAGTAGCTAGGTTTTGGGTACATAAAGTTTGAGATACTTGAATGGATACAGGCTTCCCTTTTTTCTTGTCGATATCGTTCTTTAGAATTGTATTTACATGGTTTTCCTTTGTATGAGCTTTTGCTTTGCATGTGCACAAGTCTTCGAGAAGTCTCAGTTCCGTTTCATTTAAATACTTGGTCACAAGTATATCCAACCAGAGCTGTGTCCTTTACTAAATGTATTAAACAGCGATGTATAATTAACAATTCGGAAATTGCTTTAGTATCTGTGTTGTGATACAAAATTGAATGACGTCATTTCAACTTGAAAATCCCCAGTGGAAACATGAGGGGTGACTGAGTGTCTTAGATATTTTTCAGGTTGCAGAGACACGAAACCTATTTTCTATTTGTTTTATAAAATAAGCAAGGTTTTTTGGGTTTTCGTGATGCCATCCATGCCTCTGTACTCTAATAAAAAAGAAACGATGTCAGCCGTGTCTCTGTACTCTGAGAGAAAATCAGCTCGTCCAATTAGGGCTCGTGTTATTGTATAATATGATATATATGATATCAAAGGGTACGAGTAACAGGAAAAAGTCAAGGAAACTCGCATAAGTCGTGAACCTATCTTTATGTTGACCTGTTCAAGAAATAGTATCAAGAGAACCGTAATTAAAATTAAAGTTATTCATGTCATTCTTGTCAATGATATTTTTGTTGTTGTTTTCAAATTAACTAAATAACGTTTCTACGTGGATAAAGTCCGTTATTGGAGTAGTTTTAAAGACTCTGGATATTGACTGTTTAATAACTTTTGGATGAAATCCAATTTTAATAGATCAACCGGTTTCATCATCTGTATCCAACTATGAATTTGGAACACCTTTATCGCCAGAAACTAAAATGTAAGTTAAAGATCAGTAAGGAAATTACTTTCGTTTTCTATCACCTTGCCTTTCTTTGTTGCTTTGTCTTTCTGAAATCCAAATCTACGTTATAACACCCATATAACATCCGAGGTATAACATTCACCCCAATGTGAATGAATCAAATGTGAATATTTGTTTTAGGTGGTCACAATCCTTAGATCGTGATCTCAATAGAAGCCCGTGGACCAACGATACTCCTCGTCCACAAGCGAGGTCTTCGTCACGGCGATTTAGCCAAAGGGTAAGTTTCCTTTTTAACGCTCAAGCCACTTCGTATTTGACTCATGTTGTAAGATTGTGTTTTCTGAGGTGGATTTTATTTTCAAATAAAGATCGTTGTAAGAAAAATAACTTTTCCTGCTGATCATTCAAATAGAAAAGATGGACAAACTTTAAATTTGAGAGAACCAAACATGGTCTTCATCGCTAAACAAATGTCGGGGCTAGAAATAGAGGACATCGTTAACCTGATAATCTGCCCTGCTTAAAGTGTTAGGGAGTATCCAATGAAACCGATCAAAATTCATTAGATCACTTTTCCCACTACGGTTCCAAGTAAATCCAGGATTGTGAGCATTTTTCTTAATCAGTCAAATCGTCCTGTTAATAATGCCCGGTCAAAATGGCACGAAATTTTACCATCTACCGGATATTGCGAGCTCAAAGAATGATAAAAATATGCTAATGCAAAACTTTTAAAGGCAAATTTCCATTTTCAGATGAATTCATTGAGGATGCTGTTCATTTTCTTAAAGCGTTCATTTAGGGATTTTATAATTAGAGAATTATTTCATCAATTTGGTTCGATCACCGAGGTATTCTTAGAATGTACAATGCCTTTGAAGACCAAAGGAATCTTTCGTTATTTATATAATTAAAAGTAAAACACCAATAGGATGTGAAGATAATTCCTAAAACAAACTTCTCGTTTGAAGCATTTATTTGACTATTTCTTGAAGCAAATTCAAAACATTTGCCGATTTAAAAACATAATGCTAGAGTTTTAATACTTTTGTGTATACAGGGATGACAAATCAAAATTCTTACAAAGTAAAACAAGGGGACAGTTCACAGAAGGGTTTTGTCCCCTAAAAACAGTGAAATTTTCCACTCACTTTCAACAAATATAAACTACATATTAATTAAAAAAAGGTTAGGTTAAGAGGTTTAATTAAATGGTAAGATTCATCTAATAATGGTCAAGCAGGTCGAAAATGTTCCTTTTTAACAAATTGATTGGATTTAGTCATAAGACCGATTAACATTGCGTGCTGTTGTTGGTTCGGCACGGATGAAATTGATACGAGTACCAGAACTCGCGACTGGAAACACCGTTTACATTTGCAGTTTTTTGCCGTGTCAAAATGCATTTTGTTAGGGTAAATTTTAATTTCGTTAGGTTCTATGCACTGCACAGCGTATGGTATTGCAGCTTGAAGTGCATGTGTTTTGCTTTCTCCAAGATGGCAAGTATGAAGTCAACTGTTTCACATTTCCTGAGAACAGCAAAACGGGACCTAAACTATGGACAAAAATTAAACCTTTTCTCTAAAATATTACGTGAACTTGTCCGTAAGCAGATATCTTTTCTTTAGGGGTTTTTGGGTTGTCTAAGCTCCAGAAGATAGTTTCTTTTTTCATAATTTCTAAAAGCTCTTTAAAATCTTCACCTTCACAACAACGACCTCGAGAATTCCTTGTACATTCTCTATCTTGGTCGTTGCGGTCCGCCATCTTACGATTTTTCTTAAATTTATTACGCATGCTCGCGCCACTGGAGGAGAGCAGAAACGGAACAGGTATCCGTTTACATAAATTTACTCCGAATCGAACTAGAATTTTAGTACCTATACCATTTTTACGCGTGCTCGAGCTACCTCTTCGAAGGTCACAGCACGGATAAAAAAATCTGGCTCGGCTCGGATAAAATATGGCTCGGTTGAACCGTTCATATCCGAGAATTTATTCGAGCCGAACCTTGTATTAGGGCACTCGTACCAATTTCACTCGTGCTTAACCAAAAACAGCGCAGTGTAAATTGGCCTATAAAGTACATTTTCTTGACAAAGAAAAATCCAATCTTCGATAAAACTGCCCAAATCCTTGTGTTGGTGAATAGAAACTATAACATCAGCAACGGCGAAATAAATTTGATGGGAATTTACATTACTGAGCGTGGTTGGCAAAATTGGTTTGTATGTGAATCCTTTTTTTTTTCAGTCCGAAGCAAATCGCGAAATACTTAGCTGCGTTGCTTTATTGCTTGGATACAGGGAGCACTTAATAAATATTGAAATGCTCTCAACAAATAAGATTTTAGGTTAAAATTTCGAGAAATGGCATGTAGCCTTGTTTGATCACTTAAGTTACATTTACTTGCTATCGGGAATTTTAGCTAAATTTAATTTCATCTTTGGTTCTTTTGGGACTCACCATTTTCTGCTCGTTTGTAATGTTCGTATGACTGTCTAACTCTTCCCAGAGACTATATCTCCCCTTGATGAGTAAAATCGCAAGGTGTTAGCAAGACCAAAACAATGGAAGACTGGCCCCGCGGTGTAAGAATTAACACATGCAGTAATCCCCTTTATTTTAGGCTATTTTCGACAGCATCGAAGGAGGTCTAAACAAATTTTTGGGTGCATTTACTCCGAGGAGATCGTCAAATTCACGACCGAGAAGAGTCAAGGTACGATTTTCGGTATATTCTCTGCTGATAAATGATAAAAAACAGCGAAGTTGTCGAGCGAAGTTTTAATGAAAGCTATAGTAATTAATCGATGATTTTAACTCGTTTGTCTTCTATTTTATCTAAGCTAACTTTATCTCCTTTATTTAAGCTTCATTCAACACTATTATATGACCATGTCACTGGGAGATGTGAATAGGAAAGTCTTGTTATTTGATTGATTCATAGCGGTCCAATATCTCCCCTATTCACCCACTTAAAGGAAAAATATAAAAACCTTATTTATTTTGGATATAAAATAATGTGTACAATAAAATGTAAAGTAAAAGTTTAGAAATTCACGACGAGCAATCAAGAGAAGAAAAAAATTAAGCTAAATGCTTGTTTTTCCTAAAAAATTAAACACATTAGTGAAAGTGGCGAGTGTTACAGTGTCTTCGTAGTTTTAAATTACATTACAGTAAAGCTATACAATAAGCTGATTATTAACCTCGCTCGTTCGATCTGTATTAAAGAAATATCGGACCTTTGTTTTTAACACAGACCCCACGCTCTGTTAATATGTATTTCCTGTTTCCCTCAGTTTTGTTAGTGTGTTGGTGTATGTGATCAATGAGCTGTTGACCCGAAGGACTTGCATCCCGACCTACCAGGGTGATACTTCAGTCCCGACTGAAACACTCTATGTAATCAGGCCCTTAATATGCCTTCCGTGTTTTAATTAATGATTAACATGTGGGTTTTGCCATCGGTTTACTTTTCAGATTTGAAAAACTTAGTTTTTTAAAAAACATTTAAATACAAGGATTCGGGGAAGTCAATTTTGCATAGTATTTTTACTGTTTTATAGCAGAAGATGCGTTTTCCGAGTGAGAAACCAAAGATTTTCATTTCTGACTGGTAGAACCCTTGAGTGGGAAGGGAAGGTGTCATGGAATGAATCAAAAACGAGTTTGTGAGTTTGATCTGACTAACTAGAACGAGAAAGCTGATGGATTTTTATTAGCTTTTGAATATTTTGCTACCAGGATTAAACACGATAACCTACATTTCTGGTTTGACTTCTCGGTTGATTATGATTTCAATCCAATGTTTTAAGTCTCTTTATAAAACTGAACTCTCAGGGGGATAATGATTATCAAGCTCTGCCAAATCTGTTCATATTGACGTTGTTCGGTCTGAACATGCACGTGCATAGTCAAAGACTTTGTAGAGGTTTATTGTCTATTGGAACACATTTCGCACTTCTTTGATTGTTAATGGGATATTCAGGTACATGTTAAGACGCAGTCAGACGAAATTTTGACGGTTCTGAAGAGAGAACGAGATCCAAAATGGAATAGTTCCATCAACCTGGAGCTGTCTGTCGTGCCATATGCCGACGCGTACACATGGCGGCCATGTTGGTGGAACTTAAAAGAAACTCATCAGCTGCTATAATATGTGGCTCCAACTTGGCAGCTGAATCTTTGTCTTTTAAATATCAAGGGATTAGTTGCAAACCATCAATCATATTGGGAGGGTGTATCAAGATCACTAAAGGTCTTGACACGACTTTTGATTGGAATCAGAATTCGTCAGTCGGTCGATTGGGACTTTCCCGGATCGAACTATTCATCCTCCACCTATAGTCGCGCTCAGGTTAAAAATAACCGCTGCTTTTTTTTTTTGTTCTTCTTAACTGTTTTAGCGGGAAACTGTCATTTTTTGTCCTCACAGACCCGCCTCGTATTCAAAAAGCGTTCGGTTAAAAGCATCTTAATTGTTAATTTTGCAGGCTCTTTACAACGTTTCGACTACGACGAGTAAAGGCGCCGACGAAGTACTTGCAGAATTACACAAAGTCGTGGAAAAGAAGGAAGGTTGGATGTATAAATTAAGCGGGTAAGAACTACCTTACAATCACTACATTAAAATTAAGACAGTCCCGTTGATGAAATTTTTGTGCGATGGAAACGTCGTGGCTTCACCTAAATGATGTACTATTGAAGAGACATTACACGAACACGAACATCACACCCGCACAACCGAAACGTTTAAGAAGGTAAATTCCCTTGTACAGTTTGACGGAATTAAGATACACTTTCGGAGTAGAAACGTCTGTATCGTAAATCACGGGCGATCAGTTCAGTACCTCTTTCCGTAAATGAATAGCTTGCAATGTGTTACAAATTTCTTCCTCAGCTGTTTTATTAACTATTGTCCAAAATTGAGCAGGGACTTCAAGTAACCGTGCAAACATGTCATGTATTAATGCGTCTCCATCAAGGAGGATGGGAATTAAAATTATCTATAAACGTTAAATTACAAAGAGGCGTTCACCAACGTTGAAATGTTCAGTTGCTGAATCTGTTGCCGATGCTGCTCAATGATAGACATTGAGGAAGTGATATTTAAGGCCATTTTGAAACTAACAAGCTGTGAAATTTAAGATTAATCCTGTCAAGATGCTGAAAGTGGATTGTTTTTTTTGCGTATTATACCGGCTACTTCGCTTTTCTCAAGTTGAAGAATGGATGTTCTTTCTTCTGGCTCTCCATGCAGTCGGGAGTAGGTTTGGATGAGGCTGTGAAGTTGCTGAACTGTGCACCGAATTGCAGATGAGCTAAAGAGTGCACTTTTTCTTCTTTTTCAAGTGGGTGTAAGGGCTGGGTTCCCCACATTATGGTTAGTTATTAACTGAATCGACTTCTGATCAGTTGACATGCTGGGTAAAGCACATCCAGTTACCGATCGCTAGCGTCTGGAGGGGATCGAGATTCGTTGTCGGATGTTACATTTAAATTTTCTGGCAAATGGTGTGCATTGACTGTTATTAAGCTTTGGCGAGATTGCTGCCAAAGATCAAAGGCAAGGCTTGAAAAGGCCTACAATGTTGATTCATTCATTTTGTTTGTGTAAATGACTGCTGATTTTTTATCTGTCCGAGCATTACTATTTCAACTATACGAGAACTGCTTCTGACGAAATTACTGGCAACTTGAAACTACAATGTTTGGATTTGTTTCTTTATGGGACTGAATGTGACGATATTTGAGTGACGCTGGAAATGCTGCTTGAATTAAAGCAGTTTGCTTGGTTACTAATTGAGCCAATTCGATTGTAATAATTACTTGGTTTAGTGAGAATTTTCGGCATTCTTTCTTGATATTTTCTAATCTCTGCTTTGAGAAGCTGATGTGTAAGTTTACTACTTATGTATGTTAAAGTCCAGACTAGATATGTTTCCACTGCAATAATTGGTAACTCTCGAAAAACCCTGAGGATTCTTTGCATTTATGCGTATTTATAAACATAATCAGCAAGCAACCACAATTCTGCAAGGATCTTTATTGTTTCATTCCTTTGATTTATATTTTGTTCAACAGATAAAGATTTAGATTCATTAGCATCAGTTTCGTTCGCTCCTGTAACTATAACTTTCAAGTATTAAGGTATAACTTCTTACTCCACCTTAAGATGCGGAAATTCTTGTAACGTTTTTTCGCTCGTACGAACACAGACAAGCTTTCATCACCAGTTAGTTAAGAGGTTTAGAAAACTAGAATTTTTCTGACGTATCTTTGAGTCCCACCAAGACTGTGAAGACTGGAATCTGAGTGTTGTCTTGCCAAATCTAATTTTCGCGGGTTATCTTTGTAATTTCATGAATCACATTTGGCAAAATAAAAACAGTTGAAATTATCTCAGCAGTTCGATTGCTAAATGAAAAAAAAGTATGAGAGTTACCTTGAAATGGCCTCGGATTCGATTTAACGATTAGATTATGAACATGAAATTACTGTGAGGTATTGGGGAAATCTGAGCGCTAGTCAACTGTCATCACATAGAAATTGAGAGCGAATAATGTAACGGTTTTAGCAGAAACTATAATTGATGTTAGTTATTTTGATCAAATTTAAAACAAAAAGAAAGTCAGTATAATTATTGTTTTTTGTCAAGAAAACTCCTCTCTATTGTGTTACTCCCCGCTACCCGATATTTATTGACAATTATATAAGCAGGCGCTACTTCTAAATTAGGTTTGACATTTGAACTACTCACCCACTGGTGATTTGTGCCCCCTTTTTTTAGGTGGTGTTTACGTGGAAGCGAGCCAGCTCTCCTAGTAGGGCTAGCTCTCTTTGCCGACATCTCGCTTTTCTGTAAAATTCCTTGCAAAATTTGTTTTCGTTTACGTGGTAGGAGTGCTGGAATTTTCCCTGTAAACACTCTCAGAAGAGCTGGCCCGCCCACAACGCATACACACTAAATCCAGCCCTGCTAGAAGGGCCAGAAAATTTCCATGTAAAGACGTGGTGAAATTCAGCCCTCTTACTTAGGGTTAGCCCTACAGAGGAGGCTGGCTCGTCTCCATATAAACAGTCTCTTAGAAAGCTAGGGAGCAGTTGATCAAAAGGTGATTGCCATTAATCCAAGATCACTGAATAGTTTTGAGAACACGAGTCAAGAACGTCACATGTATTTCAACATTTTGACTCCTCATTAACTCAAATACAGTACAACTTCCCGTAAGTGACCACCCAAAATGTCGTGCAATAAGGTGGTCGCTTACGGGGGTTCCGACCACAGAGTTCTTAAAAAATTTAGATATGTCGGGCTCCCAATGATCGCAGAGGCTTGATCTGTGTATAAAAGAATTTAGCAAGACAGAAGTATTGCAGATTTTGATAGGAGCAAAACAAAAACATGGCTGATAAGATAGAATGCGGATTAACCTGGATTTGTTGTTTGATGACAGGAATTGATATAGACTGCCTGTGCATTATATCTCCGTCTTCAGGCGATGTTAACACAGCAGCGATTTTTAGGGGCGATTTTTAACGAATGTATAAAAAATTGGCGCATACCACTTGCAAACAATGCAAACACACACATCACGGGGACAGTAAAACTTCAATTCCTTGGCTGAAGTTGAAACTGAAAGATCTTGGGTATAATATAGTGAACTGATTAACGACATGTGTGTACTAAATTTCATGTCAGATTATACTGCACTACCGCACTAATAAAATATTACTTAGTCTTAGGCCCGTTTCAATTTCCGAATGAAAATGTTTTTTTGCATGCATGTATACTATACTCCCGACCATGGTATGACTTTTTCAGATTTTTTTTTCCCCGTTTTTGCGTGGTCGCTTACGGGAGGTTAAAACAGTTGAGAAATCCTAACCATCAGCTTTAAAAGTGGTCGCGGTCGCTTACGAGAGGTGGTCGCTTACCGGAGGTTTAACTACAGTGATTTGACTTGCAACATTTTGGTAATTTGGACTAGTGGTCGCTTATGAGAGGTGGTCGCTTATGAGAGGTGGTCGCTTATGAGAGGTGGTCGCTTACGGGAGATGGTCGCTTAAGGGAGGTTTAACTATAGTGATTTAACTTGTAAAATTTTGGTAATTTGGACTAGTGGTCACTAACGAGAGGTGGTCGCTCAGGGAGGTTCAACTGTACATCTTAACCCATCACACTCGATCGAAACGTACAGAAACTAGAACAAATCAAATTTTAATCCACGATTTGCATTTATAATAGTCGCTTTCTGAACATTCTACCTCAGCTATTAGAATGTACATAAACATATTGCAAAAAAAAGGCAAACAGAAACATATGGTATTTTCAGGGCGCAGCAAGCATGGGGGATGCACATCCAATCTTTCCGGATCACGTATATCTTTCATCCCAAGCCTTACTGCCAGGGAAGTGTCATTAACTTCAGTTAATTTACCAGTAATTTACAATAAACTTCAGTTAATTTAAATTTACCATAAATTTAATGGTTAATTTACAATTAAATTCAGTTAATTAATTTAGAATTAAATTCAGTTAATTTACAAATTAATTTACAATTAACTTCAGTTAATTCACACCCACACGTAAAATGTTTTGTAATGTTATTAGGGCAAGACTCTCCTGAAAACATATCAGGCTGCTTCCGAGAAGAGTAGTCAAAAAATCAGTCCGTGAGACTTGTACATATGTTTGGCAGATATTTCAAAGGGTTATACAAATTCTAGAGATTAAACATTTAAGCAAATCGTAGAAGCGTAGAAAAGGTGGTATGAAAAATTTCATTGTTTCGATATTATTAGGCCTGCAGAGGAGCGAAATTAATGAAAACTATCCGAACAGACTTTAACCAAAAAATAAACAGACAATGCCATAATTACTGTGTAATAGTGCAAGTATTCTTTAATATCCTGAAGACATTCTGGGAGCTAAATCAGCTTGTGCAATAAAAAAATGACAAGTTTTGTCGCTAACCCGAGCTATTAATAGCGGGAAACGAAAGGTCGTACTCTAAAACGTTTACAGCTATGTCTATAAAATTTTTTTAGTTTTTCTAAAATTCTATTGGCTTTTCTGGCTTGCAAAATCAACCAAATTCTTAATTGAAAAATTAAAAAAGCTACAGGACATTTCTCAACAGCTGCTGTTGCGATGATCCAGTCGTTTAATTAACAATTTCTTGCATTAACTTTTTTCCCAACAAAACAGTACTTTCATGCATGTGTGAGTGAAAACTCACTGTTAGCTGAAAGCCACTGGACTGGACTGAACTGGACTGGACTTCACTTTCCAGAATACACCAAACGCATGCAATACTGAAGTGGCCAAACTGTTTACGTCGTACCAGGAAATTGCACAGTTTTAGAGTTCACCATATCAGGCATGTCCAAAATTAAGGACATAGTTAAGTACATGAAACACAATGTTTTGCATGAATTTTGAATTTAGAGCTTCATAGTGGGAACTTAATGAAGGTAGGGGCTTATTTATACTTCAAGTGTGTTAACTCTTTTGAGGCGGGAGCTACCCTTCTGACGAGTAAAATTGTCTGGCGTTAGCCCGAGTAAAATGATAGGAGTCTTACGCCGCCTGGAAAGAGTTAAAGGAGTCTGGTGAGTGCTTATTACAAAAGGGTGAGGGTTATATTAGACAAGAGGAAAAACAGAGGAAATACCATGAGCATAAGCGCAAAAATGAGGGATACTAAATCAGATGATTTAGTATAAGTGAGATGAACACCTGGACGTACGTAAACACCAACGTAAGTCCAACCACGTACTTAACCATGAGCACAAAAATCGATATGAATAGCATGAATACTGAAAGATGACCTCGGGTCTCGAGCTGGATAAACCATTAATTATCTACATTTTGCTACTTTCTTTAGGTACACCATACGTTGTAAAACGGTCGATGAGAGGGGCAAAGTAGTCCTAGATTTCGAATTAGAAGTATGTGAAATTCCAAGAATTGAGTTGATGGGTAAGTGGTTTTCCTAATATAACTGACATTCTCATTCTGTGCTGTCACTTCTGCTAATTGGAACAAACTCCAGAACTAAGGAAGCTTTATGGTAAACAAAAGGTATGAGGTTGGTTTTGATGCTAGACGACATTCTTGGCTGATGTCTAAGAAAACCTTTGTTATAAGCTGTAGAAATGGATTGGAATTGAGCAAATTGGAAAAGCAAATCTCCAGTGACAATGGTAGTCCTCAGTGGCATCAGCCGACATCGCTAAAATTTCCGAGAGCCATCAAGTTGAAGTATATGCTTCAACTTAATGAGTAAAGTAAAAAACGGAAATAATTTTAGCAACCATAATTACACGAGACCGGTCCGAAGTTAGAGGGACACGACTACAGGTCATCCAAAAGCTTGTTTTAGTTTACGTGAGACCGATTCAAAAAATCATCTCGGACTGGTCTGACTGATTCTGAGTGCTGGACCAATACGGATGAGCTAAGACTGTACGTAATTTCCTTTGTGAAAACTTAGAATCTCTTTAGGTAAGAAAATGGCTGGTGGCGGATCTACATATGAGCACGCGAGCAGCGTACCTGCCTTCCTTTTCAAATGAGATGATGAAATAAGAATGTCCTTTTATGGAAAGTGGAAGACATGGTACATTTCTCTCTCCCTTTTGCCAAACTCTTGCGATGTTTATTGTAACTGTAATTCACAGACCTGTCTAGCTATCTCAATAGTCTCTATGGCAGCCCATGCATGAACTTAATGTGAGCGCATTGGAAGAGCACTAGATATCCCATAACCTAAAACTTTTAACAAGAAGACAACTGGCTGGCAGATAGCTTGACAAACAAGTACGTCTTTACCAAATACAATCACTGACCCAGTCATGTATGACACAGCACATCATAATGATTCCAAATAATATATAGTTAGAATTTTGAATCTGCTGTTATAGCAACTTATATAAGTGCATCAGTGGATAGAGCTAACTATGCTCTAAGGTTTAGTAATATATTTCTGCGTGTAGTAATAAATTTACTTCATTGCATCCTCAATGAATATAGATCGACATATCTGTATTTCCGTCTGGATATAGCTATTCAGGCTATGTGGGTAATTGCAGTCCTTTGCTATTACCTAAATATCCAGTATTGCAGTTCGACGTTTGAACTCGGCCTTAGAACTTTATCCCCGCCGCTAGATGTTTCGTTAATGTTACTAATGATCGTGCAATATCAACGTAAAATCCAGCGATTCTGGCGATGCTGAGATAACATGAAAAAATCTTATATTTCTAAATAAAAACAGATGCTTTCGTAAAACATCTTTGGTCATAATCTGTTGCTCTCTAACTCTTCTAAATCGTTAGTAGCTAGAATTAACTATAGATATGAAATGAAGTTCAGGCTACCAGAAACTTGGGGTACGATCATTTTCTTTCTTTTTCCATTATAGGAATTAGACGAAAACGTTTGAAAGGAGACACTTGGGCTTACAAAAAGATTTGCGAAGACATTCTAAAAGAAGCGGACTTATAGGAATCTACTTTTGAGATTGATAACCATCGAATATAGGCATCGTCAAACTAACGTATTAACCAAGGAATTTCTGGTGATTGTCTTTCGACCTGAAATTTGCAGACGTAAAATCAATTTGTTTGGATTAGTAAAATAAAAACTAACCCGAATGTATCAACTATTTGCAGCTAAAAATAAGAAACATGTTATTTACGTGCAACGTCCTAGTTTATGTCGTCTATTTAAAATTTTAAACATCCTGTCATATAATCTTTATCGCTGTCGTTTGTATATAGATTTTCTTTTGACACTTAACGTTTGGTACTTTACGGTGTTTGTTTGGGTTTTAGAAATATGCATGAAAAAACTTTTCAAACCTGGTTGACTCTGAGCAGAGGAATTTCAGGGTAACACATTGCAGGAGAAAGGTAATTGAGAACCGGCATATGTAATGTAGTGTAAGTTTCTTAGGTGGTGTTCACATATGTGGAAACGAGCCAGCCCTCCTAGTAGGGCTGGCCCTTCTTGCCTATATTGCCTCCCTGTGAAATCCCTCGTAAAATTTGTTTTTGTTTACATGAGAGGAGGGCCAGCCCTCTTAAGCGAGATCTCGCTATTGACTACCCGAGATCTCGCCGAGAAGGGCTGGAAATTTTCCATATTAACAGATTCAGAAAGGCTGGCACTCCTATTACGTACGTACGCTGGATCCAGCTCTGCTAGACGGGGCAGAAAATTCCCGTGTAAAGGCGCGGTGAAATTCAGTCCTCTTACTAGCCCTAATAAGAGGGCTGGCTCGCCTCCATATAAACGCTTCCATTGGCTAAAAGAAATCATATATTCCATGCTCAGACTTTCAAATATGGCTTGCACTAAGTTACACTAAGAAATTATTTGACACTTGGTATATAAAAAAGCATTTACTGGAACCTTGAGGATACAGTCTATTTTGTGGCCCTTACGAGTAATCGAATCTCGTGTCCGAGTACTGGTCGAAGTCCCTGCCTTTCAGCCCGAGTCACGAGTCAATAAACACAAGTCAGTCAACCCGGATCGCTAACCTTACTAAGGTCTTTATAGGCATTGGTATCTTGCAAAGTATTAGGAAGTATACATGAATTAACGTTCTGAAACTCATTTATAATTCATGAGTATATCATTCAATCGGACGCGCTGAATTGCACCACGTGAGCGAACTTGAAATACCTTAAAAGTACTGGGCAGTCGAATCCTTGGACTTAAAATAGAATGTCACACAATCAGTTTATTCATCCATACACTCATTGCTAATACACTAATTCGTCGTGCCAATACACTAATTGATTCTCAGAAGTCATTCAAAGGCCTCCAATTCGGATTAGACCGGGTTTTCATGTACTCGGAATTTGTTCTAATCCTCGGCTACGCCTCGGACCAGAGCGAATTCCTCGTACTTGAAAAGCCGGTCTAGTCCTCTTTGTCGGCCTTTAAGTACAGAGACAGGGTGACGTCATTTTCATTTTGTATTAGAGTAGCTTTCGTGCCCCTGTACTCTTCCTAATATTTTAAGACACTCTAAAATCCATGAATGTGTGACCGTATCAAATGCTTTTAGCGGTAGGCACGTTATGGATCTGTAAATGCTGACAGTTATTCCTTTAGTGTTATCTTTGTGAATTAACACACTCCTTTCCTTTGTCATCGATGATTATACGTCTCTCCTCTCCAAGCACTTCATCGGGTGTCTTGTCAAATCTTGATGTATACTTCGGAAATACTTCAGTCAGTAACCCTCTACCCCACCTGGTGTGCGTGCTTTTCAATTCGGTATTTTACCCCACAATCTTTCGTATATTGTCTATAGCTATCGTAAATTTTTGTTGCTCTTACGTGTCTTCTGATATATACTTTGAATATTCTTAAACCACTCTGCTTCTCTATTATGCTCTTTACTCGCACTCCATATGCCTTCCCAAAATCTGTTTGCTTCAGTGTCGGACATTTCACTGTTTTGGTTTCGAACATCTTTATTCAGTTGCCGGTCGAAGCTTTCCTCTTTATATTTGAGCTTTCAATTCTGTTGGTATAGGTTTATTTGTTTCTGGTATCTTGTAATTTTACCAATCTTTCCTAGACTCTTGGCTTCATTTCCTCTCTTATACCAATTCTAATTCTTTTTGTTTGATATGCTTCTACTGACGCCTTTCTCTATATTTCTCCTTTACAAGTTTCTTTCATATGAGCGTCTTCACTCTCCCAATATCTTTACTCATTTCTTTATTTGTGCTACAATCGTCTCTTCCACTATGGCTCTTTTAAAAACAATACTCCTTCGTATTTCTTTAGTGCTGTATATAAGTTCGATGCGCTAACCAACTGCGCTTGGGGAGCAAGCTTGCGTTCTTTTGAGAAAAAACGCGAGAACAAATTAAGAATGATTTTGAACAGACATATACTTTAATTTTAGGAAAAATAAAATTTTTGCTGAACCTCAGAGGTATAAAATAATTTGCTGATATAAAGGTCTCTATCAATATATTTAACCATATATCGTCAGATTTAAGTTGGCGAACAGTTTTTATTTTCGTTCAACCATAAAATGAAAATAATTTGGACGGGCGTAGATGCTTTCGATCCATCGGCCTGAAGGTTATGGGCTCGGCCCGCTTCCACTGCGGCACCCTGCTTTCCCATCCGGGTAGGACGAAAAATTTATAACACAAATGTGAATAAAAAATGCTCCCGGAGGGGCTCGAACCCTCGATCTTCGCATTTCGTGAGTACTGCTTATAAGTACGACGCGTTAACCGAACCACAGGAGCATGATTGTCCTCTTTGGAGAAAATACCGGATGCAATTAAAATAATGTTGAACCGATTAGTACTTTAATTTTACGGAAAAGAAACTTTTTGCACATCCATCCAGATGAAAAATAGTTTGCGTTTATAAAGGTTTGTTTAATCATACTTTGTTAAGTTTAAGTGGGCGAAGAGTTTCTAATGTGTTCAACCTTAACATGAAAATATTTCCGAAAAGTGTAGCAGGAGACGGTTTCGATCCATCGGCCTCTGGGTTATGGGCCCAACATGCTTCCACTGTGCCATCCTGCTTTCGCTTGCATTTTTAGGGCGAAAAATTCCTAAGACCAATGTGGAAGTAAGAACACTACCTTTACAAAACCAATATACTAAAAAAGTTTCATCCTAGCAAATGAAATAACACCATTGTTAAAATATTAGCAATAATTCACGATATTCATAATTTTAGCTAATTTTAAACATGAATTCGTCGACTTTCCCAGGAATAGTAATAAATTGAAATTAGGAAAAGATCTGTTGTTTCACGAATGTTCTATTTCAAAGATTCAATTGATATTGGACAATAAAGTAAGAAACAATGTCCTCGAAGGGGCTCGAACCCTCGAGCTTCACTTCTGCCGAATACTGTTTATAGGTAGAACACGCCGACTGACTGAATCACTGGATCAGAGGTGCACTAGTGGTCGCGAAAACACGAGAACAAATTAAAAGTAATTTTGAAACGACAAACATTAATTTTACGGGAAGGAAGCTTTTTACTCATCCATCGGGATGAAAAATAACTTCCTGATATGAAAGTTTCTATTAACATTTTAACCACATTTCGTTAAATCTAAGTGGGTTAATTTTTACATTCGTTCAACCTTCACGTGAAAATGTTTCGGAAAAGGCTGGCAGGAGATGGTTTCGATCCATCGACCTCTGGATTATGGGCCCAGCATACTTCCACTGCGCCACCCTGCTTTCGCTTGTGTTTGGGACACGTTTATCAAGTAAACATGTTAAAAGATATTAAATCCCAGCAGAAAAAATTACTCTTTGTTAAAAAAAAAGTCAGCAATGTTTCACATAACTTGTACTTATTTTAAGCATGATTTCATCGACTTCCCCGGGAATGATAATAAATTGAAACCAGGAAACGATCTGTTCATCTATTGCGAGCGTTCTATTTCGAAAACTCGATTTATATTGAGCAGTAAAGTCAGAAACAATGCTCCCGGAGGGGCTCGAACCATCGACCTTCGCATTTCGCGAATGCTGCTTATAAGTACGACGCCGCTGATCTGAAAAATAGGACTGGATAGAGCAACCCAGGGGTTGGAGTGCGGGAGAAAATGAAGCCCGCAAAATTCAATCTGCGCCATATTGGAGTGACTACTTTCTCGGTAACGTTGTTGTAAGGCTATTATGAAAATGAGGAAACTCGTACGTAGGGCTGTAGCAAACGAAGAAAAAATTTGAAAGGAAACGACAACACATCCCAAAGTGGTAGTGAGGGATCTGACGATGAAGAATCCAGGTTAAAAAGAAAATTTTCACGGACATTTCACTGGTAAGTATGGGGTGTCATTACCGTCAAAACTATTACGTTTCGTTATTATCTACCGGTTCATTATTATACAGTTTTTCGTTATTATTATTCCCAAGTTCATCATGATCATGCAATCTCTAGTTATTAATTTGCATTTCTTTGTTATTATTATACACTGCTTTGTTAGTATTATGCACTGTTGATTTGTTATTATTATGCGCTGTTTCTTTATTATAAAGCATTGGTTTGTATTGGTACACACTGTTTCGTTATTATTGTGAAATGTTTCAGTATTTGTACCGATTTGTTATTATTAGGCACTGTTTCAGTATTATTTTGCAATGTTTCGATATTATCATGCACTGTGGCATTATTATGCAGTGTTGTACTATTATCATCACCTAGCAAAATTTCATGTGCGTGTGAGTAGCTGGTACGTTGAACAGGGTAGAAAGACAAACGAACATGCTGACAGATTTCACTGCCGAGTTGAAAGACGTAATAACATCCAAATTAAGGGAGATCGTTTCTAGTGTTCATAGTGCTGATAATTTCGACATAGCAGAAGAGCTTCAAGAAATTCAGAAGCTTGTCATTGTCTTAGACTCCTTGACAAGAATACCAGAAGAAATATTCCATTTGTTGAGCAGTGCATGGTCAATTTTAGAGTGCTCGGGGATGAACATCAGAGAAAATGCTGTTTTCACTGGATAACCAGGTAGACCAAAGTATGCAGTTAGCAAGGAACAGCTCGCAATGCTAGTAAAAGCCAGGTTTAGTATCCATTCAATTTCAGAGCTACTTCGTGTGAGTTCATTGACTGTAAAACAACAAATGCAAGAATACAGTCTTTCAGTGCACTCCCTTTACACAGAAATACAAGATAATCAGTTGACATAGTGAGAGCAACTAAAAGAACAAATCCAAAATGTGGATTAAAAATGTTGATGGGACACCTTGGCTCAAGGGGTATATTCATCATCAGACATCATATGAGAGAAGCTCTTTCATGAGTTGATCCCCAGGGAGTGGCTACTTGATGGTGCATGGCAATTAAATGATGTATATACAATGGAACAAGACCACTTGGACTCTAGCATTTTGATGGCAATCATAAATTTGTCAAATGGTGTTTTGTTGTTCACAGGTATGAGGATGACTTCACACCTGTGTATTTACCCTGCATTGCTAACAATGAAGCTGTCATGGTATTCTAAAATTTCATAAAAGCAGAATAAAACTGGGGATTGCCCTCCAGAACCAGGTGTGATGTTGTTAGGGAACTGAAAATGTGGATGTTGTCAAGAAGAAGTTAAACACTTGTGGTCCAGGTAAGGGGTCAGCTCTTGTGGGTAAAAGAGCATGCACAATCAACAAATTGAGCACCTCTGATGGGATGTATTTAAGGATTTTTTAAACAATTGCCACAATCTGTTTTCATTAATGGAGGATCTGAATATCTTGGAGTATTAAGCAGAGAATGACTTATAGTGCTTACATTATGCATTCCTTCATCACATAAACCATTGTTTGGATGAATGGTCTGCTGCCTGGTTGAGACATCCCTTGTCCACAGCAAACAACTATACACCCCTTCAGCTTTGGGTCCAAAGTTCATTGATGACATCTGAAGAAGGTACCAATCCTACTGAAGTAACTGACAAGTATGGTATTGACTGGGATGGACCTATCCCACTTGATGACAGTTTAGTAGACATTCCACCAACTAGTCCTGCTTTAACAAGTGAACAACTTACACAGTTTGAGGAAAGAACTATGGCACTTCAAAAATCAACATTAACAGAAGACAAACTTAAACTTTACAAACTTGCTAAAAAATATCTTCACCCTTAGTTAAATGTCAAATTCATGGCACCCCTCTGAATGAGCTACTTTTCTCACAAACCAAAATGCAACATCAGTTAGAACAAGGTGGTTGGTTGCTTTTATTGTGTATATTTGAATTGAACTTGTACAATTCATTTTATAGATCAACAGAAAAACAGTTTCAGCACAACTCTAAATACAACTGCATTGAAAAATTAAAATTACTTCATATAACTAAACCTTTAGACACCTTTAAATGGCAAGTGTTATCAAAGCAAAATTTGCCTCAAATATCATCAATATCTATTTTAATGGTATATTTCTTTGAAAATTTCCAAAGCAATGGCATTAAGACATTATATTGCAAATATATGCAAAGTACAAAAATTTTTTACCAAATGTAATTCTTATCCTGAGAAACATTTTCCTATTTCAAATGACTGTGTAGAGCAGTTCATTTAAAGGTTCATCAAAGTTTAAAAATCCAAATATCAATGAAACAAGCATAACTGAAACAGCTACCTGTGAATTGTGGTAAAACTGTTAATAAATTACTTTAGCATGCTGGAGACCAGTTTAACAAATTACATGTCAGTGCAGCCCAGGAATCTTCAATTGGCAGCTTGCTGTCTGGATGTGGCCCATGAAATCTTCTTGAATCTATCAAAATTTTGTGGCTTGGGAACGCCAAACAACCACGGCCTTTTGCATCCATAAAACTGGGAACTGTAAAAGAAAAAATCTCTGGCCTCCACAGTACTTAGACTATACAGTAGATCTCGAAGTGCAGTACACGCCACCAACACGATCACTCGTTGCTCAATAGTCGATTATTTATCACGGAAAAATCAGTAATTTTAAAGAAAATTGGACAATTTTAAAGACTGTTATCTCTCCTCGGCATGTTTTCACTTCAAATTTGGCAATTATACGCCAAGAACCTACACACGTTGAAAGTTCTCCTCCAATTTCTTCGATGTAACCTACAAAAAATATACGGCGCACCTTAAAAAGTGGTCACTACAATATGGCCCCCACGGCTGACTTCCGGCTTCACTTTTTGAACAATAGTTGCTCTATCCAGTCCTATTTTTCAGATCAGTGTACCACGCGCTAACCGACTGAGCCACAGAAGCATCATAACGTTCATCGCGGAGTACATACGAGATGAAATTAAAACAATTTTGAACCGATAAGTACTTTAATATTACGGGAAAAAAATTTTTGTACACAAAAATAGTTTGGGCTTATAAACGTTTGTGTTAATCTATTGCATCATGTTTCGGTAGATTTAACCCTATAATCCTAACCTATAATCCTAACCCTATAATCCTAACCCTATAATCCTAACCCTATAATCCTAACCCTAACCCTATAACCCTAACCCTATAACCCTAACCCTATAACCCTAACCCTATAACCATAACCCTATAACCCTAACCCTATAACCCTAACCCTATAACCCTAACCCTACAACCCTAACCTTACTACCCTAACCCTACAACCCTAACCCTACAACCCTATCCCTAAAACCCTAAACCTAAAACCTTAACCCTATAACCCTAACCATAATCACAAATCTCATAATTTCTGTCGATTTTAATCAATATCTTGAGGCTTTAAGATGACATTATGCTTCGGAGTTTGTTTCATCCTGTATTCCTTGAGCATATTTCAATCATGATTTAATCTACTTGACCAGGAATAGAGATAGATTGAAATTAAGAGGGGATCTGTTGTTTCACAAGCGTTCTATTTCAAAGATCCTATTGATATTCAACAATAAAGTAAGAAAATAAACTTCCCAGGGAAGGGCTCGAAATCTGAAACTCAGCATTTGCTGAACACTTTTTATAAGTACGACAAGCTAACGAACTGAACCATTGGAGTAAGAGTGCGTTTTATTGCGAGATAATGAAAGAAGAAATTAAAAACAACATTTCGTTAGATTTAAGTGGGCGAACTTATTTTCGTTCAACCTTATCACGAATAAACGTAGGACAAGTGTAGCAGGAGATGGTTTCGATCCATCGGCCTCTGGGTTATGGGCCCAGCACGCTTCCACTGCGCCACCCTGCTTCCGCGTGCATTCGTGGCGCAAAATTGCTGAAACAAACGTGAAAGAAAGAACACTGCCTTTATAAAACCAACATATTAATTAAAAAAGTTTAATCATAGCAAATAAATAATGTTTCACGAAATTCGTATCCCTGTAGAACTTATCTTAAAGACGACTTCTGCAGAAATAATAACGAATTGAAACCAAAGAAACAATCAGATCATCTATTGATGTATCACGGGTCTACTATTTCGACGAGTCAACTTACAGTGAGCAGTAAAGTAAGAAACAATGCTCCTGGAGGGGCTCGAACCCTCGACCTTCGCATTTCGTAAGTACTGCTTATAAGTACGACGCGCTAGCCGTCTGAGCCACAGGAGCAAGGCTGCACTTAGGCGACAGAAAACGCGAGAAGAAATTAAAAATAATTTTGAACCGATAAGTTCTTTATTTTTACAGAAAAGAAACTTTTTGCACATCCATCAACATGAAAAATAGTCTGCGTTTATAAAGGCTGGTATTAATATATTTCATCATGTTTCGTTAGACTTAAGTGGGCGGATACTTTTTACTTTCGTTCAACCTTAACACGAAGATATTCACGACAAGTGTCCCAGAAGAAGACTTCGAACCATCGGTATTTTGGTTATGGGCCAAACACGGTTCCACTGCGCCATCGCGACCTTCCAGGACGAACATTTGCTGAGAGAAATTTGAATCGAAGTGCACTACCTTTACAAAACCAATGTGTTAAAAGAATTTAAAGCCAGAAAATATATTATCACGGCTGTTAGAATATTCGCAATTTTTCACATAATTCATGTCACCTCAGCTGAGCTCATTTTAGACATGATTCTCGTGAACTTTTCCACAAACACTAGTAAATTGAAATTAGGAAATGATCTGTTATTTCATCAGTGTTCCATTTCAAAGATTTCCCTGATCTTGAACAACAAAGTAAGGGCCAATTTGACCGGAGGGGCTCCAACCCGCAACCTTCCCATTTCCTGAATAATGTTTATAGGTACGACGCGTGAACGGACTGAACTACAGGAGTAAGCTCGACTGATTCTTGGATGCGAAAATGCGAGAGCAATTTTTGAATGGAATCTACATCACTTGTACTTATTTTAAGCATGATTTCATCGACTTCCGCGGGATTGATATTGAATTGAAACTAGGAAATGATCTGTTCATGTATCACGAGCGTCCTATTTCGAAAACTCGATTTATATTGAGCAGTAGAGTAAGAAACAATGGTCCCGGACGGGGTCGACCCTTCGACCGTCGCATTTCGTGAGTGCTGCTTATAAGTACGACGCGCTAACCCACCGAGCCACAGGAGCACGATTTCGTACGTTCGCCTCGTAGTACATACTAGATGAAATTAGAACACTTTTGAACCGATAAGTACTTTAATGTTGCGGAAACCTATAACGCTAACCGTATAACCCTAACCCTACAGCCCTAACCCTAATCACAATGCTCATTATAATTTGTCTCGATTTTAACTAATATCTTGAGGTTTTAAGATGACATTATGCTTCGGAGTTTGTTTCATCCTGTATTCATTGAGCATATTTCAATCATGATTTGATCTACTTGACCAGGAATAGAAATAGATTGAAATTAAGAGGGGATCTGTTGTTTCACAAGCGTTCTATTTCAAAGATCCTATTGATATTCAACAATAAAGTAAGAAAATAAATTCCCGGGGAAGGGCTCGAAATCTGAACCTCAGTATTTGCTGAACACTTTTTATAAGTACGACAAGCTAACGAACTGAACCATTGGAGTAAGAGTGCGTTCTATTGCGAGATAATGAAAGAAGAAATTAAAAACAACATTTCGTTAGATTTAAGTGGGCGAACTTATTTTCGTTCAACCTTATCACGAATAAACGTAGGACAAGTGTAGCAGGAGATGGTTTCGATCCATCGGCCTCTGGGTTATGGGCCCAGCACGCTTCCACTGCGCCACCCTGCTTCTGCGGGCATTCGTGGCGCAAAATTGCTGAAACAAACGTGAAAGAAAGAACACTGCCTTTATAAAACCAACATATTAATTAAAAAAGTTTAATCATAGCAAATAAATAATGTTTCACGAAATTCGTATCCCTGTAGAACTTATCTTAAAGACGACTTCTGCAGAAATAATAACGAATTGGAACCAAAGAAACAATCAGATCATCTATTGATGTATCACGGGTCTACTATTTCGACGAGTCAACTTACAGTGAGCAGTAAAGTAAGAAACAATGCTCCTGGAGGGGCTCGAACCCTCGACCTTCGCATTTCGTAAGTACTGCTTATAAGTACGACGCGCTAGCCGTCTGAGCCACAGGAGCAAGGCTGCACTTAGGCGACAGAAAACGCGAGAAGAAATTAAAAATAATTTTGAACCGATAAGTTCTTTATTTTTACAGAAAAGAAACTTTTTGCACATCCATCAACATGAAAAATAGTCTGCGTTTATAAAGGCTGGTATTAATATATTTCATCATGTTTCGTTAGACTTAAGTGGGCGGATACTTTTTACTTTCGTTCAACCTTAACACGAAGATATTCACGACAAGTGTCCCAGAAGAAGACTTCGAACCATCGGTATTTTGGTTATGGGCCAAACACGGTTCCACTGCGCCATCGCGACCTTCCAGGACGAACATTTGCTGAGAGAAATTTGAATCGAAGTGCACTACCTTTACAAAACCAATGTGTTAAAAGAATTTAAAGCCAGAAAATATATTATCACGGCTGTTAGAATATTCGCAATTTTTCACATAATTCATGTCACCTCAGCTGAGCTCATTTTAGACATGATTCTCGTGAACTTTTCCACAAACACTAGTAAATTGAAATTAGGAAATGATCTGTTATTTCATCAGTGTTCCATTTCAAAGATTTCCCTGATCTTGAACAACAAAGTAAGGGCCAATTTGACCGGAGGGGCTCCAACCCGCAACCTTCCCATTTCCTGAATAATGTTTATAGGTACGACGCGTGAACGGACTGAACTACAGGAGTAAGCTCGACTGATTCTTGGATGCGAAAATGCGAGAGCAATTTTTGAATGGAATCTACATCACTTGTACTTATTTTAAGCATGATTTCATCGACTTCCGCGGGATCGATATTGAATTGAAACTAGGAAATGATCTGTTCATGTATCACGAGCGTCCTATTTCGAAAACTCGATTTATATTGAGCAGTAGAGTAAGAAACAATGGTCCCGGACGGGGTCGACCCTTCGACCGTCGCATTTCGTGAGTGCTGCTTATAAGTACGACGCGCTAACCCACCGAGCCACAGGAGCACGATTTCGTACGTTCGCCTCGTAGTACATACTAGATGAAATTAGAACACTTTTGAACCGATAAGTACTTTAATGTTGCGGAAACCTATAACGCTAACCGTATAACCCTAACCCTACAGCCCTAACCCTAATCACAATGCTCATTATAATTTGTCTCGATTTTAACTAATATCTTGAGGTTTTAAGATGACATTATGCTTCGGAGTTTGTTTCATCCTGTATTCATTGAGCATATTTCAATCATGATTTGATCTACTTGACCAGGAATAGAAATAGATTGAAATTAAGAGGGGATCTGTTGTTTCACAAGCGTTCTATTTCAAAGATCCTATTGATATTCAACAATAAAGTAAGAAAATAAATTCCCGGGGAAGGGCTCGAAATCTGAACCTCAGTATTTGCTGAACACTTTTTATAAGTACGACAAGCTAACGAACTGAACCATTGGAGTAAGAGTGCGTTCTATTGCGAGATAATGAAAGAAGAAATTAAAAACAACATTTCGTTAGATTTAAGTGGGCGAACTTATTTTCGTTCAACCTTATCACGAATAAACGTAGGACAAGTGTAGCAGGAGATGGTTTCGATCCATCGGCCTCTGGGTTATGGGCCCAGCACGCTTCCACTGCGCCACCCTGCTTCTGCGGGCATTCGTGGCGCAAAATTGCTGAAACAAACGTGAAAGAAAGAACACTGCCTTTATAAAACCAACATATTAATTAAAAAAGTTTAATCATAGCAAATAAATAATGTTTCACGAAATTCGTATCCCTGTAGAACTTATCTTAAAGACGACTTCTGCAGAAATAATAACGAATTGGAACCAAAGAAACAATCAGATCATCTATTGATGTATCACGGGTCTACTATTTCGACGAGTCAACTTACAGTGAGCAGTAAAGTAAGAAACAATGCTCCTGGAGGGGCTCGAACCCTCGACCTTCGCATTTCGTAAGTACTGCTTATAAGTACGACGCGCTAGCCGTCTGAGCCACAGGAGCAAGGCTGCACTTAGGCGACAGAAAACGCGAGAAGAAATTAAAAATAATTTTGAACCGATAAGTTCTTTATTTTTACAGAAAAGAAACTTTTTGCACATCCATCAACATGAAAAATAGTCTGCGTTTATAAAGGCTGGTATTAATATATTTCATCATGTTTCGTTAGACTTAAGTGGGCGGATACTTTTTACTTTCGTTCAACCTTAACACGAAGATATTCACGACAAGTGTCCCAGAAGAAGACTTCGAACCATCGGTATTTTGGTTATGGGCCAAACACGGTTCCACTGCGCCATCGCGACCTTCCAGGACGAACATTTGCTGAGAGAAATTTGAATCGAAGTGCACTACCTTTACAAAACCAATGTGTTAAAAGAATTTAAAGCCAGAAAATATATTATCACGGCTGTTAGAATATTCGCAATTTTTCACATAATTCATGTCACCTCAGCTGAGCTCATTTTAGACATGATTCTCGTGAACTTTTCCACAAACACTAGTAAATTGAAATTAGGAAATGATCTGTTATTTCATCAGTGTTCCATTTCAAAGATTTCCCTGATCTTGAACAACAAAGTAAGGGCCAATTTGACCGGAGGGGCTCCAACCCGCAACCTTCCCATTTCCTGAATAATGTTTATAGGTACGACGCGTGAACGGACTGAACTACAGGAGTAAGCTCGACTGATTCTTGGATGCGAAAATGCGAGAGCAATTTTTGAATGGAATCTACATCACTTGTACTTATTTTAAGCATGATTTCATCGACTTCCGCGGGATTGATATTGAATTGAAACTAGGAAATGATCTGTTCATGTATCACGAGCGTCCTATTTCGAAAACTCGATTTATATTGAGCAGTAGAGTAAGAAACAATGGTCCCGGACGGGGTCGACCCTTCGACCGTCGCATTTCGTGAGTGCTGCTTATAAGTACGACGCGCTAACCCACCGAGCCACAGGAGCACGATTTCGTACGTTCGCCTCGTAGTACATACTAGATGAAATTAGAACACTTTTGAACCGATAAGTACTTTAATGTTGCGGAAACCTATAACGCTAACCGTATAACCCTAACCCTACAGCCCTAACCCTAATCACAATGCTCATTATAATTTGTCTCGATTTTAACTAATATCTTGAGGTTTTAAGATGACATTATGCTTCGGAGTTTGTTTCATCCTGTATTCATTGAGCATATTTCAATCATGATTTGATCTACTTGACCAGGAATAGAAATAGATTGAAATTAAGAGGGGATCTGTTGTTTCACAAGCGTTCTATTTCAAAGATCCTATTGATATTCAACAATAAAGTAAGAAAATAAATTCCCGGGGAAGGGCTCGAAATCTGAACCTCAGTATTTGCTGAACACTTTTTATAAGTACGACAAGCTAACGAACTGAACCATTGGAGTAAGAGTGCGTTCTATTGCGAGATAATGAAAGAAGAAATTAAAAACAACATTTCGTTAGATTTAAGTGGGCGAACTTATTTTCGTTCAACCTTATCACGAATAAACGTAGGACAAGTGTAGCAGGAGATGGTTTCGATCCATCGGCCTCTGGGTTATGGGCCCAGCACGCTTCCACTGCGCCACCCTGCTTCTGCGGGCATTCGTGGCGCAAAATTGCTGAAACAAACGTGAAAGAAAGAACACTGCCTTTATAAAACCAACATATTAATTAAAAAAGTTTAATCATAGCAAATAAATAATGTTTCACGAAATTCGTATCCCTGTAGAACTTATCTTAAAGACGACTTCTGCAGAAATAATAACGAATTGGAACCAAAGAAACAATCAGATCATCTATTGATGTATCACGGGTCTACTATTTCGACGAGTCAACTTACAGTGAGCAGTAAAGTAAGAAACAATGCTCCTGGAGGGGCTCGAACCCTCGACCTTCGCATTTCGTAAGTACTGCTTATAAGTACGACGCGCTAGCCGTCTGAGCCACAGGAGCAAGGCTGCACTTAGGCGACAGAAAACGCGAGAAGAAATTAAAAATAATTTTGAACCGATAAGTTCTTTATTTTTACAGAAAAGAAACTTTTTGCACATCCATCAACATGAAAAATAGTCTGCGTTTATAAAGGCTGGTATTAATATATTTCATCATGTTTCGTTAGACTTAAGTGGGCGGATACTTTTTACTTTCGTTCAACCTTAACACGAAGATATTCACGACAAGTGTCCCAGAAGAAGACTTCGAACCATCGGTATTTTGGTTATGGGCCAAACACGGTTCCACTGCGCCATCGCGACCTTCCAGGACGAACATTTGCTGAGAGAAATTTGAATCGAAGTGCACTACCTTTACAAAACCAATGTGTTAAAAGAATTTAAAGCCAGAAAATATATTATCACGGCTGTTAGAATATTCGCAATTTTTCACATAATTCATGTCACCTCAGCTGAGCTCATTTTAGACATGATTCTCGTGAACTTTTCCACAAACACTAGTAAATTGAAATTAGGAAATGATCTGTTATTTCATCAGTGTTCCATTTCAAAGATTTCCCTGATCTTGAACAACAAAGTAAGGGCCAATTTGACCGGAGGGGCTCCAACCCGCAACCTTCCCATTTCCTGAATAATGTTTATAGGTACGACGCGTGAACGGACTGAACTACAGGAGTAAGCTCGACTGATTCTTGGATGCGAAAATGCGAGAGCAATTTTTGAATGGAATCTACATCACTTGTACTTATTTTAAGCATGATTTCATCGACTTCCGCGGGATTGATATTGAATTGAAACTAGGAAATGATCTGTTCATGTATCACGAGCGTCCTATTTCGAAAACTCGATTTATATTGAGCAGTAGAGTAAGAAACAATGGTCCCGGACGGGGTCGACCCTTCGACCGTCGCATTTCGTGAGTGCTGCTTATAAGTACGACGCGCTAACCCACCGAGCCACAGGAGCACGATTTCGTACGTTCGCCTCGTAGTACATACTAGATGAAATTAGAACACTTTTGAACCGATAAGTACTTTAATGTTGCGGAAACCTATAACGCTAACCGTATAACCCTAACCCTACAGCCCTAACCCTAATCACAATGCTCATTATAATTTGTCTCGATTTTAACTAATATCTTGAGGTTTTAAGATGACATTATGCTTCGGAGTTTGTTTCATCCTGTATTCATTGAGCATATTTCAATCATGATTTGATCTACTTGACCAGGAATAGAAATAGATTGAAATTAAGAGGGGATCTGTTGTTTCACAAGCGTTCTATTTCAAAGATCCTATTGATATTCAACAATAAAGTAAGAAAATAAATTCCCGGGGAAGGGCTCGAAATCTGAACCTCAGTATTTGCTGAACACTTTTTATAAGTACGACAAGCTAACGAACTGAACCATTGGAGTAAGAGTGCGTTCTATTGCGAGATAATGAAAGAAGAAATTAAAAACAACATTTCGTTAGATTTAAGTGGGCGAACTTATTTTCGTTCAACCTTATCACGAATAAACGTAGGACAAGTGTAGCAGGAGATGGTTTCGATCCATCGGCCTCTGGGTTATGGGCCCAGCACGCTTCCACTGCGCCACCCTGCTTCTGCGGGCATTCGTGGCGCAAAATTGCTGAAACAAACGTGAAAGAAAGAACACTGCCTTTATAAAACCAACATATTAATTAAAAAAGTTTAATCATAGCAAATAAATAATGTTTCACGAAATTCGTATCCCTGTAGAACTTATCTTAAAGACGACTTCTGCAGAAATAATAACGAATTGGAACCAAAGAAACAATCAGATCATCTATTGATGTATCACGGGTCTACTATTTCGACGAGTCAACTTACAGTGAGCAGTAAAGTAAGAAACAATGCTCCTGGAGGGGCTCGAACCCTCGACCTTCGCATTTCGTAAGTACTGCTTATAAGTACGACGCGCTAGCCGTCTGAGCCACAGGAGCAAGGCTGCACTTAGGCGACAGAAAACGCGAGAAGAAATTAAAAATAATTTTGAACCGATAAGTTCTTTATTTTTACAGAAAAGAAACTTTTTGCACATCCATCAACATGAAAAATAGTCTGCGTTTATAAAGGCTGGTATTAATATATTTCATCATGTTTCGTTAGACTTAAGTGGGCGGATACTTTTTACTTTCGTTCAACCTTAACACGAAGATATTCACGACAAGTGTCCCAGAAGAAGACTTCGAACCATCGGTATTTTGGTTATGGGCCAAACACGGTTCCACTGCGCCATCGCGACCTTCCAGGACGAACATTTGCTGAGAGAAATTTGAATCGAAGTGCACTACCTTTACAAAACCAATGTATTAAAAGAATTTAAAGCCAGAAAATATATTATCACGGCTGTTAGAATATTCGCAATTTTTCACATAATTCATGTCACCTCAGCTGAGCTCATTTTAGACATGATTCTCGTGAACTTTTCCACAAACACTAGTAAATTGAAATTAGGAAATGATCTGTTATTTCATCAGTGTTCCATTTCAAAGATTTCCCTGATCTTGAACAACAAAGTAAGGGCCAATTTGACCGGAGGGGCTCCAACCCGCAACCTTCCCATTTCCTGAATAATGTTTATAGGTACGACGCGTGAACGGACTGAACTACAGGAGTAAGCTCGACTGATTCTTGGATGCGAAAATGCGAGAGCAATTTTTGAATGGAATCTACATCACTTGTACTTATTTTAAGCATGATTTCATCGACTTCCGCGGGATTGATATTGAATTGAAACTAGGAAATGATCTGTTCATGTATCACGAGCGTCCTATTTCGAAAACTCGATTTATATTGAGCAGTAGAGTAAGAAACAATGGTCCCGGACGGGGTCGACCCTTCGACCGTCGCATTTCGTGAGTGCTGCTTATAAGTACGACGCGCTAACCCACCGAGCCACAGGAGCACGATTTCGTACGTTCGCCTCGTAGTACATACTAGATGAAATTAGAACACTTTTGAACCGATAAGTACTTTAATGTTGCGGAAACCTATAACGCTAACCGTATAACCCTAACCCTACAGCCCTAACCCTAATCACAATGCTCATTATAATTTGTCTCGATTTTAACTAATATCTTGAGGTTTTAAGATGACATTATGCTTCGGAGTTTGTTTCATCCTGTATTCATTGAGCATATTTCAATCATGATTTGATCTACTTGACCAGGAATAGAAATAGATTGAAATTAAGAGGGGATCTGTTGTTTCACAAGCGTTCTATTTCAAAGATCCTATTGATATTCAACAATAAAGTAAGAAAATAAATTCCCGGGGAAGGGCTCGAAATCTGAACCTCAGTATTTGCTGAACACTTTTTATAAGTACGACAAGCTAACGAACTGAACCATTGGAGTAAGAGTGCGTTCTATTGCGAGATAATGAAAGAAGAAATTAAAAACAACATTTCGTTAGATTTAAGTGGGCGAACTTATTTTCGTTCAACCTTATCACGAATAAACGTAGGACAAGTGTAGCAGGAGATGGTTTCGATCCATCGGCCTCTGGGTTATGGGCCCAGCACGCTTCCACTGCGCCACCCTGCTTCTGCGGGCATTCGTGGCGCAAAATTGCTGAAACAAACGTGAAAGAAAGAACACTGCCTTTATAAAACCAACATATTAATTAAAAAAGTTTAATCATAGCAAATAAATAATGTTTCACGAAATTCGTATCCCTGTAGAACTTATCTTAAAGACGACTTCTGCAGAAATAATAACGAATTGGAACCAAAGAAACAATCAGATCATCTATTGATGTATCACGGGTCTACTATTTCGACGAGTCAACTTACAGTGAGCAGTAAAGTAAGAAACAATGCTCCTGGAGGGGCTCGAACCCTCGACCTTCGCATTTCGTAAGTACTGCTTATAAGTACGACGCGCTAGCCGTCTGAGCCACAGGAGCAAGGCTGCACTTAGGCGACAGAAAACGCGAGAAGAAATTAAAAATAATTTTGAACCGATAAGTTCTTTATTTTTACAGAAAAGAAACTTTTTGCACATCCATCAACATGAAAAATAGTCTGCGTTTATAAAGGCTGGTATTAATATATTTCATCATGTTTCGTTAGACTTAAGTGGGCGGATACTTTTTACTTTCGTTCAACCTTAACACGAAGATATTCACGACAAGTGTCCCAGAAGAAGACTTCGAACCATCGGTATTTTGGTTATGGGCCAAACACGGTTCCACTGCGCCATCGCGACCTTCCAGGACGAACATTTGCTGAGAGAAATTTGAATCGAAGTGCACTACCTTTACAAAACCAATGTGTTAAAAGAATTTAAAGCCAGAAAATATATTATCACGGCTGTTAGAATATTCGCAATTTTTTCACATACAGTCGAACCTCCCGTGAGCAGTCACCCTTGGGACTTGATAATTGTATCTGCTCGCGAGAGGTGTCCGCTTGTGAGAGTTTTATTTATATTCAGTTAATAGTTAATTATTGAAATATGATTTCTTAAGTGAGAAGCGCACGTTCGTTTCAAGTAAGCCAACGGTCCTCCGAAAATTACAAAGTATACCGCCAACTATATCGAAGTTGTGTCCAAGGCAACTCTACATCTATCAGTTTATGTTGAATGAACGAATAGTAGTTTTAGAATTAGGACTCTAGGAACACATTGTGATCATTTCTTCATTCGCAAATCTGTCGAAATGTTATTAACGTGTAGTACAACTTGAGAAAGTTCTTCAGTGCCGGTAAAATATGAATAATCAAGCCGATCGTCCGTAACTTTCAAAGCCTTAGGGTGACTTCTCACTTGCGTCAACAGTGACGTTTGCCTCATTCAAAAGCTCGTTCAGGGTCTCACAACAGTTTGGATTGCCCTAATGGCAAGTGGTGGCGCCAGGAATTCCCCGACGCAGGGGCTAGCGTCCCTGACAGAGGAGCTAAACCAAAGGAGGCATGACCACGCCCTCTTTATAATTTCGTTACTTGAAGGTCGAAAACATTTTATTTTTCGCAAGAAGAACCTCAACTTCTGACTAGAAACAGTTTGCTTTTAGATTTGACATGAAGAGAAGAGTCTATTATCTTTCTTGGCTAAATCATTAACAAGTTCTCATAGTTTGTGCAATATATGTGTGTTTATCAGTGAAAATTCCCCGACGGATGGTTAATTTTTCCCCGAGACGGGGCTAAAGTTCCCCGACGGAGGGGCTGTAGCCCCCTCTGCCCCCTCTGGCGCCACCCCTGCTAATGGCCTAATCGATCAACCCATCGAAGAATAGTACATGTTCGTCTGCGCTAAGATACTGAAGCGGAGAGCACTTGCTTGTAACGTTTAAACACAGATTCATTATGTTCTCACGTTCAGATAGGTCATCATCGTGTTAATAGTAGTAGTATTTAAATTTTGTGACCAGAATACAATGTTTTTGCTAACACATACAACAACTTCATAATCTTATCACTGCATTATCTAATGTTGTTGCTTCAGGGAACGGCTGTTTGTACTTGTTTGGGCAACAGTTGTTTATGCTTTTTGCAACCAAGTTATTTTAACTCCACTGTCGCCGCATCCAATAAGAACTATTTTAACGGTAGTGAAGTGCTAACTATCCACTCACAAGAGGTTATAATGCTATTTGGGATTTATGTTTTGGTGTCCGTGTCCGCTTACGGGAGGTGTCCGCTCAAGGGCGACAATCGCTTTCTAAAAGTGGGGGGGACAGAGCCGCCACGTGATGTGGAGGCATTCCCTCCGAAAGCTTTTTTTTTTAAATCTAATGTTTATGAAATGCCTTTTCCGGCGTTTTGAGATTATTTCTTTGGAACAACATTTATACCTTGTTTTTCAATCGAAACGAAGCTATGCTTTGTTTGTTATTTACATTGATGAGGGAGAAACCGGGGGGGAAAGTCTTACTAAAGATGAAAACATTAAAAACTATACTACTCTAGTCTCTACTCACTAGGCATACAATAGTTGTAAATTTGAAAAATTTAATATTAACTCAGGATTGTGTCTTTTGTGAGCATTGTTCAACAAATCTACTGGAAAACTCCAAAAAATTTTCTGCGGGTTTCAGATTTCTCAACAAAAATTTTTGCCAGTTGATGCACATCAACGTTGTCCAGCCTTTCACGATGTACATGACAGACGGAAATATAGTTCAGTCTATGCTGGGTCATAGTAGCTCTGAGCCATGTTTTCAGACGTCGCAAAGAAGAAAAACTGCGCTCACACTCGCACGAAGAAACAGGACACACGAGTAACAGTTTGAGAAGAACCAGTACCTGTGGAAACAAGGATCGTACTGCTGGTTCCATACTCCGATAAGCAAGTTTTGCTTCGTGTAAAGAATTTGAATTATAGGTTTGCTTGAACATTCCCAACTGCAGTGGAAGAGAAAGTTTGTCAAATTCAGGATACTCAGATATCACATCTATATCCACTTTTCCAGACGTTAACATCTTTTCTAACTTCATGTATTGGGCTAGGCCAGATTTATCAGGGTCATACCTGTTCGACAGACCTGTGGTTATAGCATCAATCAACTCATAATACTGCTTCCTGTAGTATTCTTCAAGACTAGCAGGTTGATACTGTGCCGCGTCACCTATGTATCGTCTTGGAGGCCCTCGTATTCGTGGTACCTCAAGTGGATCCAGATCATATTCTTCAAATTTCTCTTCAGCAGCAGTGAATATTTGATGGAAAGCTTCATCTGAACGCTGTGTTTTGATATGTTCAGATGAAATCTTTACAGCTTCCAACATTCCAGAGACATTTTCTGACTTTGCTTGAGTGCAGTATTTAGTTGTTCGAGAAGTGCGACCGGCTTAGCTGCAGTCATCAATCCAAGCAAAACATTGCCTTTCTGAAATCGCTCTAGTAGACCGTTTGCTTTCGTTGCAGTTTCAGTAACACCATTTTTCATTTCGCTCAAACTTTGTAAAATAGCAGGGTAGTTATCGAGTGCTGACTGTATGGCCGGTACTCTGCATAACCACCGGGTTGCACAAAGAGGCTTGATCGCAGTAGGGCGTGGATTGTCAGCTTCTGTTGATTCACAAATGGCCTGGAACATAGCCTTGTACTTGCCAGATCTCTTCATCAGCACACCCAATTCATTTGTCCACTGTAAGGCATCTCGAATCAATGGACAAGAAGTTACGGCATGTTGTAATACAAGATTTGAAACATGTGATGCACAGTGAAAATAGAGCGCTAGCGGCTGGCGTTCTCGCACTCGTGCCTGGCAACCAGTGTAACAACCACTCATGTTGGCAGCTCCATCATATGTTTGGGCACGCAGATTGCTTATGGGTAATCCTAACCGAGTGAGTACATCAAATATCATTCAAGCAAGAATGTCGCTGGTAGTACCAGGAATTTCATATAAGCCGACAAAGTCTTCGTGCACATATAAATCCGAGTCTACGTGCCTCAGACAGATAGACTCTTGCTCTTGTCCACTTACATCTTGTGTTCCATCAGCAATAACACCGAAAAATTGGTTCTCTTGAATGTCACTGATAATTTCCCTTAAAATGTGGTGACTGAAAAGTTCCATCATCTCGTTTTGAGCACGGGGCGAAGTAAAATTAGTTGTATTTCTCAAATAAACCTGTAGATTGGCAACATCTTCTGATCTAAGTTTTAAGAGCTGTAAATAATTTCCATCACTTTCATCATTGCCACGAAATGCAGGGCCTTGTCGCAGTAAATATCTTATCGAAGTAAACAATTTCAAAAGGGAATTTCTTGCAATCTCTTGCTCTTTTTGTTTCTGTGTGTGTATTTGCGCAAATACAGAGGGCCTTCTAAGTGCCAAGATTTGATTTACTGCCAGCATGTGTGCGTGGGACATTTGATGCGACTTAAACTTTTCAAGAGCTTTCTTCCAGTTGTTGAACCCTTGAGAGACAAATGTTGGCTCTTTGCATCATGCCAAATCTGTTAACTCCATGGCACAAGCTTTTGAGCAGTAGAAATACAGAACTTTTTTCAAATCAGGGCTATAATGTAACCATTCATAATCTTGAAACCACTTGTTTTGAAAATAAAGTGTTCGGGATGTTAGTTTCTGAGCAGGTATAACAGATGCATCTGGCTGATTTGGCTTGTCCAAACTCAATAGGTTGCTTCCAGTTGCACTAGATGTGTTAGAAGGCGAAGCTGTTACTGAAGAGCAACTGTAACTATGTAAATCGCTGGAGTCCGATGCTTCAGATGCAAGACGTTCCCCACTGTGGAGCGATGGTAGAGATATGGCCACATTGTCTTCCATTGAAGAGCTCCCCTGTTCGTCATTTTGTGTCAGCTCTACTACAGTAGATATATCGGGACTGTCGGCACCACCACCGATTACACTGCTTTGCTGTGAGCCTGCTATTGAAATGCTGCCAGAATCAGACGTTGACCCACTTGCAGTAGTGTTGGTTTGTTCACCTTGCCGTAAAACCTTAAAGAATCTTTCAATTTCAGAGAGTTTGGCCCGTTTGGAATTATTACCTTTTCGAGGCATGTATGACTGTTGAAAAATGAAAATCCTTCACGTTAAACACGGCCATTGCTCTGCGGCTCGCGGGCGCAGAAACGCATTGTCACCAAACAGCAAGAAAGACGTTATAATATGACTAAACGAAGTATTTCTAATTGTTTACAAAATGGCATCCAAAGAAGAACGATCGGATTGTAAAATAACTTGGCAAATTTTCATAATTTGTCACGTATTCGAACCAACAATACCTAGGTAAGAATTAGCGCTAAAGAAGGGTATATCGGAAAATTGTAAAGGTAAAAATGGAACCATAAGCGCCGAGGGAACAGAAATTAGGCTTCAGTTGTCATGAACTTTGCAAAAAGTGGGGGGGATAATTATATATGTATCCCCCCTTGTCCAAAAAGTGGGGGGATATGTCCCCCGATCCCCCCCAGGATTTACGTCCATGTGTCCGCTTACAAGAGATCGTTAAAATGGTGATATAATGGACATTTGGCCGGGACCCGAGCATGGTGTCCGCTTACAAGAGGTGTCCGCTTACAGGAGGTGTCCGCTTACAGGAGGTGTCCGCTTACAGGAGGTGTCCGCAAGGGGAGGTTCGACTGTAATTCATGTCACCTCAGCTGAGCTCATTTTAGACATGATTTCGTAAACTTTTCCACAAACAGTAATAAATTGAACTTAGGAAATGATCTGTTATTTCATCAGTGTTCTATTTCAAAGATTTCCCTGATCTTGAACAACAAAGTAAGGGCCAGTTTGACCGGAGGGGCTCCAACCCGCAACCTTCCCATTTCCTGAATAATGTTTATAGGTACGACGCGTGACCGGACTGAACTACAGGAGTAAGCTTGACTGATTCTTGGATGCGAAAATGCGTGAGGAATTTTTTAATCGATACGTACTTTAATTTTTGAGAAGGTAGCTTTTTGCACATCCATCGAGATATAAAATAATCTGCTTATTTAATGTTTTGTATTAATATATTTAACCATATTTGGCAAGATTTAAATTCGCGAACACTTTTTATCTCGTTTAAATTTGACCTGAAAATATTTGGAAAAAGTGTAGCAATTAATTCATTAGCCTCTGAGCTGTAGACTCAATACCTGAGTTATTGAAGAGGCACGCTTTCACTACGGAACTCTGCTTTCTGATAAAAGTTTTATTTAAGGTAGACTTACTACATGAGATAACTACACTATAACAAGACAGATCACAAGGACAGAAAACATAATAACAGGAAGTTCTATTGTCAACTGAACACTAGTCACACCCTTCATCACATTCTCAACGCTCCCACTTGACGAGTGTTATAATTCTATATCGTAAAATGTATCGTGACTCTAATTAAGGTAATTGTTGCACACCAATCTTGCGACGTAATTCAACGAACTTCGGTTTCGGTAGCAGCTTTGTCAAAATGTCTGCCACCATCTTCTCTGTTGGGCAATAAACAAGACGAACATCTTTCTTTTCGACAGCTTCTCGTACAAAATGATATTTAATATCAATATGCTTCGTTCGTGAGTGATTCTTCGGATTCTTCGTCAGAGCTATTGTCCCCTGATTATCCTCATGTACGACAGTTGCATCTTTCTGCTTGAATCTAATGCTGGCAAGCAAATGCCGTAGCCAAACAGTTTCTTGAGCTGCCGCGCACAATGCCACGTACTCAGCATCGGTTGAAGACAGAGCAACAACTGTCTGTCTTTTTGATTTCCAGGAGATGGTAGCATTCCCCAGCTGAAAGACATACCCAGTTGTAGACTTTGTTGACGTCACATCACCAGCCCAATCAGCATCTTCATACCCACAGAGCTTAAATTCTTCATCACTGGACGCTTCAAATTTTAGACCATAGTCCATTGTTCCTTTGATATATCGGAAAATTCTTTTTGTTCCGAGCCAGTGCTCTTCGCCAGGATTCGACATAAACTGACTCAGTACTCCCACTGCAGATGACAAATCCGGTCTTCTCGCAATCGCAGCGTAGGTAAAGGATCCAATTGCTGCCTGATATTCTCTTGCCTTCATAGGAGTTTCTCCATCGGCCAGTTTTTCATATTTCCTTCCAGTTTCCATCGGAGTTGATACCGGTTTGCAGTCGTATATTCCAAATCTTTTAACACGCTTTCTAGATAGGTTTCCTGGCTAATCGTGAGTTCCTTTGCTGCTCTGTCTCGTTTGACTGACATACTGAGGCAATGATGAATTTCGCCCAAATCTTCCATCTCAAATCGTTCTTTCAACTTAGCCTTTTCCATTTTTAACATCTGGACATCGTTGGAAGCTAACACGACGTCATCGACATACAAGGCAATGATCATCAGACATTTCTTTCCATCTTTAACTTCCGTTTTTGAGTAGACACATGGATCAGCACTACTTTGAACATATCCTAATGCTTTCAAGAATTGATCCATAGCAACATTCCAACATTTGGCTGATTGCTTCAGACCGTTGAGACTCTTTTGCAATTTACACACTATAGCCGGTTGATCTTTATCGACATAGCCTTCTGGTTGTTTCATGTAAATTTCCTTTTCAAGTTCACCATTTAAAAATGCAGTTTTAACGTCCATTTGATGAACCTCTAGATCAAGCTGGTTTGCAATTGCCAGAACAGTTCGGATGGAATTGTATCTTGCAACAGGGGCAAATACTTCATCATGATCTTCTCCAGGTTCTTGAGAATATCCTTGAACTACCAAACGAGCCTTGTAGCGGCTAACTATCCCGTCAGCGTTCCTTTTTATTTTAAAAACCCACTTGAATCCAACGACATTCTTGCCTTCAGGTAACTCTACCAAATCCCAGGTGTTGTTATTCAGCAATGATTCATATTCACGGTCAGTTGCTTCTTTCCACTGCTTTGAATTCTTTCCATTGAGAGCTTCGTTGATACTCTTTGGTTCTTCGGTATCTGTAGCAGCAATAGAGGCATAATGCAGATTATTCCACCATTCACCTGTAATACAACCAAGTCGGTCAGGAGCTACTCTGTTTCTTTGAGGTCGTTGCGGTTCAGCTTCGGGTGCATTGCGCTCTTCCCTAACACCTTCTACATGATTTTCATTGTGTTCATCATTGGCAATGGCATCATCATCTTCAAAATACACAACGTCACTCTGAATTTTCCAAATTAATCAACAGTTTTGATGACTGTCTTTCACGATCCGTCAGTTCACCGGTAAAAGTATTTTCCAGGAATATTACGTCTCGACTTCTAAGCATCTTCTTCGTTTCGGGATTATAGAGCTTGTAACTTTTACTGTTGTTTGGGTAACCCACGAAAATGCATCGTGAAGACTTCTTGTCTAGCTTCTTTCTCTTGGCATCCGGTACATGAACATATGCACTGCATCCAAATACTTTTAGGTGACTAACGTTCGGTTTCTGATTGTACCATCGTTCGTAAGGTGTTACGTCCTTCAAAAAGGATGTTGGACTTCTGTTGCGTAAATAAACAGCTGAAGATACGGCCTCTGCCCAGAAACTCAAAGGGAGTTTTGCATGATACAGCATAGATCTAACAGTCTCCATAATTGTACGATTCATGCGTTCTGAGACACCGTTTTGTTGAGGAGTGTAAGGAATGGTATCTTCTTTCTTTATCCCACGGCTCTTACAATACTGAACAAACTTTTCGGAGTTGTATTCATTTCCATTATCTGATCGTAGAATCTTTACACGTTTTCCAGTGTGATTTTCAGCCAACTCAACAAATTATTTGAACTTGTCCAGTACTTCACTCTTGTGCTTTATCATGTATACAGTTGTATACCTTGAATAATCATCGATGAATGTGACGAAGTATCTGGAACCTCCCAATGAATTAACACTCATCGGACCACATACATCACTGTGAATAATTTCTGGTGGCTCGCTGCTTTTATGCTGACTTTTCTTAGGAAAGGAGTTACGGTGTTGCTTGCCAAGGGTGCAGCCTTCACAATTCTGATCAAATTTACCCTTTGGATCAAGAGTTAAACCATTCACCATGGATTTATTATTCAACAACTTCAGATTTTCATAACCCAGATGGCCAAAACGGTAATGCCACAATGACGGGGTGCTATCTTTGTCTTCAGACGATCCAAAGCAACATGATTCTATGGGCTCTGAATTCAGCTTATACAATTTCCCATGCTTGTGTCCAATGCTGTACGTTTTATCGTTAATTTCACCTTACAAAATTGACCCTTGAATTGAACTTCAGCACCTTTCTCTATCATTGAGGGAAGTGACATTAACTTATTTCGTATTTTCGGAAAATAAAGTACGTCATGTCTACAGTACCTTTTTCATAAGCATACAATGCACGATTGTCTGCAAGTTTAACTTGTACTGGATTTCCGAATGCGATGTAACTCGTCATGCCTTTTTTATCTGGAATCAAGTGCTGCGAAGCTCCAGAATCAATCCACCATTCGTTTGGTGTTGCTGCAGAGTAACTTGATAAGGCAACTTCCGGACTTTTAACCTTTGATTCTTGCATACTTTCAACTCTATTCGCAGATTCGTCGAGCGATGACTTCTTCGCATCCGCTTTCTTTTTGTAGCAATCTTTTACAAAATGGCCTTTCTTCTTACAGTAGTGGCATCTAAACTTCTTCGTGTCAGCCTTCTTTTGTTTGGCGGATTTATCGCTAAGTAGAGCATCTTGGCGCGTGTCGCTATTTCCGATTTTGGAACTTTCGCCATGCATTTTGTCGAATTCATGAATTAATCTGTCACGCACGTAGTCCCACTTCAGTTTATCTTCTGCAATAGTTTCCAATGCCGTTATCAAAGAGTTGTATTTCTCAGGAAGACTACTTATCAAAATGATGACCAAGTCTTTCTCGGCCACTGCATCATCTATTGCTTCCAAGTGTTCAGACAGACTTTTGATGTAATTGATATGATCGATCATACTTGTACCTTCTTCCAAACGAGCGGAGTAAAGTTTTCTACGATAAAATATCTTGCGAGATAGAGATTTCTTCTGAAAATGGCTTTCAAGGTTTTCCCAAGCTTCCTTCGCGTTGCTGGCTGAGCGTACATAAATTTGTAAATTTGTTGCAACAGATAAGCATACCGACGCGAGCGCCAAATTTTATCTCTTCTTAAATTTTCTTTGCTCTTCCGCTGTTGCATCATCTCCCAGTGTCTCAGTTCCCGTAGTGATATCCCACAGATCTTTTCCAATAAGATACATTTTCATCTGAAACTTCTAGCTATGATAATTTTCTCCATTTAATTTTTCAACTTTCAAGGCGTTGTCGTCCATCGCCATTTCGATAAGCGATAAAACCAGGTTTCCGTGTCGCGAACCAAGACTTCAAGTGTTATTCGAAGAAAAAACCATAACATAGCAACATTTCGATAAAAATTTCTTTAGTGATCTGGGCCCATAACCTGATAAAAGTTTTATTTAAGGTAGACTTACTAAATGAGACAACTACACCATAGAAAGACAGATCGCAGGACAGAAAACATAATAACAGGAAGTTCTATTGTGAAACACAACACGAGTCACACCCTTCATCACATTCTCAACACTTTCCAAGGTTCTGGGACGAAATTAAAAATAGCTTTATAAAACTGATCCATCAATAAGCAAATAAAAAGACACTGTTGTTAAAATATCAGCAATGCTTTATGAAGTTCACGTCACATTATCTTAGTTTAAACATGACTTCACTGGTTTTCAAAAGGAAAAATTGTAGATTGTAATTTGAAATTAAAAACATAGAAAAAGGTGCGTAACGTTCTATGTGTTCGGCTGAGCGAAAAATGGCAAAACAGTCATCGACATATTGGCGAAATAAAAGAGGTTCGAACTGTCTAACCGAATTCAGTTTATGCACGAATTATGAAAGTTTTATTCCCTCATCTTTTATACATGTCCAAATTCCGTAAAACTTTAACTCAACCCTCCAACAGACCAGAGAAACATCCTGCGTAATTGAAATTTATTTTCCCTAATGTATAGTAGAATGGTGTTAATGGTCGTCTTTTGGCGCCATAGAATGCCCTTTGATGCACATGGTTGCGTATCTACGCTAATGAATGTCACCTTCTATGCAAAAACTTGAATGTCACAAAAGCATTGATGAAGGTCAATTCATTAAAATGAATGCAATTTTGCGTTTATGAGTTTGAGGTTGGTGTTAATGATAGTATATTTTCTGGTAATCAATAGCGAAAGGTGTCCTGGCAGTGAGTAGAGCTTGGATTGACGCTGGTTATATTTATCAGAAAGCAGACACTCAAATGAGAACAAAGTAGACTCCTCTAGGTTGGTAAAACAGTTCAGTAATTTATCAATAATACGAGGCCGACAAGTTTCATAACATTATGAACAAAGCACACCCATGTATCCAGTTCGAGATCGTAAAACCTACTATCACCTCTAGAGGCAAGTCCTTGTCATTACTTGTCTTCACGGCCACTAACACGGAAGGTGGGGAAGCCGAATTTGAGTTCTACAAAAGGCCAAAAAGCCCATCTTTATGCACTTCAAATCAGCGGCACCCAGACAAATGAAATTTAACGTTATACGCAATGAAAGGAACCGAATAAACCAACGATGCTCAACACAATCTGACAAAGACAAACACTATCGAGAATTCACGCGCACCTTACTTCAGAACGAGTACCCACACATTTGGATAGAAGAAACTCGCCTGGATAAACAAACAGCTGGTCGCAACCGACTCCCATACGATAATACCAAATGACTACATCTCCGTTTTCCGCCCGTGTCTGATGCAGTTGACCATAAAATTAGAAAAATGTTTTAACGCGAAGGCCTCCCGATTAAAATCATTCACAAATCAACAACATTACGACAAATACTTCAACGGAAGAGTGATCAACCTGTATGCAACCGAATAGACTGTGCTACATCTATAAGACCGCATATGTTTCAGAAAGAATGTCGTATTCAAGATCACCTGTTGCAAATGTCAACGAAACTATATTGGCAGCACTATGAAAAATATACATGATAGAATTAAAGAACATCTCACCAAACCAGCATCTTCGGTATTTAAACATCTTATTAGCTGTGACAGTAGCATTAGGAATGCTATAAGCGTGAAGATTATTGCCAAAGACACTGACCCAGTCAAATTACGTTTAAAAATAGCTCTCCATATTAAGAAGGAAAAACCACAAATCAACTCTTGAGAGGAATGTAATGAACTATACGACTTACTGTTTTAGACTATTTATAAATTCACATGTTTAAATTTATATTAGTTTTACAGATTCTATCATATATATTCTAACATTTTTGCATATCCAACACCTATATTAAGCTGTCATTTTTATCCTTCTTTGTCTCTAACGATGTCGTTGTACGACAAATTTTAACTCAATAACTTTTTAACTCGATAAACACTTTTTCAAAGTGTTATATTCACAGTGGTGACTGGCCTCATTTGATTTCTCTTATTTCACTACAATATGCTTCTGAGGGACAACTTTATTCGTTTGATCAATAATACCATCCATAACAGCATTGTAAATATTTGCGTGAAAATAATCTTTTCTTATTTTCACCAGATCGTGAATGGCTTGCTCGTCATGGAGACGCTTTCTTTGCGAGATTCTTTTGACTTTAAACTCCTCTGAGATTTGCATAGATTCACATCTTGCTGCAGCTTTTCTCAGGATACCTTCAAAATGCTCATGGTTGCAACGGAAACGTTTAGACAGTTTAGACAATTTCGAAGTCAGAGCAATGTTTTTACAAGTAGAACGACATACACTATTTGTAAGACAGACGGCTGTGGGATGATAAAAAGTATCAAACCCGCAATATGACATATCAACAATTTATACAGAATGAGAGAGATTCTTAATTAGGCTTTATCCATCCACGTGACCGGCAGATTGTAGCATATATTCTTTTAGTAATGAATCAAGAGCGGTTATATATGTCTGTTGCTATTCTTGGACGTGCAACACTGCATTACTTCGTGACGCCTATTTGGCATCCGAAAATACTTGTGGTATGTTGTATTTGCATGTTGCAAAGAAAGATCTTTCAAAACTTGATGAAGTACAGCAATCCGTTTCGTCCTTGCACAAAACAGTCCTAGAGTTTTTCCAAAATTCAAAAACAAATGTTTTAGTGCTGGAAATAGGAAATTCAACATTGCAAAGCACTAAATTAAATTTATGGACAAAGTAATGAACATATACTGCCGTCAGAATGACTTCTCTAACCAGTGGCGTAGCCAGAGAATCTGTGATGGCCGGGTCTGGGAAGTATTCTAATTAGGGGGATCCGGGGGCATGCTCTCCCGGAAAATGTTTGGATTTTTGGGTCTCTGAAAGGCTATTTCTTGCATTATGAGGGCGCTATTCCCGTTTTTTAGGCTGCGGCACCGAGCTGGATTCGAAGGCTTCAATCGTACAGATCCTCCAAATTATTTCTAAAACCCCGAGATATCTCATTGATGAGAACAAACTGCGCGAATTTTTAGCGTGGGAGAAAAAGTTGCGCAAAGAAATTCCATTCGTGGACCAAACTTAAAGGGGTGATATGAAATTATTCAAAATTTGTCGTGTATTTTTCAGTTGAATATGCCAAATACGTTTTGGGAAATGCCCATGTTCGTAGCTGACGCCCGGGTAGGCCCGGGTCTGGCTACGAAACTGTCTCTAACCATTGCGTGTCAACCTCCGTTTTCGCCGGACATGTAATGGAACAGCCATCCATACCCTGCTCTCGTACGTTGTTCCTGACCAAGCCATACTCTTCCAGAAGATAAATTAATTTCTTGGAGAACATCTTTAAGTTAACGTAAGGGTAAGTCCAAAGGTCAATGTGTGATATGCACCTGGTGTTGTACCCAAAACCACCCGTAAATACTTATAGACTAAGCAATCAAGCCACGAATTTCATTTTAAATTCTTGTGGAAGACTAGTTTCCTTTTTTTTCTTGAGCTACTCCGCTATTTTCCAAACTGTTCAGAGCATCCATATAAAAGTCTGCGTTTTGGTTTTGCACGCATTGTTTTTCATGTTGAGAAAGTTCATTTAATTTCTTCTTTATCATTTTACTTCAAGAATTTTCACTGACAACACCAATCGCAACTTAATTGCTAAATAATGCTTGCGTAGTATCATTCAAATCTTATTGGTTAACGTATTGAATACATTAAACCCTGACTTTGCATCAAATGTATCAATAAAAACAACTTGCACAGATAATAAAACGAATAAATGGTGCTGTCTTCACTAATGCCAAGTTATCTTTTCCTCTTTTTTGCTGTTTTATTCATTATGTTTCCGACATGTTAAATAATCCTCAAATTACCCTTACCTGATTAAATTTTTCGACATAAATATCAGAAGTAGGCAGTCGCCCCTCCCTCGCCATACATACTCCTCTACAAAGCTAACTAGCGCCGTTGAAAGTTCAGAAATTCGGCCGGAGTTTAACATGGAAAAATTGCTGAACCCATCGAATACACAGGAGCTGGAACAATTCTGTACGAACAACTACTCCCGTAGTAAATTTTAATGACCTATAGTGGCTTCCAGAAAAATCACCTTACAGTTAAAGATATTATAATAGCAGAACTAGCATAGATCACACGGACTCAAGCTTCATTGCCAAAGATGAAAATTAACAAGTACAAAAATGCAGCTTCCCTGTCTCTCTCTTCGATGACAGTTTAAGTTGATAAGCCTCCTTTCTATCATGGAGAGTATGTTGTAATTTGAAGCATGTAAAATATTTATCCTGTTCTCATTAAGTTCGACGCCTGAGTTCACGTGGCCTCCTAAACTGAATTCAGCCCATAGAGTAGACCTCATGGTCGAGTTAAACAGTTTTTGTGATCTAATCTGTGACCAAATTTCACAAATACAACAATCATGTCAGTTCAACTTCCAAGCTACTTATAACCTTCATGAAAATTTCACATGCCATTTAACATATGAAATGAGTATATTTTATGTGAAAATGTTTTATTTCCATAAGTGAAATGAAGATTTTATACGTAAAAATTAATTTTCATGTGTAAATCTTCCATTTCACATATGAAACACTCGTTTCGAATACCAACAGTTTACGTGCAATTTTGAACCAAGTCATTTCCCATGCGAATTAAGTGTTTCATATATGAAAACGTTCCGACTTCATAAGTGAAATGAAGGTGGCATTTTTTAGTTAAAAAGGTTCCTATTTGATATGTTTTCCAAATGCGAAATGACATATGAAATTTCGTAAGGGAACGTTTATGAAACCCAGTTGCAATGTTGCTTGCTTCTATCTGTTGCTGGGGTCTCGAATATCGTCGGGGGCGTGTCCTGAAGGTTCTAGTGGCTAGATCATATACATCAGGAGGAACACTCATACGCAGCTTTCATACCGTGTAGATCGGTCTTCCAACAACACTGCATAAACCAGGACAAACAATTACATACGACAATCGTATGTGTTAAGGGAATTTACTTAGAAACTAAATCTCTGGTTAAAAGATCCTGGCATTCAACAAAACTACGCGTAGCATTGAATGTTGGTATGCAAATAGTAAAGATGTTTAATTTGAAGACAATGTGGAGCTCCGTTTTTTCTTGTTGGAATAATCAGTGGCGGCGGAAGAGGATTTGTATTGGGGGGGGGCTAAGTCTTTAAAAGCAAGTAGGACAGGGGGTGCATTCCGCTGACATCCGGCCATAACTTCTGAGCTTTTTAAATAATGAAATGCAAGGTACATTTTTAGATAGAATAATGTAATTCACAACGATTTAATAAAGGATCAAATGTTTCAACATAGGAGTAATAAACTTAAAAGCAGAACTGTGGACCAAACTAATTATTTACCATCTATATTACTCTACGTAGACATACAAACGACAAAAATGTATTATCTATACTGTATAATCTATTATCTGTAGTCCATGATCTATAATCTGTAATGTATTATGCAATTTTTATATTAAAGTAAAGCAGCCAAGCAACAGTACTCATGAAATTTAGATGAGATCAAGATCATCCGTTATTTGCTTATGTGTGCACAGGAGAACAACATGGTTAAGCCTTTTCTGTGTCATGGTTGACCGCAAGTAATTCTTTAGTGTTCGTGGTTAATTTCAGTGGTGAGAATAGCTAACTCTAAATCTGTAATTGCCGAACTGATTCAGTCAATCGAAGGCTGATCTTGACATCGAGATACGTAAATATAAGCATAGAAACTGATTTGCGGCCGAGGAAACTGTTGCCGTGCCTACAGCAAAAAAAGTTGTCTGTCATCCAGTTTACTGAGAACAATAAATACCGCGACAACTGTAGGTGCCGAATTGGTGACTTACTCAAACTCAGTAGCCACCACTGCTGAATTTTACGAGCCACTGTGTCTATTTTAAGCACAACTGTTCTAAAGGGTACATTCAATTTTACGGTTTGCAATAGACGCCTTACAACTTCTTAATCTATAATATGCAGTAGTAAAAAGAAGAATAATTTTGTATTTTTGAGCCTAAAATATTGGGGTTCTGTAGCCCCCTAGCCCCCCTATTCCGCCGCCTCAACATTGGTTTGTGTGGTTATAGATAGATGGATGGATGGATGGATGGATGGATGGATACTTTTATTTATGACACGGTGGTTCTATCAGAATTAACAATTTTACAAATGTAACTCTGGTCTACCTAGAAGCCGTGCAGTTACAGAAAATAATTAAGTATATTTACAAGCTTTTTTGTATTTTTAAAATTTTTTTGAATTATTTACACCCTCAATTATTTACATTATTTACAGTTATGTAGGAAGTCATACAAGTCATCAGTGCAGAACATAGTGGATTTCATTTTTTGTTTAAAGTCTGAAAGATTCTTTATTTCCTTCAAGCTATCTGGTAGTAAATTCCAAAGAACAGCCCCTGATACAGCAGAACTTCTTTTATAGCAGTCAGTCCTAACATTAGGTATTTCAACATTTTTATCAGAGGATCTTAAATGGTAGTTAGAAGAACCGAATTGTTCCTCAAACATTTCAGTCAGATATTTGGGCACATTTTCATTCTTAATCTTATGCATCATAACAGCTTTCTGGTATTTACGGTTGAGTGCCAGAGTTGACCATCCAAGTTGGGTGAAAACATCACACGTATGAACAGTACATGAAGCTCCAGTAATGATGCGAGCAGCTCGATTTTGTAGTTTTTGTAATTGGTCTGAAAGTGTCGCACCAATACTGTCCCATACAACACAACAGTAATCGAAATGGGGTTTTATTATTGAGTTATAAACATTGATGAGAAGCTTTTTATCTAGGAAAGGTTTTACCTTCTTAAGGATATGTAGGTTTGTTGAGACTTTTCTTTTAATGTCTTCAATATGACCTTTCCAAGTTAGGTTTTCGTCAATTTTTAGGCCCAAGCATTTAATTTCATGTGCCTGCTTTAAGGCAATACCATTCATAGTCAGGTCTAATTTTTCACTGATGGAGGCCAACTTCTGTCTGGAGGCTATAATCATATATTCAGTCTTAATGACATTCAGTGTGAGTTTATTTGCACATAGCCATTCCTTTACACATTGAATGTCATGCTGTAGTTTTGATTTGATTTCCTGTATGCTGCAACTAGATGTAGTTAAAGTGGTATCATCAGCATACATTCTGGTCGAGCTATGTGTAACACAATTTGGTAAATCATTGATGTAGATGAGAAAAAGGAGTGGTCCCAAAATTGTTCCTTGTGGGACACCACAGGATAGTTCTTTTGCATAGATAGATAGATAGATAGATAGATAGATAGATAGATAGATAGATAGATAGATAGATAGATTTATTAAAATTACATCGCAGCCAAAAAAAGCTGAATTTCGTAATTATTTACATTTAAAAATTTTTCTAATAAAACTTTTATCTAAACCATACTACCCGATGTATCTAACAAGCAATTTTTTAATGAATAACTTTAATTAGATTTAAAACTATATCACATTAAATTAACTAAATAATATTATTTAGTTAATTGTATATTTTATATTGTATATTGTATATTTAACAAGTATACAAATTAGAGTATAGGCGGATGTTTTTAATCGCACATAGCGAAAATAAAAGAGTTCATTGTTCTATTTGTTTGAACGCGTCGGATGTCAAAATTTTGCTGATTTCGTAACTTATAGTATGGATTATATCTTTCTGGTAATAATTTATTGAGTTTATGGCTTGGATCTAAAATTATAGATTGAAAAAGTTTATTACACAGATTTTCATGATGGTCTTTCATGGGTTTAACACCTAAACTTTCAAGAGCAATATAATAATCCAAATCTGCCATGATAATAGTCATGGCCCTTTTCTCCAGACGCACCAACTCACTTTTTAAGTATTGCGGTAAGGAATGGTAAAAAGCTGGTATTCCATAATCTACCACCGATCTAATACATGATACATAAAACAACGCTAAATCTTGCGGTGGTACTTTAGCCTGCCTTAATTGTACAAAAAATACAATCTTTTACCAACTTTCTTTATAACTTCATCTATGTGGGCATTCCAGATCAAGTTGTTACTAACAGCCAAACCTAACAGTTTAACGCAATTCACTACTTCCAACTCCTTGCCATTAACAACTACAGGATCAAAAACTGCAGGTATCTTCGCAAATGAAATTCTTAATTCTTTACATTTGCTCGGATTTAAATGGACTCTGTTTTCACGTGACCACTCCATAACACGATCAGCTATAAACTGGGCGTTGCTGACTTCCTCCTTGGGAACTATTTCGGACGTTGTCGTATCATCTACGTATTTCCAAACATGATGATCGTTGATTACTAGGTCATTGATCATAGGGGTAAACAACCAAGGTCCCAACTTTGTTCCTTGTGGTACCCCTGAGGGAAGTGATCCCCACTCTGAATAGCAGCTGTCGGCCAGTTTAATTCTTTGAAATCTGTTCGTTAGAAAGTCGATTATCCAGTTGACAACACTTTTAGGTAAATCCAGGTTACATAACTTATCAATTAGGACATTGTGGTCAATGAGATCGAAAGCTTTACTATAATCAAGTAATATAGTTCTTACAGTTGCCCCATTACCATTAGTCCCTAGATACCAGTGATGCAATATGCTAATTAAAGCTATCGTGGTAGAAGATTTTGGGATTACTCCAAACTGATTCGCATCAATTACTTTTAATATTGCTGGTTTAACATAGTCTTCTACTATGAACTCTTCCGCCACTTTGGAAGCACAAGGTGTGAGCGAAATAGGTCTTAAGTCTTTCTTGAGATCGTGAACGGACTTTGTTTTCGGTACTGGTGATACATCAGCCATCTTCCAAACTGTGGGTAAGCATTGCTCACGATAGGAAGCATTTAGGATGTGCATAAGGGGAAGGGCCATCATGTTCGAATATTCCTTCAAAAACCAGTTTGGTATATTATCAAGCCCAGACGCTTTACCCGGGTTAAGCTTTACCAAGGCCTTCTCTACCCGACTCTCAGTTATATTCAGGAACTCCGGCGACTCCTCCAAGGGAAGACGTGCTGGTTGAGCTGGTAAACGGTACTCTTGAAGCGGTTCCAAAAAAGCTGCATTAATAGCATTAGCTTGTTCATGTTGCGAGAGATTCGAAAACTCGTTAACATTCATTTGACTTGTTACGTCACTGTTTTTGATTTTTATATTGCTAAGACGTTTCACTTCATTCCACCATCTCTTCGGATTTTCCCCTTTCAGTTGCTGTATCTTCGATTTATAATAATTTACTCTGCATTTTTTCCTTTCTCTGTTGACTAAATTTCTATAATATTTAAATTTAGCAGAATTTGTACCATATTTGTTAAACGTTTTTTATCTTTTCAGAATAAGAGATTTTAATTTGAGTCATCCATGGAGCATCAGCCGTGCAGATCCGAATCTGTTTTTTTGGCATAAGTAAATCTAGGTTAGCGTGTTTTGTAAGTTTAGTTCAACTTTCCAACAACTTTTGAAACTTTGCTGCACCCAGCTGCAATATGTTGCTTGTTTTTACCTGATATTGAGTTCGTGTATCTCATAAGGGACGTGTTATGTCAAGTCAATTTAACTCCCACATGATATCACCACATTGTTTGCCCTTAATTTTGATTAATGTGGTTTTCATTTTTAGTATTTTGCATCTTCTAAGTCAATTATTTTTGAGTATGATTGTGTTTTGTGTCCTGTAAAAGCAGTTTCATCTCAGTTGCTGTGAATAAGTAGATAGGATCGATATTGTGACCCTACAAAACGCTTCCGTTTGACAACCACAGTGAGATAAAATTAATTCACAGGCGCTCAGGGGAGTATCCATGAATTAGCGATAAAATCTCTCTTAAATCAAACATACCAGCTATTACAACTGTGCCGAATTTATATGGTCAAGGAATCTAAAGATCAATGAAACTCACATTGACTTTATTATCCGAGAAAGAACAAACATTTCTTTTGCAGATTCTCACAAAGTATATCATATTGATAATAGAATTTCAGAACGTCTAACGAAACTGCCTTGGAGTGTAATTATATTTTGACATATGGTCGTTGTATAAACAGTAAGCCATGTGCTCATTAACAAAGCTGGCAAGACATTGTCACCTTCCATAAGGATATGATTCTCGCATAGAATTTCTTTTTACTCACAAAGATCGTTGTCTTATTATAAAATATTTGATTAGAAAGATTTTTTCAAAAGAAAAACAACGAAGAACCAATTGGAAACACAGTTCTAATTCGGCATTTTCCCTCCATCTTTTACTTGGTCACCACTTGACTCAAGAAATCAATGATAAATATTTGATGGCCACTGACCGCTGGTGAACCACAATCCAAGGGTCATTTGAAAACCCGAATTCTTGCTGATCAAGTACAGCAAAACAAAAAAAAAAACCCATATTGCTAAGGTGCTTAATGAGCAACTTCGGCACTGTTTTACTAATCTCTTGCGGGAATTTATAGAGCGTAGTTAACTTTGCGATTTCTCAGAATACTATAAATTTAACTTCAAAATGTTTGTTATGCTGTAATTTTAGTTAGTTTTTCCAAAAGTGATATAGTACCTTGCATTATAATATTCAGTTGCCAACAGAAAACTGAATTTATTTTAAAAACGTAGTGTACTGAGGTATAATTATGAATATGAAAACATTTGAATAACGAGTTGATAAGAAGTGGTTGCCCCAGCCTAGTAATTATAGTTATGCAAAATTCTTACAAAAGTAAGACTATCGTCTTACTAGATGCTTGTTTCTAAACCCTTCTTCCATTCGTTTAACCTGTTTTCGTCAGGTGAATATCACGACAAAATAATTTTGTAAGACAGTAAACAAATTCATGGCACAGCCATTTTACAGATGGAAACATCAAAGATTCACTTACTAAATGTATCTATATTGTTTTTGAAAAATTGAAGTTCTACAAGACACGAATTTTAAAACTGACATCTCCAAATATTGTACGTAGATGTTAATGTGTGAAATAAAAAATTCTCCTTTTTAAATAAGTCTTGACTATAGGAGGACATTTATCTGAAACTTCAAATTATTTACTTAAAAAACCTGCACGCAGATTATTCGTATGTTAATCAACTAAGATTGGGGACAAAGCCGAGATGATGACAAGATATTCGGTGCGTCGGTACAGTGAGGGGAAATATAACTTAATCATGCTGATGGAGCTCTTCCTCAGGTATAATCATGACAAGTTCGCTTCCTTAGGTTTATGTTGTTATAAAAACTGAATTTTATAGCCGGGTTAACAGAAACTGCCAACATGCAGACTGGATGTTTAAGGTTTGTTTGCCATGTCGAGACAGCTCGGTGGGTTCAGCCGCCAGACAGTTGAAAATCATCTTATCCCACCATGCAATATTTGAAGGTTAAAACTGAGGTAAATACGAGGTTGGACTTTAAAAATGCGTTTTTTAAATCATTATCTTGAATAAGTCTATTTCTGTTATCTTTGTCTTCGAGTAGGTGTTTTGACTAAGAACACGATACGACGAGTCAGCGGATTCTTCTTTTGAAATAAATCAACACACCAGATGTTTGGAAGGCGAAACCGTCTTGACTAAGTCCACGAGAAACGAAAGGATAGCATGCATGCTGGCTTAACTTCTTAACAACAGTTAACTCATTTTATATTGTCATTTCACTCTGCCCATGGTCGTTTAACTGGTCTTTCGACGAGCTGCATAAAACGCAAGAGCACTTTCGAACTTTGAGCGTGATCAGTGTTTACATAAAATGAAGAGATGTAAAAGCAAACGAAGATCACTTCGCCGACAATGGTCGGTCGACGTTCCGTCAAGCATCCATAAGAAACTACGGGACGTGGCTTGCCGATCCAAATCCCTTGATGGTCATGTCTCCAAACAACTGCTGCTGGACGAAGAAAATGAAAAAACTCCAACCTGTGGACGTAATGACGACTCTTTTGAAAATCTTGGTGGAGATGAGTCGGAACAGTATTGTCCTTCACATTCACGTTCCTGGGTTGCTTTTAAAACAGGAACCATGCAGGATTCATTCTTGGCCTATCGGGACACATCCTCTACATGGCAGAAAATGGACGACGTTCAAATCGAGGTAGACGATGAAAACGACCTTAGAAATTTGGAAGTGTCAGCAGGAAAACAGGAAAATTATCAGAACGCTAATTCGTCCAGCTTATTAAGCACGATCGACGAGATAGCTTCTCGTAGTCCGACAAAAAGAACATCGCCACTTGCGTTTGACAGCGATGTCAAGCAAGGGAAATACGAGATTAACGTGCCAAGCAAATGCGCCAGGAACGAATTTCCTAATACAGATGCTGATACAGACAATGATGACCCGGAAGGAACTGCACCCGACAGACATCGTCGACATGCAATATGCGAGGAAATGGAGAAATACATAATTATTAATGAAAGAGGACACAGTTTAAGAAAATATCGAGAAGCGTTAATACGGCATCGGGTACTCAAAGAGCTATGTCTTCTGTAAACTTTTTGAAACTGTAAAATTTCACTTTTGCAGTAATGCAACATGTGTATGAATGCCAATTAAACGGCAATAATGCTAAAATATATTTGTGAATTTATGAAAAATATCATAACTAATTCAAAAGACGTTTGAAAAGATTCTAAATTGAATAGATTAGGATGGAATTTGCTTTTGTTATCGTTGAACATGGCATCTAAGCGTAAACTTAATCAAGCCGTAAATTCATTTTGTTTTCCAAAAGAAAATTCTAGTGAAAGTGGCAAAACAATGCCATGAATCACTTCTTCAGAAGTAAATTTAGTTTCATATTGTTGTGATGAACAAATTCTTAAGCACGGTATTTCATTTGTTTATTAGTCATGCAATTTTATTTCCGCATAATTTTCATGTAGGTACCGAAATAGGATGGACTTGAACAGCTTCATTTTGGACCTGCTAAGCTGGACCTGTTAGCCAAGATAAGATTCGCACGCCATTTTAATTTTTATCATTCACGTGTGATTTTAATCACACGTGGAGTTTTCCCCCATGATTTTAATCATTTTATCACCAGCATTAATTTAAGCTTCTATCTTTTATTAAAAATCAGTCAAAATTCGCATAAAATTTTGTATTTCTGAACCATTTTACAGATGTAAAATGTAGACTTAAGCAGTAGAATTCAACTATTTGTGTTTCTCCAAATCGACCGCATCTTTACAGCTTACGCAGACAATTATGTAACCAACTGGAATTAGGCGACTGGCGTTTCACACTTTTGGTTGTCCCTTCATGAAATGCTCAAGAGTTTAAACAAATATTACGGCAAAGTTAACGGCAACATGTTCTCAACCAGAAATTTTCGTTCAAAACAAAAGGATTGAATAATTTCTAGTCCCAAGAGTATTTTCAATGCCGTCCTACTACTACACACTACGACACTCGACAGCATTTCCGCAGTTCCACGGCTACGTTGGCACACAGTACGTAGGACGTTTTCGGTTTCTAACCAGAGCTGCAAAGAAGAGTTTCAAAAGTGAGGGAAAAGAAAAAAAAACCCAAAAAACAAAAGAAAACATTCCAAATTTATTACGTCGCCATGACGTTGTCCAGCCAGCTTGCTTAAACTCCTTTAAAATAACGGATATTTATCCACGCAGGATGGTCAATTTCAATAAAAAATGAGCCGATATTATGTCCAAAGCAGCTGTTTGACACGTTGACGCACGAATTTTGCACGAACGTCGTCTTGAAATCTTCTACGACTGACATGCAATCGAGAACCAACAGACAATTCTGCCCGTAGAATATCATCCCATGAAACTTAGTGAACAGGCTGACTCACTCAACCACGGCCATCCTTGAAACTCCCTTGAATGAAATAATATCGAAAAGATGAAAACGGTGCCAAAGTACAAATTTACAAGTTGGTAAAGTATTCCAGTTGAACTGAAATTTACTCAATGCAGTATAATTTATTTCAACAAAACAGGTCTGATAATACAGCTGTTTGACTCAATGCCTGACGAACTACGTATGGAAGTCGACATGTCATACCACTGTCAACCGAAAGCCAATTAACATTTAGTTCAATTGAAAGTTCCCATCAGGTGAAACCCTTTTGAAGAGACTGATCCTCTTTGCCACTGTCTTCGTTGAATTTGCGAAGACAATTGAAGTTTTGTTTATTAAAAGAAACCTTTTTGCCATAATGTAGGCATGGAGTCTAAAGAGAGAGAGCATGTGACGAAAGAAAAATGCCATCTAATGATTTTTAGTAATAGATTGTCTATTTTCAGGTTTAGATTTTTAATATGCGAGTCCAGATGGATGTGTCCATATTGACTGCCTACATAAATATGTCTGTTCGGCGATTTTACCCATAATTCGTTTCTTATCACGTAACTTTCTGCATTTGCCACATCTTTCTGAAGTCATCGTAAGCGCTGTAAACATTATAAAATTTGTACGAGTCAATCATACAATGACTTACTGATTGGACGTTATTCATAAGTTATACCTGTTAATCATAAAAATCAGTCAAAAAAAAAACATATTTATTACTTAATCACAAAAATGAATCACTTGACAATATCTTTTTCTATCATTTTTCCACTTTGCCACAGAAATTACTCTTTTTCGACAGAATTCAGAATTTTTTTCACCATATGACTTCTCAGACATAGAATGGGAGGAGGCGATGTGTAATTTGTCCACCTTTAGTTAATCCAGTCATTTCATGTGCTATTGTGCTGGAAGTAACGCCTGGTTCACTCGAGCGACAGAAGCATAAGGACAAGATCAAAACGAAAACAAAGCGTGGTATCTCCTCAGGGACTTGCAAAGATAAAACAAGAATTTTTCTGTTTCGTCTTTTGTTCAGCTCTTGGCTTATGCTTGGACGATGATCTTATGCTTATGATTACGACGATCCTTATGTCGCAGGCTTGACTTCATTCCTTTGTTTTCTCTTTTGTTTTGTCCTTATGCTTATGTTCAGATGTGAACCAGGCATAAGTCTTCGATTTACTAACATTCCATTCAGCTTTTTAAAATATTCTCGGGGGAAATTATGACCCTTCAACTTCATCTTACTTAAGGAAACTGAGTTGAAATTTCATTCCTTTAAAATGGTCACTCGTGTTCAGAACCAGTCATGACAAAACTGTTTCACTAGTCTTATCACATACGTTACTTAATTATCATAAAACAAAAACTGTTATCAACTAAACCACAAATCGTGGACAATTTAGTTCAATGATACCAAAATTCACTACACACACGAAATGTTTGGCAACAACTACTCATTTGAAGGCAACCATTTGAGAATAAAGTGTCTTTCAAGTTGCTTTTTGAACGGATAAAATCTTGCAATGGAAAAAATAAAAAACAGATTTTTCAATGATATAATGGATATCATGCCCATTTTATGGGCAAGAAAACATGTTCAGGGAAGTAAAAAATGGGATGAACCTGTATGTATTTGAGGAAAATTGTGCATGATGTGGGTGGTTAAAAACAAGTCATCGCAACTCTAGATCAGCGACCCAGAGAAGGCTCCCAGTCAGCCCTTAAGGAAGGTAGAAAATATTGTGGGTTTTAACAACTAGACGAATTAATTCATCCAATCGCTTTTCAGTCATATTGTTCTCTTATAATTATTTCATATTTCAACGTTTCCAATAGCAGTTGAAAAACAGCAGATGTCGATCCATGCGATATTTAATTGTTCAACAGATAAAAAATACCTTCAGCAGTGTAAAGTCTGACAGATGAAAACGAGCATTGTGTTCTGCAACAAAGGTGGCTAAAATCTCTATAGTCCTTATTATAATTTCCAAAAATAACCATAAACATATTTAAGCCCTTACAAAAATTTCACGTGCTATTTCACATATGAAAATATATTTCACAGGAGAATTGTCTCAATTCCCTATGTGAAATGAAAATTGATAAAAGTTTTATTCAAAGTACATTCACTACACGAGACAACTACACAATAGCAAGAGAGATCTGAAGAAGGACAAAAACAAAAACCGGAAGTTCTATTGTCAACTCAACACGAGTCACACCCATCATCATATTCCTAACACTCCCACTTGACGAGTGTTGCAATTCTACATCGTAAAATGTATCATGACTCTAATTAACGTAACTGTTGAACACCCATCGTGCGACGTAATTCATCGAACTTCGGATTCGGTAGCGCTTTAGTTAAAATGTCTGCCACCGTCTTTTCTGTTGGACAATAAACAAAACGAACGAATTTCTTTTCGACAGCTTCTCGTACAAAAATGATGTCTAATATCAATATGCTTCGTTCGCGAGTGATTCTTTGGATTCTTGGTCAGCTATTGTCCCCTGACTATCCTCATGTTACTATAGTTGCGTCTTTCCGCTTGAATCTAATGCTGGCAAGGAAATGCCGTAGCCAAACAGGTTTTTCAGCCTCTGGCTGTAAAGTGTTTTTACCCTCATGAAATAAAGTTTTAATAATAATAATAATAAAACAGTTTCTTGAGCTGCCGCACATTATGCCACGTACTCAGCCTCAGTTGCAGATAGAGCAACAACTGTCTGTCTTTTTGATTTACAGGAGATTGTAGCATATCCCAGCTGAAAGACATACCCAGTTGTAGACTTTCTTGACGTCACATCACCAGCCCAATCACCATCTGCATAGCCACAGAGCTTAAACTTTTCATCACTAGACGGTTTGAATCTTGGACCATAGTCCAATGTTCCCTCGATGTATCAGAAAATTCTTTTTATTCCGATCCAGTGCTCTTGGCCAGGATTCGACATAAACGGACTCAGTACTCCTACTGCAGATGACAAATCCAGTCTTCTCGCAATCGCAGCGCAGATGTGGGATCCAATTGCTGCCTGATATTCTCTTGTCTTCATAGGAGTTTCTCCATCGGCCAGTTTTTCATATTTCTTTCCAATTTCCATTGGAGTAGATACCGGTTTGCAGTCGTATATTCCAAATCTTTTTAACACGCTTTCTAGATAGGTTTCCTGGCTAATCGTGAGTTCCTTTGCTGCTCTGTCTCGTGTGACTGTCATACTGAGGCAATGATGAATTTCGCCCAAATCTTCCATCTCAAATCGTTCTTTCAACTTGGCCTTTTCCACTTTTAACATCTGGACATCGTTGGAAGCTAACACGACGTCATCAACATACAAGGCAATGATCATCAGACATTTCTTTCCATCTTTAACTTCCGTTTTTGAGTAGACACATGGATCAGCACTACTTTGAACATATCCTAATGCTTTCAAGAATTGATCCATAGCAACATTCCAACATTTGGCTGATTGCTTCAGACCGTTGAGACTCTTTTGCAATTTACACACTATAGCCGGTTGATCTTTATCGACATAGCCTTCTGGTTGTTTCATGTAAATTTCCTTTTCAAGTTCACCATTTAAAAATGCAGTTTTAACGTCCATTTGATGAACCTCTAGATCAAGCTGGTTTGCAATTGCCAGAACAGTTCGGATGGAATTGTATCTTGCAACAGGGGCAAATACTTCATCATGATCTTCTCCAGGTACTTGAGAATATCCTTGAACTACCAAACGAGCCTTGTAGCGGCTAACTATCCCGTCAGCGTTCCTTTTTATTTTAAAAACCCACTTGAATCCAACGACATTCTTGCCTTCAGGTAACTCTACCAAATCCCAGGTGTTGTTATTCAGCAATGATTCATATTCACGGTTAGTTGCTTCTTTCCACTGCTTTGAATTCTTTCCATTGAGAGCTTCATTGATACTCTTTGGTTCTTCGGTATCTGTAGCAGCAATAGAGGCATAATGCAGATTATTCCACCATTCACCTGTAATACAACCAAGTCGGTCAGGAGCTACTCTGTTTCTTTGAGGTCGTTGCGGTTCAGCTTCGGGTGCATTGCGCTCTTCTCTAACACCTTCTACATGATTTTCATTGTGTTCATCATTGGCAATGGCATCATCATCTTCAAAATACACAACGTCAGACTCTGAATTTTCCAAATTAATCAACAGTTTTGATGACTGTCTTTCACGATCCGTCAGTTCACCGGTAAAAGTATTTTCCAGGAATATTACGTCTCGACTTCTAAGCATCTTCTTCGTTTCGGGATTATAGAGCTTGTAACTTTTACTGTTGTTTGGGTAACCCACGAAAATGCATCGTGAAGACTTCTTGTCTAGCTTCTTTCTCTTGGCATCCGGTACATGAACATATGCACTGCATCCAAATACTTTTAGGTGACTAACGTTCGGTTTCTGATTGCACCATCGTTCGTAAGGTGTTACGTCCTTCAAAAAGGATGTTGGACTTCTGTTGCGTAAATAAACAGCTGAAGATACGGCCTCTGCCCAGAAACTCAAAGGGAGTTTTGCATGATACAGCATAGATCTAACAGTCTCCATAATTGTACGATTCATGCGTTCTGAGACACCGTTTTGTTGAGGAGTGTAAGGAATGGTATCTTCTTTCTTTATCCCACGGCTCTTACAATACTGAACAAACTTTTCGGAGTTGTATTCATTTCCATTATCTGATCGTAGAATCTTTACACGTTTTCCAGTGTGATTTTCAGCCAACTCAACAAATTATTTGAACTTGTCCAGTACTTCACTCTTGTGCTTTATCATGTATACAGTTGTATACCTTGAATAATCATCGATGAATGTGACGAAGTATCTGGAACCTCCCAATGAATTAACACTCATCGGACCACATACATCACTGTGAATAATTTCTGGTGGCTCGCTGCTTTTATGCTGACTTTTCTTAGGAAAGGAGTTACGGTGTTGCTTGCCAAGGGTGCAGCCTTCACAATTCTGATCAAATTTACCCTTTGGATCAAGAGTTAAACCATTCACTATGGATTTATTATTCAACAACTTCAGATTTTCATAACCCAGATGGCCAAAACGGTAATGCCACAATGACGGGGTGCTATCTTTGTCTTCAGACGGTCCAAAGCAACATGATTCTATGGGCTCTGAATTCAGCTTTGTTTGAATTGAGGGAAGTGACATTAACTTATTTCGTATTTTCGGAACATAAAGTACGTCATGGAGCGCTAAATTCACTTTCCTTGCACCGTCAAAAACTGTTATGTTTACAGTACCTTTTTCATAAGCATACAATGCACGATTGTCTGCAAGTTTAACTTGTACTGGATTTCTGAATGCGATGTAACTCGTCATGCCTTTTTTATCTGGAATCAAGTGCTGCGAAGCTCCAGAATCAATCCACCATTCGTTTGGTGTTGCTGCAGAGTAACTTGATAAGGCAACTTCCGGACTTTTAACCTTTGATTCTTGCATACTTTCAACTCTATTCGCAGATTCGTCGAGCGATGACTTCTTCGCATCCGCTTTCTTTTTGTAGCAATCTTTTACAAAATGGCCTTTCTTCTTACAGTAGTGGCATCTAAACTTCTTCGTGTCAGCCTTCTTTTGTTTGGCGGATTTATCGCTAAGTAGAGCATCTTGGCGCGTGTCGCTATTTCCGATTTTGGAACTTTCGCCATGCATTTTGTCGAATTCATGAATTAATCTGTCACGCACGTAGTCCCACTTCAGTTTATCTTCTGCAATAGTTTCCAATGCCGTTATCAAAGAGTTGTATTCCTCAGGAAGACTACTTATCAAAATGATGACCAAATCTTTCTCGGCCACTGCATCATCTATTGCTTCCAAGTTTTCAGACAGACTTTTGATGTAATTGATATGATCGATCATACTTGTACCTTCTTCCATACGAGCGGAGTAAAGTTTTCTACGATAAAATATCTTGCGAGATAGAGATTGCTTTTGAAAATGGCTTTCAAGGTTTTCCCAAGCTTCCTTCGCGTTACTGGCTGAGCGTACATAAATTTGTAAATTTGTTGCAACAGATAAGCATACCGACGCGAGCGCCAAATTTTCTCTCTTCTTAAATTTTCTTTGCTCTTCCGCTGTTGCATCATCTCCCAGTGTCTCAGTTCCCGTAGTGATATCCCACAGATCTTTTCCAATAAGATACATTTTCATCTGAAACTTCCAGCTATGATAATTTTCTCCATTTAATTTTTCAACTTTCAAGGCGTTGTCGTCCGTCGCCATTTCGATAAGCGATAAAACCAGGTTTCCGTGTCGCGAACCAAGACTTCAAGTGTTATTCGAAGAAAAAACCATAACATAGCAACATTTCGATAAAAATTTCTATAGTGATCTGGGCCCATAACCTGATAAAAGTTTTATTTAAGGTATATTTACTACATGAGACAACTACACCATAGAAAGATAGATCACAAGGGCAGAAACACAATAACAGGAAGTTCTATTGTCAACTCAACACGAGTCACACCCTTCATCATATTCTCAACATTACCTTTCGTTTATCTGATGGTTTACGACTTTACGTACCATTTACAATATGAGCGGGGTGTTATATTAGTTATACCAGCACAAGCCTAAAGCGAATGATTCTATAACTGATAAAACAGCAACTCGAATTTTGTAAAGTACTTATGATACGCGACTTCATGGAAACGTTCATGCTCGTCAAAAGTGGTTGAGATTCCAACCATTTCAGCCGAGAAAATTGCGCTAAAAGTTCATGTGAATCAGGAGTGTGTTGTATTTCATTTACAACAATTCCTTAACTTTTTAATTCTTTTGTTTCTTTGTCATGAATTATTAATGAGTATTATAAACATACTTACAACCCTTTTCGATCATTTAATGCCCATTAAATGCCCTGCATTTATACTTATCTTAAGATTGATGTCCATGTTTTTTGATTTCACCTCTTGGACATTTTAGGTTAAGTGCTTCCGCTCAAAACGTCAGTACCTTGTTCACTTGTTTTTGGCAGCCAAAAAACAAAAATATAAAAACAGCGAAAACAGATATATTGGTATAACCAGGTCCGAGCTGTTGCACGGAAGGAACACATGATTAAAGATGTACCGACAAACTAGATGAAACATACTCTTGCAGACTACGTCACTACTGTGTCCATTAACTTCATGGACACAGTGATGACGGAGACTTGCCCCATAGATTGCATTCATGAACCATTTTCTTTTCTCTTCGTTTTTTCAAATTGTCTTCAGTTCATACAAAAACATTGCAACAAAAGCGAGAAAATATTAAGATAAGTTCAAAATAACAACTTTAGTAATCCATATCGATTGAAGTAAATCAGTAAGTAGCTCGAAAAACTCAAGTGGAAATCGTCGGAATATTTTTAAGTAGTTAGGGGGAATTTCATGTAAAAATTTTTGTTACGGGACAATAAAGAAGGAAGAATATTCCTTTGCTATTTCGCCAATGATGCACCGACGGTTTACCCGGATGTACGAACGGACTTGGGATAATCATAGCTAGGGAAGGGCACGGTCCCCCATTGGGCACGCCACTGTTTTACAGAGTAATACCTTGAACCTTTTTCTCCATCTTAAGGCGCCCACCGATCCGATATTGAGAAAGCTCAAAGAATTTGAATTTCAACAACTTAGTTTGTTACAGCTAGGTTTATTTATAACCTCTTAAGAAATCTCAATTTCACCTAAAAGCTTCAACAAGTTTGTCAAAAATACAGACATATTAATGCCCGGCAAAGTACACGCAATAAGGCTATGATTTATTAAAGAAACAAGTTTATCAACAGGACTAACATTTCGTTGCGTCTCGCAGCATCATCAGAGTATGAATAAATTAAACGAGTATCGAATTTACAAGGTTAAAGATATAAAGTTAGATGCTATATTACAAGATGTATGAGAAACGGAAATGGATAGAGTGGTTAAAAGAGAGAGAGAGGAATAGAGGTTAGATTGGCTTTCAAGGAAGGTTTATATTTTGGAAATAATAAAACTTTCTCTTACCAAAAGAGGCAGAAGAACATGAGGATAGGATTTTGAAGTCGTTGAGTTATGCAGTGTGGCCAGTTTCAGTAAGACGAGTTAAGACGCTGGAAGGTGATGGGTTAAAAAGCTTTTGACCTGTCAAGGCATAGACTCCCACATGACCAGAGAGCCTCGTGTATGTAAGTAGCGGGCCGTTTGCCCCACATACAGTTCGGAGCAGCATTGACACGTGTAAGATTAAACAACACAAGACCTCAGAGCTTTAGGAATCCTATCCTTAAAGTTGAAAAGATGAGAAAGTCGCTTGACTGGTTGAAAAACAAAACGAATTCTAATGTGAGGTTAAACTGAAGAGCAGAGTTTTAAAATTTGAGTGTGGATTTGAAGAGAGAGACAACCAGTGAAGCGAAGAGAAAGGTATAAAACCTTTTTGGGGACAGTGTGAATGGCTGATTTGGTTGTAAAGGTTTTGTCCAAGAAAAGAGAAATGCATTTGTCAAATAAATTGGTAGGAAAGCTGTTGAGTTTAAAGGTATTTTTTAACATTTCAAGTTCTTGATGGAATTTTTCATAACTAGAACAGATGTTGACACAAAGATGGAATGGTGATAGAATTAGACCTTTCTTGTAAGTGAAAGTTATGAAGGTGTGAAAATTTGTGAAAAGACCAGTGAATGTGGGTTTACGATAAACAGAGGTGGTGAAAGTGCCGTTATGACGGGTGATGTTAATGTCGAGAAAAGGTAATGAGCGGCACTTTCATATAACGGCACTTTCCCCACTTCTGTTTGTTGTAAACCCATATTCATACCAATCACTTACTAATAAGGTCTAATTCTATCGCTAGTCCATCGTTTCAACATCCGCTCTAGTCATGAAAAATTCCATCAAGAACTTGACAAATGCGTTTCTCTTTTCTTGGACAAAACTTTTACAACCAAATCAGTCCTTCACACTGTCCCCAAAAAGGCTTTAGACTCGTCAAGTAGTGGCACTACTCTTTCTTTATCAGATACGTCGAAGACAACGAAAACGGCAGTGGGTACACGACATAATTAAAGGAATGAAAAACAAGGAGCCGTAATCAAGTGTGTAGATTGGCCTTCATACGAAAAATTTGATCCTTTATAGGACATTGCCGAACTTAATTTATAAGATTTTAGTTTTCAGGGTTTGCTTCTTACTTGATATGCCATAAATTTATCGTCCATATTTCAGTTTTGTGATTTGGTCTTTGTTGTGACTATAATCTGTGTTGACAGCTCTTGCACGGGCTCAATTCAGCTCTCTTTTCCGATTGCTCTTTCTTCATTTCGTCGCGCAGGTGAGGGGTGAAAAAATAAAACATGTTTCTATATGGCTCACGTCGCTCGCTCGATTAAATTTGAACTCTCGCGTTGCTCGCGTTTGGTGCAGATGCACTAAAAACGTACGCGTTTAATGAATGATAGGTGAACGTTCGTCAAGTTCTATCCTCAGAAAAACGATTTCGGAGCCCCGGAAGGGGATCGAACCCACAACCTTCTGATGACCGGCATGACGCTTTAACCATTGAGCTACCAAGACTCAGATGGGCGCGCTAAGGTGTAAGTTCGACATATTTGCCACTTAAGCGGCAACCACGATATGTTAATACTGCCGTTGATGTGATATATATATGTCGGAAATATGGGAGCTAGGAGATATCTTGAATGAATGATAGATGAACGTTCGTTGAGCTCTTATCTCAGAAAAACGATTTCTGAGCCCGATTTCTTGACGAACGTTCATCTATCTATCACTCATTCAAGATAACTCCAAGCTTCCACATTTCCAACGTATAGCTCGCGTTCGCGTTTAAGTTGAATTATTTATATAAAGATGGGATTTCGTTCTGCTGGTTTGAATTGGATACAAGAAGATTGAACTAGAACTATATTTCATTGTACCCAGGACGAGACCTGACCAAAAACTTTCCAATAACAAACACATTTTAGTGTCGAAACATCACACACAAAGTGCCTTTAGATCATAGCTGATAAAATATCTCGGGATCAATGTTTCTTCTGTTAAAGCTTATCATGTCACTTTGCTGTCTTTCCAGGAGTAAATAAAACATTTAAGTCGGAGGCACCAGATTTAAGGGGCACTTTCATACTGTTAAAACACCCTTGAATATGCACAGTTTGACTATATTTCCTTACTGTCAATGATATGTTTGTCAATAATACATTTTTAAACGAAAGGTGGAGAGAACATGCTTCTAATGCCTCTCGGTTTCGACGCTTTAGTGCCTTTCCTTTCTTGATTCTTTATTCGTTGTGGTAGTATGCTATCAGTATTCAAGGCTGATGTTTGCAGATCACAGTTGTCTACCAACTGTGCAAGGATCAGACTCAGTTGAACCAGTTGAACTTAGGTCACACCAAACGGCAAGGCACTGCAAATCAACCCACGTTGAGTTTGTTGAAGGCTTGGCCAAACGAGACCTTATAAATTTAATGATTCACAATGTCTCAATGATTCACCATGCAAGAGTTCGCCTTTTAACTAACCTCTCATGTGCGCTAGGTATATTTTAACAAGATGACTGAATGTTCCCAACTTGAAGACTGATTAATAGCTCAACTGATTAACTTCCAAAGCAAAACCTCACTTCCAAAATTTTGTTACCTCGAAACGCTCAGATTAAACTGTCGATTATGCTCAAATGGACGCCCATAAAACGCTGGTAACTTAATACAGGAAATTATCTCTATCCTGTCATTTTATCATGCCACAATCTGATTATTCTACATTTCTTCACAGTAATAACAATCAACGTTGTTTCTATTTCCACAACTGTTTTATAAGAATAGGCAAAATCTACCTTGCACGACGTGAACTCTTGTTTTAACCATACGATCTTTTCATGTGAATGAGATGTGGACAGACATGAAAAACACACTGGTGGGCGCAGCAGAGGAGGTAGTTGGTAGATCCAGAGGAGGAGGACCTAGAAGAGAAGATAACTGGTGGTGGAATAAAGAGATCAGAGATGTGCTAAAGAGAAAGAAACTTGCCTTCAAGGAATGGACTACAAATAATAACGATGAAGCTAGGGAACAATGCAAGAGGATAAAAAGGGAGGCGAAGGCAGCAGTAAGACAGGCCAAAGAGGCGGCAAGTAGAGATTTGTATGAAACTCTGAGCACTAGAGAAGGAGAAAAGAAGATCTTCAAGATAGCAAAAGCAAGTCAAAAGAAAAGGCAAGATAGAGGACAAGTTGGAGTTGTGAAAAACGAAAATGGGCAAGTTCTACAGAATGAAAGTGATATAAAGATGAGGTAGAAACAATATTTCGAGCAATTGCTGAATGTGGAGAATGATAGGGAGGAGTTAGAGGAAATACCTTACACAGAAGAGCCTTTGAATACAAATGGAAAGGGCACTAAAGAAGATGAAGACTGGCAAGGCCCCAGGACCATCTGAGGTGGTAATAGAACTAATCAATCCAATGGAAGATTGTGGGAAAAAATGGTTGTTGAAGCTTTTGCAACAAGTGGTGAAAGGTGGGCAAATACCGGAAGATTGGAGGAGGAGTAGGATCTGTACTGTGTTTAAGAACAAAGGAGATATTTTGGAATGTGGAGATTATAGAGGGCTGAAAATGACAGAACACCTATTAAAAGTGATGGAAAGAGCTGTGGATGGGAGATTGAGACAAATAGTACAAATAAGGAGTACTCAGTTCGGATTTTTGAAAGGAAGAGGAAGTATAGATGCGATCTTCATTGTGAGACAGCTACAAGAGAAGGCTCTGGAGGGAAATGGGAAAATATACTATGGATTTGTCGACTTAGAGAAAGCATATGATAGAGTACCAAGGGAAGTGCTGTTTTGGTGTTTGAGACGGAGGGGAGTTCCCGAGAGATTGATTGATGTAGTGGAGGCTATGTATAGACGGTCAAAAACAAGGGTGAACACAATATATGGTGACACAGAGGAGTTCGAAATTGAGGTCGGGTTACATCAAGGATCAGCATTGAACCCGTTCTTGTTCGTGGTGGTGATGGATGTGCTGAGTGAGACGATCGCAAATGATGACATTTGGGAGCTACTGTATGCTGATGACTTGGTGGTAATGGCACACCCGGAAGAAGACCTGCAACTTAGAATCTTAGAATGGCAAGAGAGCTTGGAAACAAGAGGCCTGCGAGTTAATGCGAGTAAGACTGTGGTGATGGTCAGTAGCAAGAGAGGTGAAGAGCAAGTCTTGATAGAGGATAGACACGGAAGGCAGTTAAGCCAGGAAGACAGTTTCAAATACCTTGGATCAATGGGGGACAGTAAGGGGACAGAAGCCGAATAAGAGCAGGATGGGCAAAGTGGAGAGAAGTAAGCAGTGTAATTTATGATAAAAAGATGACATTAAAGTTAAGAGCCAAAATCTATACAGCAGTTGTAAGACCGGTACTGCGATATGGTGCAGAAGCTTGGGCACTGAGAAAGAAGGAACAGTCCCAATAGGAGAGGACAGAGTTGAGAATGCTGCGATGGTTGATGGGAGTGTCACTGAGGGAGAGAAGGAGGATCGAGAACATCAGAGCTGAGGCGGGGGTTTTGCCAATTGTGGAAAAGGCAAGAGAGGCACGCCTGAGCAGGACCGCCGAGAGGGGGGGGCAAGGGGGTAATTTGCCCCAGGGCCTCAGATATTCAGGGGCCCCCAATGCTCGTAGTCAATGCTCCAGTGGTCCGGGGTGGGGGCCTCTACCCGACCGTTATGCCCCGGGCCTCAATTTGTCTCTCGGCGGCCCTGCGCCTGAGATGGTATGGCCATATGATTAGGATGGAGGAAGGTGATCCTGTGAAAGTGGCGTGGAGGAGCCAGGTAGAGGGAAGAAGATCAAGAGGAAGACAAAGGATCAGATGGAGAGATGTAATTGACAGAGATCTGAGACAGAACTTACTGGAAATAACATATAAGAGTTTTTCAAAGAACTTTATTTTCTGCATTGGAGGTGAAGATTATGCTTAGACCTCGTTTATATCACAGGTTGTCGGTTGTGTCAGGGTCACTCTCACTTGAGAGTCAACTTTAGAAAATTACCGTTAGCGCATACTCAGTGTACAATGGTTTGTCACTCGTAATGAGGGAGCCAAATAATTTGTAACATGATATATTTAATAAAAGACAGCATCGATTGTAAATGAAATTCCGCAAAGGGGGTGATGGAGCTTTCTCCTCAAGAAATTTCGAAATTTAAAAACTTTTTAGTGTCCATTTTCAGAATTCTATTGATCACCCTGATGATCTCCTAAAGCAGAACCCCATGGAAACCATTGTATACTGTGTAGTTTACACTTTCCTATCATTTTCTTCTATCTCTATACGGCACTTATGTATTTGCCTCAAACTACAATTTTCGATAAAAATGCCATTGGTTTTTATAGGTCTTCACTCCGATAAAGTTTGTTCCTCATGTTACTTCTTATATTGAGTACTCCCGATTTCCACTTTCCAGGTTCCACATGGGCAGATTTCACACCTCTTGACGTGGTGTTTCCTTCAAGAAACGCTTTCATTACACACAATTACGTCGTTTACTATCATTAAATATCCATATTTTATATGTCTGACAGCTCCATACTCGTTCTCAGTTTGAAACTTTCCTGTGGTCTCCAGGATAACGACAGATCCTGCCATTTCACGAGAAAAATTTTCATTATATTTTGAATCTAACCAAGGTAAAGTTTCAAAACAAATCGCTCGAGTTCTCGACAGAATATCACTTCCACATACCACTTAAACGTTGCGTTTCCTTTCAGAATAGAGGTCATTATCACCACCAATATTTTCGTCAGTTAGCAGTGAAAATTTCAAAGAACCGGCGTATTCCGTCTGTATCGCTTGACTTAATTCCGAGAAACTTAAATAACCTATTCGTACATAGTATTTACAAAATTACTAACCGTTCTGTCTCCAGGTATTCAGACACGAGGCAAAGCTTAAAGTCAATATTCCCGATACAGAACGAACACGAATTTTGTAAATTATTTCTAACTTGCATAATTCTACCAAAAATCATCAACTATCTGTTAAAGACAAGCTTAAGACAAACCCTGTCGACAAAGGAAAGACGTCAAGGCACTTCAACTTGGTGAAAAGAAAACAAGAGTTGTTTTTTTTACAACAAACCAAAATCATTCAACGTACAAAGTGTTTGAATCACACTATTAACAAATCAGAGATCACGTGTGATACACTTTATTTTGTAATAGTTGTTCTAGTAAAGTTGTTGTTTGTTTTCGAGGAATATTTACAGTTCCTTCCAAGCCCCTAAAGTGCCTTTCAGGTTTCGTTCAGCGCAAGGTGGACCCCCAGAAAATCGTGTCTAGCTAAGGCACTGGATCTTAAATTCCCCAGATAAAATTGTAGTCAAAAGTCCACCGACATTTATAGCAAAATTGGATGTAACGTAAGCGGCATTTGATAATCTCTTCGCGAGTAAAATCTTTAGTTCCCAGGTTCACAGGATCGTGCAACCACAGCAACACTGCTGGGGATAATCAGGAGCGAAAACTTGATGAGGATTACTGCCATAAACCCAGAAACGCAGGTTCTGTCCTTCCAACTGTAGGCAACTTCAGTCACATGGACAGCTCGGAGTGTTTGGTCCGGAACAAATCGATGATTATGAAGTCAGAGGAGGAAAAAATGAAGTGTATGTGATGTGAAAGTTGTATGATAAAAGAAATACCGAAAAAATACTGAATTGTTGAGAGGTCATGATTTGAGTATGGTGGGTTGCTGCTGGTACAGTGGTAGTGTACGTATCTTTCACTTGTGATCGAGGTGTTGCTGGCTCACTGGTAGTGCGTGTGTCTTTCAACTTTGTGACTGGAGCGTCGGTGGCACATTGGTAGTGTACGTGTCTCGTACACAGTGACTTGGGTTTGATTCTGGCTCCGTGCAGTTATCTGATTAAAGTTGCCTTGGTCACATGTGAGAAGAGTATTGTCCAGTTTGACTCTACCAAACATTGCAGGTTTTCTCCGGGTACTCCGGTTTCCTCCTGTAGTAACGTTGGACCCATGAGGGGTGGCCTTTACCGGACCTCTAGGGAGAACAGCTCAGATACCTGATAGGGTTATCCAGTATAAATAAATACACTTTACTTCGGTTTCCTCCCGTACTAACACTGGACTCATGAGGGGTGGCCCTCACTTGACCTTACTTAACAGCTTAGATGGCTGATTGTGTTATCCAATATAAAATTAAATAAATAAAAATGAGAAGACATGAGATTAATGACGTTGACATTTTGATTGTATTGTATTTGCCGAATTGAACTTAGAAGATTAAAATAAAGTCGAAGTATCATCGAAATTATTCTCGAGCCTTGTATTCTCAAAGCTTGAGCTCTCGCAATGTCAGTATTTTTCGGTATTTATTTTATCTTTTACTTTTTGAAACTATCTGCTGGCACAACATTATGTGGAAATTAGTTTCAAAAAAAAACTGCTGAAGCTATAATGACTGGCGTTTAAAGGTCTGATATATCTCACTTCGTTAAAATGTGTTTAATAAGCAAATGATGTAACTTTGACGTCAAACTACTGTACATAATGACTTCTTGGAAACTTCACACCTTTGAAATTATCGAAAGAAATCATTTGAAACTGCGCATGTACGTATATGTATCCCATGACACTAAACATACAAAAGTTTAGAGTGAAACCATTGAGTAATCTCCAAAGTTTCCAAAACAATACCTGCATCGAAATACTTTCTTGGGGCCAAGCACTGGTGTGTTCGTTCACAATCCTTTGTGATGCCATGTTGATATCTTTGTCAAAGAAGATTGTTATGGGCCATGCCTGAATAGAATTTATAATGTCTTGGGTTATGATTATGTGGATATTTATGGTGAAGGAAGGAAGAGAGGCAGGAAGAAAGGAAGGAAGGAAGAAAGAAAGAAAGGGAAGGAAGGAATGAAGGAAGGAAGGAAGAATGGAAGGAAGGAAGGAAAGAAAGAAAGAAGGTAGATAGATAGGTTAAGAAATAAGGCTAAAATTAAACCACAACATATCTATCATTTGGTTTACCATTCAATACTATGTATTTTTAATATCAAAACGTTCTGAGGTTTACAAGCTCAAAAACGGCAGTGCATGTGTCGCTATTGAACCATAGTTCCAGTAATTCTTCAGCGTAGGACAGTCTGATAACCCGAGGTAATTCCTGGTGAAATATCTCAATGCCTGCTGCTCCGGCCACCTTGTCTTTCGGGCCACCTTGAGATCACTCAATAACAACGTCGGTTTCATGGTTTTTTTCTTAAAGAACAGGTACAAATACCGTTAATCCCTGAGGCAAACAACATCAGCTTGACCAGTGAATGTTTCGGAGTTTATCGAAATATTTGAAGAGCTCAAACGTTATTATATCGAAGCACTTGCAGATTTTAGTGGGGCCTTCTGTGCTCAGGGACCATTTTTTTTCTTGGGTTTCAAAATGATGATTTTGGGCAAATTTGGAATATGAATCAGGAGATGAAAAAGAAATATAATTTTGGTTTTTTTCATGGGGTTGAGAAAGATCGCATTCACAGCTACAGTGATTGTATAATTGGTTTTATTACCATGTGACGGTCAGTTGTATGAAGGTCTTCAATTTGCCATGAGTCCTGCAGGTATCGCACCGAACTAATCCGTCGCCGTTGCAAGAAATACACTTTTAAGAAACAAGAATAAGATATCTGCGGTTGAAATTAACATTCGTAGAATAAACTTGGCTGACATTACTACAAGATTTGCAAAGTAAAACTAATTCAGACTGTCGTATACTTTTCATACAAGTGTACAATTCACGTTGGGAACCACAGCCCACTATATCGCTGTATAATAGCACTCCGTACTTTCACTATGATATTAATCACAAAGTCGATACTATCGCCTTTCTCATAATGCTGTATCACCCAATCAGTCATTTGAATGGGACATTCCTTGGAAATTGGTTACGTCAACTTGTCTTGTTCCAAAGTGCATTCACCTTATAAGAGTATTCAGACTTTCATGTAGACTACACATTCTGAGGAATCCAGACAATGATATAAAAATGGGATGCTGCGCAGGCAGTATAAAACAGCACAAAAAATTAAAAGGTTAGTAGACTGCCGAACTTATGATAAAGAATTCTAACGTTTCAAGCTATGGCCCTTCGTCAAAGAGTGAAAGGAGTTCATCTCGAGTCTCATGATCCTAAAGTACCACTTAGTCTTTCACTTGGTTAGAGCACTGTTCAGAGGTTGGTTATCTCAACGTGAGTTGTTGTCTCAGTCTTCTCACACTATAGTAACGCTCAGTCATTCACTTAGATAAGACATTCCTCAGAATCTTGCTCTACAGAAAGATTCAACCTTTCATCTCGATAATGAACTTCTTGGACGGACGTTAACTTGACCCTCAACCTACGTTTTTATGCAAGTCATCTCTCTCTACGGTAATACTTATACTTTCTTCTTTATACAGTACGTTTTTTATATTCCTTAGTTTACCTTCGTGTACTAAAGCCCTACCTGTTTTGTCCTGAGCCATGGCAAAAACTATACTTCCTTTCCTCATCAAATTCGGTTCGACGACCACGGCCGTTGCACGAAGAGCATTTGTCCTAAACATGTGATAAAAAATCTCATCATAAACAACGGTAAACCCAGTAAAATTCAAATTTTCCCAACTCTCAACTGCCTAATCACACAAAGCGATGAATCAGGCAAATCGCAAGCCAAGTATCAAGTCGAACGTTTCTTCGCTTCACGTACAGTAGCATCAGTGTGAAAAATAAAAAGTATATTTGACTTGAGCATACCCTTGAGCAAGAAAGATGACATAAATGAGGACAAGTAACTCGGTTGACTGAGATCGTGGAAGTCAATGTTTAGCAGGACGAACTATCTGGAACACTCTAAGACGCTTCACGACATTCCAGGACTGTTCTACTAAATACAGAAATCGCTTACAATCACAAAACAACTCCTATATCCTCAATGTTATCTGGAGTGAAAACGTTCTAAATTCTTCCAGGCAGTTTGTTTTGTCCGCAAAAGCATGGTCTTAATATCATTGCAGCTGTTCTAGGGCTTAAGTACAGTATGAATAGGGACTCAGCAGAATAGAGATTGAAAGAACTTCGCATTTCCACAACACTTACCCATCCTCTTCCCAAACAACTTTGCACTGTTTGTATCCTCCTCCATAACATTCATGACATTGCTCGATGAACGGAAAAAAGGAGAATAACTTTAGCTTAAGAACAACTAAGAGTCCGGGTTCAGTTTCGACCCGCCAACTTTCCGCCAACATATTTCACGTGAGGTACTGTAGTAACATAGTCGACGCTGTTTTTCTGTGATACTGAATCACTGCTTGAAAGTGGAAGGAAATTCCCTTCCAAAAGTAAATTTTGGTTTCAGAAAAAGTAAAAGAGGAAATACTGTAAGGGAGGACATTTTAAGATTTTAATTTTCTTCTGATTTAAAATGACTCGAGAAGCTTTTACCGAAAAAAAGCATTAAAAAAACATTGTGGTCAATGAATGACAACACTGGTTTAATCACTGTACCTTGACTGACCCAGTGTGAGGTACTTCAACTCGTGTGCTACTTTGAATAAACATTTCTGATGGTTGAACCATAATATGCCATGGGCCAGGAGCAGGTCCGTTGAGTGGTCCGTCAACAATTTGCCCTGTATTCAGAAAAGGTCGTTAGATCACATTACAACAGAACTACTTTTAACCTGCTTTCAATAAGTCACAACATACATGTGTATCCCCGCAAATACAGTATCCTTTATGTTATGTGACAGCGAGCACTTAAGTTTGTGACAAAGAAAAGTTTTATGAGTTCCTGGAATTACATCTTCAACCCTCAAATAACCAATAAGAAACTTTATCCAGTGAACTATGAATATGGTCTAAAACAATAAGTGATGGTAGCTTACGAGTATACTGTGATCTCATGTATGCTTACTGTAAAAGCCATAAACTGCTGATCCCGTGTGAGGTTCACCAACCATTGACATGCTCTCAAATGATGGGTGATTGTAACATATGAAAATATCACTGTATAACCCATAAGCCGCAGATCTCCAACAGATGCCACCAACCATTAAACTAAGAGTACATATTCTCAAACAATGACCATATACCACAATATGCAAGTGAAGGGTAGCGAAATGAAGCCGACGTTCACGACCAAGGATCAAATTACGACAATCCTCCATCTCGTATCTGGCATTTCATGAATTCCTTAACTCCACTTCGAAGGAGCTACTTCTCAACTTGAAACTAGAGAGCAAGGTACAGGGGTGGTACACCAACTGTCATCCATAAAACAGCAAATACTGGTTTACAGTTGCCAAAAATGTGTTTGAAAGTGAACAATATGTTCTTAAATGAAAGTATTTGACTGGTTGATTTAAGATTACAATTATTGCTAAATTTGTGGTGCAGTAACTGTACCTGATTACTTTGAAAAACTACTCCCACCTGACCCACAACGGAAGCCTTACTACCACTCAGCTTGAAACCAATCTTTACTCACCAATATATGGCTCAAACTGCCAGGCTGTTCATCGAAATTCAGTAAATGTTGATAACTTGTACTGTCAAAAAAATTGTTAAGTTATAAGGAACCAGTAATCATTTACAATAATAGCCATTTCCCCTTATCGTGCACGTGAAGTGTTGCTCCTGTGGCTCAGTTGGTTAGTGCGTCGTACTTATAAGCAGTACTCACGAAATGCGAAGGTTGAGGGTTCGAGCCCCTCCGGGAGCATTGTTTCTTACTTTACTGCTCAATATAAATCGAGTTTTCGAAATAGAACGCTGGTGATACATGAACAGATCATTTCCTAGTTTCAATTTATTATTATTCCCAGGGAAGTCGATGAAATCATGCTTAAAATAAGTCCAAATAATATGGATTTTATAAAACATTGCTGATATTTTAACACAGGGTAAGCTTTTCTGCTAGGATTTAATATCATTTAATAAGTTTACCTGATAAAGGTAGTTTTCTTCCCTGGCTATTTTTTGTCCCCGGCGCAAGCGAAAGCAGGGTGGCGCAGTGGAAGCGTACTGGGCCCATAACCCAAAGGCCGAAGGATCGAAACCATCTCCTGCTACATTTACCCTAAATAATTTGGTGATAAGCTTGAACGATAATAAAAATTGTTCGGCTAATTAAATCTACCGAAACATGATGAAATAGATTAACACGAGTGTTTATAAGCGCAAATTATTTTTATGTGCAATAAGTTTCTATTCCGCAAAATTAAAGTATCATATTGGTTCAAAATTATTTTAATTTCAACGCGCACGCGATCATGCTCCTGTGGCTCACTTGGTTAGCGCGTCGTACTTATAAGCAGTACTCACGAAATGCGAAGGTCGAGGGTTTGAGCCCCTCCCGGAGCATTGTTTCTTACTTTACTGCTCAATATAAATCGAGTTTTCCAAATAAAACGCTCGTGATACATGAACAGATCATTTCCTAGTTTCAATTTATTATTATTCCCAGGGAAGTCGATGAAATCATGCTTAAAATAAGTACAAGTAATATAGATTTCATAAAACATTGCTGATATTTTAACACAGGGTAAGCTTTTCTGCTAGGATTTTATATCGTTTAATAAGTTTACTTGATAAATGTAGTCTTCTTCCCTGACTATTTTTTCGTCGTCGACGCAAGCGAAAGCAGGGTGGCGCAGTGGAAGCGTACTGGGCCCATAACCCAAAGGCCGAAGGATCGAAACAATCTCCTGTTACATTTGTCCTAAATATTTTTTTGATAAGGTTGAACGAAAATAAAAATTGTTCGGCTACTTAAATCTACCGAAACATGATGAAACAGATTAACACTAACGTTTATAAGCCCGAATTATTTTTATGTGCAATAAGTTTCTTTTCCGTAAAATTAAAGTACTTATCGGTTGAAAATTATTTTAATTTCAGCTAGTTAGCAATCTTGCTCCTGTGGCTCAGTTGGTTAGCGCGTCGTAGTTATAAGCAGTACTCACGAAATGCGAAGGTCGAGGGTTCGAGCCCCTCCGGGAGCATTGTTTCTTACTTTACTGCTCAATATAAATCGAGTTTTCGAAATAGAACGCTCGTGATACATGAACAGATCATTTCCTAGTTTCAATTTATTATTATTCCCAGGGAAGTTGATGAAATCATGCTTAAAATAAGTTCAAGTAATATAGATTTCATAAAACATTGCTGATATTTTAACACAGGGTAAGCTTTTCTGCTAGGATTTAATATCATTTAATAAGTTTTCCTGATAAAGGTAGTTTTCTTCCCTGGCTATTTTTTGTCCTCGATGTAAGCGAAAGCAGGGTGGTGCAGTGGAAGCGTGCTGGGCCCATAACCCAGAGGCCGATGGATCGAAACCATCTCCTGCTACGTTTGTACTAAATATATTTTGATAAGCTTGAACGAAAATAAAAATTGTTCGGCTACTTAAATCTACCGAAACATGATGAAATAGATTAACACGAGTGTTTATAAGCGCAAATTATTTTTATGTGCAATAAGTTTCTATTCCGCAAAATTAAAGTATGCTACTGTGGCTCAGTTGGTTAGCACGTCGTACTTATAAGCAATACTCACAAAACGCGAAGGTCGAGGATTCGAGCCTCCCCGAGAGCTTTGCTTCTTATTTTACTGCTCAATATTAATCGAGTTTTCGAAATAGAACGCTCGTTATATCTCAACAGATTATTTCCTGGTTTCAATTTATTATTATTACCGGGGAAGTCGATGAAATCATGCTTAAAATAAGTACAAGTGATATGGTTTTAATGAAACCTTGCTAATGTTTTAACACAGGGTAAATTTTTTTGCTGGCATTCAATATCTTTTAATACGTTTATTTGACAAAGGTAGTCTTTTCCCCTCTTTTTTTGCCAAAATTCCCGAGGAAGCAGGGTGGCCCAGTGGAATCGTGCTGGGCCCATAACCCAGAGGTCAATGGATCGAAACCATCTCCTGCTACATTTGTCCTAACTGTCTTTGTGATAAGGTTGATCGAAAGTAAAAACTGTTACTCTAATTAAATCGAACGAAACATGATGAAATTTATAAGTCCAAACTAATTTTCATTCCGATGGATGTGCAAAAAGTTTCTTTTCAGAGTCCTGGAGATTTGAAATTTGTTTTCGTTATCAAATTAGAGTCGTACTCGTATATGTTCGGCAGTGAAGTAACACAGTGCTGCTTCTAGTCGCCGAACCAGGAAGGGTAAGCTAAGAGTCCACCAACGTTTTAAGGAAGATTACTGCTGCATATTTGTAACCACAGCTTAACCTCGTTTTGACTGTTCCCCTTCAAGTTCCCCTTCTAACAAAATGTTCTAATATTGACTGACCTTGTTGTTATGTTTTGAAATTAATTTTAGATAACATTTTTAACGGCTCAAATAAGGATTCATACAACTACCTCATTGTATTTCAAAATACGAAAAGGAGAAAATAAGAACAAGAGGAACGCTAGTACCAGCAATAGTAGCTTAAAAGGACTTTAATTGTGTTCTTAAGCTGGGAACCGAGATTCATATAAAAAGCCATGCAGGTGAACCATCTGGAAGATCTATAATTATATGAAATATTTCTAACTGTCCGGTAAATTTTATATTGATATAGCTCAATTAATTTTCAAAGTACCATTATGGACGTTAGACAGAATCCACTTGATAAAGAACGAAATCGTAAGTTATGCACGCCAGGGCGAACGTTTTCACTTACAATGTGAACTTCCGTCCGCTTTAGTCTCTCCCCTTCGGTCACGACGGACATTTTACTTGGCAATTCATCTAACTGTACTTCAGCAGCACCACCGTATTTATTATGGGTTGCAATGGCTAAGGTTCTGGTTTGAGCGTCCGATAAAGGTAAATTTTTGTCGTCATCCAAGACCGGCACATTAAGAGTTAAATCTAATGTAGCTCCTGGTTTAGTTGCCAGAAGACATTGAACCCTGTCCGTACGCACGTCCCAGACTGTCACATTATTTAGTTCAAATCCATCTCCATTCAAGACATTCATGTCGCTTAGTGTGTTATGGAAATGCTTTGTGTAATCTGGTGTAAGCAATGTCCAACAGCAAGGTTTAGGGTAGAGAAGGTTCTTGAAAGCAGGAATTTTCAGTTGAAAATCTTCGGAATCATGTAAATCAAAATCACCATTTTCATCATCAAGTTTCTCCAGGTTTTCTAAATCATCGGCGAGAACGCTTTCGAAAACCCCTTTCATGTACATCGTCAAAAGCATGGCGACTTGCGCGTGTCCCAGCAAACTTGGATGGTATCCATCATCTCCAAACAGTTCTCTTTCAAATAACGTTCTCTTGGTGATTAAGTTGCAAACCATTCTTCGCCAACTGAGTGATGGGATATCGTAGTACCTCGACAGGATATCTACCTCAGTTTCTTCGGAATCCGGGCACTTCTCGTTCAGTTCAAAATTTTGTTGATCTCCTCGGAAAAAATTGATATAAATAAGAGCTGGATGCGACGGTAATTGCAAGATGACCCTTGTTAACTGTTCCAGCGGCTTACTTGGGTCAAAATCTCTCTCATTGTATTTGTTGTAGTCATTTGCAGATAGCTCCCAAAGTACTAAATCTGGGTCGCCTTCAAAAAAATTGTTTAAACAGTACGAAAAGTATTCGGAATCCGTTCCGCCTATGGCTACATTATTGACTTTAATATCTGATCCTGTGACTGGGGTTATTGTTCTTTCCCACCAACTTGAAAGTGCTTTATGGTAGATACCATCAGTATTCCCGCGATCCTTCCACAGTCCTCCTCCAGCTGATATAGATCCACCGACGACCATCATATTTAGGGGTTTTCCCTTTACAGCTTTCCGGACAACACTTCGAATTAGTTTACTGGAACCGAGATTTACAATTCCCGATTTTATGAGACTAGGCGTAATTCCCAGTTCGTCGAAGGTTTTCTGATGGTAAATCCAGTTATCAAAAGGATTCTCCATCATAGAAGCTATCAAATGTTTCATAACTTTCATGTGAAGAAGCCTAGCTGCTTTTAACACCTTGTTTTGAGCGAGTTTGTCGTTTAAGGAATCGTTTGAAGTTTGAAGTGTTGATGCTTTACCTTGTTCACGACTCTGCTGTTGCTCAACGTTGCTTAAATTTTGCACAATTTGAAATTTTTCTTGTTTTACAGCTGATTGAGTTTGTTGTTGCTCCCGTTCCTGTTTTTTTTGCTCAATTTTTGAGGGTTGTAGTTGTTGTTGCTCTTGAGGCTGTGGTTGTGACTGTGAATGTAAATGAGACTTTAGTTGTGCGTTTAGAAGTAGCTGTAGTTGATAATTGTTTTTCTTTCGTTGCTGATCGTTTTTCTTTCGTTGTTTGTGCCCTTTTATCCCCAGTGTTTTAAGTTGCTGTTGTTTCCTTCGTTGAGAGCGTTGTTGTAATTGTGGTGAATATTGTTTCTGTAGCCTCGGGTTTTCTTCTTTCATTCGTTGTTGCTGCTCTTTTAATTCATGTGGTCCATGTTGTTGTTGCTGTTGTCGATTATTATTGTCTTTTTGCAAACTATGTTTATGGGAACTGTTCCGATTTAGTTTTACTAAGTTAAAAAATGTGTCTGGTTTTGTGCTTTCTTGCTTACCAGATTGATTTTTTGTTCCACTTTCGGTTTCGTTCATGCTTTTCTTATTCAGTTTTAGATTTTTCTCACTGGATTTTTCCTTATTTTCCTTGCTTTTTTTTCGTGTACTTGAATTCAGTGTTTTATGCATCTTTTTAATCTGCTTTATTAATGAAGTTGTGTAATCAACATCGTCATTCTCTTCATTTGAATTACCACTTGGTCGTTTTAACTGCTTTTCCAACTTTAAAAGTTCCATCAGTTGTTGGCTAGTATTCGCAATGGCTCTCTCCACTGTTTGCTTCAACTGTTTACTCTGATCATCTAGCGAAGAACCATTATTTTCTTGTTTGAGTGATGGAGGTAATTTCGGAGCTTTACTCCAATGAAATCCTTTGCCAACTTCCACAGACGATTGACCTGTTTTTGGACCTATTCCATTGGAAACAAAATGTTCGTTAATTTGAGTGCTTGTACTGGATCCAAAACGGCCTTTATCTCTCCCATTGATGAAGTTTTCTCGAATAGTTTTGCTGCCAGACTTTCTCGTTTTGGTGTGGTTTCCCTGAACTTTCGTGGAATTTAAACGTTTAAAGTCTTTAACAAGGAAATGGAGGATATCCATATCAGAATCGGACAAGTCATTCAGACGATTTGGGGCCAGTTTCTCGTTTACAGTATCGTTTTGATAGGTCTTTACACTAATTTCATTATTTGTCATGGCACCTTGATAGTCAAGTCTTCCAGAATTTTCAAGAATTTGCAGCGCGTTTGACAGTTGACTATTTTCTAACGATTCACTATTGCCTTTTGTTTTGTCGTATCCAATTTTTCTATAGCGCTCCTTTCTATCATCCCATTTTATCTTTCTGACATCTTGGTTATCATTTTGTAAGCCAGCATCTCTTCCTTGAGCTACCAATGAGCTTTTTAATTTTTGGACATACGACTGAAGTACTTGAACGTCAGTATTTGTGATTAAGTCCAATGACTTTTCTTTAGGATCTCCGGTTGCTTTCTGCTTGCCACCAGTATTGAACAGGCTATGCTTTCTTCCAACATCATCATCAGAATCAAGTAGGAAGCTGAATTTTTTCCCAGAATCACTTCTTAATGCAATCTCTGACGTCATTTTCCTGTTCGTTTCTTTTAGGGGGATTGTCTGGTTTGACGAAATTAGTGTCGGAGAAATTTCAGATTTTTTAACTGGGATAGTCCCTCCAATTTCCATTTGGACAAATCTAATTTCTGCAGATAAAATTTGTAAGGCTATTGACAAAGCAAACGTAATTCTACAAGAAAATGCCAAATTCATTCTTATTTTATTCATGTAATACCACCGATCAGATAAGTTTGCAGTGTTTTCTGCCTATAGAAAGTAAAAGATTTATACGGATTAGTTCGGGAATACCCTTGCTTTAATCAGCAGAAGTGGCAGTAAATACATTTGAAATGTCAATTTTTATAACATTCTTAACTGCAGCAATTGATGGCAATAATTAATTGACGTTTAAGAGTTTAAATCCAATTGTACTTTAACCATTAACCACAGTCAATGTGCAAAAATGTTTACTTACAGTTAACCGATCTGCCCTCATATGTTAATTGTTTTGAAGATTCTGTCGATCGTATGGATATCCCCCCGAATTTTTATACTATGGAGACTATCACTGGTATTCTGTGCTTAATCTTTAACACACAAGTAGCTAAATGACTATTTATGTCCAACTTTGGTTTATTTTCTGTTGCTATTGTTGACTTCAAATGCGCTACCTCTTCGCTCATGTTTGCTCATTTCAAAGTTGCTGGACTCCAACAGATATACAGGAGGTTTATGGGTTTAAATATATTGCATTAATGCTGATTGGACTGGGCCATACAATATCCAGTTCGAGATTGTGATGACAAGACGCAAAAAGTGTCGTTGTGACCATATATACAAAGATGTTAGTATTTTAACCGGAATTTAACTCTTACCCTTGACTGTTTGTCCAAGCTGTCAATTGAATGAATAACAGGTCCTTTACAGCAGCCTTTACATCGCACAAACATTGATTATATATGAAGTGATACTAATTCAAAGTCTTTCAGCAAAAGTGCCCACCTTAGGAGGATTTTTATCAAATATAATTAAAGCGAACATTATTCCACGTTGTCAACATATTCAACTTTTATTTCTTCTATTCTGAGCCTGTTCGCACCTGCTGTTTCAACGTATACATCTATTGAAAACAATGACACTCAACCAAGGCAGCGCTGAATAGTTGTCTCGTTAACTATCAACAAAACAATCGAATGAAGATGGCAGTGTTACAACAAACTTTTTAACATTTCAGCTAAAACCTATATATTAAATAATCCGTTGCATTGTAAAGCTGCCGTAATAAACCATCCTTGAAAAAAATGACTACCCGAGCGTCCCTTTATGATTAACAGCCTTCGAATTATTTCTCGTTGACAAGTCCTCCCCACCCACCTCAACAAAGCATATTCACTAGCATTGGTTTTCAGTGGAATTTATGTGTATGTAAAACCTTCTACTTGCAGCCATTTCTGTTTACATGCGTCGGGTTAAGCTCGACGTTCAAAGGGTAATAAAGCAAAGGTTAATTACCATTTGTACGATAATGTTGATACAGTAGAACCTGTATACAACGGCCACCCTCGGGACTCCAGAAACTGGCCGCTTAATGCAGGTGACCGCTTAATACAGGACCACTAAAAATGCTCGCTGGGCGTGGTCAAATGTCAGTTTCAATAGCGTGTCATACGACACTGCATTCAAGCAAACAATAAGAAAATTAACGCTCTTTGAGGCGATCTTTACTTTCAACAAAGTTGCTCACTTGTAAATGTAGCTGTGCAATAAACGTAAAGTTATGAAAAGGTACAATCAATTGTCTTTTGCTCTACTATGCAGTATTTCTGACTTACAGTTCACAACGACATACATCTCATTCCGTCATTTCATAGTTCTTACGATCAACGTGGAGATAAAACGGAAATTTTGCTAAAGTAGCGTTGTTGAAAATAAAATTCAAACCAACAAGCAACGGAAAAGTCACCGTAAAGGGCAAGCGCATTGAAAGTGGTGGAGGTTATGACTTGGAAATCTCGTACAAGTATACGTTTGGAAGCCATTTCTTCACAATCACACTGTTCAAGAACAAGCCATCTGAAAAAGTAATTTCAAGTAGAGCTAGAGGGAAGCAGATTCGAAACAAAATTTTTTGCATCTCGTGATTTTGTACTGCAGCTCATTGCTGACATCTGGAAAAAAATTGATCATAATGAACGGTTAATTATCAGCATTAGCATTATCATTTCTATAATGATGATGGATCACTTCTTAATCACAATCAGACACAAGAAAATACTGCATGAAAAGACATGTGGCTTTGGGTTTCCGTTTAAGGGTGACTGCTTAATACAGGTAAAAAGGACAAAGAAAGACAAACATAGGACCGCTAAAGGGTGGCCGCGGCCGCTTAATAGAGGAGGCCGTTTAATAGAGGTAACAATTACAGCATGTGTATGGGCCAAAATTCGGGACTTTGAAAACTGGCCGCTTAATAGAGGGTGGCCGCTTAATACAGGACCGTTATATACAGGTTCCACTGTATTTATTTTTAAAACATATTTAAAGTCGTTTATGTTTTCTTGTGAACTTTTATTGATTATTTATTTATTTATTTGTTTGTTTGTTTATTTATTAAATACGTTAAAAAGAGCAGTGGCGTAGTGAGGGGGGTGGGAGGCATGTGCCCACAGGTGCAGGAAGAGGAGAACGCAAAATTCAACCGAGAAGGTTGCGCAATATTCTCTTCGTGTGGTGACAATTATTCATATGTAGATATGCGTCTTGCAAAATCTAAGAACACGATTTGAAATACATCGACTTGAATTTCGCTAAATCCAAAACATTCAAATGCAGACTTTGGCCCGAATATGAAATATCACATACGTTATGTCAACAAACATCGCTTAGGAAAGTCTAGCCGCAAATTTGGATTAATTGCCAGGCATCATAATCATTTGCATTGATTTAAGTGCAATTGAATACGATAGCGATTGTTTAGCGGTGGTTACAATCAGTTCAGTCCTCGACTCCTCGGCAAGATACAATTCCCCGGACAAAGTATTAAGTATATCACGCAATCTTTACAGGGATACGACTGAGAAGCGTAAAGCTTTGGTGTATTTGCAATTTAAAAGAAGCAGTCGAGAGTAATAAGCTTGTATATGACGCCTGTGGAGAACATAAAAAAAAAAACAGAAAAAGTAAAAACAGAAAAAAAATTCAAAATACAATGTTTACTTACCGCAAAAGTGCTAACTGATATATTGATGATAGTTTTGTATTTTATTAAAATACTTTGTGATAAAATTTTTTTTTAGATTACTCCCTTTGCTTTTCATTACCAGAAAATATACTATCATTAAAGCCAAACTCAAACTCACTATTAACGCAAAAATACATTCATTTTATTCAATCGTCATTCATTAACGTAGATACACAACCATTTGCATCAAAGGGCACTCCATAGCGCCAACAGATGATCATTAACACCATTCTACTATACATTAAGGATAATAAAATTTCAATTACGCAAGAGAAATATCTTGCTTAATTTCAAATTTCAAAAGTTTACTATGTTTTAGTTTTATGATTCAAATTTGGAAGGAAAAGCTACAAAAATTTCACCCATAAATGTGCTTAAATTCATGGATGTAACATTACTCTTCTAAAAGGAATAAATTCCAATTTCGATACCTTACTTCAAACAGTATTTAATTCCTATTACCTAATTACTCATCCCAAAAAGTAATTTTCAATTACTCAACACAAATTCCTCCATATAACTATGTAACGTTGACCTTTCCCAAACATCAAAGGAGTCTTCTTGGCTGAAATGATAAAAGACACTTCTACAACTTGTGATGACGAAGTTAGCGTTATTCAAGGTACAAAAATACAAAAGGAGTGTAAACGTTTGAGAAATCCATTTAAATACACGAGAGTCTTTTGTTACAACCTGTCCTTTTTATTAACAGGGCAGAATTTGAAATGTGCTGCATTACAAAGGGAACGCTTTTCATGGCTGAGTCAGTAGTTCCTGTTTTCGTTCCTTTTCGAGAAAAGCAGCTACACCTTTTGCTGTTCATTACCAGAAAATACACTATCATCAACGCCAACCTCCAATTGGCTCATTAACACAAAAATACATTCATTTTATTCAATCGTCATTCACTAGCGTACGTACGCAACCATTTGCATCGAAGGGCATTCTATAGCGCCATCAGGCGACCATTAACACCATTCTATTATACATTGGGGAAAATGAGGGCCATTCGATTTTGTACATGCAACATGCCATCATGCATGTAAATAGTTTATCAGTTGAAATGTGACAAATGTCCATCTAAATTGGGGGATTTTTTCAAACTCATCCCGGCATCAGGTAAACGACCTTTTATCTGGAGTGAGACAAATCGATTCCATTCTTTCATTCAAGAAGAAGAAAGTCGAATAATTCTTTCCATCAAAACTTTCCATCAAAACTTTCCATCTACTTCCAAATTGGCGAATTTCACGTTGCAGCCGCGCAAGCGAAAGCTTCTTTCAGCCAATCACGTTTGACGAGCGTGGATCGAGGAAGCAACAATTGCGTGGTGCCTAAGCTTTGAGCTTTCGATTCATTGTTCGCTGACTCTTTTACGCTTCTGTCTCGAACAGTACGACTTAGAAACGATTTTATTGGAAAATCCATAAAAATCTCCTCCATCGGATAATGGGACGGATTCATTTGCTGTTAGTCCTATTCATTGGTATTAGTAGTTCTGTTATCAGCATTGTGCAAGCGTCCATTAATTCGAACCTTGTTAATAGTGAAGTAACTCGTAACATCGACCTTTCAAGCCAAATAGCCAAGAGCTCTATAACACTGCGTCTTGAAAATACCGGTGATCCCCCAGTTACCTCGTTTTATGTTCCCATTGATGCATCTCTTTCAGAAAAGCTTGCACACATAAGTGCTTCGGTAAGTGTAACAGTCGTATTTCCAGTCAAAGAGTTCTGACTGTGATATGAACAGTAAACTGAATTCATTGGCCATTCAGAGTAACGGAAGTTTTATTTTCCATTTACAGACAAAAGATAAAGAGGATAATGCAATAAGCCTCAGTTTGAAAGAAGTAAAAGTTCGGGAATTAAAGTAGGTGTATACAGCAAAGTAATTGATGCAAATGTACTTATCGCTTGCAAGATTTACACTACACTAGTTATCTGTAGACTTTTTTAAACCAGTAGACAGGGCAACTGGGAACCACAATGGGCCGTGGGGACAGAGAACGTATTTCCTCCCCTACACTTCTCTTTTGGCTTGTTATGTGGAAAAAGTTATTTTGCTGGCTTCAGACTGACATTTGGTCAAAAATATGAAATGAAACACTCATTCTAAAAGCAATCTAAGGTTAAAGTTAGGCCAGTAAGGTTGGTACTAGATTAAAAGTTTGGATAAGCATTAGCAGGAATAAAATTGTTGATTTGTTACCTAATGTCACTCTGAGGCCAGAACAATGGCCTGTTGTATATGTAGGCTTTTGTGTGGCCTGATAGCTAGCAATGTGCAACCATGAGCCCTTGAATGGCTAGGATTTCAGGGCAATTGTCATGGGTAACTATATCTAGCCCTTCTGGGTGGATGTGTCACCAGGCAACTGTTATGCATTTGGAAAGTAAAAGCTCTAGCAATGTAGTGTAGTGATTGGTATCATGCAGAGGCCAAAATTAACTTTTTAAGTAGGTTGCCCAGTGGGCAACCATCTTTTCAATTCTAGGCATCTGAGATGAAATGTAACCATCATGTTTAGGTGTTACTGCGCAGGGGTAAAATTTAAAACAAAACAATGGGGAATATGAACATTCGGAGCAGGTTGTAAGGATCATTTTATAACAAATGGACTGGTTGTATAAATTGAACCTTTTCTTTTACAAATATCTCGAATTGAGATTATGATTTTTTGGATTTGAATGTCAGTTGTCTTTGAGGTCGGCAGCTTGAAGTGTTTTTGTCCAATGAGCAACCATCTTCTGTGCTTCGATCGTCACAGTTAAATTCTAGTTGTTTCTGACGACTGGACAACTGTGAATTTCGGACCCTGTCATGACCTAAAAAGGTAAGTTGTTCAGATGGATCTCATTGTACCTGACAGAGGGAATACCTGAGGACTACCTATGGTCGCTCTGCTTACAATCAGGAGCTAAATATGTTGAGACAACCATTGCTCCAGAAAGTGAACTGCATCATTAGGCCAAACATAGTTGGTGTGATTTCCCTCCCTCCTCCTCCCAAGCAATGTTGATCAACCAGATGAACTTGATATGTCTTGCACTTGGGCATCACAGAAGAGCAATATTAATTCAGGGAGGAGGGAAAGCAAGTGAGAAAGATGGCCTTTTAGGACTGTTTTTATGTCTGAAAGGAAATTAGTCCCTGGGAGCTTATAAATGTCTCAACCATTTTGCACCCAGTTGTAGTCAAGACAAAATTTGGGGTACTATGATATCCTCAAGATGATGGATTTTAAATTTTGATACTTGATGTCACCAGGTCAATATCCTGATAAGGCACTATTAAAATTTAAGAGCAAGATAGTGGACAGTTGTCAAGGAGTTATCCTGATTGAGCACAACATAAAAATCAGGTGCTACATCTTTAACCTAAAACAATAGGTAAACAGCTAAAAGGGTCAAGGAAGCACCAAAACTTACGAGATGGGAAACTGGCACTTCAACCAAAGGCTCTTTGTTGTAGTGAAATGTAAAAACATTTCACTTTGACAAAGGCCTAGTCTAGTAAGTTTCAGCAGTTCTGTTACCCTGTTGGACTTTTATTGATTGATCATGGTTGCCCTACATAGTTTTTGGAATCTGTTTTTTTCATATCCATGGCAGGAAGGAAGACTGAGCAATATATGCAAGTTTTGGCTGTAAATTTAGCTGAATATTCAAATTAGTGAATTTTTCAAAATTTTGTATGCCATAAACTTTACCCATGCACAAAAACAGTGCATGGAATTTGCAGTTGCAATGTAAACAAGATTGAATTGCATAAACAATGTAACTCAAAAATGTTGAAATATCTGGCAAAGCAAACAATTAAAATACCACATGTAATTCAATAATTGGTGATAGGGGATAAAAACCATAATAAAAGAATGTTAAAGTGAATTACAGGAATAAACTGTGGCCAAAAGTTGTACCATCTTCTGTAAAAACTTTAATGATTCAAATTTAAAACAGTGACTTGAAGATGCCTTTTTAGGTGTAGATTAGTGTTTGACAGATCATGTAACAATTGGGAACTACCAATTTCTAATTTTTACATTTCATAATTGGCAAATTCTGATTCCAATTTTATCTTGGTTTTCCAATAAACTGCTGCATTGTTACTTGTAATACCTTAAAAGCCAGAAAGTCTTCAGAACAATTGAAGAACAGGGCTTGACACTAACTTTTTACAACACTTTCCACTTTGGAAAGTAGGTTTCAAATTTTACTTTCCATTTCAAAATCTTATTTCCCAAAACAAAAGGCAGACCTGCTAAGTGCTAACCATGATAAATTAATAATAACAAAAAAATTCTTCCCCACATCTCATTACCTTTTCAGACTTCAGTAATTTTCGAAGACTGAATATTGTTTTCAGGTGGTGCCTTATTTTTTGCCCACTTTTTTTATTTAAACCTTTTTAACCGTAAGATTTACTTTCCAGTTTAGCCCAAAATTTACTTGCCAGATTGGGTAAGTATTTTGGTTCCTTTTTGATTTTTTACTTTCCAAGAAGTAAATTTACTTTCCAATGGAAAGTGGGTAAGTGTTAGTGTTGAGCCCTGAAGAATGCTTTGTGTTCTCACCCAGCAGCATTGTTGTTGCTTGTTCTTTTAAAGTTTTCATTGTTCTTGCTCTTTTGGTCTGTGAAGGTTTCAGTGATAGTGTATGATTTGGAACACCTATAAGAAACTAAATGTTAACAAGTGTGTGACATTCTTTGCATGTAATTTTTCAAAAATCATTTTTTGTTAGTTGCAAAAGTATGGATAATTACCCCTAATTCCAATTATGAACCCATTTCTGCAATAATCAGCCAGATTCCAATAGTCAAGTGTGGATGGTTATTTAATATTGTTTTGATACTTCATCAGGGTGTGGATTAATTATTGAAAAATGGTTCATGATTTTTCTGGAATTTTATAGCTCAATTACAGAGAATTTATTACCATGTTAATAACAACAGTAATAGAATTTCTAGAATTTAAGTAAAGATCTAATGTACTGTAACATTTAAGTTATTCCTAATTTGCAAAAAAATATGCAGAAATATCATTTTGTCTAAAATGATGGTTCTCAGCCTTCATACATCAACCACTTTTGAGCCATCACCTGGTTTTCAGTGTTATACTGGGTATTTATCCCAAAACGTATACTGTAGTCAGCAATAGAATTGTTGGAAGTATTAGCCACAATTTGGAAACTAGATGTCATGGAAGAATTTCCTTTCAAGTTCCAGTTTTGTGGTGGTGAAAAGGGGTACCGTAACAAGCAAAATTTAAAATATGTCAAGGGCACTTTTGCATTTGAGTGAGATACTACGATCAGTAAAATGTCCTTCCACATATCAAATTCAAATCAAATTCAAATTATTTGCCACCTTACAGAATTTTTACTGGATTCCTTCAGCATGTTCATTACACTGGCTAACATCAGATGATTATACTCATCAAGCAGATGAGCGCTGCCCCTTAATGAGTTAACAGCCATCTCCTTAACTCATTAAAGGGTAAGGATACACTTTATAATTTTACTCTAGCTAACACCAGATGATTTTACCCATCAAATCCCTGCCCCTTTCAGTCACGATTGCTCTCCATTTCAAAGACATAATATTTAATAACATACAGATGTCTAATTACAAGTCTGCTCTTTGGATTAGTGCTAATCTGAATCCAATTTTCCTCTGCAATTAACATGATTATGTCAAAAAACATGTATGATTTCTGGGTTGGTTTATTTTTTTTTTTTGTTGTTTTTTTATTGTTTTGTAACTCTTCATTGGGAAAGTTTTCAGGACGTCTCTTGTTGAGGAGTAGGCCCATTTAAGGGTTAAATTTTTTTTTGAAATTTTGACCAAGAAAAAAAGGATCAACAATGAACATTTGAAGTAGCTGTGAAACCATCTCACAAGTATTACCTAGTGAATATGATTAGACTTGTTATTTGTCTGAAATTAGAGGTTAAAATTGTGGAGAAAAGTCGATGACGAATTCGATGATCAGATCAAACATCGCGACTTGCTCAGCATGCTGCACACACAAGCTTGGATTTCCCAGTTTACTTCAAACCGAGAACAAGCCTACCTGACGAGCAAAGACCTGAACGGAGCGCTAAGTTGGTAAATAAAGAGGGTGTAGAAACAAGATTTTAATACACATTACTTCGAATGGACCCGCCAGAGCCTTATCCTCCTATTCGACGCAGTCAACAACCGTTTCCCTTGAAATTTCGTACAGCGAATTCACTTAAAGACCCTGCACTGGAGGTCGTCACTGACCATGGCAGCCTTAGGCGGGACCTACTAGGTTCCGACCCTCAGGCAAACAGTGACGTCTAGTTTGTATCGTAATGATAGGGGTGAAAGCACTTGAGAGTTGTTCCGACAACGGATCCACCTCCTGGACAACTGCCCACTGACCGTACCGATAGGAGAGCAGCATTCGAGGTCATTGGGACTGACTTTGCTGGTCCAATTCGCTACCAGGTGACCAACTTACGTGAAGGAAGGGCGTACACTGTACATGATGTTCTCTTTTAGTTTATCAAGGGCCTCACCACAAGCAATAGTTCCCAATATGGAAGATACATCCCTCTTGCAGCGCTTAACTCTTTCCAGGCAAATCAGTCTTCCAGTGTTTTACTCTGGCTAACGCCTGACGACTTTACTTGTCATTGGGAGATATCCTGCCTGGAAAAGGCTCAGCAAGTTTCTCCAGAACTATTTAGAGTCACACCCGATGATAGTGTTTAAGAAGTGTCTGCACAGTAAGGGAACATTTGGTGTGTTCGGGGAATAGTACGTGTACAACCGGCCAAAAATATTTGCTAGAGGTGAAGCTTAAAAAATCGCGACGTAGCCGTTCCTTTGTGTTTATTTTATACGTTAACTGGTCCGATCCTGAAATTAGCTCGTGGAAATTGACTCATTTGCCTGATGATGTGTCTACAGCAGTTTCAGTGCATATGCCCTGCACCGCTGCACTTAATGCTTAACCAGCCAGTAGGAAAGTTCGTCTCATTTTAGAACGCTACCACTTAGTCAATGCTGCCCGTTCGAGCTTCCTTTTCTTTTTTCTGCTCCAAACCCCAATACAGACACTTGCACTTGCCAAGGCACGCCAGACCTGCCAGTTTTTTGCAAAAGCGACTGGAAAACATGGCTGAAGAACTAGAACAAGAGTGGTAGAGGGCTGTGGGTTAATGCTGTCGGGTTAGTTGGATGAGGAAAGAAAGGCTCACGTTGAAGAGGAAACAGGTCAACTGAAGCCATCGATGATGGTTGCGGGCGAATTTGATAAGCTGTACTTTTTATAGTATAGTGCAACATCTCACGATTAATGTAGCCTATCGAAAGTTATGGAGGTCAAACAAAGGGTAACGTCTCAGATGTGGCGCTGTCTCAAAGTGTAACGCCGCAAAACGTCACGTCTCGCAACTTGATTTAACATTGGGGATCAGTGTAACCTGCTGCTAATCAACGTGACTTAGCATCTCCACAACGTTGTGTGACATCTGATTGGCTTTCTTTGGACGAACTGTGGAAAGATGGGATCAAATTAAATACTCCGTTTCGGATCTCACTCACCCAAGGATCAAGTTACGTGTCTGTTTACAAATCTACAGTATAGATAGTATACGGCGAGGTCTACAAATGCCTTATTCTGTTTTTGATAACATATATGAAAAAATTTCTTGATTCTGATTGGCTGAGAGAAGTGCAACTTCACAGCAACACAGGAAAAAATTAACAGTTATTTACACTGAAATGCATGTTTTTCGGTGCAGAATTAACTTTTCTCGACACTGTATTAGTTTTTATTCTTGTGTATTTATTGGTAAAGGCGTGGTTTCTCGCGCAGTTTTGAAAAACTCACTCGAGCATGCTCTTCCCCAATTGCACCCAAACCCATCCCGTCACCTGAACTAATTGCAGGCATACCAACTAGTAATGAATTGATTTTTGCACACTGTAGCAAAGAATGAACTGTGGACCAGTGATTAATATTAATGTTAAAATATATTTTCTAGAGCTTACCGAGTATTTGAGGTTACTTTATTGAAGCGTTTAAACTCCGGCGACGGTACTGATGTTGAAATTGATTTGGTGTTCTCCCATGCTATGAGAGCGTTCCCTCAGAAAATTGGTCAAGGGGACAAGCAATATGTTTTATTTGAAGGAAACCATTATTTCTTTTCACCATACAAGACCAAGAAACAAACAACCACGGTCAAACTGCCGTCATCAACCGTTGAGTCCTTCAGCAAATTGAAACCGTCTTCGCAGAGTGAAAACACCATCACTTATGGACCTTACGAGAATGTTGAACCACTGCAAACGAGCAACATGAAAATTCATTTTGAAAACAATTCTCCATTTTTGACTGTAAGTAATCCGATGGCATGCTAACGTTTAACTTGCTGGTTAAGTTGCATACTTTCTTTAAAAAGAGTCAGTTGAACTACAGTAGTTGACTAATTGACAATAAAAAAGGTTTCAATTTATTTTCTTTTCAAGGTTGTAAATATGGTGCGTACTATAGAAGTGTCTCACTGGGGTAATATTGCCGTTGAGGAAACGTTTCACATTAAACATACTGGTGCCCAGCTGAAGGTATAGTACAGTATATGACAGCTACCATTGTAGATTTACCAGGAAGAAACATCTAACGTTGATCCCCTCGGAGCCAAGCGTCGCACGAGACCACTAAGTGACCTGACAAAGGGACGATGTTATTGAAAGATCTTTTGTTGGTGAACCTACAAGAAGTTGTTCATAACTTTATCAAAATTTTAAGGAAGAAAGAATTGTAATGCACGTGCGAGGTTGAAGTATAACAGCTGCATGTTGACAGGGTATAAGATATCGGAATATTAGATATTAAAATAAATTGTTTCATTCTGGGGGAATCAATAGGTGTTGATGAAAGTTGGTCGTCCAGGTTAGTGTAGGTTTGAGATAGACTGTTAGTGACTGATGTTTCGTCGGCCTCGGCGGCTCGGCAGCATTGCTCATCTTCGGAATCAACTCTGGTGAGATTTTGGTTGTCAGTTATAGTATATTTTATATCTTTCGAGGAGAGGATTCTAAGTTCCTTGTCGGCCTCAGGGTTTTACTTCATGAGTATATTAATGGGAGTCTTACTTAAAATCCAAAACATCGGGATTTCGAAAATGGTTAACGTTTTCAATCGACGTTTCGGCTATAGAGCAATCATCAGCAATGATGCCCCCAAGCCACTCGACTACCCGATGCAAAGTTTTTGGGGTCACCGTTTATAAATCTTCTGTTCTGGCTAATTTTGCATGTTTTTAATTTTTCTGTTTTAGGGAACATTTTCTAGATATGATTACCAAAGAAGCCAATCCTATTCTGTCATCAAATCTTTCAAAAGTGTTCTACCTGCCGCTGCTGCTGATGTTTATTATAGGGATGAAATTGGTAATATTTCAACCAGCCATCTCTTGTCTCTGGATGATTCTGTTGAACTGGAGATTCGGCCACGTTTTCCTCTGTTTGGAGGATGGCAAACACGTTTCTACGTTGGTTACAATGTCCCCAGTTATGAATATCTCTACAGCAAAGGTTTGTTTCAGAAAGTTGTGAAACTGACCATATGTTCCACTGTTTGCTTTTCAAATCAGCGGTGGACGATTTTTATGTAGTGTAGAACCCCAAAAAGACGACTAAATTTTAAAGCCTTCATATAATATTGTAAATGGAAGTTATAAAAACACTGGTTAAAAATAGTTCCAGTAAAGTAACTAGAAAATTGAGATTAAAGTGTAAAGATATATTAGAAAAGAATGAATCCGCATTTTATACATTGAAAAATAATCTGTAAATCAAGAACTATCCATAAACCAGGTCCTCCGGCGGTAATTCGAAATATACCTGTAGTTTGATGACTACAAATGTTTTCTTTACTAAAAATCCGAAAAGTGTGGTGTGTCCTCCTGCTGAAGGACACGCAGTTGGAAATGCATAAGTACAGCTTAATTTCTTTTTTGTTCGGCTTCCAGAGAATTCTCTCAAATTCACAACGTTGCCAATGAAAGATCAGAAAAATATTGAAAGATTAGTGAACATTGCTACCAGTCTACACTGGTTCGTGAACCGCGGTGTTTGAATCCATACGACCTCCTTTAGGTATACCGGAGCTTTTCTTGCACTAAAAGATACCAAGGCTGAAAATTTTAACACTAATTTCAAAGAATTTTGAGTTTTTCTTTTTCAATGATGACAACATGTGGCTGCACGTGGACAAGGGTATCTTAGGGATAAATTCTGTAGCATTTATACGACAATTTTGGTATTCTCGACGACAGAATATTTATTGAATTTCTTTGTATATAAAGAAGTTCGTTGGAGATGTAGATGTTAACGCTTTTAACGAAAGATTTAATTGGAGAAGTTACAAAAGATCAACAGTAGATCAAGGCACGAAGACCCGTTGAACGACGGTGGTAAAAGTGCAACAAAACAACATAACCAACCCTGGCCGAAGCACTTGCAGAATTTGTGGTGCAATTCAACAAATCACCCTGTGAATCGTGTACGCCTTTGCACAACTGCTAAATACACTAATTTCGCCGGTCATAAATTTACACGTTACAAAGCGTTGCACCCGATCCCGGGACTCAACCGGCTAGAAGACTAGGAGGTACCTAAAACTGGATCGTTGCACGTTTTAACGCGTGAGAAACCGAATAAACATCCCTTGCTATGCCTCACATGTAATTACAATTTTTCAGCTTATTACTATATTTCCAGTTTAGTGATACAAGATACCTATAAACAAGGGACTGTATACTTAGATTTTACTTTTTACTTAATTTTAGCAGGTGAAAGCCGAAATGTTGATTTGTTTTCAATCAATTACTTAGAATAGTTCCAAGTTTCCAGTCTTTTTTTTTTTTTTTTCATTACAGTATATATGAACATGCTAGGAAAAAATGCCATGAAATTCGGGACTGAAATGCGGGGTTCAAAAGCTTCGTTTAAACTTGATTATACAGTTGCGAGATGCCGTTATCCACTCATATGTTTTTTTATTCTTACTTTAGGTAATGCATACCAAATGAAAATGAGATTTGTAGATCATGTTTTTGATGACTTCATCATGGACCATTTCACTTTAAGGATTATTCTACCAGAAGGATCCAAGTATGTTTAATAAGTACTTCCTTGTGAAAGACAGTGTAATACAGTAGAAAAGTAAAATAGTCCAGACACACTATGCGACTGCAGTATGAAAAAGACCAGTAACAATGCTAAACTATTATATACTATTTGTTATATGTACTGTAATAAGTAATTATATACGAATTACATACTACTTAAGGAATATTCTACACGACGGATCGACGTAGTTTTAATGAGTACTTTCTTGTGAAAGACAGTGTTATAGTGAAAAGTGTAATGTATATAATTTACTTATGGTACAGGTAAAAAGGTAATATATAATAGATTAGTATTATTGATTCTGGCTAGACTGCAGACGCAAAATGAGTTTGGACGAATTATGCGATAAATTAAAGGACGGACTACTGTCAGCCTTATCGCGAGCTAGCTTAGTTGGCCAGTCCATAGTATTATATTTTTCGGCAAATTTCAAATTGGTGGCTATGTTACAACTTGTGAAAGTTTAGTTTCAGAAAGTAAGAGGTCAAAGAAGAATTTTCTTTACATCACTCCTGGCCAACAAAAACATGGCCGAATAGTGGATACTTGGAATATAGTTAACTTGTTTATTTAAAGTTTCATCATCATTCCTGATGATACAAGATAGTTGAAAACTGTAATAAACAAAGACGCTACCTTTATTAGGAGTATTCATTGTTTAATATATAATCAAAACACGGTAGTTCACGAAACTTTAAGATATGGTATTAAAGATCTTGTGTAAAGGAGGCGGAGCTTGAGTTATTAGTCGGGTCTCATTCGTGACAAAGGTGTAGTTGCTTGCTTCAAGTTACACTGTTACAGTTTTTTTGCTTTCTTCTGTTGCATGTCTTTGTACTGTACGCCCCAAGTGGATTGTTGGTCGAGACGCACTTTGATCAAGACGCATTAAAACAAATTATTTGTTTAGACATGTAATGCGTGTCCCTGTCTGTCTTTGTACGAGGCAAACGTGGAGACGTATAAAAAGACGAATTACAGTCTCAAGTTCGTTCTAACGCGTTGTGCGTCTGTAGTATGAAAATGCCCAATGTTATTGTACTCGCTATTGTCATTATCACGTGTTATTATCATTGTCGCTTGTATAATCACGATCGTGATCATCTTTATCATGTTTGTTGTCGTTCTTGTTCTTATATTTGTTGTAGTTCTTGTTGTCGTTTGAATAATGGTTATTATTAAAAAATTGAATTTCTTTAAAGGACAAATCTAGCTTGACCCAATTTTGAACGTTTTCGATACTGTTGAGTATGTGAAATCCGAATGTTGTTTGATATTACTTTTTCTTTATTTGGAGCTTTTTTATCAAACAGTTAATATGGTGACAGGTATGTACCGTGATTAGCGTGTGTATAAATCCACACGTAGAGTGAAAACGGACAGGGCTAGGCAGCATTAACATTTGCATTGTTTAAAATTACCTTTTCTTTATTTAGCCATTTTATTATCGACGTTACGTTCACGACTCCCATATTTTATTTCGATCACCGAGTCACATTTAAACCCTCCTGATAGTCCAGCAAATAACTTTCAACAAAACCATAATGGAGACAATACTGTAAGGAAACTTTAGTACTGACGTTTCGTTACTCAACCAGCAACATCTTCAGAGTGGATTCAGTTAATTGCAAGTTTTGGTTCTTTTATCCGATGTTTTCAGCGAGTTTGAGTGTCAACGCTGTCGAGCGTTGTATGTGGGTGAGAGAATTCTCGCCATTTACTTGCATGGATTTCAGACCATACGGGAATTTCAGCTTACAGTGGCAAGTCAATTTCAGTCACCGCATTATCTCGTGTTCTTTTTCCCAGAAACACTAGCCATGCTAAGTCCTTCAAAGGATTTAAATTTTATATTCTTCCTGGTCCAATTTTGAACATTGATTAGGGAGAGTTCACCTCCTAGCGAAATAAATTCACATCATATTTAATTCTGTTTTTGTAAATAATATTTAAGTAGAGATTTGCAAATAGTTATTCATGTACTCTTAAATGTGTTGCATGAATAGCGGCGAAACTTGAGTTCAATAAAATTTTTATGTGTTTTCCTCGTATATGTGAGCCACTAAATCTTTTGCTGGGCACTCGATTTTTTAAAAAGACTAGGTTTTTTTTGTTTGCAGTTCTAACAATAGTTTCTGATTTAATAGAGATCTGGATATGCAACTTCCTTATGAAGCCATTCAGGGACAAAATGAACTTCATTTTACTTATCTTGACACATTTGGAAGACCTGTGATTGTTTATCATAAAAATAATTTGGTTGAACAGCACATTCAAGAATTTGAAGTAAGATATTTATTCATGCCGTCGTTTCTGCGCAGTGCCAATCTAAAGCTAATTCTCATCATGCCAGAAAATAGTTTAAATGTGTCTTTGTTATAAATTGTTGTGGGAAGATTCATTCATTTCATACTTACTACTAGTCGTCGTTCGTCTGTCCGTCTATACATACTTTCGTCCGATCGTTCACTTGCTACATCATTTGTCCTTTGGTTCAGTGGTTTGAGAAAAAAAAATTGTTCTTTTACCTCATAAGAGCCATACACTACGAGAGGGGCTATATTTGAAGATTATGGTCGTTTTTAGCGTAGTAACATTGACAATTCAAGATACCAACATTTTAGAGATGTACATTGCTATTTTAACTCGCATTATCCAACACAGACCTGTCTAGGATCATATTGCAAGTCTACTGCAAGGTTATTCCACACACGTAGATGCCAATCGCCAAAAAAATCGAAAGTGTGAACAGCTCCCCTACTCACCAGGTAAAGGATCCAAACCTCATAAAACTGGTCCTTCGTATTTTAAGTATTTTATTTCATCGCAGTAAAGGTGCTTTGGTAACAATGGTTGATAAATGTTTCCATCCATGTGTCAATTTACGTTCAATAATTGTTCAGATAAATGAAATTAATCGTAGAACTAATTGCTGTATTTAGTGGAAGGCTCTAACGTTTGTGCGTCATCGTATTTATGTATATTTCTTATTTACATACTTCACGAACTGACCAAAGTAATGGTGTGTACTCAACGAACCCGAGCACTAGTGCTTTCTGGATTTTAAAACACTCGGCGATAGCCGAGTGTTCTTGATCCGATAAAGTACTTTGTGTGAGTTTGTAAAATAACTTCCAATACGAACAATTTTTTTACACATAGACAAAGTAAGTTTAAAATTTAAAACACCAAGCACGTTTTCGTCACAATTGAATACCCATCATAGTCGTGATCTTCTTTTCGTTTTCTCCATGATTTAGTTATGAGTTTTTGAAGTAGTATTCATAGTCTTACTGTTGCACAACAGTGAAGCCGCTGAAATATCACATACATAGTAAAAGTAAAGCAGATTGAAAGTTGGAGAAACTTGTGTAAATCAAACCGAAAGATAGGTTTGTGCTGTCTCTCGTCGCTTTTTAAAATGCATGTATTTTTGCTGTTTTAGCGACTGCATCGACGGTTGCCAGGGGCCGATCCAGGCTAAAATCTGACTGGAGCACTAGAGTACGCAAAGTTAGGGAGGTCCGGGAGCATGCTACCCCGGAAAATTTTGAGTTCCTAGAACCTCTAAAACACCATTTCCTGCATTTTTTACAGTGAATTACCTGTGCATGATTGAATTAAAATCAGAATACTTTTCAATAGAAAACTAGTCATTTTCCTGAATACATACTTCCCAAAGTACATATATGATGTAGGTACAATTTAGGGTAAGGCATCACTCTACAAACCAGTGCAACCAACATCCAATTCTTGCTGGCATTTACTGTATAAAACGTTTTATTGTACTTTATTACAAGCTCTAGGCGACCAAATTCGTGCACCTTTCAGTTTTTTCAAGAAGAGTTGTAACCACAGTAACTACAGCAATTAATGAGTATTACAACTCTCAATCTGTTCATAATGATTTTTAATGAGCATTGAGTTATCTAAATGAGATATAAGAATTCACTGCATCAGTGAAAAAGTAAAGTAAGTTGGATCAGAAAACCATAAATACATTGCCTGTATCTAGATCTCCATCCGTCCTCTACAGGCTTTTATGTATGCATGTACCTGTCGTGCTTACTTGCAAAGGTGGACAGTTTACAAATTAATTCAACTCATTGCTGAAAAATTAACCTAACATTGCCCTGATACAACATTTAAGAATACACCTTTGATTCTCGAAGAAGAGGTCCATGACAAACGTACAATGCAGGTAGTAACGGTCATCAGTCTGGTTTACCAGCAGCATAATAAAATCTTAGGTTAAGAAAGTCAATTCAAGATTATCTTGATCCATCGACATCAGCACAACAGAGTAGTTGGTAAGAGAAGTCAGTATTAGAATATCTTGGTGCACGAGCAGCATTACAATAAAGTAGTTGGCTCAGAAAATCAGTTCAAGGTCATTTTGGCCGATCACAGGTTGTAATATAATATTTGGTAAAGAAAATCATTTGAAGGTTAACTAGGTCCACCACTATTTTCCAACAACAAAATAGTGTAGTAAACCAATTAGATATGTCAAATTTACCACTTAATGCCCTTTATAAGAAAAAAATGAGAGCCGGCAACAATTTGATATAAAAGGCTTGCCTGCCGACGATAAGGATATTAATCGAGAGCCAGTAAAATTTACATAATTTTGAGAATATGTAAATTATATCATGGGTATAATTGCAGATCATAAATTTATAAAACTAATTCAAAGTGTTTACCTAGCTGGCAAGTGGTTTAAGCAGAGTAACTCTTGGCTCCTCGGAAACTGAAGCATTACAGACTGACATAGAAACCCCTGGTAATGACCACATTGTTTCCTAAGTGAAGACGATTCTTCTTCTACTTTTTGCGCAGAAGAAAAGCTCTCAACGAGTATATTTATCAGTTGCCGTTAAACGCTGGAAATCAGTACGAAGCGATGGACTTTCAGATGTACAGATCGGACGAACCATGTGAGAATACAGTCAAAAAATTGACAGAGAAAGCGACACGCTGTTGGGCATCGTGGTGTTAATGCCTCGCGTATTGCGCGTATCGCTTTACTGTTCACAACATCATTCTTAACCTGAACCTGGAGAGGTTCAACTTACTTTGCATAGTGGGGGGAAATCTGACCGGTGCGCACTGGTGCACTTTATCGTGTTTTGATTGGTCTGGCCTCTCTGACTGGTGAAAATTGTGCTAAAAATAGCAACAGCACTGGGTTATTTTTAGTCTGACTGGCGCGGATATACATAGTAAGCAGTGCAAACGGAGCGGAAGTGCTAATATGCAATGGGCAGCGACTGATGTTATATTGAAACAGTCTCGCGCGTCCGATTTTACTCGTGGAAATCTCACGCTTTCGATTCACTGACCTCCCACAAACATCACTTCGAATGACCTTGAACACTTCGAGAATTATTCTATCCAATTTATATTGTATTATAACTCATTGGTTTTTGGTGTAAATTAACATTCTTAACTATGAAAATCTGACTGGGGCAAATGCACCCTTTGCACCCGTCTGGACCCGCCCCTGGTTGTTGACTTCAGTTGCGCAATGCAGAATATAATAGAAGTACTGATTAATCTGCGGTGTCAAACATTGTCTTTCCGTTACTTTTTAGCTCAACTACACATTTAACAAGATTTTGCTACTTCAAGAGCCCTTGTTGCTTGTTGGTGCTTTGTACCTCCTGTTTCTTGCGGTCATCGTTTATGTCAGATTAGACTTCGCCATTACCAAGGTAAAGGTTAATATATTGTGCATACTATGACTGACCATCAACGTAAACCTTATTCAAAAATTGCGATTGATGTATAATTCTTTTACGTGCAAATCAGTTGACCTGTACGACCTCGTTATAATCACTTAAATTCTGAAGAATTTTGAGTGAAAATTGAGGCTGTATCGACCATTTAAATGCATCTAAAAATAAAAGAGCGGCAATTTTTGATTAAGTCTTAAAAGACTAGTGGGTAGTAGACCGGGATCACGATGCACATCGGTTTTTAACTACATTGATTTTTGTTGAAGCCTTGGTTGAAAACTGTCAGAGGAGTACTTTCGTCTTACATTTGTTATTCGAACGCCACAAATAAGCTATGCTATTTCAAATGAGTTTAGGGCATAAAAATAATCTTTTCTTTATAATGTTAATTTAGGATGCCGTTCAAGAAGCTCGTCTTCGTGCTGCTGGTCTAGTTGAAGAACTACTTGGACTACTAGAGCAGCGGAAACGCTTATACAGCTCTTACGACGATGCGGTGAACAAATTCAAGTCTAGTAAAGACATGTCAGCTTTTGTTAATGCACGCAAAAAAATTGATAGTGACTACCGTGCCGTCAGCCACAAGATCACCGAGTGTCAAACTGCATTGGCCAAAGATCAACCTGATAGCACTGATAAGGTTAGTTAACTTCCCAGCTAATTGGCAAATCTCTCATCGTGAGGTAAACTGGCGCAGGTGTCCGGATCTTTACGATTTACTAAGGTCTGTGGCTCGAAATACATTTTCAGAGCAAAAAGCTTAAAAAGAAAGTGCTTTTGAGTTTGAAGCCTACAAGCAAAACCCAACATTTCAGAATCATCCTCAGAAATGCATGAACAGAAATTGTTTTTCATGATAATCAAAAATCATGATTATCATAAAAAACAATTTCTGTTCAAAACCCAACATACACTAGCTAGATAGTTATGTGTTTATTTGTACGATGCCGTAACAAGTAAGAGTAAATGGTCTTCTGAATCATTGACATAATGCAGAGCTAACAAACTGAGCGGACACTGCAAGGCGTTCCTGGATGAAAACTAGTCTCTTGTCCTCCCAGCTGTGGATTCTGCAGTGTAGTGTAGGATCACCCGGAAAATTTTCGAGATAAGGTTTGCTTGTTCTTTTCCCGTTGTTAGGCTTCGCCAAAGCTATCATATGCTTAGGATGTGCAATACTATACCTTGAATTCAACGTAAGATTCAGATTAGGATTAAGGTTAGGATTAAAGTTAGGATTGGAGTTAATCCTTATCCCAATCCTGTCAAAGAGGACATGCTGAATTTTAATAACTTGAGCGCGAATAGTTCTCAAGCTCTCACGGTAAGTATCCGCGATCTTGGTATGGGCGTGAAAAACATTGTGTGGCCAGGTGCGTCCGCAGAACTGCACTTGTACCGGCAGTATAAAGTAATTTTCATCGGAAGTAAATGGAGTCGAGGTCTTTTCCGCCATCTTGCAGGGGGATGCAAAACCACTGGCGCGAGCGCGCGGTCAACGTTATTTATCCTTTGTAAAACTTGTGACAGTGCCTGTGTTGCTTTAAGAAAGTCTCTTCGCTTTTTATCGAAACGCGTTCCATTTGCCGTGGGACTTGAGAATATTTCAAAGCGAACGTTCCTTATTGATCGAGACGCTTTAAACCAGTCATTTCACTAAAATAAGACCCGAATTCAGCGATTCACAACTAGTGCGTGGTAATGAATTATGCGTACTTTGATGGCAACCGTTGAGTGGCTGAATTAGCCAGGGATGGGATGCAGGGTAATTTGTGACTAGTTTCCAAAATCTCTACGGGGTCCGGGGGCATGCTGTCCCGGAAAATATTGGAAATTTTTTTCCCAGTTAAGCTGTTTAAATAATTACAAATGTTTTATGCTGCATCATAATTTTATGTAGAGAGCCAGGGGGAGAGTAATAACTTATTACTCCATGGTTCTCTCCATAAAGTTATTAATTACATTACTATGTACAAATATGGTGTACACTTTTTCTATATAATATGAAAAACACATACAAAGATGATGAACAAAATATTACTCAAGTACCGGTATACTATAATGCTTTTAATGGCTTAAGAGGTCATAGGAAGGACAGTATGTCACTTACGATTCTCATACAGTCAGCCCTCACCTTATAACTATGTCCTATACGTGTGTACATACTTTAACAGGTTGGTGACTACCAACTAGAATTATTTTACTCTGGCTAATGTCAGATGATTGTACTCGTCAAGGGGAACCTCCAGTGGCACAAGGGTTAAACAATTGACTTTGCTCAAACTGAATATTTGACAATATAGTTTTTGTACAAAGGACAGGAACACCCCTTGAGTACATCAAGTGTCAAACAAACCAGCATCATGACTGTAAGATAAAACATGTCAGGAGGGTTACAACTCCCAATTATGTTGTTCCACCAGCAGAATTTCAGGATGGAAAGCTAGTAAGCTCTAAATCATCTTCAAGTGGTGGCATAGTGGCAGATAGGAAGGTTATTAAGGCAAAATTCATCTTGGTACAGGTGAAGAATGGCAGCTAGCAATCTTAAAAAGGGCAAAATCATTCAAGTCCATCTGTACAATGGCAGTTAGGAAGGTTAACAAGTTCGAAATCATCTCAGTCAAGCGGCAGATTGGCATGTAAGTTAGTAAATTAAAACTTGTCTTAGTCCAATCACAGAATGGCAGTTTTGATTGTTAATAAGTTCAAAATCATCTGAGTTCAGTAGCAGAATGGCAGGTAGCAATGTCAAAAAATTCAAAATCATCCCAGTCCTTCAGCAGGATTGCAGGTATGAAAGTTGATAGATTCAAAATCCTCTTAGTCCAGTAGCAAAATGTTGGGTATGAAAGTTAAGTGAGTAACTGCAAAATCATCTCAGACCAGAAGCAGAATGACAAGTATGAATGTTAAGTAGTTCAAAATTTTCTCAGTCCATCAGCAGAATAGCAGGTATGAATGTTAATTCATGTATGTATAGATGCAGTATCAATGTCCAGGTGCAGAATGCCAGTTAAAAATGTTAATAATTTCAAGATTATCGTAGTCGAAGAGACGAAGTGCAGACATAAATGCTAATTAGTTCAAAATCATCACAGTGTAACAGAACGGCAGGTATGAATATTAAAAAGTTCAAAATAATCTTAGTCCAGTAGTATCATGCAAAATTATCTTTGTCTAATGGCAGTCTCTCCGCACTCCATCCCAAAACAGACACGGTAAACAAAAAGTACCAACTAAATACCTCGAATACGCCAGCCAAGGGTAACGAACCAGCAATTCCTGCGTGAATTTTCGAAACTTTCCGCCGGTTTCACCCGATAAGGGAAGGTGAAACAATGCTTACACTCCTCGCCATTTCGTTTCAATAACTACACGATGCATGCGATGCTGCGGGTCTGCTTATACTTTCTGACTAGTTTGTGACAAGTGAACAGTAACTGAATTGAAATCGATCAGCCTATGAGAGCCGTTTGTGACTAGTGCAAACTAATTGCCTAGTTTCCACGCGAAACCACTAGTTTCCCTCACGAAATTCAAGGGCCTTTTCCCACGCGATGCAAGTTCTTTTCACGTTTTTGTATCGTCTACAAACCGAAAAAGGGCCCAAAAACCCGATACGATACCAGAAATGGGAATTAATGATAAAACACTGAAATTTATTGTAGGAAAAAAAAATTTTTTTAATTTTTTCCTACTATTTTTGACTAGCTTCTGGAAACTAGTTGCACTACTCTGAATCCACTCCTGTTAGCTGTGCCAAAACATGATTCGTTGTACATTTGGATACTGCATGCGATAACGACAAACGTTATTCTTCTGTATTATGTGAAGAGGTCTCATGTCGATAAACTTTCTTTTCATAAGTGACCAAAGGAGAAGAAATTGACTTTGGCGCAAGAAAGTGCAGAAATTTTTAAGCCTGCCCCGGATGTGTCGTGAAAATAATGCAACTTAGCGAACGGTAAAATCAACAAGTGTTCGTATTTTAAATCTTTGTTTGAAAAAAATCAACAAACTGAACTTTCTCCCACGAACGAAACCGGGTTACAACTGAAATTTCCGTACGCGTCAACTGAAACTGTCTATCATACAACAAAGCTAACGCCAGCCTGACTTCAGTAAACAAATTTCTTTTCCGAGATCAAACGTAACAATATAATCCATCAAGTCAATCTCAAATCTTAAAAACACCAAATAATCATGAAATAGGTTTTACATCTATTCGTAGGGGTTTCCGCGTACCAATACGTAAACAGCTTTAAGGCCCAGTTGAAACGTCGAACTTGTCATGTGCCGAATCAAATGCAAATCAGTTTGAACAAAGGATTTTGTTCATGAACATTAGGTTCAGCACATGAAAAGTTCGACGTTTGAACCGCGCCTTACTTTCCATATACAACTTAATAATTTACCGTCATCGATTTGAGACCAGTCTGAAACGTTGTCTACCCATGCGGAGTCCGGCTGCGAGTTCGGATCCGTCTTCATATTATTTGAGATAAGACTCCTCGGATATACATGATTACTTTTTGCGAAAACGTCTTTGCGCATTTAATTTATATGCACGAAATGCTTTAGCCAGGTATTCTACCTTCTCACTGGTATTTTTGAAACCCTGTATTGGTAGAAAGTCCTTGAGTGAGGTGAGTATCCAACGGAGAAGATATTCATTTCCAGCTATTCATCGCGCTGATTTCTATGGTACTCCGTCGCCGATAAGGAATGTTTACTTTGAATAAAGTCTCACGAGTACTGAAAAGCGTTCTTCCGAAAACCGAAGAGGTTTTCTTTAAACAACAGTAAGTTCGCCACGAGTTTTACAAAGAATAAGTGGCGCTGGCTGCGCGCTCGCCCCAATAGTTTTGCACCCCCTGCAAGATGGCGGAAAAAACCTTGACTCTACCTATTGCCAAAGATTAAAAGTACGTAAAAAAGTGACTCTTGGAGAGGCACTTTAAAGTATATCTATGGAGGTAACTCCGGCTCTGAAAGTATTTAACTGAGTTTAAGTTCAGTACTGTAAGTACTGTTTCTCTGTCTGAATAAACGTTTGCTATCTTATCCTTATTTGTCTATGCTTTTCTGCTTTAAGATCTTCGAACTTCAACGCAAGGAAAACGAGTTGAAGCGGTTGGTGGAAGATGCAATCCATTTGGCTCAGAAAGTGGTTGATGGAAAGATGAACAAGCAGACATATGTTGATAACTACGAGACTATCGCGGCTAAACGGGAGAAACTTGCCTTGGAAATCGAAAGCATCCAGGAAAGCCTTTAGGGGCTCTTCCCAAAAGGTCGCTCTAGGAAGCCATTGGACTAGGACGTTTCTTTGTAAACATTTGAGCCAGACTTCAAAGCTAAAATTTCAATAAAATACCAATGAGATGTCTTCATTTTTTTATTTTACGTTATTTTTCCGGGAAAGCATATTTTTTCTTTTGACCAATGCATGACAAAATGAGAAAACCTTGGTGTTATTCTTATCATTGAGTAACTTAAACGGTTTTGAGGGGGAAATTGTCCAAGGAATGAGAGTAGGTGTTTATTAAATAACAGAGAGAATTTGGTCGGTTTACCATTTGTTTAGCTTTTGTTGGGAACGTAGAAAAGTCCATACAAAATTTCTCACTTTTGCTCACCCAGTGACGATAATTTCGACCAGCTACCTTACTATTATGGTGAATGTAGCTAACCTAAAATGGCTGGATAAATCGTCCAGAAACGTAATGACAAATCCTTCATTTGACAATCTTTACATAATCATTCTGATTATCGTATTGAAAAATGTTAGTTTTAAGTGGATGACATGTCCAACAGTTTAAGTGATTTAAATGCGAGTGGGTTATGGTTTAAATGTGAGCAAATGACTGGGAGTTAGCATTCCAGATATGAAAATCGAGTTCAACGTTTTACGCTAGTTGGACCTCTGATTGATTATTTACTCTGTGGCGGTGTCGCGAGACGGACGTGTGTTTTAAACGTGTAAAAATCATGGCGTCGAAATTTCTTTTTCTTTCTAAATCTTTGCTTATTCTATAAATATCAATATTACCTGACGATAAAAGATCTGGTTTACTGTAAGTGAAACTGAAAGAATGAACAGGAAGGTTAATCAGTGTTTATTATTTGGGCTTGAGTTGTGACGATGGCTTAATTAAGTTACAACAACGTCTTAAATTTTTATTTTCGTCTTTCGTTCTGGTTTTTTGAGATTTTTTTTTGGTTTGTTTGTTTTTATGACAGGATTTTTTGTAAACTGGAGAGAACTGAATTTTGGCTGTTTCCAATTGCTCTTGTTGCCATAAAAACACGGAAAGCCCTAATATTACCATATCATCTTGACACCCATTGTCGCTTTCCATCTCTACCAGCTTTGGACATTATTATAACCATTTCGGGTTATGCTTAAGTGAAGAATGAGATGCCAAAAACTTGAAAACCTGTGTTCAGCCACGTTAAGTCGTTTTAACTCCTGCCTGGATAGGTTTTGTACCATTTTACTCTGGCTGACGCCAGATGACATCATTAGCCAAATAGAGATTTTGAGGATACACTAAAATGTGAGATCTCGTTGGAGTATTGGGGGATTCGCATCGGACCTGCCTGACCACAGCTCCAGAAGTTGCTACAATGGCGCGGTGTATATATACTGTGTCAAACTTGTATTTGTGCGAATACGTTTAGCTGTTTGAAACTAGGGTTTATTGCCGTAGGTTGAGTAAACATGACGTGCTCACGGTGATCAACATCTCCATTGCAAGTGTCAAAAAGCTAAATGAAGCCATAATTGTTAAAATCATACTCATCGACCCTTTGCTTTGTGTACAAACCATATTTCAAACAAGGGACGTCGAAGGCATTCTACATGTATAACGTCCACTTACTGTCGACAAACGCGCAGTTATTGAACCATGAGTAACTAGTGAGAAAAAAGTCTTGGTGCTTTAGGGATGTTTAACAAAAGTAACCAACATTGCCTTAGTGAAATGATAGACATGAGTGAACAATATTGTAGAGAGAAAATTGATTCATTAAGTGACTGTAAAACCTAAGGAGATGGACTTCTATTGTTCAAGGTAACTTTTAGAATGCTATGTGGAAATCATTTTTAAATTTACTTGCCGATATTAAAATGATACGTGTAAATGAAAAGAGTGAGTTGAAATCATGTAATACTGTGGATTACGGAAATGTCATGCTACAATACTGTGTACCACTGTTGCGGAAAATGGCAAAAGATATTGAGGAAAACCCTGGCTCTGCTGTAGATGATTTAGATTATCTCTCATAGGCGGCATGTGTTGAATTTAGCCATGAAGAGTTAAAAGATCAGAGAAAATGCTGGTAAACAACGCGTGTGTCGCTGTCATGATGGGCGGTAGTACAGGACCAATTAAAAGACATTTTCAACTTTTTTTCTCTCTAATAACCCTTGTGGCATTCCACACTCTGGCAGGAAATGTGTCTTAGTGCAACACTTCACTGTCGAATTAGAGTTTTACACCTGTTTTGCAGCAGGCACTCAAGCGTGCAGAAAGAATGAAAGACATTACACAAGTTGAGTAAAAGTGGAGCTATACGATGTAACGGTAAATGAAACCTGTCTCTCGACGCATTGAGGGATAGATTTCACAAAGCATCGCCTGACCTGATCATTGAAACTTGCATCGAAAAGGCTAGGCAAAAGATTTTGCACTAGTTCTTCCAAACATGGTAAAGAGCTCGAAACGTTTGAACTACAGATGTTATGGCTGGATCCTATGAGGCAATGACTGTTTTATCCAGAGGTGTGTCACGGTGCAATGTCAGTAAAACGAGTTCGCCATCGTTACGTCTAGTTAAACCTTTCCCACTTTTGGAAAAAGCTGTCTCGTAATTTGACAATCATCCTCAGGGAAAACATGAACAGAATATTTCATGAATTGATCTACACTCCAAAAGTCAACTAGCAAAGTTGACTACAGCGGTCAATTTATGAAATATTCTGTTCACGTTACCCTGAGTGTGAATGATTCTTAAAATAGAGTCGAAACACTTAACATCCTCGCTGACTGATTTTGAGCTTTAAGTTGTGGCGAGAATCTCTCGTGCACTTAAATTGGATAAAATGAGCGTACTGTTCCCAGTTGATTCGATAGCTCAACTGGTAGAGCAGCGGTCCGGTAACCTGAAGATGGGAGTTCGAATCCCACTCTAGTTAACTCTTCTAGTTGACTTTAGCAGTGTAGGTTAATTGATGAAATATTCTGTCTCGTAATGAAAACCGATTCAGGCTCGTATATGCATCGAAGTATGAAGTGTCATTCTTGTCAAAATTAAACTTCAAATTTTGTCCTGAAACCAGTTTGAATTGTGAAATGCAAGCGTGAATTGCATGTAAAACACTATACCATGCAAGGTGGGAATGTGGAACACTAAATTACTCAAGGTGGAATCGTAGAACACTGAATTATACAAGCTTAAATTGTGAAACATTAAGTTGTGCAAGCAGGATTTTGTGTTTACTTTTCTGCTATGGAGGGCAGAACCGGGGCAATAAAAGTTGAGGCCAAGGGAGCCCTAACTTTACAGCGCTAGTTAACCTTGTTCAGGCAAACTGAATTTTTGTTTTCGGGTACAAATAGAGCGAGCCATATCTAGTTGGTAATTCGCCTGGGGCAAATTCTGTTGTAGGCGCCTCTTCAGCCCTCTCTAATGCACCCCAAGCTCCTCATATTATAGTAATTATATACCGTTACTACCGATACACAGCTACACGAGATACTTCAGTAGAAACAAGCGTATTTTGTGCTTTTTGTTTTTTATTACTTAAAACGTACTTGAAAATTTGAAACAGGCATTCCCGAGCTTTGACAGTTTGAATCTAGAAAAAAAGATGAAAAAAGTCGAATCTTTGTTTCTGAAAATATTGCCCCATAAAATTTTGCGCCCGGTCCAAGCGCCCCAGTGGCCCCCTCTAGGTATGGCACTGTTAATAGCAATCCTGTTGCAAACACTGCTGGACTGACAGGCGTAAGCTAACTCCGTGGAGGAAGTGTTGCGGTTGCTGTTACGATTACAATGGCAGAAACGTTATCTGCTGTTTCTCGTTCAAGTACAAGATGAACTTCGGACAGATGTTTAGCTAACTCTCACTCTCTCTTCGGTAGCTATTCGAACAATGGAAGATTAACAATGGAAAAACAGTTGGTGAGATTAAATTTTTCGCTAAATTTTAAGCCAGGGACCCCTCTTTTGAGCTGTTAAAAATCTCATAGCTCTTTAAAATTAATTTCACGATAATGCATGCGATTACTCAGCAGAGAACTTTCATTCGGTTGCTCTATAAAGTACAATGCCACAACCTGATTACAAATACAAAGGTTTTGTATTTTACCATATGTTAAGGACACATCAGAGCCAATTTAGCGTATTTTAAATGGCTGCGGCATAAAAGTTGCGTTCAAACCATATCAAACTATTGGTAATTTATTTCATAAACCTAAAGATCCCGTTCCTAAAGACCAGATTTGTGAAACAGTTTATTCAATTCCGTACGGAGATTGTGAGAAAAGTTATATTGGTGAGACGAAAAGCAGGTTTGCCACGAGGATGAAAGAACATTTTATAGCTGTGAAGAAAAAGCAGCCAGAAAAATCAGCCCTGGCAGAACACTGTTTACGTTCCGATCATTGCATTTCTTGGGAATCGGCAAAAATCTTACGTAGGAGTGACAATTGGAGTAACAGACAAATATTAGAAGGTTGGGAAATCAATGTATGCAATAATCCAATTAACCGTGACGATGGTATTCATTTACCGTCTGAATATCTCAGTTTAACGCTAAAAGACAAAAAGTAATTTTATACTTTTCGTTTGAATACTTACGTTTAGCGTTAAATTAATGGATTCAATTTGCATTATTACTTAGTTAAATATGCCTCGGTAAAATTACAGTCACTTCCCCTGAAGGCTAGTGTGTTCGCCTAAACGTTGGGGTTTTCTACTGTAAATATACTTATTTTTTAACCAGAGTAACTTTGCTTTCCATCCTGTGTACCCACCTGGTTACAAGCCTACTTTTAATGAGACCTGTTTTGTTGTCTTTAAACCATTATTTAGAATTGCTGACATCTCATGTGGATGCTTCTAAAACGGGTGTTATAAACTACATTGCCAATGCCGGTGAAAATAATAAGACCAACTGTAAATTTAACACACCCATCGTTCATCTTTCATACTAGTACTGTTCCATAATTGGCGACTGTCTCTGTCGCGAAATTACTTATTAACGCGACTTGCTTGCGCGGAAACCAACATAGCCATCTCAAAACCTATCTTGCCTCTTAGTTTGAGTCCCCCCTTTTCCCAAATGCTGGGTTCGTCACTGCTGCAACCTTTTCGAGCGCAAAATTGTTATCTGCAAGATGCACGGCTAGGAAAAATAACGTAGGTAAAATAGGGGAATTTGTAATTTAGTGTTTTACAATTTACGCTTGTGTAATTCGGTATTTCACAATTCACGGTTGCATAATGTGATGTTCTACAATTCAAAGTTGCTTACCTTATTTACTCGATTAAGCGCCTCCCTCGATTTAGCGCCGCCCCCGATTGAGCGCCGCGTATGAGAGCAAAACTATTAGATAGCACTGCCCTCGAATAAGCGCCGCATCCATTCACAATAGTGCGACGCTTAATCGAAGCTCCATCAGACTGAATTGTTCGAGGAGTTAAACTAAAAATCAGGTACGGTACTACTCATTCTAAATCAGCCTCCCACATTTATTCTCCTGCATTGGAATGTTTTTTCAGTAGTTAACATTTGCTTGTCATCGTTTATAAATGTTATGATTTTTTACAGAGCGCCGCCCTCAAACCGGCGTTTGAGTGCGGTGCTCAAACCAAATAGGGCCGCTCCCGAATAAGCGCTGCATCCGAAACACAAAATTTAAAGAGCGCCGCGGCGCTTAATCGACTAAATACGGTAATTTAGAGTTCCAAAATTTACAGTACGTTGCATTATTTAGTGTACCACACTTCACGGTTTCATAATTTAGTGTTTTACAATTCAGGATGGCACAATTTGATGTTTCACATATCAAGGTTGAACAATTTAGTGTTCCACCATTCAAGCTTCTACAATTTAGTGTTTCACTATTCATGCTTGCATTTCACAATTCAAGCTGGTTCGAAGACATAATTTAGAGTTTAATTTTGACGGGAATAACACTTCATGTCGAAGGGTGTTATACGTTGCAATCTGTCCATAGAATTTGGATCAAAATGTGAGGACATCTTTTGGCAGTCAGGTTCAGTCCCTAACCTCGTCCCTAGGACCAAGGTGGTAGCAGATGGCCCTGGGGACGAGGTTTCGATCCCATGGGGTTAGTCTGAAATCTATTTCACATTGCAATTTGTGAAATTGACGTGCACATCACCCCTTAGGACACTGAACTGAACATCCAAAAAGAACCCCATGTGCAGTATTTTGGGCTTCACTTTTTGCTTGAGTCAACTTTCCAGTTACAATAGATAGAGTTCAGTAGAGCAAAATCAAAGAGTCCATTTTGGTAGTTGATCAGTGAGATCATCTGAATCAGTCATAGAGAGTTTACGAGCGCTCCAGCATCGACGCCTGTTAATAGGATTCTTTAAATGTTACGGTGGTGAATTATCAAGCCATCAGTGCTAAACTTGGGTTGTTCGTTTTCTTTCTATTAAACGCTTCCGCCAATATCTAGTTGGTACATTAACGATTTTCATTAAATACACCTAAAGCTCTTCCTGCACACCCAAGGGCCGAGGGAAGGGGGGCTTAAGGGGTTTAAGCCCCATCCTTAGCAGTCCCAAAATGACTTCCACTTGCGTCCACGAAAAAAAAATAATAAAAAATGTGACGTAAATTGAAAACAAAATTCGTACAAGGGTACGATGGCTCTAAAAGACGACTGTGAAATGCTCTAATTTCTCCGTCACCGTTACTAGTGAGCTGTTTATAAAGACTGTCAACTCATAATGCTGGACCTGGCGTGATAATGACTCTAAAATATAAAATATTCCTGGAGGAACATGCCTCCAGAGATCTCGAAAGGAAGGTGATTTAATATTCTAGCTCCCCCGAAACAAAAATCCTGGGGAAGCCGTTGCTAAATAATGACGACCAATGGCGGTTCCAAGTCTCTCAATTTGGGTAAGGGGAGTTAAAGGCAAGCTAAATTTAGGAATCCGAAACTTCGTCGCGCAAAAACGCAGCGAAGCTGTTGTAAAAACGATGTTGATCAGCAGAACAAATAACACAAAGTCAGTGTTCGCATTTTTCTTAATATTAATCATATGCCTGCAACCGTTTTGTTTTCTTCGTAGAATTTTTGACCTGAATTCTTCATGAATTAACTCCGAGATTAACTACTTACAGAACTTTATAAACTGTTCATCCTTTCTGGACAGCTGATATGCACATATTGTTTTGGCCGAATGGACTTCGGTGCGAGGTGCGTCCAGACTTGGGGAAAATGTTTTTTCGCTGGCCTCATACTGATATTTCGTCAAATATCTGAATTGAAACCTTAGATTAAAAACTGATCAAGGGTAAGGGTTAGGGTTAGAGATGGGATTTGGGGTTAGGGTTAGAGTTTGGCAAAGGATTAGCATCAGTAAAATTGTGAAGTCATCGCTTGATGTCATCCTGAGTCCAGCGAAAATAAAATAACATCTTCCAGAGATTAGAGGTAATACTAGTGACCCATAAAACTCAGTGGGTATAATTGCAGTGAACTTCATTCATGGGAACACTTCAATTATCATAGCGGTGGCTCCATTTCCGGTATTGCAAAGAAAAATTTTTAATATATGATATTCAATATTAATTTTAAAAACGTCGGCCCGATATGTCACTAGTAGAAAGCTCCAGGTCTCACCTTTGTTAAAAAAGTTGTAAATATACCGTATTTACTCGAACAAATGCCGTGGTGTTTATTGAATTTTTTGCGCTTCGGCTGCGGTGTTTATTCGAGGGTGGCGTTTATTCGAGGGCGGCATTTATTGCTAATCTTTGAACTCGACTAATTAAACCAAATTTAATACTAAAACCCAAAAACTAAAACTAAAACCCCAAGAACATAATTGATGTCTCTTCTGAAATGTTCACGGTTTTATGTGGTAAGTAAGTTTCTGGTGACTAGCGCGCTACTGTCACTTTTCTTATTCTATCTCAATGTCACTGTCCCCTTCATGGTCCGAGTCCAACAACTGAATGGTAGGGTATGCCTCCTCGACATCGGAAGACGTGTATTCTTTGGTGTCGAAAGGATTCGTTTCTGGCTCATCGAGAATATCCAATTGTGACTTGAGGCTTGCTCGTCCGGTGCTACACGGCTGTCCTTCCTTGAAACAGTGAATCGAATCATCCTTTTAGCCGTTCACTGGAAGATTCAATGCACAACTTGTGAACGAGTTCTCGATGACATCTGTCGACAAATCAGCCCAGGAATCCAGAATCCACTGCAAAATGGTTTTTCTTCGTGGCGCTTTCAAATTTCCAGCTGCCGTTTCTTCGTGAATGCCGACTGTCACCAGCCATTCATCGTACTTTTCGGTGCACAATGACTTGAATGGCTTGTTCCAACTTACGTCTGGCGCCTGTATCTATTTGGTGCAACCTCCTGGAACAATCACACGATCGATTTTCTTGGATTTCAGAGAGTCGGTGACACTGTCCTCGATGTGGCACTCGAAGGAATCACAAGCTAACAGCCTTCGGTTTAAAGAAAACGCTCCTAGAACAGAGTTGATCCAGGTATGAGTTAATTCAGTGTCCATCCATCCATTCACTTAAGTTGCCACGACCGCTCTACGTTTGAACTCTTCGTTTAACGCTGCGACTTCTCGTTTTGCTCCTTTAAAGACCACCATAGGTTTAAGTTTGTCCCATCGGCCTTGGCACCTAAGCAGACTGATACTCTAGCCTTTTCATGACCAGTCGTCTTCAGTGTAATACCACCATTCGATAGAATGCTTCAATTAAACGCCGCATCGATGAGAATAAATGCAGCGTTTATTTGAATTCGGCGTTTATTCGAGGGCGGCGTTTAATAATATTTTTGTTTGTATTTGCGGCGTTTATTCGAGGGTGGTGTTTATTCAAGGGCGTGGTTTAATCGAGTAAATACGGTAATACTGCCACACTGTCACGAAGAATTTGTGCAATTCCGCGAGATTTTTTTCAGTTTAAACGTAAACTCAAAAGTCTTGCATAAAACAGTGCCACGTTTAGGGTTAGGGACTGGAGTTACAATTGGGTTTGGATAGTAACATTGTATACAGCATTTCTCACACTCCATCTGCAAGTTACACACACTTCCATAATAAACATGAACGGGGAATGAGCTAGAGACATTTAGTGTTTGACAAGGGGATGAAAAAAGATTTCAGCTCAACCTTCCCCTCAAGAAAATAATGAATTTTGTCGGAAATACTTTCCACATACAGATGTAGTTTTAAAACTTTTAATAAATCTTTGTTCGATATACAGTCGCATCAGTCTGTGTGAACTGACTTCGATGGTTCGATGAACTTGGGGATAACAAAGAACATAGGGGAACAAGAGACGACAAACCTTTGCTCGATTTGCATTTCACTATCCCCCGGTACACATGTAGTGCACTGAATGACGGGGTTTTTCAGGATTGAACAGTATTGCTTTCGAAGAAGGGAATGGTGTGGTGAAAGTTAACATGTAAAAGTAGTTTGAACAATTTTTTTGACCAGTGAAACATGCCTGAAATATGCCACGATAACTCTGAAAATATTTACTCCGATGGCTACTGTGGTAGGTCTGGTATTTGTTGTTTGTATTTGATCATCTTACGATTAAATTACATATTTAGTTTAACCAATGGATTTGGAGAATTTTAATTAGAGATTCAGGGGAAGATAGTGCGTTTATTATTTTTTTTATTGATTTTTCTTTGCAAGAATAGTCTTGCATGTTTGGGAGACAGTTTTATACTTAGTTTGTTTATTTGTATTGTGGTCCTTTTTTGTGACCTCATTATCCAAGATAAATTTATTCAGTAGTTGTTTTACTGAACTGATAACTTACTGTCAATTTTAAGTTAACTAATGTGTTAATAGAGTAGATAAAATTAAAGTAACTGCATTGTCATTTACTTACAGTCACAGGCTATGGTTTAAGAAAATGATTGGTATAAACAAAATCAGCATTTTATCATCCCTTTGTTTCTCATAAAGTGACATTGAAAGACAGGATTGGGGAAATTCTATAGTTTATGCACCTACACCTGCAAACCTGAATTTGAACCTAAACCATAACTGTAATGCTGACCCATAATGCTGATCTTAATCCTGTTGATGACCCCAAACCCTAATGTGGATGCAGTACTGCAGATTGTGAAATACTCTGAGGTATTCAGTAGGAGTTGATTTATGGCAGTTTTGTTTTAGCAAATTTATTGTAAAATTATTAAAATTTATTTAGAAAATATATTAGAAATGTCACAGATTTTCAAAGTTGAGTCTAAGTTTCAGGAGTCATTTGGGGTTACCCACTCCAGCCAAGTCAAGTAATTTTTTGCAAAGGATTCAAGTTGAATCAGTTTGCCAAAAATTTTGATTTAAGTTGACCTGAGTCTGAGTCAATGACTAAAGTCATTTAATTGCTGTTTTTTTAATGTTTCAAAAAGCATTTATTTATCTTGTAATTAAAATTGTACAAATGTGATTGATCATGGATTCATGACAAAGACTTCAAAAATTTTTACTTTCTAGTATCTAACTGACAATGACTATTTACCACATTTTAATGTATTAAAGTTACAGAATATTGATTTCAGGTCAATTTAAACATTCTATGACTGAGGTTTACTTAAAATATATTGTGAATTTTTACTTTTTTGGACTTCATCATTCACCTGTGAAGACTTTAACCCATTAAGGGGCAAGTGTGCACTTTATAATTTTATTCTGGCTAATCCCAAATGATTTTACTTGTTAATGGGATAAGCCCTGCCCCTTACAGGTATGAGTTAAACTACTATAATTGAAGCCATGTCTTAACTAAATAGGAGGTGATGAAGGGCCCCTGAAGAAAAAACTCCTGAAAAAACCCAATATTATCCATTATGCCATTGCTCATTAAACTATTCAAACTCTTCTGTGTTCTTTTTTTCAGTCCTTTGAAAGCTGTGGTGTAATTATATTTTCTTTTGTATCTCTGATCTTTTTTGAAAACACAATATCCAGTACTTAAAATCTTATCTGCTTTGATATATTTTCAAACATTTCTGTTTTCATTAGCCATCCATATATACATTTAATGAAGTGGAATCTTTAAAGGTTTTCACTCTGAACAGCATTTTCAAAAACTACAGTTTTTGCAAAACAATGGTTTTGTGACATAGTATATGAGGACATTCATATTGTCTTGAAATGTTTGTGAATGCAAATGAAAACAAACACATGTGGATGGGGCTTCATTTCCAAATGTGTACATTTGTTCAGTCTATTGTACATGATGTATTTACAGTATGTGTACTGTAAACAAGATAATTTTTATTATTGATTACACATTTCTCTAATGATTCTTCCACTTTTGAAAAGCTCATTATGATATTATATTGAGCAACTGGATCATTTCTGAAATGTTTGTATGTTGTGCATTCAAAACAAGATTACTGTTAGATAGTTTTACTATAAATGTGGTGTGACCTCACGCGAACCGTGTTTATCAATTGCTTAAACAAAATGTTTGCCTTCTAAGAGATAATGTCCTGCTATAGACAGTTTAAGAACTGCACTAAACTTGTAATGTTTGGACTCCAGAGCTTTAAAAGAATGTTTGAGATCCTAATAAAACTGTTCTAATAATACTTTTATGTTACACAGACCTGTAAGGACTTTTTTTGAAGATAAAATATTTTATTACTGTCACTCTCAGGATGCCAGCCATATCCCAATATTAGGGGCATGCTTCTTTTGAGAAATTTTAATTTACTGTAAAAACTATTGGTAAATATATTTTATGGATATAATAATTGAAAGGGTGTGGTAAAATGTTTTGCCCATCAATTTGAGATGCCTTTGTTACAAATTGATTCATGATAACATTTTAATACAATCCCTAACTATGTAACTGAATATTCTCCTGCAACTGGGAGAATTTGGTTGCAAATCTTGGAAATTGCAAAATGTTTTTGTGATGGATGTTTAAAGGTTTGACTCAAAGCATGGTGTATTGTTTATATACAGTATGGTAGTGTTTCAGTATAACTATGTTGTACTATAAGGAGTTGCATTATGACATTGTGATCTACAGTACATGTATATTGTTGTAAAGAGTTGTCTTGATATTTTATAGGAAAAAGGAAAACATATACATACCCATTAAAACATGTGGAGTATGACTTTTATAATAAGGTACAATTTTATTTATAGTCATTGTTGTTTATTGTTTTGGCTTATTTTTAACCCATTAAAGGGAAAGGGCACACTATAATTTTACTCTCGCTAATGCCAGATGACTTTACTCATCAAGGGCATGAGTTATTGAATAGATTGGGTCAGTAATCATGTTTTTAAACATACATATGTTGTATATATACACTGTGTACATGCAAAACAGTATACTTGTACAGCTATTATTGAAAGCTTTATAAACTAAAATAATTATAACACTGTATTTCCTCTAGTAAGCTTATTGATTTTAAATTATGAAATGGGAGGGCTTGTTAGAGGGAGGGAGCTTATAGTAATAGAGGGAGGTGGCATTTTTAATTTTCCAAGTTAAGGAGAAAAAAAACAAACAAAAAAAACAATACAAAACCTAAAACCAACTGTAACTGATTTTCTATCAATGGAGTTATTATACAGTAGACAAAAATACAACATTTTCACTTAAGCAAATATATTATATATGTGTATAACAATACTTACAAGTACTGAATCTGCACCAAAATGAGCAAGTATAATAAAACAATACAAACTTACCTGTACATATATGTGTATCACAACAAGCAAACAAGATTTAAACATATTTACCCAAAAGATTTACTATAGAAAGGATGAATTAAAGTAAATTATTTTAATAGAGAGAGGGGCCTATCTTTATTTTTCATCTAATGGGAGGGGGCTTATTAGAAGGGAACTTAATAGAGGGAGAAGGCTTATTTTTATTTTTCACTTAATTTGAGGGGGCTAATAAAAGGAGAAGGTTTAATGGGGGGAGGGGTCTTAATAAATCAAAGTAATAACTTCAACATCTTAGATTCTTTGTTACATTTCATTTCTTAGAATCATACTATAAATTATATTAAAATTTTTTACTTGAAGAAAAGAGTGGTTCTGTGCAGCATTTTGCATCTTGTCAATTTCACATGAAAGCTGTTTTGGCCCCAGTCTCTTCATATCCTCGCACAACTATGTGAACACAAAAGTTATTTATACAGGTGTAGTTTCATATAAACCTTTTCAAATACAAGTCAACTTTTTGAAATGTAAAATTCAAGATGACACATTTGGATTTTGAAAAAACAAAATACTTGAATTTTAAAAAACAAACTAAACATTTAGTTACTTCAGATTATTACTGTGTTCTATTATAAGATGTCTGTGTACTGATGCTGCATTGTAGTTGTGTTGTCTATTTAAGATCCACTGATCAGAAATATTAAATTTTCATGTTGGTTTCCTCTGGCACTGCAGTGCAGCAGTGCTTTGCTATGTCTGCTAGCCAAAACAGCTAATGAAAGCTGGAATCTAGCCAAGAACAAATTTTTATGAGACTTTTGCTGGTTGGCAACCGTTAGTCTCCAGCCCTGATGCAAAAACAAGTACCTCAAATCTTAAACACGCTAAATGGAAACAAGAGGAACGTCAACAAAAAAAAGTTGGGGGGGGCAATTACCCCCCTGCACCCAAGATCCGCGTTTCCTGAATGTGCATGCTTCTCAAGATTTAAATTCATAAACGTTTCTGAACTCCTGAATGAACAGCGATCTGAAGGTTATGGGTCCAACTCCCATCCTGTGCTGTGAAATGTTTCTGAGCTTAGAGCTTGATGAGCAAGTGCAGTCCAGATTTCCACACACTAAGCAACCTTATAAAAGTAAAAGATAAAGCATATTCCGAAAAATATCATCTTGTAAACTCAAGATTCGAGTTATAACTCGAATCTTGAGTTTACAAGATGAAGCATATAAGTTATAACTCGAATCTTGAGTTTACAAGATGACATTATTTTTCGGAATATATTTTATCTTTTACTTTTTAAAGTTGTCGGCTGGTCGTGGATTTTAAGCAACCTTATCCTGTACAACACTAAACTAAAGTTGGGCGGTATGGCAATTTCAATACCAGTATTCGATACTCCAAAAATATCGCAGTATACCGGTAGAGGAATTTCTAGTCATTGTGTAATCTAAAGTTAACTCTCCATAACTCGCTCCTTAAAGGAAAAATGGAAAAAAGATTTGTATTATTGGGAGTTGTTTTATTGAATGTCATTAAATAACCTAAAATTGCAGGGATAAAACTGAGATTTACCTCGAGCGAGCTTTAGCAGAAAATATTGCCCGTGTCAGGCTGTTACACGGGAAATTTCGTGAAGTTTTAAAAACGCAAGTGAGATTGAACCTTAATTTTATGAGAATCTATACAACTGTAGTCATGTACGTGCAGATGACGAAATTGTTGAAATGAAATCCTACGCATTAATTAAACTGTCGAATCGCGCACTCATTAGCTGGGTTGCGAATTTTGGCTGACGGCTCTCTCCTTCATGAGTAAAAGTAAGTACAATGTTTCTTAAAAGTTAAAAATCTACCAATTATGATATTATTTCTTGCACACGGTGCTATCAACGAAAAAAGTGGCGAACGCTATTCATTGCGAGGTAACGGCGATCTGTTTTGTCTAATAAAAGTGGTCGTTTTGTCACCGAGCTGCTAATTGTAAGTGTATCTTCTTGTCATAAAACTAAACTTGTTCTGAATTTTTCTGGAACTCGCCTAATTTTTGACATTTGATCGGGGGTGCAACTAGAGGAGGATTGGGAGTTCGTGACTCCTGCCCTTATTATGGGAGGTCATATATGTGCCCTGTTAGTGACAGTCTTTTTGACCTTTCCCTAGGTCACCTAGATCTGCTTCACTTGAAATGATCAAAGTCGCCTGGACGGTACCTTAATATTACCACCTGACCCTTGCCCTCTGAAATTCTTGGTTGCGTCCCTGATTACACGAATTTCGATCAGATTTTACCGTGCGAGAACACTGAAAGCTTGGTGGGAGATATCCGTCATTTCTACTTTGTGTATTCTGTAGTATACCTGTAGGATCTAGATATGTGAAGCCAAAGCAGCCCTGCTACAGCACACATCTCACACCAAACAAAGGCGACCGTTTCCCGTTCTATTCGTATTTCGATCTTGTGCCCAAATGTCTGACAGAGACCGACGTTTTGAATGTTGTAAAACCTGGTTCCCATATAATTGTTAGGATCGAACGATCGCTCCAAAAATAACCTTAGCGATTACAGCGATCGTACAGAAACCATGTTAACCGTGATCCATGGTATTTCATCGAATATGGCGATCACGATTGCTGAGGTAGAAAATTTTCTGTCCCGGCGATCACGATTGCTAGAAATGCTAAGAGCACGCTGATGTTATTTCTTTGATCGATGGCAGCGATTATATGGAAACCAGGCTTTAACTCGACGCTTTTGCATTTGCAGGATAATGCAGCCATTTTGTAGATTGAAAATTTGAAGAAACATAATCTTTTCGCTACCGATAAATAGGAATATGCACGAGTTTGATCATATGGTCTTTTTATGCACCCGTTTGGCAGCTGGTCAAAAGGCAAACAAAGCCCAACGAAGTCAAAGTTGGCAATTCGGTTTTGGAAGAGAGTTTTTTGGTACTTTTCCGGGAATTTGTTTGATTCTGTTGTTTTTGTTTTGTTTTGTTTAGTTTTTTACGTTTTACTGCTCCAATTGGACCTAATCCGACACTTGTGTCGCAGCGTGGTTAGTTGCACTGATAGATCGACGTTGGGAGCGTATGGGCGAGCGAGAGCGCGATGGCGCACGTCTCGCTCATTGATCGCACTGCACACACATTGGATTCGTTTTAGATTTAGCAAATTTTCTTGCTGATTAAATCTTGAAAAACTGTGGTAATACCAGTTTATCGTAGTGGTATATGTATACCATAACAACAGTATACTGATATAGCTCTATGGTTAGAGCATCTCACTAGAGATCGTAAGGTTATTAATAGGTTTGATTCACGTCAGCGGCTCCGAAACGTTTCTGAGTTTAGAATTTGGAAAACATGTGCATGTGAGATCTCAAATCTTCACAAATCATCAAAGATGGTGAGAAGTTTTGAATATCGTTATCTGCAATTGTGGTACTGTATACGATAAATGTAAGATTTGAATCATACTTCGTAGTGCAGTTCACCTTTTATGCAAGTTTTAATTTCTATTCAATGTGACGGAGAGCATACAAAAGACTAAAGCCCTACCATCTATATCTATATATATTAAGATACTTAAAGCTGAAAAGGTGTGAAATATCACGCGACAAATAAATCTTAACGTAGAAAATCGAGGGGAAAAGTTCATAATTCTAGACAGTATTCAATATCCGATTTACAGTATACTAAATCGGAGCCAATTCAGTGGCGGATCCCAACGGACTCTGGTCCCCCCATCAGTAAGATAATAACAAGTGTAATTTATGACAAATTCGCTTATTAATTGAAAAAGTGCAGGTAGGAAAAGAAAACAGCTACAACTGTTCATCTTCCCAGTAGTTTATAAAACAGATGTTAGAAGGTTTTGTTTTATATATTGTATGTTATATACATAGTTCCACATTCTGGTAAATACTATAAATTCACGCTTGAACATCTCATTGGTCACTAAAAACAATCTCGACTAAACATGTGATTTCTTGGGAGAAGCTCAGAGCCGAAGAGGAAATGTTACTGTTTAATTACTACTCCTAGGCTGGGCTCCTCTTTCAAGCCAAGTCTGGGTCCGCTAGTGCAATTTTTGTTTTCTTCGTGAATCATTCATGAGTTTTTCAAGATAAATCACTTTTCTGGCAGCATGATCAATGGCGCAGGCAGATTTAATTCAGGGGTGTGTGGGTGGGTGCAATTGCTGTAGTGCTGACCTCACGAACATCACTGTCTCATGCTTGGTTTAACTGACACAATTTAAATTTTAAAGTCTTCAGATTTACTGGTCGCGCAAGTCTATGTTAAGGAGATCAAGAAAGATTCATTAGATGTTACATTTCAGGAGAGTGCAGTACGCGTACTTTTTAAAACCAGGTGATGTATTTTATAAATGTACATTATGTAAAGCCAGTATGTGCAATCGAAGAGAAAGAGTTACTGACGACAGAGAGTTGATGTGGAGAATTGTATTTCATCAATGTGTCAACTGATGAATGTACTGTAAATCTCAAAGTAGTGTTCTTGTAACCAGATGATAACTACCAAAATCAATCTGTCGAAGAATTTTACAACTCTCATCTGACCACGAGACATTCCAATTTTCAGCTCGTACTTATAACGACGCCCCTAAACACAGCGGCTTCAATTCTGAAGTTGAATACACCCCCAACAAACCACCAAAGACTCCACCAAACCAAGGTGAAAAACGAAAAAGAAACATTTGGTTCAACCCATCATTCAGCAAAAACGTCAGATCTAACGTAGGCCGAAAATTCCTGAACTTTATTGATAAGCGTATCCCCAGTTCCAACTAATTACACAAAATATTCAACAGAGACACGATAAAAGTTAGCTACTGCTTTATGGACAACATGAAGAATATAATCAACAAGCATAATGCCCACATCCTTTCAAAAAAGACAACCAATAATGAAAATGCTTGCAACTGCAGGAACAAGGACAACTGTCCCCTGCAAGGAATCTGTCTCATCTCAAACCCAGTTTACAAAGCCGAAGTTTCAACCACCGACAATACAGAAACGAAACTCTACATTGGTATGACGTCCAACCAATTCAAACGTTTCAATAACCAAACAAAATCTTTCCGGGACCAAAAATACTCAAACGAAACAGAATTGTCGAACTACATTTGGGATCTAAAACGCAAAGGACGGGAACCCGTAATCAATTGGTCAATCTTAAAACGCCCAAGAGCATATGAAAGTGGAGGAAAACCGTGCAACCTATGCATAGAAGAAAAACTTTGCGTAATGAAGGCTGTCAAAACACGCCTACTAAACAAAAGGTCGGAAATCTTCACAAGATGCCGTCACCAGAATAAATTTCGCATTAGTAACCTGAAGCAGCCCATATCCAAACCAACCACGTCATCACTCGATCCCGCAACAATGACGTAATGCCCCTAATAAAAGAGAGATCAAACCCGAATCTCACCAGTTGTCTGAAGATCGTCCAAGGACGTGAAACTCGGAGTAACAACGAACAAACCTTAGTTTACTATATATATATATATATAAATCATCAGTATAAGCTCAAACTTTATTTTACTTTCAACGTTTTGGGGCCTGCCCCTTTATTTAGAATAATCAAGGGGCAGGCCCCGAAACGTTGAAAGTAAAATAAAGTTTGAACTTATACTGATGACTTATATTGTTTTAAGTTCTTGGTTTTGCTGGTTGTTTGAAGTTTTATATATATATATATATATATATATATATATATATATATATATATATATTTACATATATGTACATATATACGTAGAGGAATGTTGTATGGACGAATCTGACATTGCTCAATATCTCGCAAGATTGAGTAATATATATAGGTAGGAAACTAAAGATAGTTCGTTGTTACTACTAGTTTCACGCCCGTGGACGGTCTTCAGACAACTCCATCCTATTTTTGATATATATATATATATATATATAAAATTATCAAGAAGAAGAAAAACGCTCGGTAGTTGACTTAATAGTGAGTGTTTATGTTGAAAGGTTATAACCTTCATGAAGGTTGGAATGATTAAACACGATTACTGTACATACAACTTTTGCTTCAGTTTGTATAAATCATTTATTGGGTTATATATATATATATATATATATATATATATATATTTTGCACGATGCTCTGTGCAATTCTGTATTTGAGTAGACCTTCTTGGTTTTAATACTGACCGAATCTTTGTCTTTTATATTTGATTTGTTAGTTCTAAACAGTTCTTGAAGTTGTATCAGGGTACTTCAGAAGAAACCATTTTTGACTGGCATGTAAAATTAAGGTACAATAATTGTATTCTTTATTTATGAGGTACTTTTTAGCTTTTTGAAAATCTCAGATCACCGCAGCAGTTATTTAATTGTCGGTGCACATTACCGTATTTTCTGAATTAAACGCTGGGGACGTTTATTCGAGGTCCCGACGTTTACTGTATTTGCGGTGAAGCTTACAAGTAAAAATAATCTTTTGACTAGCATTGCTACGACATACTAATATGCTGCTTCGGTAATTTTGATAAATGTTCAAAAAATAAGGAGCGGCGTAACATGGTTGTACAGCAAAATAAAACATGGCAATGTTCGCATTCGTGTTGTATACTTTACTGACGCACTTTCTTTCTTGTATTATAGCACTCACTGTTATTAAAATCACGAGGATCCACCCAGTCTTTTCATAATTTGTCCTTTGTCGGACGAAATGGTGCATTGAACAGTTAAAAGGACTTCAAGGCCCCCTTCTTTCTTGTTTCCTTGTTTGTTACAAATCGCGTGTTATTGCATTAAACTGTTGATGATAATAAATCAACCGTTTAAAATGCCACAAAATCATACCTCATTAAGAAATGCTAGACCCTAATCAAACGCCAGATCTGTATAAAAGCCGGGACCAAAATGCCGATTTTTAAATGAGCGTCGAAGACGTTTAATCGAGAAAATACAGTATTTTACATTATAATATACCAGAAAGGTGTTCTGCGGGTTGTTATCGGTCTTGATCACCGTTCTGTTATTCAAAAAGAGTTTGGTGACCTCGTATTTTTTTTAAAATTGAAAATTTCATTCACATGTAGGAAATATATTGGCAGACATAAATAATTCTGTTGTGTTAAAATAAATATCGAATTGAAATAAAAATCTGAAAAAGTTTTAATGAAAAGAACGAGTGTCACCAAACTCTTTCACGAATGAAGTGATGTTAAAGAGTAAAGCGTAGCTCAGTTTTAACGTTATTCCGCCTACCCGCCGTTAGTAAATATCTATCGGGTTAGCACGTTCCATGTTCTTACTCCTTCCCTGTGATTGTAAATATATTTGAAACTAAAGTGTATGATTGCTTGGATTAAAAATCCTCGTATTCTAAATGGGAATTTGGAAGAAATTTTGTTTCTGTGAACGAGATCTCAAAAACCATGAAATGCCTTTTTCGGGAAGTTAGAATTTCAATAATCATCATTTGAGTATATCTCAGCTACTTCAATGCTAGAGGAACGTTGGGCTTCGCGTTTACCTGGTCGCCGACGTAAGGCTTGGGGAGCTTGGGTCTACTGAATGTTCACTGTTTGTCTGTGAGTATAACACGAGGATTTCCCCCTCTGGCCTATGAATTCAAGATACATTAGACCAAATGAGTACAGTTCGTATTAAAGTTCACATTCGATTATTTAGTATAAACTAGTTCTGTCATTGCAAGTTTATTTTATTTTGTCAACTAACTTTGAATTGATCTCTTTTCCTTTTTATCAAGACATGGAATTAATTGCAGTCAATCAAACTTTACGGTATCCAAGACAAAACTTACCCTGGAATTAAATAAAAAATTGCGAAACCGATGGACTTCCCTGGAAGCACTGAATAATGAGGGTAATTTATTCCACCATTGTTTTCGGATTATGCGAACATTTGCGGTGTTTTGCCCATCTATAAATTAACGGATCGGCCATTTTATATTATACACTTAATGTCTGGTCCCGAGGGAAACAGTTAGTTTTGCTTTCCTAAGAGGTTCGATGTTTCCCCGAGACGAAGTCGAGGGATACATCGAAACTCGAGAGAAAACAAAACTGTTTCCCGAGGGACAAGACATAAAGTGTTTTGTTATATAGCGACAGGGGCAAGAAAAAAATAAAACGAGTTAACTCCGACCTCGATAGTCTCTGTAGGTTTTTCGCTGGCTATTCTTCTGCTGAAAGCTTCATACGAAATACAAAAAGTGATGCAACGTCATTTTTGGTAGACGTTTGTGTATTTCCCGAGTCTTTTCGCTCTATAAAATGTCGTATTTCACCTTGTGAAAGATTGGAAAAACGTAGTTCCATAACTTCAGACTCCATTCACGTCTTCGTATGAAACGAACATTCATCTGCTACTGGACTTTGTGCTATTTATCGCCGGATTTCATGCGACACGCTTTAATCATGTGCTAAAGACATCCTTTCTTCACGTGCTGTTGTAGCCTGCTCGGGCAACAATTTTGGGATACATTTAGATTTAGATAAGGCCATTTGACCATAATTCAACCAATGGCAGCTTGTGTTACCTCAAGCGAAACTCCAGCTATATAACAATACAAGATATTACAGCTGTGTAAGATGTCATCTTATGACGTCATCGTGTGCCTTGTGGTATAAATTTGGGAAATAAGGCAAAACGTCTTTAACACGGCCCACGTCATATCTGTTCGAGACGTTTAAGACGTCTAGTTACCCCCCCCCCCAAAAAAAAAACCAAAAAAACAAAAACAAAAACAAAAACAAAAAAAAATAACCCCAAACAAACCCAAAAACAAAACCAAATGCACCAAATTTCCACATAGTAGCTCTTACCAATAGTTGGCAATTTGGCATTAAATAAGCACGAATAAATTTTCTTTCATGCATACTGTTGTCATACCACAACAAATTACCATGAAAGGACTAATGAAAGAACAGTGCATGGAACAAAAGAGAGCAAAGAACAATAAGAGGGAAAAAAAAATCTTGCATGAAAGGGTTTAAATGTGACCAGTTTTTGAACAGAAGATCTTGTCTGGTAAAAACTTAAATTTTGAGGCAGGAACGAGTACATCTTGTCTGAGAGATTTTTGGTCATGTTAACCTTGCTCAAAAGAAGAACTCCTTATTGACCATCACTCGTTAGGTTTATATTGAAAATGGGCAACAATGATGTTTTTAGTAATTATCATAGGTTCAAACCCTAGTAAGGATTCTTCCCCCTTTTTCAAGACACAGAGAAGCAATTGAAAGTCCTGTGTGAAGCAAAGCCGAGGTGAAATTGGAGGAAGATTGCTTCACGAGTGTTTGAACTAGCTTCTCAAACGAACCCGTATAGTGAGAGAACATTGAAGCGAAACTTGGCCAGATTTATGTAAAATTCTCATCATTTTTCAAACTCTTCTCCACAATGCTTATTGTCTGTCTTATTTGGTTTCTGAAGATTAAATGAGATGCTATGTCCGAAAATTTAGAAAATATGTTCTCCCTTTAATATTTCTTTTTAGATGCACAATTGTGAAACATATTTCTTATTTGTCTCACATGTTATCGGCTGAGCTTTTTATAGCGTTAATTAGTGCAGTTGATACGACTTTCACCAAAACCTTTCAAAGTGTTAGTAATTTGAATTAGGGCTTGAAATCCAACTAAGAAGTTGAATGTTGTTGGGGAAAAAAAGGCTTGTCTTCCAATGCTACGCGCATACCAGTTCGGACGGTATAAAGGTTTTCATCGATATTGTATTCCTAAAAAATCAGTTAAGGTTAATTTGTTGTTTTTCCGATTTGACTTTGGTAACACAAGAAGACGTGTTTAACTAGAAATACATCAGTTAGAAAACGAAAAAATGTCTCCCTCATTTTCGAGGTAATCCCAGTTCCGCAAAAGAAAATTTACAGTTTGAAGTCAAAATCCTGGACCTGCAGTGGAGACTAAAACATAATTAATTTAGTCTCCAAGTATGAAATGTTTTCGGTCCAATCGTGCTATTTAAATGTCAATTTTGAGCCACTTGAGTTACTGAATAGATCTTTGGTATCGTGGATTAACTTAGTATGTATTACTGCAGGAGCAACTGATGCTGAAGAAAATGGTAGATCGATGGAGAGCAGTTCCTTAAACGGTTTCACAAATGGTCTCCAGGATCATACTGATAATGACTGTAACGACAGAGATACACAATACCAGAAAAACAACGACAATGCCAAAAGCAGCAATACAAGTGATTCAATTTTGGTAATAACTGATTGTACCGATGGTGATTATGGTAGCTTTAGCTCTGATAAAATAGTGGACAAAGAAGATGATCTCGCCAGAATCTCATCTAGTAAACTCAGTGGTAGTAAAACTAATGACGAGAAAGAATTCGAGCCCAGCAACTGTATCGACGACGAAACCTACCATAAAAGTGTCTACACGAACAGTAAGACAGACTATAGGACTACAGACGGCAGTAATAGCTGTAGTGATGGCATAACCTATACCCAAAGCGAAAGTGGGACAATTAATCTGGCCAATACTTGTCAGAGTACTACTGCTAGAACGGATAATGGTTTAGATAGTAAGTATGATAATTCAGGTAAACAAAATGAAGTTAAACTGCCTTCACGAGAGTTACATCGTTTCAGTGATGACAGTTCTGATCCCACAAATTGTGGAAGCATTCATTTGAAAGACATTTCTAGCGAAGAATCCACCGCCAGTGATAAATCCTCATTCAAGAATAAAGCACTTGACCAAGCAAGTAAAGATTCTGAACTACGTTACGATGCCAAAGTACATGATTGTCGACCTGGTTCCACTGGTCTAGCAAATAACGTAAACATGTGCTACATTAACTCAATTGTCCAATGTCTTTCAGCTGTGAAGGAATTAAGAACATACCTGTTATGTGAGTATAATCTATGTCGAACTATACGCTAACTGTATTGATAGTTTGCAAGTAAGGAAAAACTAGAGCTACACCTATTGCTGTTCATTACCAGAAAATATACTATCATTAAAGCCAACCTCAAACTCATTAACGCAAAAATACATTTATTTTATTCAATCGACATTCACTAGCGTAGATAAGCAACCATTTGTATCGAAGGACATTCCATAATGCCAACAGAAGACCATTAACACCATTCTACTATACATTAGGGATAATGAAATTTCAATTACACAAGAGAACTATCTTGCCTAATTGAAATTTTATTATCCCTAATGTATAGTAGAATGGTGTTAATGGTCGTCTGTTGGCGCTATGGAATGCCCTTTGATGCAAATGAATGTCGATGGAGTAAAATGAATGTATTTTTGCGTTAATGAGTTTGGGATTGGCGTTAATGATAGTGTATTTTCTGATAATGAACAGCAAAAGGTGTATTTAAAAATTAATCCGCCGATCAAGAGTTAATTTCATTATCAGAATTTGCTTTATATCATACCGTGGATTGTCACTTTTGAAAGGGGTTTGATATAATTTAAATAAGCAGTTAACTTTATATCAAATCATAAATTGCTATTTTACCCATGGTTTGATGTAATGCCTGGAGCGCGATTTCATTATATGAAACCATGAGCCACCGTACAAGTCATGGTTTTAAATAAACAAGTTACCATGATATTTCACTTTAGTCATGATTTCATTTAATACAGAACGGTAATTTTATATCAAACCATGATTTGAAAATTTACTCATGATTCCATATAATGATTCTACTGTGCGCCGTCTGCCCAAAACCAATTAAAAATAATACCCGGTTCAACAAGAATGGGGATTAGCTGCCAGAGTGTGCTAAGATCGCCACTTTGTAGTTGAGCTACGTCGCTTTGGTCTTCTTCGAACGTGTGAAATACTCGAAGGGTAATGGAGAACAACGAACGAGAGCCTTAGCTGGAGCCGTAACCTGTATATCATCCAGCCAGAGATACCTCATGCCAAACGCAACCTCGACCAATGTAGTCACAGAGAGCAGATCAAGTGTATTTTTAATTTAAGACTAAACATGAATAAATTAGTTTAGAATAAATTAGTTTAGAATAAATTAATGCGAGGATATAAGAATGACCACTGAGGTAGTTCCCAAAGTGCCCAAAACCGCTTAAGCCGTTTGGAGTTAGGTGGCCTCGAACTTTCCGTCGCTGTCTTGTGTTCAGTAATGTAATCGTCATTAGTAAATAAAAGTAAGCAAAAATAGTTTGGCGTGAGACGATGCAACAGAGCTCGGCTCCAACTACAGTAATTATAAGAGGGAGACCACTGGGATGATAAAGACCACAAACTTTATGGTTCAAGATGGAAGTCTGCTTGACAACTTAACAAAAAAACTCAACTAAATAACTACAGTGTAAAATCGTACTGGCTTAATTTACACTTTTGTCAACCTTTTTTGATTTATCGTTTTCCTATGCTCGCAGAGGAGCGGTAATTATAGGTATCGAACATGTTGATTTGTGTTATATTTTTATAAGTAAAGTCGTATTCAAGAATCCATGGGCGGTACATGCATCCTAAGGCACGCTCGTGCTGACCACTAACAGTTCCACTGGGCTTAAATAGGTATCAGATCTCGAGTAAACGCTCCCAGCGTTTGTTTGAACTCCGCCTTGCAAATCTGGGAGGAACTGGGATTTATTTGGGAAAATTTGGTACATTATTCGATAAACGTTGTCTAATCTGCAGTACATTTTTTTCCTCCTTTCTTACAAGCTAGTCTACATTTCTAGCTAATTTGGTCTCTTTGCATAGGCAAAAAACACTGTGCTAATATTAATGGTAAGAATAAGCATGGATTTGGAGGCGATTTGGTCAATAGTTTTGGATTGCTTATAGAAGACTTATGGTCTGGAAAAAAATGTTGTTCCTCTGCGATTAAACTAAAGGTGGGATGACTTTTCTTAAATGGTTATAACAGTCGAATGTCAATGACATTTCGCGCATTTTTAACTCGTAGATCGAAGTTATTAATTATTAAAACATTCTAAGCTTTTCAAACGTCTTCATGACTGATCTCAAATATGCGAATGTAACATCGTTTTTATATGTTTTAATTAGAATATACTTGGACGAAAACATAAACATTTCACCCATCATGGTCAAGGTGACGCTCAAGAGTTTTTAACGTTTTTACTTGACGGTTGTCATGAGGTAAGTTACCTGAATACAAGGCTTGGATTGTAATGTGAGATCCATAGACTTCAAGACTGAGATAGAAATAAGTATGTGAAATGCTCCACCTGGTCTCAAACTATGAATCAAAGAAACCTAAGAGCTATGATTGTACTGGTAATGTTATGGGGTCTGGAAAACAGTGACCTGTGACTTAGTTGAGGAGTAATCAACATCATGAGCTATACACCGTCCTTTGCTTGTGTATCAAAAACGAGTTTTGTGCATAGGTTCAAATTTCATTTAAACACCCTGTAGAGGCCAGCAAAACGGGCCAACAGCTCCCAGACTGGCTGTTTTAAGCAATAGAAGTCCTGGCTTATCGTTACAACATTGTTGTACAACATTGGTGAACATTTGATGGTCCAACAATTGAAGTCTGCTTTCGGTCTAGCATTTGCCCAATAAATAACGAGGTGTATCAAGTGGTGAATCGTTCAGCTGCTTTGCCAACATTATGACCGACTGTGTTGACCAGTGATAAGTGGCCATTTGTCCAGCTCGTTTACCTGGGAAAGCAATTCCTGGTCCCCAGATGGGTATCAAACCCGCAACCTCCTGGTGACCAAAGGTGCCCCGACCAGTCGGCTGACGGTTTGGCATATGTGCTGCTGATGCGGTAGCCAGAATACAAATACAATGTTACTAACGTTGTCAACATTTTGTGGCCATTTATGCAATAGTGAAATAAGTGACCACAAGTATAAGTGAGCCTGGTGTTATTACAATTAATATGGGAACGTTCGTCTAGCACTCTAGCTCGTTACATGGAAAAACGAATTCTGATCCCCGGACTGGGATCAAACTCCCAGCTTGACGAACTTCAGCTTATTATCGGGAATAACATCAAGCGTTTACATGCACGACGTTTGTGTATAACATTCAGGTCGTTCATTCACATTATCGTATCGTAGCTCCTGCATAGGCAGCTTTATGTCGAACCAACACCTCACCAGGCAGTCTGAGTATCAGTAGCTCAATGGTTTGGACGTCGCTCCAGTCATCAGACGGTAGCGAGTTTGATACCCATCTGAGGCTTAGAAATCGTTTTTTCTGAGTAAACGAAATTGACCAACGTCCACTTATGACCTGTTAATAACATCAAACTCTCTCATACACAACCTTTGTATGTAGCATGCGATTTTGACAAATGTTGTGGAACAATGTTTGAATGTTTTACTCCACCTTTAAGGTTGTTCGGATGAATTTAGTTTCACGGAAATTTACGCGTTGCTAAGGGAGGTTATAGTCAACATAAATACTGTTAGGGATTCACGGATTTTCGAACCAACCACGACAATGTATATGTGGTATATGTACGTAAAGTTCTACTGTTGGATGACTTACTATTGCGACGTCAACATTACGTTATCGAAAAAGGTAAAATCGTGTAATTTTCTTATATATTTAAGTTAAATTATTAACAGTTTGATTTGAATCTGGATCATCTTTTTGGCTTTTTTGTGCACTTTACCAACTTTTCACGTGCATCCACAACGTATCTGAGCACGCTAAGTATAAACTACTTCTCAGTTTGTGGTTTAGTGCAGTTATAAAGATAGAATGACATCATTTCAGCTGGTATAAAAGCTGTGGTTCTCCTTTGAAACCAGCAGCCAGTACATTGTAAAAATGACGTAATAAATGTTTCCGGTACATTGCACAAGCAATTAAAGTAAAATAAATTAAAATGACGCGACTTCAGTTCACAAAAGTATAGAGATATAGCCAGAGGTTGTGGGGAGTTGACTGGGGTTGATTGTCAAAGCTTCGATGACTTCGTGTTTGAGGGCTGTTGTACGAAGCCCGGGTAGCTTAGACAAGTTTGGTTGGGTAATGTTGTTCGCCCTTTATGTTCACATGGGTGATTATTCACTGAGTAGCGAATCTAACCACATGATAAGCTAACCGTTGTTTGAATGGCTGACCACTGACGTGATATAAAATACCTAATGCAAAGGATATTAATTTGAAAACTGAAGTGTTTAGAAATGGAATGAAATACGTGGAATTTGGCTAAAGTGGTTCCAATTGATATAATGCCATTCAGACTACTGTAGTAGTCAAAATCTCATATTTTTCCAGACAATGATATTGTGTAATTCCTATTTTAGGATCTTAAGAATGAGAAAAAGGAGAATATTGTCGATGACCGACAAGCTGGATGGCAGGAAGACATCACGGAGCTCGGGCAGAAGTATTGGAAGAAATATGCTAGTGACAATCAGTCAATAATTGTAGATTTATTTCATGGACAGACAATGTCTGAAATTCGATGTAGACGTTGTGGCAAGGTAAAGAACAAAGTATGATTGATAAATAAGTCACCAACCCACGATTGACATCAACGCTCTAATCGTAACTGTCATTCTTTAAGGTTGCTAGTTATCACTCTCTGATTGCGCATGGCGGGTATAAACGTACACACATCCGTAAACACACCAACAGTTTGAAATAGGTTGTAAAAAGTAAATTGCGACTTTAGTCCAGGGTAGAAGTTACATCGTTATCATTGACGTCGTGTTAGACGATGTTATATTGAGCATATACGTTGTTTACATATTTGTTGCGCGTTACAATTCTGTGTTATGGAAGAACCAAATCTTGCATCTCGTACTGATTGTCAGGGTTACGTCATCTCGGGAGTCAAGAAGAACTTTTCCTGGTAATAGGCGTAAGGGTAATAGGTTTAAGATTAGAGTTTGTGTTACCCTGGACGTTTTGGTAGATACTGCTGGTCACGAAAATGGTATCGCTACTTCACCTCCTTGAACGTCTAAGAAGGGATGCTGGAGCTGCGAAGTATCTTTGAACTCAATCGGGAGTTTAAGTAAACACTACGGCAACGTGTTCGTACAACAGAAATGATCATTCAAAACAAAAGGAATTAATAAACAGAAGTCCCAGGAGTATTTTTCAACACCGTCCTACTTCAACACAGTATTTCGTCGAGGCCATTTCCACAGTTCCACGACTACGTTAACACACAATGCGTAAGACGTTTCAGATCCTTTAAACTTTAACATACTAACCTAAATTGCTGAGAAGAGTTTCAAAGGTGTAAACAACATTCACAATTCATTACAACGTCAGTAGAATGTCTATCTATTCAAATGCGTAAAGTTAAGCTACCTTGTTGAATGCCGTCGCCGTATTAGCTTGCTTAAAGTAACAAAAAAGTAACTTGCTCGCACAGTAACACTGACACTATTGCTTAAACCGAAGTAAACCTAGAGTACGCCGCTTGTAATTCCGACAGGCATCTCTGTGAACACCACCTTGACTCAAGCGAAGTCAATATTATAGCTCAACATCTGGGATATTAGTTGATGGCTCCGTGCAGTCTCGATTTCTACACGCTCTAATCAGTACTGGCTCCATTTATGTTCACTCTTATCTTTAAGGTAATAGTAGGTTCAGTATTCAGTTCAACCTGTAGAGGAAGTATAGACATGCATGATAGTGTAAGGTTACCATGGTAATAATAACATAGTTACTTTGGTAAATTTTTGCGATAATAACAAGAATCATTACCTTCGATTTCCTGCAGTGAATTTTTGTGGAAATTAGTATCAGAAACAGATATTTTACTGCCAAATAACATAGCAGCACTATCTTCGTATCCTTGTCGAGCCGTACCCAGGTTACCAATCTCCTATTAAGATTAACCATTTGGGTCCACCTCAAGCTGGTACGAAAATCAAGCCTAAATTAATCTTACGACACCTATAACCTAAAGCGTGGAATAAAGATTCTGCAAGTGATATTAAATACTGGTTTTCTTAACGATATTTCAGCCCTCCGTCCAATTTGATCCTATGATGCAACTCAATCTTCCCATTCCTGACAGTCCAAAGTGTGTGTCTATCTACGTCTTCTTTCAAGATCCCACAAAGAAGCCAGTTCAGGTATTGCACTCTGCTTTATGGATATTCGGACGTACTTTGTTTTGCGGCATTTACCCGGTGCTTAAGAAGGGTGGAATCAGCGTGAACACTCAAAGCGCTACACTAATTTACGAACCAACCCTGACAACCTGTATGTGGTATGTGTGCGTGAAGTTCTGCCGTCTGATGATCTGTAGTTGTGACGTCATTGTTAAGTCGTTGCGAACAGAAAAATCGTATCATTTTTACATATTTTTAATTTACATTATTTCTAGATGTATGATTAGAGTCTAGATCGTCTTCCACCAAAAAAATGCATCAGTTTTAAGAATGTTTGAGATGTGGACAATTTTTGCGAATAATACACTGAAAGTGTAATACTTTCGTTAAAATTTAAGCAATGAGTTATCCTATGCAGACTTCAGAAAATGTATGTAGTTTTTAGTTTTCATATTACGTAAGTGTGACGACACCATGCTGCGTCAGCAAACGAAAAACGTTTAAGTACATATTTCCACAAATGCCATATCATGGTTATTCTTTAAATCTGTAATCCCTCCCTGAAATTAGATTAATGGCTAGAATAACATGTTCTTAACCGGAATAGCATGACAACGGAATTTGTCCGAACACCCACATTTTGGTTTTCGAGCAATCTATGGTGGCCTATCATTGCCATTCAAAAATGCACAATAAATTGGATAAAAGATAAATGAAAGGAAAAACAAAAAAAAAATCTTATTATCATTGCCAGAGTGTACCATAGGCCTTTGCGCAACATGAACAAGCGATACTTTTTGTTTGCGGCTGCATCACACGTGTTTTCGACTCGGGTGGATTCTTCATGTAGTGTTTCCTCATTGTTATGGCCGACAAAGCATGGAAAAGATTCAAAGATGAAATAAAGCTAAAGAGAAGAACAAAACGTGAGGCCTCCAGCAAAGGATTTTTTTTAAATATTTTTTTCCTTCCACTTATTAGTTATCCAATTTATCGTAAATTTTAGAATTAAAGCGTAAAATAATAATAAAGAAGTAAAATAAAAGAAGAGTGATTCTGCCGGAAAAGAGTTAAGGAAAATGTGATATGTAATTTTAAAATGAAGATTAAAGCCCAACACAGTACTTTAAGAATAGCCATGGACACAGTAAAATCGATTCATAATCTGGTATCTTCTCTTGACCTACTTCACCTGAAGATATTGTGAATCTTGTGATGTTACAACGAAACGTTCGATCTGTTGTGTCTATGGCTATTCTTAAAATACTATGCTGGGCTTTAATCTTCATTATAAAGTTACGCTTCCCGCCTGGTCAATCATTGCCGATATGCGATAGTTTTAATGTGGCAATTATTATAAAACAAGAATGTCAACAAACCGATCCCCCCCCCTCTAAGTTATTTTAAGCCTGTTTCTTTTCGGCCTAATTAAACTTTGATTTACTAGGTTAAACTTCTGGTTTGCCAAGGAACACGCTGTGGAGAGTTGCTGGTACAAATTAGCAAGCTTGTTGATATCCCCGCTAATCAAGTGAGTATCCTTGCACCCCGATTGCCTTGTTAACATTCACCTTATCGCTCTGGTTTTTCGTTCTCTGATTCAACCCTCGTCCACACTTCACGCAGTAGCCGGTTCCCCTTATTACGTCAGCTGAATACAACTACCAGAATACCTTGCAGTTTTTTTTCAGTTTCATACAATCACTGAATCCCCAAAGCGAATGGAAAGACAATTTCTCGAGTTAACATTAGAAACAAAATCCCAGCTTTATTAATTTTCATTTCAAGTTCTTTGATGCATATTTGTCTTTTTGCCTATATTTCAGCTTATGTTACTTTGCCCGTATTATCGTAGAATAGCTCATATATACGATCCAATGGACGAATTATCGAGTTTCTCCGTCAAAGAATATTTAGTTGCGTAAGTACTGACCCATTACCACGGCTACGAACTTTTACGTTGTTTTCCGAGTTGGCTAATAGCTTGGTTGTGGCCAGGACAAATGCAGAGTCCCATTCCTATAGGCTAACGTTCTTCTTTTTTCTTCAACTTGACCTACTTCTTACAGGCAGTAAATTATCGTTTTTTATTGTTCACTTTATAAAGATGTCAGTTAGAGGTGTGCAGAAAAGGGGGCGATCAAGAAGAAAAGAAAAATGAAGATTTTTTCAAGGACACCAATTCAAGATCGAAAATTCCCGATGGATATAAGCTGCATGTTAACGATGGAATGTCAGGGTATCCCGAAATGGAAAATAAATGCGATCTACTTTATATCTCTGTTATTCAGGTAGCAAGTTCAAATGATCTAACTTTTTATTGTTGTCATATTCCGGTTAACTACATCGATTATAAATAAAACTAAAGAGCGACCTGACGTAGGCCAAAACGTCACAGTTCCAGTCATTGTTGCCAAGGCACCTTAAGGTTTCATGCTTCACAATTTTCAGTAGTGGCAACGTGTAACTGGGTACCCGCTGTTGATTGAAGCAAACAGCCAATGCCTAGTCTAGTTTTGTTGTCCTTTTGTTTTGTTTATGGACTGTCTGTATTCCGGTCGAGGCAGAGTGACACAGGTGTCATTGTATAGCTAAAAATTGGTTCACGTTCTACTGTGCTCAATCGAGTTTTGCATGTACGCGGGCGGTGAGAAGAGCAGGTTCCAAACGTACGAGATGTTCAGGCAACAATCAGGAGCTAGTCACGCTTTCTGAGTGCTCTCCAGACTTTTCTAGTTTATCTTATATCATTGATGCCTGAAGTGTTTCTTTTAAAACATGTTATAAAATTACACCCATCCTTTGCACGCTCTAATTGAACAAGGTTCATTATCTTAGAAAACTGAGACATGGCTGACGACATGTTCGTTTAGAAAATAGCTTTCGGGTTTTTGTGCCCTGATAGAAACATTAATGACGCCACCTCAACTGAAAAAAAATACTTAAAAACACTCGGTTACGTCTCTTGTTACTGTGCCACGAAGCATTGTCCGGTTGAAATGATACTTACAACAAAGATTTGGTCAAAAAGTTGGTAGTAATTTTCTGTGAGCAGAGCCTTAACAAATTGTTGAAGCTATCCACATGTCTATGGCGTTTGTTGTCCGTCGGCAGGCCGTAAATCTGTATATCCTGGCACGTTTAGCCAGAGACCTTGGGGTTGAATCGCTGTTGCGACAGTTCGACAACTTTTGTACGGCAACGACTTCGTCCCATTTGAACTTAATTCAGCAACCTTGCGAACAACCTGTTATAGACATCCCATAACAAACTATCTGAGCAGAGTGAAAAACAAGCTCGTGGTAGCAACTTTCAGCGAGGCCGCTGCATGGGTTTGTAACAGCTTGTGCAATTTTAGGTCTTAATCGTGAATCTTTGGTGCGAAAATCACGGTTCGGGAACATCATTGACGCGTGATTGATTTGAAAGCATTTTACAAATCGAAATACTTATAAATATAATTGCTCTTATAAATATTCAAATATCGAAATTGGGCAACCTGTGAGGACACGTTTATTTCTCAAATCGTTTCTGCACTTAAATCTACATCCACGTTTTCATTTTAGAGGTCCACGCATAGAATAATCGAGAAATGCAGTTTTTGTTCAGTTGAAAAGGTTGAACTGAAACACTGTTCAAGGTGTTGCCGTGTTGCTTATTGTAACAGGTAAGTTACTCAATAAGCTACTCCACATTATACTAAAACAATTTAAACTGTTTAGCTGATGGATTTGCTGAAATAAGAAATATCACATATAGATCAAATATTCATTCCTGAGAGCTCCTTGATCATGGAATTTGAATCATGTGGCAGTTCTCTCCCCCCTCTTGGGTGTCTTACCTGGAACCTTTAGAAGTTTGGCATCCAGAGAGCGAAACCAAATGGAAAAAAGAATTCAGATGGCGAAATTTGTTGTTTAGGCCACTGTACCAGTTTCAGAGTCACGACCAGTCATTCTATTTGTTTTATTCTTCACTTGTCAAAGTTCCGAGGATTTGACATTCGGAAGTGTTTCAGGACGATTTAGGTTTTGGAACTACTTCATACGTAACTTTACTAACACAGAGAATTTTGCACAGCGAACAAGACGAGATAAAAGCCTTAAATCCTTCTAAAGCTTTTGGTCCAGATGGAATTCCTTGTTAGTTACTCAAAGAACACACACCAATCCTTGCGTCTGCTATCGGCTCAATGCTCAGTTCTTCCTACCGTAAGTCGATAACATACCAGTTACGAAGCCCGAGCCAATTAAAGGTGTGGACCTTTGACTTTAACCACTGTTTTTTCCAAACTAACTGAAGAGTTTGCGATCACAACCTTTGTCAAACCAGCCATCTTATCCATAGTTGATGAGTGCCAATATGTATAAAAAGCCAAATGGGCGAGGAAATTGCCAAAACGTAAGACAACAGATGCTGACGTTTTGAGCGAAGGTCCTTCGTCGGAGTCAAACCCAGTTCCCTCACCCTTTGACGTCGTTCTACAGACTACACAGCTCTCAACTTTTACACTAATTCCAATATGGTTGAGTTCCAGTTTCCTAAACCACCTTTGCCGTGGTCAATATGGCTGACACGTTATGTTGGGCCACCAATGCATCAGGACCAGTCGCACCTGCGATGTTCCATGGCTACAAAAGTATTTGACCTTATTATTTAGCATGAGCTACTTGTAAGCAATTAAAAAACGATTAGTTTGCTGGAAGGGATGGTGAATTCGATAATCGATTATCTTAAAACTAGAGGGCAATGCTTCAAGTTAGCCAGTCGACGGTTGCTTTTTCGCCTGGGTAATGTTCCTTCGTGTGTTTCTTAGGACTCAAAATTAACGCCAACGAACTCTGTCTGTGATAATATATAGAAGACGCCAGGGAATCCTAAATGATAAAAAGGGCCAAGTGAGCCAAATCCAAACGGGGATCAAACATACAGTATGGTGGACAGACAGAAAAAAACATCAGCTTGATCCAGGGAAATTCTCATGACCCGTTTTTCCTTCGCCCGTCATAATAAGTTACTTTTGAAAAACTCATTTTGGCAACCAGGAATTGAAGTAATTATTATTTTAAGTAATTATTTAGGTCTCACAGTTTCTTCCAGTACTACGTGGGACGCCCAAGTTCATAACACCAAAAGAACCAAAACTGGGCACAATGATATAGTTGAATTTCATAAAATCGACTTGAGAGAAATTTAAGAGTATGGCTGCATTGTGTATGATGATAGTTGACCAGAATATGCCAATCATCAGCTTGATAGAATTAAAACAAAGGTGCTGTGGCAACATCCCAAAATTTAACGTTCTCAATTAGGCAGGAGTACATTGGAAAATTGTGTATGATGTAATAAACTAACTTCTTGTTTTTGAGAAACAAAAACCACAAACTTCACTATCGTTTGCCTGCTAACTCTCATTGCAATTACATTAATGTAAATTTATTTATGTTAATTTACCTTTGTGTAAAACATTTTTTTAAAGAACAATAAAGGATTTAACCGTTAAAGTTAAAGTCAAATAAATGTTCATCTAACATGGTATTTATTTAAAAACAAAATTCAGGGATTGTCAACGAAAGCACTGGAAATCCCATCGCTCATACTGTAGTTTCGAACCAGATGTCATTGGCTGCCCGTTTATTCTCACTGTTCATTCCTCCGAAGCAACAGTAGAACAACTTAAAAAGAAGGCATTACAGTATGCAAGGTATGTTTAAAATATTTATTTATTTATATTTATTTATATTTGTTTTGTGCTTCGCTAAACGTTTCTGTTCGGCGGCTGATGAGTAACAGACAATTATCAAATCACGAGGTGCTTGAGGGGGCTTGTTACGGGTTAAGCGAATCGGGTTTATCCAAAAGGAATATTTGGAATCAAATTTTGCGGAAGGAGCCAGTGGAAAAGGTATCGTTTTCCAGTTACAGTATTAAGAGTCACGAGACTCATACAACTTAATCAGGGTTGGTTGAGATTTTTAATACGAGGAAACTAAAGTATTTTATCTATTCGGCTCCTAACAGGCCTTTACGAGATACCAATTTAGATTTAAGAGAATCTGTCTCGGGTAAAGAAATGAGACGAAAACTGTGCTGTACTTTGATGTTTTGAGGACTATTTCAAATTCAGCTTCTGCTATGTCATCTCCGGCTTTTCATGCACTTGAAGTGTTATCCTTCAGAAAAAAAACTATAGTTATATGGGATGTTTTGTGTTACAAAAATCTGCCCTCTGCTCGTAAGAGATTTGTACGCGTGGAAAACGATTAAAATTGATCATATTGTATAACCGGGTATGATATTTTGTATGCAGGTTTTTAGTAGGTCTGCATTTTTTTAAATCTTTTAGATTTTCTGTCGAGGTCAAGGAAGGTGAACTAGGTATTTCACTTTGATTATTCATTCTCAGATCGTAAAAATAATTGCTCCTGTCATACTGTCAGACATAGCTTGTTCGATGTATCCCCTTCTATGACGTATTGGGTTGACGTGTTTGTTAATCGGCAATGGTTAAACTTGGGCTTGTTTCTCCAAAGGAATCAAGGAATTTATACGTATAGGCCAACTTTAGCTAAGGAGCCGAAAAAATCTTTCGGTAGCGTTGTCTTTGTAAAGGTTATGTACCGTGACCGAGGTGTTTAAGCAATATATAAACCTGAAGGCGAAGCCCGAAGGTTGATATATCGCTTGAACACCGAGGTCTAAGGTATATAACTGCCTTATATCACCATTGTTGAGGTTTTTTAAAATTGATTTAGCAAAGTTTGGCTAATCTCAGATGTCTTTCTTTCCAGATATTTCTATTTTGTAGGATAAGAACGATAAATTTTTTTGATATGGTTGTGGAGAATATCGAAAGTTTCCAAAAGAAATATTGTTGGCGGTTTGCTTAGTAGTGGAATAAATGTTGCCGGTTTTGTTTGCATGTGTTGATGGATCATAGGTCATATGTTTAGGCATTAATTCGTTTTTAATATTTGCCAGGAAGTGCCTGGTTGAGCGATCTATTAGATTTACAGGTTGATAACCAGATATCAGCCTCATGAATAATTTTATGAGGTTGATAAGTAATACTTAAAGAGCGACAATGAGGACTAGACCGGGTTTTCAAATATGAGGAATTCGTTCTAATCTAAGGCGAAGCCGATATGAATTATTAATGAATTTGAGAATTAGATATCAAACTCGTGAATAATTTTATGAGGCTGAATAAAATGAATAAGCTTTTTAAGGGTTGATCACCACCAATCAGCACAGACATTCGTCACGCAAGCTAAGAGGTGGCAACAGTATTTTAGGTTTCACGTTAAATTTTTTAGGTTTACTAGTATTCTACGCCTTTCGCGTTCGCTCATAAATTGTTTTGGTATTTTCATTCACTTTTGCTGCCCAGCCAGTACTTGTTTGTGGTTACATAACAGAGAACCGCTTAGCTATCAATGCACTTATAGAAGTTATTTGAGGAACATTTTCCTCCGGTATTGCCACTTGGGATTTGGGGGTGTAGAATAATGAGATTACTGACTCTGACACACTTAACATAATTAAATACTCAAAAAGAGGGAATTCACTAATCATTAGCGCTATAATTCTCAAATCCATCCTTCAAATAAAGCTATCAAACTGTTCTTGTCGAGGTAAATTTATGCGTATCACAATTTAATTCCCCCTTCTCCGCAATTATCTTATAGGATTTCCAGAACGAGCAAGTTTTATGATACTTAATTTTAAATCGGTTTCGATGTTATTTATCCTTCGTGCAAGAATTCATGCATACACTGCAAAAAGTTCGCTGTTGTATAGTAAATGGAAAGTTTCAAAGGTTAATGTGCTCTCTAAAATGACCGTTAATCTAGAAAAACAAAAAAGTGGCAAGAAGAGATTGGGCGCACTTTTTCTCACGATACGCCTGCGCCTCAGACATAAATATACTACTTGGCAATCTTATGCGGTACTAGAGATGCAAAATGTGTCAAACCAGTTGAGCCACAGTAAAAGAGACGTTGTTCTTCAACAACATTTTTGTGCTTCAAAAAGCTTTTGTCGGCCGTATTCTAGTTTCAAGCCGGCAATTGACACCATATGGTGTTATAACTGGTCTAGGAGCCACCTCCGTTATTGTTCGCAAAACAATGGATAGAAAGCTGCTTCGAAGAAGTTGACGTATTTTTAAATCTTACGCTGTTCCTTCGTTTGTTTCAGTCAAAGTGACGTGTGGCCATCTTTTCTACCTTTTTTCATTTTCAAGGTGCATTAAGTAAGAAAATCATCGATATTGCGATTTTTCACGTTCTTTTCGGCTAGCAAGCTTGAGATGTAGCCGAGTGACAATTTATCATATAAACTCCCAAACGCTCCTGTCGACATATACAATTTTATATACAATTTAACATGGCGGTCTTATGACTAAGAAGTACCGAGAACAACTGATCCTGCAAACTTGGCCAACTGTCTTGTCATAGACTGCAAAGCAAAACAAACTACGAAAATAAGCCTCTTGCTAGCCAAAATATGAGTAATAATGCAAGAGAGATAAACTGACAGTTTTGTAGTTAATATTCCCGCGACTTTCGCAACATCCCGCGTGTTTTGATCACAGTGTCCAAACACGGAAATCCATTTGGTATTTCATAAACGAGTTTCATTTTTCAATAGCAACTGGCAAAACGAAGAACCGCCCTTTAATCTTCTCTGTGATTTGGATTTATATATCACTTTTTGCATACTATTAGGTAGTTACACACTGCTCGCGCGGGTCTGATTTTGACATTTCAGTATGTGTGCTCCGTGGAATTCCGAGAGTAACGGTCCCCCAAAAGAAACGGCAGATTTGCGATGCACAAAAGTTTTTCCGGGAGTCACCCCCCCTCCCCCTCACGTCCCGAAGTTAGCGGCTCCTCCGAAAATAATGGCCTATTAGCTATCTTATTATCTTGAACGCAATGGCAAGTAAGGCAACCAGACTTAGACTCAATAAGTGGTCGTTAACGAATGGCTGGAATTGTTCAATGGTGACATGGAAGACGAAGTTTTTCGTGGATTTCTTGAAAAAGGATTAACATAAATTCTCTTAAAGTACTCCTGCGAAAAGTGGCTTTTTAAAGAACCATCCAATTTAAAAAGAAGCGAATATCATTCAAAACAAATCAGTTCCGAATAAAACGGAGTATTTTTGGGATAAACGCGTGTAGACTTTCGCAAGTGTGTTTTGATATATTTCAGCCATCCGAAAATGACAATCCCTAAAAGTATCGGCTTTCAACGGCTACTAAATCCCAAAATAACGGGGGCTGCTACTTTGGTATTTATAAATTGTCAACTTGAATCGAACTTCCAACAGCCGTCACATGTGGAATAAAAAGCAAAACAAGCTAACAAATGATTCTACTTTAGTTCTCTGTATACATTTATAGGCACTGTACCAGGCGTAGTATCAGGTGCATTATGTCTAGTATATAAACAGTATATAATGACATCGTCTGGCCACGACACTGGTGTTAGATTGTGTTGAAATATGGCATAGCATATTGTGTTTTAGCAGTAGAGTTGATACGAACCTACGACTGCATTTTCTGTCAGAGCTGTTAGTTTGTCACATCCGTTCTTGAAGACTGCAACAATTCTGCAAACAAGATAAGTGTCTGTCACATATGTACACTACTAACAAATCAAAGTACGAAACCGACTGAGCACTGAAAACCAACAAACTGCGGCAGTCTTTTTGGTAAGTCAGCACTATTTCAGTTTGATAAAACAGACCGATACAAGTATGTTCTCCACAGAACTGCTGCAGTATGTCTAAGAGCAGATACGATAAAGCAACATCGTCGACATAATAAACTGTTAAGTGAAGTCTCGATTCTACAGGTGATGTATGACACGAAAAGCCATTCCATATTTCAATAAAATCTGTCTCAAGAGTTCGCAGGTAGATGATGTTATCATACAGTAGTGATCCATCAGCGCAGATGTACTCTGTTGCCACAGTTATCGTGCTGCCATCAGGGGTCGCTACAATTTTCTGATACCAGGTCTTAAACAGAGCGTACATTATTTCGCCTGTACTGTCCACGCGCAAGTTTACAGTTGACTATGCTTCTTTACGCCTTGCTTTTTCTTCCTTCTTTCACCTCACGGATACCTAACATAAACTCATTGAATGTGTTATATGTCATTAGCCTTTTACACATTTCCCTTTAACTAAGACTGGTGAGTTCACCTATAATCTAACTATTCTCACTTACAGAAAACAGGCAGTTTCAACTTAGATTGCTGGAGAATTTGACTGATTTTCGCAGTAAAGGCAAAACGTTAGTTCAAAAGGGTACGTAGTTTTGTTCGAAAATGTTTTATTTTTAAAGTTAATTCACAAGAAATACTATAGTTCGTTTGAAGAGATTCTTTACTGACTTTGATACATTAAAACAGTGGATTTAGAATTAATCGAAGGATCACAGGCAAAATTTTTATCAAACGATACCTCCAAAAGAAACAGTTTCATGCCAGATTCAAAAGTAGTCAACATTTTCACCAAATTTATTCTCAAGGATCCCCCTATGGTTATTTTAATGAACGGGGAACCCGCTGTTATTTATGTAAGCGCCGGTGTCATGAAGGCGAGCATTTCTTTCCAATTAAGTGAAGATTTCACCTAGTTACTTAGATTCCTTCAGTGATCGAAGTAGTCAAGGTCAAAACAACGGATTACAGATGTTAAAAATTAGCGAGAAAGTTTAGATATGAAAGTAAGCATTAGAATGTGGGGACGTCCCTTTTACAATGGAGTTAGGTTGCTCAATCTTTAGTATGAAACGGATTTGTTGAGCTCAGGAAGTGCAAAGATAATTGGTAGTTGGTTGACTGATTAATATTGAACATGGAATGGTTAATCTTTATTGCCGCGTACTTTTTAGAATTCTGATATTGCAAAGAATTGTAACCGAGGTTCAGTTGAAGCTAAGTCATTAACGAATGAAACGTATGCTGACCGTCCCAATTGGGAATTGACTCCGTAAGCCTCTGGTTTCACATCCAAGTGCTTTGACCAGTGATGTGTCGAGGACTCTTGTCCGGATAAGTACAATTCTATATGTCAAAGGTTTTCAAGAGTAATCTACCAGTGCCCTAGTCACTAAGCTGCTGAAAAGCTGCTTGATTCCCAATTAAGACGATCACTCATCTTCAGCAACGGAGCAATCATGCGGCAAAGTTTTCCCGAGTTATCTAATTAACGTGTACTTGGTACCCCTAATCAATTAATCGAATAAATGCAATCGGATAGCAGTGATTCAGTATCATATTAATGTCTCGAGTGTACGCGACTGCTGACGAACATGTATACGTCTTCAAATATACTGCACACTGTTTTCCGACATATAATTACGTAGAAAAATGGCCAACCATCGTTTCCAAATGTAAAAGTAACCACGATGTTTAACCCAATGGAAGAATTATTTTGCGCAAACTGAATGAAATCCATCGATAAAATGCTTAGTTCCTTTTATTTTGAATGGAAAAATGGGGCAACGATTTTTAATGTTAGATGAAGCATTTTATAAATTAGACTGGCTAGCAGTTTATCTCAAACTGAAGACGTACAGTAGGGAAGCCATCTTAAGATTAATAACAAAAGGAATTGAAGAACTGGTGTCATGTTTTAAACGCTATGTGTCGAATTTCCTCGTGAAAATTTTTATGTAATAATTTACACAGTTGAAAGAGAAGTCAGGCGTACTTTTCAATTACTGTTAACTTCGCAGGGGATGCTCCAGTTGTTCAGGATAACGTGTGCATAGCAATGGACTGGGAATCTACCTCAAGAAATAAGAAAATGCGTTCTATTGAAATAGTGAGTACTGTAAAATTTAATTTTTATAAAACCGTAAAATAGCACGCACGTCGAGAATATTTTATAGTTTTGTTACTCTTGGGCAGAGGCTGGCGACGGGGGTTTGAATACATAAATCCCCCCATTGCTACCACAAATATCAAAAATACTGAACCAAAAAGTCATAGAAATCCATAAAATGAACGTCATATTTGGCACATCCAAATAAGTGGTTACATATCTGACAAAGAATATATATATATATATATAGCAAATTGCAAAAATTATGGCACAAAACATATCAACATATAAACATATCAAGATCATTGTATCCCCAGTTTATTCTTACTTCAACAGTCAGCGAAGATATGCTATGTGTTTTTTGGTACATTCTTTGGCAAGCCTAATGTATTAAGGCTGATTATAGTATTCATAGTTGCAGATTTACCTATACATGCTTTTTTTACGATATGTTTAGGTTTGCCAAAATTTATGCAATTTGCTGTATATATATATATATATATATATATATATATATATATAAGTGTATATTGTACTTGCATGTGGTAGTTGTGTTAGACGATCAAAAAATTTTCTCTCTCTGTCTCTCTATCTCTCTCTCTCTTAATATATATATATATATATATATATATATATATAGTAATAGTATTTCGCTTACCTCAAAGCCGCAACAGTCTGTTTCATCCGTGGGGAATCTTCAGGCGGAAAAGGCAGATTTCGAAATGCGGGCCGCTTATATGCTTACTGCCAAAGCGTGGGCGTGTTGGTGTGGAAACGAATCTACTGTTCTCAGGTTCTTTACGCGAAACCTGTTTTTGTGTGGGCAGGTGAAACTATTTCTGACTTTTTGTTTAGTAATGAATCCTTGTTTTTTTTCATTCAGTATAAGAAATTTTTCTTCCAAACACAAATTACATCTGTTAGATCCTCCTCTGTACGAAATAGCGCGTTTTAATATTAACCAATCAATCCTAAAATCTTGTTTATTTTCTTTCAATTCCCAAATGTACTTTGAAAGCTCGGTGTTGTTTGCGTATTTTTTGTGCTGAAAAGATTTAATGTGGTTGCGGTGTCGCTCTTTAAACGTGCTTGCAGTCATACCAATGTGACTAAACATTAAACATTACATTGGTATGACTCAAGCACTATTGGTATGACTGATTTGGTATGCTAGAACGGTTTCGTTGGTTGGTTGTTGAATCGACTTCGTTGTATGTAAGGATGTTGTCGTAGTTGCTGGGTTTTAAGGCATTCTGGTATGGTGCAGATGCTGTCTTAAATGTTGCTTCGTCACAAGATAATCGCGATAGTCTGTTGTTGATTGATCTAGGCAGTTGGGTGAGAATGGAGGGAGGATGGTTGGATCGGCTGTTAATGTAGAGTGGATCGTCGTTGGGCTTACGGTACGGGTAGTATTTAGGGGTGGTGAGGTCAAACGTGACATCGAGGAAGTGGACTATTTTCTGGTTTCCTTCTGCGGTGATTTTTAAACCCAGGTCGTTAAAGATCTTTATCAAATCTTTTTGCGCTCTATCTGCTAGCCTTACGCTTGTGGTCTTTAAAATAGCTAAGCCGATATACAACAGCCGATATAACTCTACATCGGTGAGACTGGCCGACGTCTCTTGGTTAACTTATTATCACATGACTCCTTTTCGTATAAAACCTTACTAGTTGCTACTCCTGTTTCAGAACACGTTTTTTTCCAGACGAAGGGCTTTTCTCGAAACGTTGATATTCTTTGAGATTAGTTACGGCAGTTATCAACCTTTTAACTTTTAGATATAGATATAGGTATATATATATATATATATATATATATATATATATGCACGCATACGCACACGCACACGCACGCACGCATGTGCACACACACAAATATATATATATATATATATATATATATATACGCATATGTACTATTTACAAAACGAGCTGGAGTGCTTTATCGGATATAAAGCACGAGGCGATAGCCCAGTGTTTTGGATCGGATAAAGCACGTACTGCGAGTTTTGTAAATATCTTATAGGACGAACCTCTTTATACGGTAATTCCCTACGAAAGTTTGGCAATTTATGTTTTCTAAGGCGAGAAATAATGAGGAGAATTTGAAGAGAATTTTAGGATAAAGCACATGCATCACATATACAGACACGACACGGTTATGATTTTCTTTTATATTTTCCTTTTGAATTCTTAATGAGTTTTATAAATATTACATACATAAACGCATAAAATGGAATTCAGAAGCAGATAAACATCTCACCAGTCCAATGTTGAAATAAACTTTAATACGTTTTGGACCTCGTTCTTCTTCAGTTAAAAATTATTGTTAAAAATATGGCTAATAAGTACAAACGTTGGCGGTATATATTCAATAAGAAAAATTTACATAATAGTTACCATGATATCAAAATAATGTCAAAAAACATCAACTTTTCCAAAAATTAATGCGTTTCTCTGAACAGCAAACATCTTTTGTTTAAACTCAGTGGCTGTAAAGTACATAATTGGGTAGTCCAATAAGCTTCTCTGGCCAGTAAAACATCTTCATTATTTAATACTTTATTCTGAATAGTTTCAATAATTATAAATTGAAAGTCCCCCATGACAAGCGGGATTTTATGTTGATGAATGGCTAACTTCACAGGTCTTTTTGCCCGTAATCATAGCGGATGTATGATTGCAGAATCTAGATTAGAGGATTAGAGGTAGAGCCTACATACTGTAGCTTACACTTTTTGCATAAGATCAAATATTCCACTCCAGATGAGGTGCAATAAAGGGTCTGCTGTATCTTGTAAAAATGGCCACTCGCGTAACTAACAAATCTGTCATCCTCGATTACATAGTTTTTTACAGAGGTCACACTACTTACTGCATTTAAAACAAGGTACTTTCCCCGAGGTAGCAATATCATTGCGAATTTTGCTCCTGCAATTAGAAGGTGCTAGAAAATCTTTCAAATTTTCGGTTCCTTTTTATGCAGGTATTATTGACTTGGGCGGAAAAATTTCTTTTAACACCGGCGAAAATTCTGGCTAGTGCATATTATTTTTGATCACCATACCAATATCAGGAAGCCTTGGATTAAACTCCAATATCAAAAGAAAGACCCGCTTTTGAGCCCTCCTCTTGGGTCTCAAAATACCGGCTCTTTCTATCCGCATGGCTATTTGAAATTGCTTATTAACTAAGACATTATCATAATTTTGCTGTTTTAGATACAATTTATATTCTGCCGTAATGTTTGGAGAAGGCATGTAATGAATATAAATTGTATCTAAAACATCTTGTGTCTAAAGTTCCATACACGGATAATATCAAAAGTGTGTCGAAATTAACACAACCTGAAACCCCTCGGTGAAGTTATGTAACTTCACGTTAAAGTCGAATGCGATGAAGCAGATATTTCCTTGAAACTTACATATTTCTATGATTTGTCTTTAGACTTGCGATAACCATGAGAGTGTTAACAGCACGTTTCATACCGAAGGTATGTTCCATTTGTGGACTTATGCACTATTTCAGTGATCTAAAATTAACTGAAAAAGCCGAAATTTTTTTTTTGTCTCATGTTTATGTTTATATTTTATTAGTTGTATGTTTATTTTTGGATTATATATTGTGATAACATCAATAACAATAACACTACTGGTAATAATAATGATGATGATGATGATGATGATGATGATAGTAATAATAATAATATTTAAGGGTAGGCGGGATGTTTATCTGAAACTAATGGTCTTGAACGACCAGAGCTCATACCCCTGTGTCTAGTAGGAGTAGGTGGGTTATAAGTGTCTGCCCTGCCGATGCTGGGTAGACCCAGGAACTTGCGGAAAATGTGACTGGACAGGTGTTGGCAAACCTGCTCTGTTAGCCGAAGGACTACAACCATTATTCCTTACAACTGGCTCAGGTGCGGCTGACCTTAATTGGTTGGTGTGTTCCAGCCTCCTACGATGTTGCTAAGGATTAAATGTTAGTCTAAAAGCAAAACAATATCCAGCCCTCAAACCTCGCAGCTGCGCAGTAAAACTGCCCTTAATTGGGTGGGAGTGCTTCTCGTAAATGCTTTTTGCAGGCCAGGATGTGTATTCGCTATCCGGGAGTACTTCTAGGAAATACTCGTCAGTATTTCCTTGTCCTGTCGAGCCTTGCTGGCAGGCAGTCCATGGACTGAGCGCATGGATGTTAAAATCCTTAGTGGTAAAATTTGAAATATCCCCATGAGTATCGTAGAAGGTACGTTGTCCCCTTTGTCGGCTACAGTCTTGTTGACGGGCTGCCTTTGGAGGCCAAGACCCCTCGCCACTTCCTTTGGAAAGTGTGCTGCGATATTGGATAATAATAATGATGATAATAATAATAATGATAATAATAGTAATGATAATAATCACTGTCCTTAGTTGGGTGGTGTGCGAGTTGTAATAATGATAATAATAATAATGATTATAATAATAATGATTACGGTAATACACCTTTTGCTGTTCATTACCAGAATATATACTATCATTAACGCTAGCCTCAAACTCAACGCAAAAGTACATTCATTTTAATCAATCGACATTCATTAACGTAGATACGGAACCATTTGCATCGAAGGGCATTCTATAGCACCAAAAGACGACCATTAACACCATTCTACTATACATTAGGGATAATAAAATTTCAATTAGGCAAGATATTTCTCCCGCGTAATTGAAATTTTATTATCCCTAACGTATAGTAGAATGGTGTTAATGGTCGTCTGTTGGCGCTATGGAGTGCCCTTTGATGCAAATGGTTGCGTATGTACGCTAATGAATGTCGATGGAATAAAATGAAAGTATTTTTGCGTTAATGAGTTTGAGTTTGATGTTAATGAAAGTATTTTTTTTGGTAATGAACAACAAAAGGTGTAATAAACATTATAGGAGTGAAAACTATATCAAGTAGGCTTGATAATAGATAACAAATTTCATGGATATTTTAGCCTGAAACCATCGATAGTCAAAAGCACTATCTTAAATTCAATGCGATCGCGGACAACCAATGACGACTGGTCGAAACTCGAGTAATACGACAAAACCTTGGGCAGGCTGTTGCTAGTATGTTTGTTTGATTAACAGTATACGTGTTATGAATGCCACATGAAAGAATTCTAACTATGATCCAGTGTATGGTAATAAACACATGAACTAATGATCTTATGGTATGGCGAGTATGATATTAATCCTACGAATGTGTTTTTGTTCGCCAAATTTCTACGCTTTTATCACCTTTTTTCCACGTGCTACAGCCGGGGTACAGCTACAATCTTCTTGCTTCCTTGGAAGTTCAAAAATATGTAATTGATGGTTGTTTTACTTTAAAGTGGCTTTCGGAGTCCGCTTGTGAAACATTCCGAGGGTACTGTAAGCAAATAAAGTTATGGGTGGTCCCAGAGGTTGTGTAAGCTTCCTGTCCTGAACCTGCTGTCAGTCAGGCAGATCAACTTTTAGACGGTAGCCAGTTTCCTAAGACCACGAGAGATGCCGTCATTATTTGAAGTGACATGATAGTATCTTATTGGTGTTTTCTTTTGACTCTCTAATGCTTGAATCTTGAAACGAAATGCTGATAATGTTTGTCAAATACATTGTTGGCATCTGCATTTATTTTGGGTAGTTTTACTCAAAATTGCTTGAATTATCTTGTGATTAACGTTGCTTTTGGGAAGTTTTTCCTTTAAACAAGATTATTTTCAATGTTTCTCAGAAGAGCAGCATGGCAATCGACCCACAGATCCATTTCTCAAAATTTTTGTCGTTTTGAGCATGAGAAAACTGTTAATTTGTTTTGGGGACAAAATTTTGGGAATAAATATCTTGGTCAAACTATGATGAAGATGATATGCATTTAACGGAGTTACAACCAATTCCAACTATACAGATAACTCGTGCTCTTTGGAGGAATGCTTGAAACTGTATTGGAATCCTGAAACAATAACCAGAGAAACTGGTTGGTAAGTAAAGACTGGTATTGAGTGATGTTTTCTGAATGTTGCTTTTTCGTATTTATGCAGTCATTATGTTTTACAACCACATGTTATCCGTTACATTAAAATATATTTGGATCCACTACGTTGTATAATATCTCCAAAAATATGACATTATCAGTTCAGTAGCAGCGTAAATTTACCAGTTATCAAAGTTAATGATTCAATTGTCCCATGCTGGTCGACGCTTGAATATAGCCTTTGCGTCTCGACATTTATCATCTTAGATTATTTTATGTTTATATTGCTTTATTGTATAAAAAATCAATGTCGAGACGCGAAGGCTGTATTCAAGCGTCGATCAGTATGGGACTATTGAATTATTAACCGTAGTCAGTCGTAAATTATATATAATAAATATAAATATTTATTCATTTATTTATTGTATACACTGTTTCATTGATTGATTCTGATCTGATTAAATACAGAATTCATGATCATGCTGTTGGAAACGGCCTCCGTAGCCCCCATGGTAGAGCGTTATACTAGATTCCCAAAGTCGCAGGTTCCATTCCCAGCCGAAAGCCCAAGAGTTTCACAATTCGCAACTGGTCCCGGTTGGGTCTTTTAATGCATTATCCTGACACTTGAAAACTAGTTTTCTCTTCATACAGACCCCATTTCATGATACCGAGTATAAATGCCTAATATTCCTTACAGATAAAATAGTTTGATGTGCTGCATATTTTGCATGTACCTTCCCATACTGTCTGGATCCGTGCAGGTCATTATTTAGAGCATCACAGAGGCGATCAGAATGTAGCAGTATTTAATCGCCGTTGGGGGCTAAGGAAAGCTTGAAAGTATGCGCAATCATTTATAATATAATGACACAAAGCTACCACAGTGAAATATACTCATAATTTTTTTTGCTTGGGGAGGGATTTATGGATTCCAGTTTTGGTTTCCTTTACCAAGATCGCAAGTACGACGTTCATAGACAAGGTGGAAAAAGCAATACCTACTCCTATTTCGTCCTGTATTTATTTTAAAACTCTGTGCCAGGACGTGGAGGATCGTGGAGCGTCATAAATCATTGCGAAGATAATAAGTTTGTAACAGTGTTCTTTAAAACCGTTCCAACGTTTGTGGTTATATCTTGCGGAATCAGTAAATCCACCGTTGTCACCTTCAGTCTGAACCCTCCGTTCTGGTGGCTGTGCAAATGTCAGTATTGATTTCAACGTGTGCGATATCAGCATTTGCGATAGTCACTCGTCATTTATTCGTAAGATTTTACTGAGCTCTTTACGTGGGTAAAAGCCATAACTTTCTGATAGCTGGTAAAATGTTCTAAATCAAATGGTCAAACGAAGACAGTGTTTCATCCTCGATTGAAAGGCAACGTCAGCGGCTTTGAGGCATTTTCACAATTTTTCTGTGTAACTAAAATGAGAGAATGTGTATTCGTGTTCCTGTTACCATCAAGCTGTCACATTTAGATTTGTAATACTCATTAATGATTCATTTCTTGAAGAAAAACAAAAGAATATCTATACGTGGTGAATCTGCGATACATCAGCATTTTTGATGAGCGTGAATGTTTCCATATATTGGTATTTTGATGAGTATCAATGAATTTATTTGTGTCATTGGTAATTTTCAATATTCACATGGCTGTTGCATCGCACATACGATCATCCGACTTGTGCTTGTACATGCGATACATGTACACTAGTGTTAACATACTTACGCAACGTAACGGAGAGTGTTCACGTAACAATTGAGGAACCTACAGAAATTCTGAGTACCGAATATTTAATTATGTTGACGTACCAAGTGGAACTCTTTACGGTTTACAGTTTGTAATCACGAATGAAATGTTAACGAGAAGCCAAATCGATATTTTATTGCCAGGAAAATTGTTTTCAAACTCTGCAAACACTTCGACATTTCCAGACAAAAGGCAGTGCTTTTTGTGGCTGTCAAGGAGATAGGCCAATATAGTCACAAAGTTGGCAAAATTATATTACACTTTCTCGCAGTCAAGTAAGCGCTGACGTAAATGATTGGGTAGAAAAACCCAGGGGTGGCGCCAGAGGGGGGCAGAGGGGGCTACAGCCCTCCCGTCGGGGAACCTTAGCCCCCCATCGGGGAAAATTAAACAATTCGTCTGGGAGCGGCATACGTGGGGGAAATTTTAAATATTCGTGTTTGTTTTCTCAAACTGGTAAAAGGAAAAACGAACTATCTGCCTTAATTGTGAATAATAAAAGCGGGAAAAAATTTTTACGAGAAAATCGGGGGGAATAATGTGAAAACGAACGAAACAGCAAACTGACAGATGTGGCTGGGCAAGCTGGCCTAAAGCCATAATTATCGGTATCACCTTTATTGTTTTGAGGCTTTGCTAGTTTAGAATACTACGGACTATTCAAACGCGACTTCAGACTTCACTTTGTGCCTACGTTACTGTTATAACTGGTACGTTTTAAACTCTAAAGTTTAATTCCGTAGTAAGAAAGGACGAACGCAAACGACGGTTATCAACCAGGCCAAAGATGACATTAAAAATCTGTCTATTGCTATTTATATAATACGTTAATATAATGTCTTACTGAAGACGGTATGGATGATTATTTTGTACCTGTAGTCGGTACAAAAACAAATTGTTCATTTATCCATGCATGTGCATTCATTTCCAAAAAAATTAATGCATTTTCCTGCACCTAAACCTTATCCTCCCTGTCGGGGACCTTAGCCCCTGCGTCGGGGAATTCCTGGCGCCACCCCTGGAAAAAGCGTCATAATGAACTAATTTTTATAAGTAAACGAAAACAATATTTTATTCCAAGTAAATATTCGGATATTTAGACCAAGAATGTGGTTTTGATAAATATGCGTGCCAAGTCGTGTATATTTGAATAGTAAACGTGGACGTTTTTGCAGTTTGCCTTGACGACAAATTGACGACATAAGTAAGTAGATAGTAACAGTGGAAGACGCTAGTGCTTAACCACATATGGACATTACATAACGTCTTGAATAATCGAGCTATGTGATCAAGAGTTATTACTTTACTGGGTAGATTAATGGTTTAGAAGGTAGTTTTTCTTTGACGTAATATTTGAAACATTGAAGAAACCATTGCTTAGCAATATATTTATGAATATATTACATAGTATTTGCATTCAAGTGTTTTAGGGTTATAGGTTAGCGATTTATGCAGATGTAATGGAAGCACTCCAGTTTGCATAGTGATCACTATGCACATTGGCCTTAGGATTTCCGGATAACCATCTCGTATCCCCAGTCAGTCGGGATTTCAAGGGTTTGGGGGAGTCTGCTCATTAAGGTGTGAAACTAAATAAACCGACTTTCCATTTGAATTGATACTGAAAACGTATTCTTGCGAGCATTTCTTGAAAGGTTAAATTCTTGAAACTTTGAATTGAAGATCTATTAATTCCACCGAGCATATACACATAATTCGTAATTTACCAAGTTTATGAGCATGCGATATACGTAATGTGATCAATGTATTAAGTAAATCCTCTTAGTTGTAAATGAATGACTCCTGGTTGGTTTTGCAGGAAATTGCTGCTTAGTCGATACCGAAATCTATCCTAATTACACTGAACGACGGATTGCATCCTAATTTCCGTGGTTTTAGTCAGTCTTATTAAATATTATCACAATACGAACGTCCAGGGGGATTGACTGCTTGAGCAGTATCTTTTTTCCCTGTTATATCTGTCCGTTGTGAAGTATATTATTCTCTAGTATAAATATACCAAGCTTTGAGTGTTTTTTTCTTCTTGGTTTTTTTTAATCTTTTTTCTGCTATTTTTATTTTTAATTTCTGTAACAGTTATTGACGCTGCTATTATTCTACTATTGTTCGAAAACTGGAGGTCGCCAGACCCCAAAGCTTTTGGCGTAATAAGTCGTCCATAACAATGTCTAAACAGTTCTAAATCATAATCGACGACGAGTCGCTGGAATATTAATGGAGTTGCCGCTCTGATTTTAAATTTTTGATGCTAAAGGTTACGCCTTTTCTACTTCAGTCTCACGTAAAATCTGGTTCAATTGTTTGTAGTTCATTCAGGTGCAACAGCTGAGAACAGCAATTACCAAACATCTGTTCATTCGTTCTCACGATTGTGGAACAAATTTGCAAGATATTGTTTCACATGACGTCATCAACATACCAAAATCTAAATAATTGTAAAGCTATTCTTTTCACGTCTGACAGATTACAGTGATAATTTGTCGTCCGAAATTTCTGATTGATCGTTCCTTAATATTTTCCCGGCAGACTGTCTCACTCGATTATAATGAATAGAATCGTCAGGCGCTAGGCAGAGATAAATGATAGAAAACTGCATATGAATGCGCATGCTTTCAAGCTATTTCAATTTTACTCAGAACATTTTGGTGAATCGCAGACGGAAATTGAAGTTGCAGCATTCTTATCAGTGGTGAGATAAGATGCTCTAACCACCGGCATATTGCGACACGCAGACTGGCGGAATAGACATTTCATATTGTCATTTTGATGAAGTATACAAATGCAATCTTTACAGGCCGAACGTATGCAGTTCAATGGTTAATATTTGTCAACACCACGCTACTGCAGTTTCATCAGCAAGCTCATGTTTCCCATAGTCGCAAACAGCTACTTTTTTCACCCAATTAAAGGTGTTAAATTTTATTAAGGATTAGATGTGATGTCGTGTGGTTGAAAACTTGAATTTATTTGTGGCGCGGTTTTATGACCCCCATGTTTGTGTACTAACGTGGCACACAAACATGGCGTTGCTGTTATTTAATTTCAATATTGGTCCAAAATTTCAGCTATGACTTTAGTTTTGCCTGTACTGTGTACAAGCAGTAAAATGTTCTGAAATTTATTCGAACAAAAAGTGAAGGCTAAAATGTGAAAGCTAAAATGTGAAAGCTAATAAAATACGTAAACGAATGTTCGTAAGGAATTTTCAAAACGGATAGAATTACAAGATACAAAATAACTCATGATCACCGCTGCTATTAGCAATGGATCATTTGTAAACCACATGTATGTTTTATTCCTAGGCGTTGCGACCATTGTAAAGATGTTCGTGCTGCTGTTCGCAAGACGGCGGTGTTCAGACACCCCAAGAACCTAATCATTCATATCAAAAGGTTTTCATACGCTGGAAACGGCAGAAAGATTAGAAAAGATGTTCGCTTTCCACTCAGGTCAGTAAACTAACGTTAGTCTTCATAGCTTATATTACAAAAAGTATCTGGTAAATTGTTTCTTACAACGTTAAAGCTCAGGCGATAACGACAATAATGAGGTTGGAAAAAGTGAAGATAAAAAGAAGGACAACGAAGGTGAAGAAATGAACAACCTACGTAAGAAGGATATTTTCGTAGGAAACGCCCTCGAGCAGTCTTGAAGGACCTAAATCAACTCCATGGACAGTTCCAATGCCCACGTTTTAGAACTTACGGAAAAGTGGACGTTACTAGACTTCCGCCTGGTCCCCTACTGCCTGCTTCGGGACTATCATAATTACTTTATACTCCATAAGGGCGATCGCCCCTTATTGACCTTGGCTTGGTACACCCACGACAAATTAAAAATGTAGATCAAGCATGATAGAGTAAAAAAACGAGAGCTTCTCAAATCCTGAAAAAACCCTCAAAAGTGTTGACATACGAGGCAATAGCGAGGGTAGGAATAAGATTAAAATTTATTAAAGGAAGATCATGGACAAGGGGATGACTTAGGTGCAAGTTTGAGTAATTTCAAGAAAAAGAGAAGGATAATCCTTCCGGGTAAGAGGAAACAGATTGACTGAATGTGTGGCGTATTAGTCGGGCAGCGTTATCCCTAGTAACTTTCCTTGGCACATTTCCTTAGCAGATTTGGTTGGCATATTTTGTCGGAACATTTAGTCGACAAAAGATTACTTTTTATTTTTATTTCATCCCATTTGCCGAAGTGGCTAATTTTTAAGCCCCAAATAAAGGTGTAAGTTTAAGCATCAGCCATAGAGCGTACCCCAACGTAGGGAGGTGGATTCGTCGGTGCATTTGTGTGAATTGACCCCCTATTAGACCGGTCCCACCACACGGCTGGTTTGAGTTAAGGAATAAAGATCCAGGATTAGTAAAAACAAAGCAAGAGAAATAATAAGAATAAAAGGAAGGATGAAAAGGTAAAGAGAAATTTCGCAAAGGCAGCAATTTTGCATTTATACCAAGAACAATTCAGATTTACAGCATATGCGGCTAAATTAAGAGCTCGAAACATCTGTAAATTGATATAATGTTGATTTAGCCGGTGTAGTATCGATCTTACCAACTGACGGATCCAGCATCATTTCGACTGGATGAGTCGTGATTAACTATTATGTATCGTTGTCTGAAAGAATCGCTTTTTACCCGATGTAGCAAGGCGAAGGCAACTATTTAATTAGAGTGTTCAGGGATATGATTCCTGGTAAAAATTTGCCGGGTTTCTTTGGTTTCTAAGGGTCTATTTACACTATATGATTGTTGCATACGATGGGTCGTCTTGGCGTATCTAATGTTATCTCAAGGGCACAATTCTTGCTTACGATTTGGTCTCTAATATAGCAATACGATCTGAAGACACCATTGACTTAATCATATACATTAGAACGAGCAATCGTGTACGACAGTCGTCTCTAGGAGTATCTTGGCTCCTAATTTAGACAGGGTCAATCTCAAAATCTTCCGACAGTTCTTTTTTTTTTTAAATTTTTTTTCGATCAATGATGAAACCATTAGCAGTTGTTGAATGTTTCCACGTACCTCGCACGTACATAGTGATTTGTTGCACAACCTGAGTTGTTCTTCTGTCTCGGGATATCCCTACAATATTCCTGTTTTGTTTCCGGCACCACTGTAAATTGTTTTTTTAATTAACGAAGTCGCCTTTTTCCTGACAGTACTCAAAAAATAAACGAAATTTTGCATCAGAGAGTTCAGAGAGATGTATTTTTTTTTAATTTTTAGCCAGAAAAGCACTAAAAAATGTGGTCAAAATGTTTCATTTACAAACGACGAGCGGACGACAAGCCCATCTTCCGTTAAACTATATACGCTAAAACAATTATACGAGATATATGCTGAAACAGTTATTCATCTCCGTGTCGGTAATTTATGTGGATATTTACCAAGCTACTTCGCGACTAAGTATCCACACAATACACCTTATATAAATACTTATTGTACCTTATAGCTTTATTAATATATATATATATAATATGAGCCTTATACCTAATATTAATATAATAGCTTATATTAATGTTGGGCAGGGCAGATATTTTAATTAATTAGGAATTACCTCTGATAATTTGTGCTATTGCTTCAAACTCTTAAAAGTCCGGACGATGGCCCGAAATTCTTACTTTTTCCACTCTTTTGGACTGTAAAGAGAGGCGTGATTTTCCTTGGATCCCTACGTTAAGCACAATCAAAAGAAAAGCAAGGTATCTAATTATGCATAAAAGAAAACTAGCTTTTTATAAGTGAAATGGCCTTTTTCGTAGCCGAACTGAAATAGAAAGCGAACGTCTTTTGTCTTCCTCTTTTTTTTTCCCTTTCGTATGTGCGTATTTTTGTGTTTTTATGTTGCGAATGGTGTGAGCAATCTAAAGAGTAACTCCGCAAGGATTTTGGTATCAAAGTGTAGATATGAATGTGTATGAAACATTCATATAGAGGTTTAAGTCAAATCAAAAAAGCTTAACCGAAGAAATAAACAAATTGATGTCGTTATACAGTATATCCAAATACGGACCTTCGCCACTACTTAGATGTCGTTCTCTTGCAGGGGTTTGGATATGTCGCCTTTCACGTTCCATCAAACTCCTAGTGATGCCATATATGATCTGCATGCTGTGTGTAGTCATCACGGAGTAATGAATTTTGGTCATTATATAACATATTCCAAGCCGTATTCACCCGATGAACTAAGTGTTTTGGGCTTGGCTGGTATAGATGGTATGTATAATATTATAATAAACTTAACCTGGTCGCTGAAAGTCTTCTAGGTAGCGTTTAAAATTTTACAACTCTCGTTGTATTACCTTCTGTATTTGCATATATGTTAAACTCAGCGTTTGATGATTTCACAAGTACAGCGACTAACATTGTGGCACGCAGAATCATTCACAGGCCTTACACTCAGAATGTGGATTTTGTCGCAATTATTTTTCTTTTTTTTTCTAACCTGAAGCTTCTTGCCTGCGATGACTTTGAATGATATTCCTAATTTTGACCTTGACCTTGACCTTGACCCTTGACCCTTGACCCTTGATCCTTGATCCTTGATCCTTGACCTTTGACCTTTGACCTAGACGTTGACTTTGACGCAAGAACCTTAGGAAACCATTGAGCATAGGAAGAACATCTGCAGATTCGAACTGAAGGTCTTGGAAGACCACAAACTGCACTCATATTCAATATTCAACATTGAATCTGCTTTTCTCGATTCGTTTAAGTGGTCAAAAAACCGAAAAACGTCTTATTCAAACGTAAAATTAAATTGGCCTACAAGTACCGAACATACCGTTTTAGGAACTGGACCAATAGAATTAAATTTCATATTGCTTCTCTTTAATTGTGCATTGTGTGGTTGCTTCGGCTGAAATTGTGAATGTTTTCTAAAAGAATCTGAAAAAAAAATCTAAGGAAACAGAATATTTCCAGTTTTACTATGTTTAGTTCTTGGAGTAACTTTCTGCTAATCCACTAAAATCTATAAATAAAAAAAACATCCTTGACCACTTTTACTATATTATGTTTGAAAGTCGCTTCACTGTTTCAATGTTTGCGCCTCATTTTTTGGTAACCGTGGCAATCGACCCATCAGACAGATGATTTTCACTGTTATAATTTGATATTCTCTTATGCCAAGAAACCCATTTACCTAAATATTTAAACATAGGAAAACCCATTTTTTGGGTTTTGGATCAACTTAACGTTTTGGAATCAGAGCTATTGAAATCGTTACGGAGACCTCAAATAAAACCACAGCGTGCATTGGCCTCTAACTTCTGTCAGTAGCAGGTAACCTACTGGGTGCCACCATGGTTGGCTTGTTGGAAGACAATCATTGCGTGTGTTGAGGAACCAAAGGCTGACACTCGGAACCTTAACTGACTGAAGTGGTATTGGTAATGCCGCTGCTTGAGCTATCACAAAATGTTGGTGCTAATACCCCCTTTAGTTTTATCTATGAATTCCATAGAATTCGGAATCGAGCTTATCTGTACCATAAAAAGAAACAATACTGCCCCCGTCCCGAAAAATAGTAATTCTGATATCATGTGACTTCAAACTGATAATGATTAATAATCCGTACCAGCAATATTAATCAGTGATCTTAACCATTGGTAGAAAAATTTTTTCTGACCCTCGTCTCGTGCCCAGAGCCTTCCCAGGATCAAATCCGTAACCATCGTGTGGCCGGCTGTGCTCTAAAATTACTGCTCAAAAGGGAATTAATTCCAGTTCCTATTACTTTCATTAAAAAGTAATTTCCAATTAAAATTATTACTTTTGCATAATGATTGATGTCGATTACAAAATTACTCAACAGCAAAATAATTTTGAATTACTAATTTCAAATTCCTAAGAATAATGCAAACCTTCTATCAGGCCACAAACTATACGAAACGGAGGCAACGTTCCAACGGAAACCGTTACGTGGTAGCAGTAAACAATTATCAGCCAGTGACTACGAACTATGCTACATGATTGTCCAATCTCAATTACAGAAACGTTAGTTGATCTGTATACATGTGCTGCTTGATGAGTGTTCCAGCAGTTAGTTGAAGTAAACATGCGCTTCAAGCTGCTAAGCTGACATTAACACAAAGGAGTCACCAAATTGTTCTTAAGTAGAGAAACGCGTTTTTCGGTTTTGTATATAATTGCAGTTTTCGTTCCTTTGTTGATGAAGGAATTAATTACTGGGCGAAATTACTGCAATTTTAACTAGTACTCTGTAACGCGTTACTATTGTTAGTTGGAACTCACAACTCCGAGGATTCGCGCTTGACAAACGTTCGCGTGTCTTCAGACGTATCTCATACCTCAAGCACGCATATGCATAACATTAATGCACAAGATTCATTGATAAAGGCAATTGAGAATTACTATTGTAGTATCGCTTAATGCACATATCCATCAACAGAGCCAGCACACAATGTAACCTTTGTTCTCTATCTGAGCATATACGTACAAGGCAAAGGAGCTAGGGAGCTGCGGTCACCTTCCCCATCCCCAACAACCCAAATAATAGTGGTCATTCAGGCAAATTTTCGACTTAATTATATACGAAATTTGGAAAACGTAGGCCTAGGGGGTTTTTTTCATACCTAAGTTCCGAGAGATTCTCAGGGATTCGGGCAAATTTGTCAATCCCCATGAAAAGTTCTTACCATAACCCCATACATGTAACCCCATACGTGTAACACTACATATGTTGGGTAGTTAAACGGTTGCACTGTCTCTCTGGTCGTATACTACGGGTTCGATCTACATCTGTAGCTAGGAAGCATTTGTTAGGATTCGAGCTCGACGAAGGTTGCCATATCGTGTGCCGTATTCCAAGTTGGCTCATATATAACATTTAGGGAAAACATCCATAAGGAATGGGGAAATGGTATTGAAATCGCGCAATTTCTGTTTTATAACTATATTGGTTAAGACTATCTCGATTAATTTTTACGGGCAAGATCAGCTTTCTGTTATTTTACTCTTGCTATCGCCAAGTTATTTTACTCGTCAAGGGAGACTTCATGCCGGGAAAGGATTATGACTATCTCGATTTTAGGCAAGACTGAGCTTCTTTCGATATTAATAGTCTGTTGTTGACATTTACCCATAAGACTTTTTACAGGATTTAGAATTTGATTTACGTCACATCACACTGGATGACGTCAACTGTAGGACTGTTTACATGAAGTCAGACCACATGTAAAGGCACAGTTCACTTTTGTTTGCTCATTTCAAATCATGTGATCTTACTCTGGAGAGTTATATCGTTGCCAGATAATGACATTCAGATCCAAATCAAACAAAGTAGCACTCTACGTTGCGTGTTACTACTGTGAACGGTACCACAAGACTGATGTAGGCTATATTTTTGGTAGTTAATGACGTACGGTTTAGTCTAGTCGTTGCGCCTTCATGGAGCTCTACAAAGCTGATAAGACATACGCTGAGCTCTGAATGAAAAAAAAATAGCCCGTGCTTGTACAAAAACGTCTTTGATAGTAATGCATGGCTGACAAAACATTAGATATTTTTAATCATTCTTCTAAAATAGGAAATTTTTTTTTTTATCAGTATAACACCAAAGATGAACAGTAACCATGCGGTATCTATATTTGATATAAGTCTTGCTCGCTTTTTCCATTTTCGTCAACTAGCATATAAAGGGTTAATTTTAAAACTGATTTTAAAACTCGTAGGACGTGTTGTTAAATCAATGCACCTGGCTGTCCCGTCGTTTTTCATATCAGATAGAGCACTCTTTATCGGTTTTTAAAATTTATGAACTCCAGTCTTCAATCGAGTGTAAAATGTACTCCTATCTTAACCGACTGAGTTGCCGAGCTCGTTCCTGGAGGCCTGTAATTAGGTTTATTCTATATGAAGGAATTGGATAGTTTTGATGTTTGTCAGGACACTGAATTAGAATCGAAAGCTAACCGATCAGATTTTTGTTGACAGTTTTCCTAAAAAAGCCCTTAGTTTTACGATAATTGCTACACTTTAATAAAAGCTGTTTATACATGAAATCAATCGACCTCTATAGGCTGGGTGATGTACGATGACCATAAAGTATCTTATATTACTGAAAGCAACGTCGAGAAGGCAGAAGCTTATATTTTGTTTTACCAACGGAGAGACGGAAACGCAACCTCTTTACGTGAACCAGCACCACTTCCCGCATCCGTCTCCCCCCACCTTTTTGGGGCCACCAGATGCAAGACGTCTGATCGTGATTTGGTTAATGGAAATAAAGATCCTTTAACGCTAACTCATACGGAGATTCAGACTCAGCAAGATTATACGAATGATCCTTTCAGTTCCAAACAAACCTATCCTGAGTGCGGTTGTAAAAGGGGAGAAAGTGGTCCTTCGACTTGCGGTAGCGTGAATGCTGAGGAAGAAATACCGCAGGAAGATGAACTGGATTGAAACTGGATGATTTTGACATTTCCTTTCCTATACAACCTTAGGTCATTTGTAATTATGTTCTTACGTTTAATACGCAATTGAAAGGAAGTTACTTTGACCGTGTCTTTTGTTGACCTTATATAGTTATATATGTATTTTGAACAAATAGAACTGAAAATTGCTTGCGTGTCTTTGTACTATGGTAGAAACATGAATGACGTTCTTTCAACTGGAAAAGCCCCTATTCGTTGTATAATATAACTAAGCTTTTTCCCAAGTTTCCAGGACGTAATCCATGTCTCTGTACCCTTACATAAACCTGGCATGGCAAACCTAACACAAATACTGTGGTTGCAGAACGAGAATCTGAAGAGTATCTTTGCACAAGGTAGCCATACTATTGCGGAAAGACGTTCGAGTCTTCGAGCTATAATACTCATTAGTTTCTGAGTCCGAGGCGGAAATCAAATCTTTGACTTTTTAATCGCCATTGTTACCGTAATTACATACATTATGGCATTTATACCGCTGGAAAACTAAAATTGTCCTATTGAGGTCGTTCTCGAGTTCTTTAAAGAAAGTTTGCGTTAAAAGTTATCTGTTACCTCTTTTAGGTTGTCATCATCCCCGTTAAATTAACGATCTTTTTTGTAATTGAAAATGTGTCATTTCACATCTAAGCAAAACATGTTCATGAACGACTGCGTTTCCCTCGTTGATCTACAATCTCTCCCCCACTCCCCCACCTCAAGAAATGCAACGACGGTAACCATGGTGAACTGAAGGCAGGCGTTAGTTTAAGGAGGTAGTTAATCCTAAATGATCTGCAACATTGTAATTGCTTTCGTTTCACAACAATTTAATCACCATAAAACTGTGCAAGAAGTTAGTATTAGTTATTACACTATTTTTGAACCTGTCAGAGGTGGTTCAAACTTCAAAATTGCCATAGTAACAACTAATAAATACTTTATAAACAAGAGTATGAGGAAAAGCAAAAATAGATGTCAACTCCAAAACTTGCTGCAGATAATCCACGTGGCATGGGGTGTGCAACAAGTAGACATTTTCATTTCCTCGTCTATTGTCTGAACTGAAAATATTCACTGTTTCTATGGTAACAAAAGAACTATTGCAAATTTTGAAAAACTGTCTACTTATTGCATAAACCACTATTAGGCACACCAGCTGTCCAAAAATTATGGCAATCCATCAAATCCCCTTCAAACTAGACTTTCCACAAATATGTGCCAGCATAATTCCTCCATTTTCAGAAAATCAAGCTTAAACATCGACAAATGTTTCCAGCTCATTTGCTGCAATGTTAAGCACATAAAATTGCGATGGAAAGTCAACTACGTTTACAAATAGTTACAGTAAGGCAAATATGTTCCAATTCAACATGGACCTTCCCCCATTTCAAAACATCAGGCAACTTATACTAACCAGGGGCGGATCCAGCCCCAAATTTGATTGTTGCAAAGTTGTGATGTGAGTGCGCCGAAGGCACACACTTTCTAGGGGATCCGGGGGCATGCTCCCCTGGAAAATTTTGAAATCTAGGATCGCCAAAACGCCATTTTCTGGATATATTTTGGGACATTACACAGCATTAATGATCAAAATTCAAGGCAAAAATTTAAGAACCACAACAATTAGCCACCGTATTTTCAGCAACAAAAAGCTATTGTCACTGTGGAATGCCTTATAATTGCTCTCTAATAGCCAATTCAACTGTCTTCTTGCAAATTCTTACCTATATTTGCTATACACTAACTCCACTTTAAAAAAATGTTTTATGAATGGTTGATGCCCAACTAATGCATTTATCATCATAACACAAATAACTAATTTACTAGGCACCTCCCAAACATAACAGTACCAAAACAAGTATTACCAATTCCAATGATTATCCATTCAGCCACAAATGCTAAATTTAGCATTTGCAACGGGGCTAAATATAGTACGACTGTTGCAAACGCCACAATTGCATCATGAATGCATCAATGCAAGCTCGCCTTCTGGTCGATGTAAGTATAGTAAACCACCAGAATCGAGCATACAATTGGCGGGAGCTGTGGATGCCGTCGTGTGCCAATACAATGGGCGCAATATCGACAAATCAATCGCACGCTACAGCTCGATTCAGTCAAAAGAAAAGATGGATTAAACGGACCAAGAGGGACTTTTAGCTATTGAAAGTTTAACTATTGCCTGGGAATTTCGACCGTTGCATTTGCAACAGTTGCAAAAATCTGGACCCGCCTCTGCTAACTCTAATTCGGGGTCAAAACCAAAATCCCAAACATGGCCTAAGCGAAAGACTTTCCAACATATCTCAATGATATGTTAATCTAAATTTTTTAAAAAATGTTTTGAACTGGCTATGCTAAACTTCAGGTCTCCGTCGGTTCCCTAATGCGACCTTTACCCGAATAACAACGCGTAAATATGGGGTTGTTTCGACTTCTCGGTTCTTTGAAAAGCCATGGGCAGATCGGCTATCACTCAAACTCTGCATGCTGTCCCTTTAGTCAGCCACAACATTAAATTGGAACCTTATTCAGACGGATTGACACCTCAGCAGACAACTACGTTACGGCGTCTCCCGCTAAAGACACTTGAAACCGTGCGGGACATTACTCGCACGAAGGTGGCACAATTCACTCCCACATTTTGCGTGGCGTGGTCCTGGCCTCTCTGGTTTGGCCCCCCTGTCTGGGAGGTTAACCTGACCGTCGGGGAAATCCTGGAGCCATCCCTAATCCTAACGTTAGCTACTACTAATCCTGACTAGCATTTGGCAGAATTTCTCGCGCGGACGAAATTTTGTCTTCGTTTTTTTTTTTTTTTGTATTAGTTCGACTTGAAAGCTCATAAGACAAAGAAAAAAACCTTGTCCCTGCAGAAGATTCCGCCTAGAGGAAATAAAACCTCGCAAACCTCTGAGCCGCACCTTAATCGAGGTAATATATCCACATGAATTCCTCTAAATTCAAAGTTGTGGGAATAAACGTTTATATGCCCAAATACCTAATCATGTCCCAAGCCTTTTTCTTTGGGCTCATTGCCATTTTTCCTACCAAACGTATTTTAGCGATTGCAAACTGTTGGTATATAGCTTTGCTTTTCTAGCTAAGCTGATTCATAATTTACGACCACAATATGCATGAAGTAAAGTATGGCAATTTATGATTTAGTTGGTGTACACCTCAGTCCCTTACCAATTCAGTATATCTTTTCAAACCGATTAAGCTCTTGTTCACCTCCATAGTTCAAAGTGAGGCTTGTTTCAGTTTCAGTTCCATCTGAAACGAATTGAATTCTCCAAAGATAGTTCCACGATGTTTTTGACCTAGTAGGCACTCTCGATGATGTACAGTATTCAGGTCAATCTGAGTTGAACCAATGTTGCATGGGGCATGATTTCGTGCTAGGGCGAGACCAAAACGGGAATGAGGGCAAATCCTCCTTCCCTTATTGCTAGGAAAACGTTTTTAATTCGAAACGTGACCTACCATTTAGGGAGGAAAAAACTTCTATTTGGACTTTTAACAGACTTTTTAGAGATCTGGTTCGCGTCCCCGTTTTTATGCAAATCAGTGCGTCGCGAAAAAACTAATACAATTTGCATGAAAAATTACGTATTGTAACAAGCCTTATGGAACTTTTTTTTAAAACTGCCAGGTGCACGAAGTAGAATTGAGTTATTTCTATTTTAATTTGCATTTGCAATAAAAATTGCATGGAGTTACCAGTAGCGCGGTCCTTAAATTATAACGAAGGGTGGTTCACAGTTAATATTAGGTGGTAGGTAATCCCAATCGAAGGGCTCTTCTCTGGGCCCCCATACACACGATACAATTGTGGCATACGATACTTCACAATTAACTCATAAAGGCTCGATTCCACCTAATTGGTCACCTCGTGAATGTTGCAATTCTTTCTAAAGACGTAAGACTGGGTCGTAAGGTCGTCTATATCAGAACGAACAATTGTATGCAACAATCGAACCGTGTAGGTCAGGCGTAAAGGTTTAAAACTATGGCTGATTCCTAACTTAATTAACCAATGGGCTGAGCCCCAGTTGAACGCAGCCCCCATAGTAATCATTTAAAACTTGTTTCGTGTTTGGTTTCTTTAACTGTAGATGGCAGAAAAACTGCTTTTCTGGTCTTTAGTCGGTTACTATTTTTGTCTTAAATATTTTATATTCTTTTTTCTAACAGAAAAAGGGGAAAAGCAAGAGACTAAAGCGGCCTTTGACCATGACCTTGAACTTTTCATCTTAGCTTAGCCTTTGTTTGGTTTGACCCCGAATTTTCCAACATGGAGCCTTCAATTTGTCACCTACAATGAAGTGACTCCCAACTTGACCCCTGTTGATAACATATCTCCAAAGCAACCCCTACATGCAACCCACTTCCCATGGCCTTTTCCCAGGTCCTGGCAACGAGATTGCCCATACGCACGCTGAAGCTTTTGTTTTTGTCAACTGACCTTTTTTGATAGCGATGTGAAAATTGTAGATTTCAGATTATGTAATAAAAATGGCTCATCATTTTAATCGCAAAGCTTCGAACGGTTTTGACTATCAATAAATTTCAAAGAAACATGTCTCTTGCGTAACGTTACATGGTCTGACATGGGTAAAGAAATTGAAAACCTCGAAAGGAATTTTTTTTTTTTTGTAAATAGGACTGGGGAAAAAGAAAAATGATTATTACATATGAGTAATTCAAAATATTTTAGGTTGCTGTAAATGAAATTATTACCGACCTTTTCACCCATCGGGTTAGAATGAAACGATAGAATTCACTGTCATTCTCTATGCTACGAGCTTTGAGTCCACGCATGACTATATTTGACTATTATATTTTACTCTGAAGAAGAGCCAGAAACCGTGGAGCGGTTCACGTAAACGTCCAAGAATCTAATAGAATCTTATTTTGAAAGGCGAATATGGCAAAGAAGCAGTCAAAATACCGAATTGTTGATGCAGTTGATTTGATTGAATTGATCGACTGGATTTCCCGTCTCATGTATCTACTGACGTAGTCAAGAAGTTTAACGTTTTTTCCGGCGAGACAGACGGACCGACCGCGTACAAGAGAAAGAAATGATTTGTCTAGTTCGCAGGCGGTCTTGACTCCTGAATCGTCCAGCTAGCAGGAATTTGAAACGAATGCCAGCGTTCGGAAACTGTAATTAGAAGCTGTTTAGGTACTTCCAATTCCAATTGGTAAACACTGTTTATTTCTTTTGTCATTGTTTTGGGAATCGTGGCCGGTTAATTGTCTCGGTGACTGGTTAAAAATTTCAACATTTTTGTTTTTTAATTCCCCGATGAGATCCCATCACTAAATATTCCTTTATTACAATAATTCGTGGACAGATTAATACCTGAAATCTGCTCTCCAGCATGAAAGACCTTTCCATTAATCAGTCTCTAGCTTGTTATTATGAGATTCTTACTTAAGTACTTCGGCGGCCTGGGCTTTGCCCCTTTCGCAAAGAACTAGATTTATTGGCATTATCAGCCAATCAGGGGCAAGGATGACGACTGATTTACGTCATAACTCCATACAAGGAACGTAAACACCTCCGGTTGTGGCGAAGGGTCACAGCAGGAAAACCGTAAAATATGAAATATTGGTTTGAAGGCCAGCACAACAGAAGGCCATGGAAAATTTCTTGAAACAAAAGAACGGCGCGGAAATTTATTGTGGTGGTCTTCCAATATATTCTTTTCGTTGTGCTTATTATATTCAATATTAAAAGATCAAGTTGGCTTCTCTGAAAATTTTAGCTGAACGCGTTAGTAATGCAACAACCGATAATTCTTGATGCTGAAGCGCAGGTCTGTCTGTGGTCTGTTGAAGGTCTCTAAAGTTTGCCATCTTTCCCATATTTCATAGAGATTGGCTTCTTTATTTACCATAGATTTTAAACTAGAGTACGGTGGTGAAATAACTGATTAAGATTTTTCTCTATTGTAGAACGCTCTTCTGGCCGTCAACGAAATTGATGATTTTGACAACTTCGGCCGAGTAACGGGAGATCTCGTTAAATCGGTTTTACCTTGCGTCGTAAGTTTTACCTTTCTGTTGTTATACTTGAGAGTTTTTACACGTGAATTTAAATGTTAACATTTACTACCCTAGTGGTTAAACCGCCTTAGTCTGTGTGGACAATAATGTACGACAGAAAGTTGTTGATGTTGTTAGTAGTAAAATTCCAAGCATTTTATTGGGCATTGGAAAAGCTATCAGGAGGCTCGGATAAATACGTTTTGTAAAGAACCTTGCAGGCATGTGAGAAAGCTTTTTGAGTGGCATCACCTAGTCAGCGTGGCTTAATTTGTTATGTGTCGTTGACGTTATTGTTGGATCTTTCACTTTACGGGTGATAAGATATGAGTTTCGGTTGGCTTGGTTGGGACGGGTTCAAATTATTTCCCTTTGTATTTACTGAATAACTACCCTTGATGTGTCAGGCGTTAGTAAGTCCAAAAATTGCTGTTTTTCACATCCAATATTGTAATTTCTTTCTTGGATACAATGGAAAAGGTACTTTAGTGCAAGTGTCTAATTCGTGAAGGGGCCGACGTCAACATTAATACAGTGGTGGTACACATGCAGATATGTCTAGAACAATTACGTTTGTAATAACTACATGCAGATGATTTTTCAAATTTGAATTAAAAAGATTTAAGCTTCAGGGGGTTTTTTGTAGTTTTTTTATCAATTTTCAAATTAAAACATAGAGATGTTTAAACCGACATTTGGCCGATATTTCCTGAATTATAACTTTGTTATTCTCATGGCAAGATTTGAGGGGTATGCAGATCGAAAATTAACGTAATCTAAAATTTTGGTTCATCAATATTGCAATCCTGTCTGTCTGTCAGCTGTAAAATGACACACCAATACAAAAGTTTTAACCAAAGTGGGAAACTTCAGCTGAACCAATTGGTATTCAAGATTAGTGTATTTAGTACTTGGTCTAAACCTGTGGTATTTATTGGTTTGTTTTGTGGGAAAGATTGATGATCTGCTTCTGTTCAGGTTGTTTCATTTGATTGTTCATAAATGCAAATCAGTAGAAAATGTTAGATTTAGTATGAACAAATGTCAGCAATAAAGCCAACGTGAAGCCTAAATTTGTCTTGCATTCCAGTTATATGGGCAAACTTTCAGTTATGAACAGCAGAGATTTCAGTAACCTAGGCAAATAACCAGATTTTGTTTGGTTGAAACCAATTTAAAATAAAATCATTTTTCAACTTGATTGCAATTTAGGCTGCTGCTGACAGTTTCTATTTTTGTAAGAAGCAATTACCATTACTACAGTTGTCATTTACAGACATCTCTGTCTTTAAAATAATAACCAGACAGTAGAATATGTCTAATCTGTGGAAGAAGTATCGTAGACATGAGACATCTGTCAGATGGTGCAATAATCCATTGTTACCAGAGTAGCATGAGCATTGTACTGTAACTTTGACATATTTTTCTGATTAACATAATTAAGAGTAAGAAATGCTGTTTTTCTATGTGGTAACATTTTTTGAAAACTGTTGTCAAGATAGATATTGCACTGTAGAACACTGTAGCAAAATATTAAGGGAGGTTATTGAGACAGAGCTTTAGTAATTTCAGCCAGATTTGTTATTATAAACTTATCCTGTTTCCTTTATAACCACATTTTAAAGAATTTCACCTAAGCAAAACACCCATGCAAATGTCTAATAAGTCAACAAACACCTACAATATATGGTATATTTTGAGTGAAAGCCCTTATTCAGAGAACAATATGTAAACCATGGTAGAAACTAGGTTATATTTGTACCATATATTTAAGGAATGATGGTAAATTTGAATTATACTTATTAGAATAACAAAATTTGAAATAAGTCTTATATTTCAAATTAAAAATTTTATGAAAGCCCAATATAGTTTCTATTTCCGTTAATATAGGAAACAGGGGTGTTAGGAGATTGCAGTACCTTGAAATTCTGAAATAGCTTAAAATTTTGAAGTGGGTGCTGAGTTTCCTTATAATATTAATAACAGTTTGCTTGTGGCATATTGTTGGATAAAAAAGGCATGCAGTCTTTCTTTTCATTAAGGTTAGGACACACAAGGCATGAAGTTGCAGAAACATGTCACAGGGACATGTCCCTTTTGTCAGACACACAAGGCGACTTGTCACTGGGACTTGATTTACATGATTGACTTGTTTTAATTAGTGATTACCCATGGGAGGAGAGGGATGTGAGTTGGGAATTAAATGATGCTCAGTGATTGGCTGTCCTAGGACTTTATCAATGAAACTTGTCACATAAACTCTTCTTCTTCTTCTTCTTCACCTTACCAATCCCTGATAGGGCCAGCCATCTTTTATGTTGTCTCCAGTAAGTTCTGTCCTTCGCATCTTGTTCCTGCAATCCCAGCAGTCTCAGGCCTCTCTCAATTACATTTCTCCATCTGATCCTCTGTCTTCCTCTTGATCTTCTTCCCTCCACCTGGCTCCTCCATGCTACTTTCACAGGATCATCTTCCTCCATCCTGATCACATCACCATACCATCTCAGGCGTGCTTCACATAAACTATTCACACAGAGGGAAAAGTTGTGGGGGACACACTTATGTTCCTGATAATACATGAACCAAAAGTCCATTGAGACTTTAATATTCAATTTGAGTCCACTTTGTGAAATTAACTATTTTTATGTTTGTGGAAGTTGATCGTCCTGGTTAACATAGTCTTGAGAAGTGACTGTTGTTGGTGGAAGTGACTGAAGATGACCTCTGCTAAGGCTGTTGAAACATTAGTCACTTCCACCAACAGTCTTTGTCAAGACTACACTAACCTGAACTATCAACTTCCACAAACATATCACGATTCACCCAGGTTCAAACCATTTACTTTCTTAACTATTTTTAATTTATCTTTTCTAAACATTTTAAATTAATCTTTTTCATTTGAAATTGGACAATTCCTGCAAATGCTTCATTTACAGGAAATGTCCAATTTCCAAGTGTAGAAAGTTAATACATAATGACCAGGTACAGTACAAAGCATCCTAGTTCACAACTTTTTAGCTGTTTTGCCTTCCAAAAATTTAACTTACATGCCACCTTTGCAAAAATGTTGTTATAAATGCTACATACTATAATGACTAGTCAAGACATGCTTATATATCTGTTCTTTAACCATATTGAAGCATGTACACTGTATGATAAAGTACAGCACAACATTGCATTGACATACCATGGTCTTATATGGTACAGAATAACTAATCAGAACTCATAAAGCACTTCAATGTTTGGAACTAAATATTTAAATAGTTTTTAATACTTAATTATAATTCATGATACTGACTGAACCAACTTTTTGGACCTGGTAGGCATATATATGTTTTCTTTTTTCAACAAGTTTAACTTATTGTGGTAATGATTCTAGGCTCTCTTAAAAAGGATTGATGGTGTATTTAATAATCACTTTAATTATTATACCTGTGTTTTATTTTTGCCCTTTCTATTTATTAATTTATTAATAATATCTATTAATTAATATCTATTAATTTATTAATAGATAATCTACACTATATTCATTAATTATGCATATTTATGTCAAAATTATAATTATATGTAACATGGAATAGATTCTTACAGGATTTAGTTTCCACAAGTTGCTTTCTATATACTGACTAGTATAATTTATTAATCCATTACTTTGGTTTGTTTACTTTCCACATTTGTATTGAAATTGTGGAAAGGTGCCATTAGTAATAAAACACAAAGCTTTATCCCAAATTCTCCTGGCCACTTACTGCATTCATTTTCATTCACAAAAGCATGTCACAGCAGAAAAGTTACAAAATATATGTCCATTACAGAGGGACATGTTCCATGTTAACATGCACATGAGACCTGGCAATTAATTTAAATTGTTCTAGTAAGAGGATAAAAAGACTAATGCATGAACAGAATTTTTTGTTACTGTTTTGATATAGGATAAGCAAGTGTGTTTTGTGTTAAATCCTATGACAAATGAGCTGGAATGTACACCTAAAGTTGCAAATGGAAGCCTGAGGCAGAAACGTTCAAGCACTGTCCTAACAAGGTAAGTAAGTGTACATGTACCATGTACAGTAGGTTGGATCCCCGTTGGAGGCTTTATGGGTTCTTCACCATAGTTCCTAGTTGGCATTAACATAAAGCAATGACAAACATAGCCTCATATTCAATTGAATTGGTGCTTACCAGTTTTTATTCACTGTCAGTTGTAACAAGAAAGGAATTCATGAGATTTTAAAAAGGAATCCATCAGAAATTACACGCCTTTGAAATTTTCGAGTATTACAATTCATATGTACTGCAATAATTCGAAGGTCTTGTTTGTTACACTATATCAGTAATTGTTGCTGATATATAGTTAGCTTTCAGGAAAAAGCAAAATGAAAATTATTACCCATTGAGTGTTGGGCAAGGGCACACTATAGTATTTTTCTCTGGCTAATGCTAGACGATTTTACTCGTCTCAGGGACCAGCCCTGGGCTTTAAAAAATCTCTCTTTAAAAGGCTTTAAAACCATCTCCTTGAGGGCCGTTTTCCACCAGACGAATTTCTTCGCGCGGAGTGACTTTTTCTTTTGTCTCATGAGCTTTGATGGATCTATTCAATTTAAACAATGAAAAGTCGATTCGCGCGACAAAATTCGCCTGGTGGAAAACGGGCTTAATCCAATCGTTCTCAACCTTTTTTGTATGAACGCCCACCTACGTCATACAGAAACCTCTTACCACCCTCTTCTTAACAATCTCTGTGTCAGTAATGCCATCATTTAATGACTTTAATTATGTTATATTCTCGGCATTTCTTCTTGGACCCCGCCATTTTAGAACGTCCTCTCTACGTTACTTCTCGTCCCAGGTCAAACAAACTCCGAAAAGAGCAATTTTGGTACCAAATTATGAGTAAGAACACAAGACAAATTTAGGTAATATTTCGACAATATTACATGTGAGTTAGGTTTGGCAATGACTGTGTAATATAGTGCAAATATTACCTTCTCAATTTGCCTTGTGTTTTTTACTCATATTTTGGGTACCAAGATGCTTCTTTTCAGAGTTTGTTTTATATTATACGGAAGTGAATAAATGTGCTAATATGTAGTTATTTAATATATGGCTGTGGCAGCGAGCGGTCCGAATGCGGAAGTCCTGCAATTTCATTTGTTCATAAGCGGTCGGATATTTCCCGTGTTGTCCATTCAGGGGGGGGGAGATAAAAAGTCTTGCCTGAGTCGAATAAAAATTAAAATTTTTGACAGTATGTGAAGTGAAAATGTATTACGAACAATCAGAAAAGGAAAAGGAACCATGTAGAGCGAAGTTGGTGAAGAAATTCTTCATCAAACGACGACAGAATTGGAATTGTTTATTTGACGTTCTCTGACTTAGGTTTTGTTAATTATATTTCAGTAAAGCCATACAATAAAATACTTATTGACCCTGCTTGTTTGGTCGGTACTAGTGAAATATCGGACCTCTGTTTTTGCTTAAAAACATCGCTCCGATATTTCACTGGTACAAACCTCACGTTCGGTCAATGAGTAGTAATTATTCAGTACGGTATTGACGAGTTAGTCAGTATTATTGTCAGTATTAGATTTTAATAATAACATGACGTAATGCGTCGTCACGAGTTCTGTATTTATATGGGTGGTAATGCCGATGAAGTGAAGGGTATTTGGAGAAACAGTAGGTATTTACGCACGATGACATGATGTAGGGTCTACGATGAGTGAAAGTGGATTTTCGAGTGTCGGAATTGTACATTATAAGACTCAAATGGGACCAGTTGCGGAAAATGCAACTTTTCAGCCACCAACTGGGAATCGAACCTGCGACCCTGGAAGTCTAATGCAGAGTTCTTTCAACTCAGCTTCGAAAGCCGTTGCTGAGGTCATGGTTACGAGTTGAATTTACTTTCTGACAAGTCCATTGTTTGCGACTTGTAACACGGCAGATAACTGAATTGGACATGTTACAAGATGTACCAGCGGCTTTGGAAAACAAGAGTCTTGCGGCAGCTTGATGAAATAACGCAAATGCTACAAATTCTTTTTCTTTTCCTCCCAAGTTATGAGACTTACGTGTGTACTAGGAAGTGAGACTTACGTGTGTACTAAGTTTACTTAGCTAGTGGACTACTCCTAAATTTATAATTGTGAGATTAGCTGTAACTCTATGGTTAAAAGTAAATCGGCCAGTAACTGAATCGGAGCAGAGCGTAACTCCAGTTCGCTCTGTTACTCGTAACAAGGTTTTGCTCTGTAAATTCTTTGTAAAACCTGACTTAATGGTGAAGGTAATCCTTTAATAGCAGAGAACTTTTTCCCATTCATACCCACACTAAGTCTCTCACCCCTATTTGCGACACGTATGCTCTACATTAATTTGTATAATAGCAAGTCTTATCTTCTTAGGAATGTATTGAAGGAAAAGAATATTTGGTCAAGCCACGGACTGGTTGAAAGTGATCCTCTACTTAATATTATTCCCGAAGCAGCATCTCCATTAGCTGGAGGGAACTGCGGTTAGTGATGTCGAGGTTTATTTACGTCCACAACCTTAATGTGAAGTCTGTTTACTTCAGGTCTAAACTGGCGCTATTTTGTCTTGCTTTTTTGTGCTCAGTCAAGTTATGGACAACTTGGGAAGTTAGGCGAGGAATTAAAAAGCTAGAATTGCACTCATCCTTGTTTCCAGGGGTTTTTAAGTTTGATGTTGCAATATGACTGTCACCGTGAGTGACTTGTTACTCTTTCTTTTTCCTCTCCCAACTTCCTGCGTGCAAACATAACTCAACAAACCTCCCTAATGAATGAAACATGTATAATAATTATCAGAATAGTCTCCCAAAGATTCATTCCAGAGAAAAATTTGCATGCAATCCAATATCTTGTCAACAGATCTAACCTCAAGTACAATGCGATCTTACACTATGCAACTTGTTTTGCAATTTGTCTCGCAATTTTGTTGCAGGACAAGTTGTGCGAGTTAGAGCATCGTATAACATTGTCTGCAATCAGCAAGTGTCGGAACGTATATATTGCTGCGCGCGTTAGACGAAGTTGAACCAGTGGTGACGTGGCTCTCAAATAGGGGCCAGGAAATGATATGCCAAGGACCCAATGTTAACAAGGGGTGTAAGGCAGAGTGAAGGGACTGCTGCCAGTACAAATACGATGTGAATTGAGGACACGAAAACGTAAAATTCATTGAGATAAAAACTTAGAAGAAACAAGTGACATCAAGACATGTGTCTATAGTGACATACGTCGATCATAAAATATAAATGATTAAAAGTGACCCCTCTACAGGGCCTACAGGAGTTTTAAATTTCATACCTCTACATAAAACGTCATGTATACCGCACCTAATCTAACGCTCTGCATAAGGGCCTTTTGCCTACAACTCATCATTGGGGCCCACACAACAAATTCTTGGGGCCGCCAGGAAATCTTCCGATGTCCTAGTGGGCCACGCCGCCACTGAATTTCGCAGCGATTGTGGCAATTCTGCAAGAAATTTTTGAGGCGTTGCACAGCGTAACATCCTTCGTGCAACTTGTCTGGCAACGGCAATCGTCATCAGCCAATGAAAATGAATGATGGGTTGATTCTTTTCGGTCGCCGTTCCACGACAAGTTGCACAAAATATCCCCCAGTGTAACACCCTTTCATCGTGCAACTGCAAACGCGACCGATTCAACCGTTACGACACAAGTTGAATAGTGTACCAGCGCCTTTATACCAAAGATATTCACAAGCATGGTGGAGATGACGATGAATTTCATCATCAAAACAAGGACCACGCTTTCAGATCAAACACAATTTTTATTACATGTTACAGGTATATCGTCTGGCTGAGGGTAGTCTTGTGAAAGATTTTTTGTGACTGACGTTTCGACGGACCTCTGCGGCAGTCTGCATCAGAGTCGACCTCTTCCTTCGACTCTGAAGGTGACAGCTGCTGAGTTTGTTGAAACGTCAGTCACAAACCGTCTTTCTCAAGATTACCCTGACCTGGACGATCTACCATCGACACGTACAGGTTTTCCCGGGTCCACACCATTTGCCTTTTAATTTGTAAAAGAACTAGCGTTTGATTGCCAGTCTGCAGCCCAAAGTGAAAATCAAGGGTTTGTTTTTATTAATAAAACTATATGCTGGAAGCGTTTCCAAGTTCTCAGAACGACTAGTTTAGTTCAACCAGAATGCACAAACTGCGAGTGCTTTGAAGAACTTAAAACGTATTAGATCTGTGTAAGCGGTGTATTAGTGACTAGTAGCTGAATATATCAAACACGGCGGTTACAGTACGTTTACATTGCAAATAGCGTTTTCGACGTCCTGACTTTTGTAAACTCTCTAAGCGATTTTGAAAGTGACGATCTGACATGATGTAACCATTTTTCAACCACTTGCAGCTTTGATAAGTGGCGTTAGGTTCAACTTGACCAGTAGAGGAATTTAAACCTGAACTTTCTTGAAAGTCGCTACATTATTGTCTTTTCAATGTATCGTATTCATATTTAACGCACAAATGACCTTAGTTTTCTGTTTTAATATGTAGTGTATTTTTGGCCGATGTATGGTGATGACAAAAACCTGGTGGTATTTTGCGTGGTAAGTGATTGTTTTTTGATTGAACTTATCAAGTTGTTATTTGAAATCACAATTGTTAACAAAAGACGTAGTTTTACATTGTGAAGTTTAAGCGTAAGGAGAAAGACCATACTGTACTATTTCGATTGCACTGCCAACTTTTTTTTGAAAACTATAACTTCTAAAAGCTGTCGTAGTCATGCACATTGTGGCATAAAGTGACGTACACTAGTGCATTCAGTTACTAAATATACCATCATTGGCTCATCCTGTTGTTTTATTAATTCTTCTTTTATCTTTATTTTATCGTTGACACTTGCTTCTGCGACTGGTTTCCCACGTGACGAAAAACGACTTTTTGTTTTAGTCTTATCCTTTCCTACATTTCGTATGTTCCCGAAATTAAAGTCTGTCTTTAAAAAAAGTTTACACTGGACGACTTGTTTTACTATTATTGCCGTTACTGTTGTTGTTGTTGATATTTTCACAGATGTCTTCTTAATCTAAGTAAGAATATCATTCTCTGATGATGTTGTGTTAAATGCAACGAAGCGTTAGATCTCAATAAACATTTTTCCTATTGTGCCTCTTCTACGATTCTTTTGCTGGGCTTTGATATTCTTACTTAGATTGCGATTTCCGCCTGGTTCATCAATCTCGTCGATTCTCAAGATGTCTTCCTATTTTATGGTAAAACAATATTTTACCTGCCCTTTGGTTCCTTTGATTTTACTGATGGTGATCTTGTTTTCAGATGTTGACCAACATGACATTGTCCAAGGAAGAGCTTAAAAAACTTGATTTTTTTGAGAAACAGGTAAAACCTTTTCGTAAATAGGGATGGTCGATGTACAAATGTTATTGGTATTAAATCATATAGCGTTTTGTCGGTATGATTTTTCAGTAATACCAGATATAATATGCCAGAACACGGGTTTCAGGACAGGGATATGCTTCAGGTGTAGAAATTCTGAGTGGAAAGAAATTACTTTACGCTCAATGCCCACGAAAAGCAGTAAAAGATTCAAGCTATAACATTTCTAGTAATACTCGATATCAATCAAAAGAGTAACGACTCCTCTTGTTGGTAGTTGTACATGAAGTGCTTTTATTGACATTCATGGCAAAAAACCATAAAGATTTAAATCAGAGACATTCACCTGCCACTCTCTAAAGAATGGGTTGAAAGTTGTGGGAAGAGTCAAGGTTCAATAATGTTTCATTCTACAAAAGTTGATATACCAATAATATTGTAATGCTTTGAGCGGTATACTGATGTCGAATATTTTTTATACCTACAATCTCTTTTTTAATGCTCAGATTCACCTGTTCTAAAACATCTGTCAGCTATCGACGTATTCCATAAGATTCGTACTCAATGGCGTATCATTCAGTTCCGAAAATCATTAATTCGATTTCTAGAAATAATGAGTGACTATATTCTATTATGTAAAAAATATTGAATTCGCCTTTAGGTATATCAGTGAGGTAAGCAAGGTTTACTTCCAGTTGTTGATTAAATTAAATTAAGAACAATTACAACTTCGCTGTGTCATCACGCCAGGATGAAGCTTTAATTTTAAAGATAAAATTACAAAAGTTAAAACAAACAAAGGTTTTCGGTCCCCAGGATCATCTGATGATAATCCAGCGGGTCGAAAACGTTCGTTTTGTTTTAAGTTTTGTAATTTTAACTTTTAAATTAGGCAATTGCAATTTTGCAGTGTCGGGAAAATGTGTGAGCTTTTAGTGTCAGTAAGTAGATGGTACAAATGCGTGTTAGGTTTGTGCAGACTCACCACTGGTTACTCTCTGACTTTGTTTTCAATTGTTCAATATAAAAGGTTGCATAGCAATAAATAAGACTGATATTAAAGATTTTTGCTCGTTGAATCGAACTGCATGGTGGCGTCCTCGGGCGTCCTCCGCAAAGTTTAAATTAGGTCTCAGGTTTGTGAGTTTTCATGCGTCTTTACAAGCTAAAAAATTATCTTTTACAGACTTAAATTTTCAATATTTTCTCGAGTAGCATATTCCAAAGTCGCCTGACTGGTATTTCTAATGGTGCTAATGTTTTAATTTAATGAACGGAGTATAAAAACTTGACATGAAGTGACTTAAAAAGTGGAGGTTTGGCCACGTAGTTTGATACCTTTCATCATTTGAAATATTGTTTATTTACCCGGACGCCGATCACGTCATTTTTAGCTCATTTTGGAGCGTGGAGTTATTGTAAAATTATCTTGTGTCACCCAGAGATGCTTTGGTGACAGGGTCTATATTGTACCTGTCTGCCATAAACTGTTGTCGCTGAATGTGAAACATAACTTGAATGATCATGTGTAAGCCAACATGTTCGATCGTACATATATATAACAACGTGAAATAGCGTAAAAGGTAAAAAACTAACAACGTACGTAATGTTTTTTCACGCATTGTAGATCACCACAAACTATCGAAATCTGCTACGAACATCTGCAAATGAAAAAAGAAAGTATTTTGAGATGTTTGGTAAGCTATTTATAGTTTTGATCTCTGCTAAATTACTTGTAAACTTTGTTGCATGTAGCAGGTAGCAGAGGTTCCGCCAGCCTCTACAGTTAGCCGGTATTCTGTACTGTTATGAATTTTTTTTCTTCCGGGACAGACTCATGTACAATCGGTTTACCTTACGAGTCATATTTAAAGTAAAAAACTCTTACAGGACTCCACTACTCTTTCTTTTTTGGAACAATCGTAACACTTGATTAATAAACTTTTTAATTCGCATATTTAACCTCTGAACTACATGTATCGATTGTTATTAATGTAGGTATTATAATCTCGCTATCTCGTTTCTAATTATACATTCATTGTATGTTTACGTTTGGCAGCAGCACTCGTACTCAATGCTTATTTATTCACCAACTTCGTGGTGTCAGTTTCACCCAAGAGAAAATGATTAGCTTTGACATCAAATTTAGAACAATCATCATGTTTTGATTGGCAGTGTGTACGCCAAAAACATAATTTATGGGTACAAGAAACCGGCATCTTAAAATTTTTCCGATACAAGACGATTTTTTACTGGTAAAAACGGGCATATGCCGTTATAGCGGAATCTCTGGTCAGATATACTGTTTACGTATGTGATAATGTTTCCACGTTTTTTTAATGCTGAAATTCACTCATCATTGAGGGCTGTGCAAATTTTACCGTACTAACTTTGCTATCTAATGAAATTAAACCTTAGGTGGGATGTTTGAAAAAGGTTATGCAATGCTCTGTCAGCGGATAGCAAGTTATGTAAGTAGATTACGAAGCTCGAAGTGTCTGGAATAGTATTTAAGTATTTTGCAATTGAAAACACCGTCCTTGACTTGATAGACAGTATTCATGTTTCATTATCGTTGGAACATCCTTTTACAGAATGAAACACGAAATAAAAATAACAATTGCAGTAAACCAGAACAATAACGACAACGATAATCGATATGATATCGAAGATATTCGATGTGCATGAAGAAGACACAAGTAACTTGGGACTATTCAGTTACATTTAGCTATAGTCGGTATGGTAGGATCCAGGGAGGATAAATTGGCAGTAACCAAAGCCCAAAACTAAATTGGAGGCTGGAGACCAATTTTAGCATGCATAAAACACCCACTGAAATGTTTACATTCTTTCTTTAATAAACGTGAAAACATCAGATCAGTGAATGTTTAAATCGTTTCGGCTTTCGCACTTCCTCTCTTTTATAGAAGTTGAAATCTTTATGCAGTCTGTCCTGATTTTGTCTTCCTGATTTTTAGTTAGAAGAGATCGTAGAAGCTCATTCTGGCATTATTTTGGCTGTTGATCATGCTTCGGACGAACTCTACCATAAGGTATAGTGAAGGGAAGTCTGGTAACTAAATTGTTTCTTCAAAAATGTATTGTTTGTAAGGATCAGAGATATTTAAAGTCACCTTGTAATGTTTTAAAGGTGAAGACAACGAATGGTGCCCTGGTGGAGAAGAGGATTGAGGTAAGGAAATCCACGCTTTATGTGGAATTCCTTCCACGTTCATAAAATCCATTAAGGCAAATTCCTCTTAACCAATGCCGCAGACGTCTTAATCTGGGTTTAGGCGTCTGCGGCACAGGCTAGTTCCTGTGGGAAAAGTTATTCTGAAAATGACTACGTGATTCCGACCTACGTTCAGTGTATTCAGTACTGCTCAGAAATAACCTGGCGTATGACCGCGTTATGACTACAGTCGGTAGCTAAATGCAACCGCATTATTTGTTGACAACTATGCCGAGTTCTTTGTCTACGACGAAGGATGATAAACCTGATTTTGAATAGGCTGCTTAAATTTCTAATATCATAAACCGGCGTTTGTCGCAGTATTTTGAAAACAAGTAACTATTTATCGACGACAACTTTAATGAGGCATTTTGTCTTCTACCACGGATGAGTCACCCGTTTTTGAAAGGGCTCAGCCGTCGAAATTTCGTGAAAGCACGTTTGTCAGTCTTTTGAAAGCGATAGATTATACGAGGTTATCTTAATGGAAATCACTCTACAGTACCCAATGTTCTTTTAAGAGCCGAGAGCCGAAACGGTTCGTTTAGGACCGCCAAATGGTTAAAAAGCTAATAACAAACGGTACTATTTTAATATTGTATTATATATATATATATATATATATATATATATGCAGCAGTGATAGTTTATAATTTGATATAAATTTGCAGGGGACTTCTCTGCACACGAGTATTCAGTACAGTGCAAGACCTATGAGGGAGGCTCTTCTTAACATGATCCGAAAATCCTTGCCAGTGAGTAAATACGAAAGAACATCGTCAAAGAAACGAACCTTGTCTTCCACGTTTTCCGAATGACACACTGTACCTTTGATCCTGGCAGTCAGCGATCAAATCATTCTGCACTCGCGATTTATTTATATTTTTTTCAAATTCGTTTATAAGCGCGAAACAAAGTACTATATATTTACGAGGTTAGTTTATGTTTTTTGAATAACTAGTATATTATTCTGTAGGAAGTACAAAAATATGGATGAAGCATTGTAATCCGTGCGAAGTATTATATTTATCCGATAAAGTATTATCGCCCCACCATTTAGCGCGCCATAATTTCAAGCATATTGTGAAACATTTCGCATTTCACAGAAAACACGTTAACTAAACAACTCTAGAGCTCGGAAAACAGCGATTACCTTTGACACTAAGAGTAGCGATTCCCGATTGTTCAAACTGTTGCTGTTCGGTTGAGGTCAACCGCATTTCAACCGCAGTGCGATTGCAAACCGCCCGCAATACAACCGCAGTATGAACTGCTTCATGACCGCTATACGTCCGCAACATGACAGTGATTTGACTGCAGTTTACGTTAGATTATTTCTGAGCCGTACGGTACGTCTTAGAACTTTCTTGTTTGTTGCATTTAGATGATCAAATTCCTTTCAATTTCCTGAAAATCAAATTCGTTTCAAAGTCGAAATATTAGCCCCAGCTAAAATATTTACTGTTTCGTAACTAAGAATTTGGAAGCTGATGAAAGACAGTGAGTAATGAGAAATGTAAAATACTCTGCTATCATCACAAATATAATTAGCATTGACAGAAAATAAACCCTTTTGAACCTCTTATTCTTCTGAGTGCTTCGCCATGACTCTGGCAATGGGTTCCGTTCATGATATTTTGTGACTGTCTTGTTCTCGATTTTCTGCTGTCAATATCTTATTGCAAATAGCTTAAATTCAAATGATACGAACTTATAATTGATCGTTTTTTCGATCCCTTAACTTATTTCTGTTAGATACTTTTTGACGTATGTTCCTGCATTAGCACTTTCGGTTCCGAGGCATTCCCCATGACGAGTAGAATCGTCTGGCGTTAGCCATAGTAAAATTAAAGACGATACGAACCGAAAAGAGTTAAAGCAGTAGTTACTTTTTCTAGCTGGTGGGTACGTTTTTCGAGGAAATTGTAAAGACTGGATCACGAGTAAACGTTCACGATGTAGCACCGGTTAGTATACCATCTCGTGCTTTTAATAAATTCCAGTATTTTTGGTTGAGGATTAAGAATTAAACGATGACGGTGACGATGTCGTCAGAGCAGAAGCTACCCGCCATTAGGGCCGAGAGTTCGAATCCTGCTCCTTTATTTGGTATCGGTGATTGGCCTGTATGTGTGGAGAGTTCTTTAACTCTCTTCAAACTCTTCTCTGGGATCTTCGGTTTCTTTCTGAGGGCAAATTGAGCTGGAAATCCAGGAGAAATAGATTGGGAAACTAATGATAAAAGCTGTTGACACTAATAGTTCGGGTTTCGTCGTTAAGATAATCATGAAAATCAGTGCGCATGCTCACATCTCGGTCCATGTAAATCGATGATAAGAGTGCCCCACCGCTGATCATAAAGTTACGAGCTTGATTAACGTTAACTTTTCGTAGTAAATAGTTTGAAGGTATGGGCATTAAAATACTCGAACACTAGGCAAACACAGTTCTCCCAATAACTGTACCATGCTGATGAAGAGTTGATGAAATTAGTCGTTGAAAAACCACTAATGGCAAGCGATTTTAAAACATCTACTCCACGTCAAAGAGATTAATTGACATTTACTGCTTTTTTGTTCAGGGGTCGATTTATGAGAAAGACCTGCTTGCGCTTACAGGTTTGTATATTTAGGTTTTCAGTGTGTTGACTGTTTTAAACAGAAAAGTGAGTTCTATTTTTACCAGATTCTATTGAATATCACTTAATTATTCATGTTCTCTTTCTTTCAATTATTTTTCTCTCCGCGTCAGTTGGCCTGATGTCCTCTTTTTCCTTTATGCAACCCCAGTGTCACCACTCGACTGTACGCTTCTCTATAGCATTTTGATCACCCGCAAGCTTGGCCTTTCGTTTCACTGAGGAATGCTTCGTTGTCTTTTGTAGATATTCATGTTCATTCGTTGCTGTGTGTTCCAGTAGTCCATGGTGAGACTAAGGAGATATTCTGTATTGTCTGCCTTTTTAATGAAAAGACAGAAGCAAGGTTAGCGGTAGTTGAAGAAATAACTCTATAGTAAATGCTTGATTAAGATTTTAGTTACGTAAAGCATTCATGCAATGTATTGTAATGAAGAGAAAATTTCGTGGTTATCCAATGTTACCTTCTTGATGGTTCTGAAATATATTGTAGCAGTGCATCCATGCATTGTACAATTCGCGAAGTCGCAAAAAAAATTTATTTCGGATATGCCTTCGTGGAATCGGCATTTCAGTGTTGCAAGATTTTGCTTTTACCATGTTAAAAATTTCTTGAATACTGATTGAAATTATGTGAAATAACTTCTCGTGCACTAAAAACGAGAAGTTTTTTGAGGAACGCCCACAGACCCCCGTAAAGGGTTTCCGCCTGAGTGTTCGCATGGTATAGTAAACACAGCCAGAAATGTGATATAAAAGTACAGAGCAGCGTTGGCAGTTTTAAACGAATGTAGAAAGCAGGGATGTTACAAGTTACTTTCCGGGGACGTTTATTGGTAACTAGTTCCTGGCGTCAAAAAAGAATGTGAACGAGGAACTAGTTAATAGTTATATTTTTAATCAATGCTTTCCAGATATTTGTAAGTCTTTCGGCAATTACTTTCATAACTTTCTTTCGCTTTCGTTCATTCTGTGCATAATCTGTGAAATGTTTCGTAGACACAATAGAAACTAACTGAAAACAACTAAAGAAGCTTGGTAAGCTATTAATTTTACTTTCGAGGTAAAATAGATTGCGTGTTCCTCCAGTTGGAGTAGTCTTAAGAAAGACTACTCTTGTGAAACACCATTTTTTCTGATGATTTTTTTAGTGATCTACAAATGCCATTTACTCTTTTGTGTATAGCTTCTCACAGTACAAAGAGGAAACCATCTGCTGCACTTGTGATTGTTTCTCTGCTCAGCTTTTCAACGCCTTAGAATGGGAGAAGGAGCTTGTTTTGCGTCGGCAACAGGAGGTAGCCCTGATCACTCTCTTTGAACCATATATGAAGTTAGTGTATTTGTAGTAATGTATGTAAGTTACCAAGTTACCTGTCGCTTATGAAAAAACTTTCCTTTTTTAGCATTTACTCAACGTTGCCAAGAATTTGTTTATTCACCTCGGTGAGTTTTAATATTGCATGTATAGTTATTTTTTTCTTCTATTTGCTTTTCAATGACTTATTATTTTAAAGGCTAAGTAATATTTTGTGCAGCCATTCTAAAATGTCATTAATTTTTCATGGTTCTTGAGATGACGTAACAGTTCTCCTAACCGAAATATTACAAGAAGCAAGAAACTTAACTCAAGCCGAAATGTACGTATTACGATAACCTCTGTTGTCTTTCGTTCTTGTGTATGTCCTTCAGTTTGTTTGTTTGTTTGTTTGTTTGTCTTTTTGACACTCAGTAATGTTTGTTTGCTTATCTCTTCTTGTGTTTTGTTCTTCCCTTTTTATTTATCGTTCTGTTTTCTGTTTTTCTTATTAATATTTTTATGTTTGCTTGTTAACTCGTTGTTTACCCTTAATCGTTTATTCGTTTGTTCGGTTGTTCGCACATTCGCCAGCACAATCGTCCGCAAAGTTCGTCCTTTTATGCGCTTTTCCATGTCCATTTTCAGTTGTTCGCTATTCCTTGTTGATAAAGAGCGGAAAGAACTTGTTGCTAAAGTGTTCAATCATTCATGTCGTGGTGGGGGAAAAAAGGTATAAATTGAACAGTTTAGAACAGTAAATGACTGGGAACTAATTCTCCCAAACATGTAGACTGATAATGATCAATATTTATCCAATCTAACAAGATATTTTGTAAAAAATAATAACTTTTCTCAATGAGTAAGAATATGATCCAATGGCGGATTGGGGGGGAGGTAGCTGGTATGGAGAAAATTCCTGAACTAAACGATTGCTCTCTTGGGAAACTACTTGACTTAGAGTATCTCGGCTAAGGGAACACCAACCTGTCACCTTACCACGTCCATCTAAAGTAATTATGCAGTCACTCGCTAACAACCACAAATTAGTATTTGGTCTTTGAAGAATTTATTTCTATTCATCGTGGCAGGAAAGAAGTTTTTGTTCTGAATTATGTAAACCTCGTTGTCGGTATAAATCCATCGCAAACATTTCCGGATAGTTTTCTTCGATTGTTCGTTCTCAAACTTTCGCGATCAGTCGGCGTAAATGGAAATACATTTTACGCAGCTTCGCCCAACTTTCTTCATCGTGTTGCTGACCGTTCCAGCAAATGTGTAAAGATAGAGTCAGTTCTGTATTCATGCGTTGTTTGCAGTCGTTTAGAATGCGATGTGTTATTTACGCTTGATTGTGACCAACCTTTGCAAATTGTTTGCGATGTTTGAATGGAAAACAGCTTTAATGTCGAATTAAATGTGAGAATCGTTTGAGAACACTTCATTTCAACTTTGTTTATACTGTAGATTACTTCATTGTAAGTGCGTAAGGTACTGACACACGAGTGGGTGATGTGGCAGAAATTGAACGAGCTGATACAAATCAATTCACAATACAACTTCTGGTACAAACAAAAAATTGCGTTACCACTGTAAGAAAAGCACTTCTTTCATAATGTGATTTGTTTATTTTACACATACTGCAATTTTCTCATCGAGAAAAAGAGTAAAAAGCCATTTTGCGTTGCTGATTGGACGAGATACATTACCCAGCATGTGAAAAAAGGTTTCGTTCTCGTGACTTCAGGGTGAGGAATTTCTGAACAACATTTCCCCACGGTCTATTTTATCAATAGATATCAGTATATATGAAACAGAAGTCTGGTCTAAACAATAAAATATGGTAAACGAAGGATAAAGATAAGAGCCCATCTCAAAATAGTTCAATGAATAGCCATGAAGACGGTTTGAAATATATTTAAATAAATTTACTGACGTTTCGTTGCAACGTGCAATATCTTCAGAGTATAAAATTACAAAGCTATCAATGTCTAAATTCGACTGGTAAGAAACTGGCAACAACTTCACTTTCTAGCATCCAAACGCACTCTCGTCAAACTCTTCACATCGTTTATGTTTTCCACCTGGAAAATCCAGCGCAACAAAATACGGTATAATGAATAATAATGTGATTTATGTGCGCTGATTGTACGGCACGAAGTTTGCTAAATTATGTTGATTCCTTATTCAAATAATCAGGCGAAATTGCTACATTCATTTATCCGGCCAGAGCAGACTTGCCATTGCAACTACTCATCATTTTGTAATTTGACCTTTATTAGTATGTCTGATAATTTCGTTTCAGGAGGTGAAAGAGGTGAGAATGCCTTTAGGCCAAGGCATCGCTGGTCATGTTGCTGAAACTGGTAATTCAAGAATTGTGTGCAGCTCCACGTAGTATTTATGCATTCTACGTCAGTCATCTACTACATCCAGGAAATCCATATGCATTCTCTTCATGCATCTAGTGAATCTTAATATACTCTACCTGAGGCTGTAGATATTACTACTGCATTCCACATCAACCATTTACTGCGTCAAGAGAAATGCATTTGCATCCCCTTGATGTAGTAAATCTTACTACTCCACAAACGTTATAAACTGGATGTTTGTTGTTTTTTTTCTAGGAATACTTTTGAATATTAAGGATGCGTACTCTCATCCTTTGTTTTGTAGCGACGTTGATAAGGAAACAGGGTTTAAAACCAGGTAATCTTGTCAAATCCCTAGTGGTAAACGTAAATATTAGCACGTTTTCTTTTTTGTTGTGTTTAGTGTCTACATTTTGTCTACTGTGTCTACAGATGAAGGCGTAACATCTAACATCTATGAAGGTGTAACTAGATAAGTGTAACATCTTTCTCTTTAACACATGCAGTTGCACAAGACGTTATTTGTTTACAATAGTAATCATCTTATCATAGGCAATCTGCCAAGCAGTACAGTCAGGAAAGAACATAATTTTGATCGGCTTTGTATTTTTGCTTGATCGTGCATTTCTTACCATCAGCTCGACCACTAATAAAATACATATGTTTTGCCCTCAGGTTTCGTTACTGCAATATTACTTCTTTGGTATCGTGTATTATGTTGGTTAGCAAGCTTATGTAATAACCAGATCAATTGATCGAAATAAAACACGAAATTTAAATATCTTTAACATTTTGAATTTTAAGTATTTTAATTTGGAAATCAGCTTTAGAAATTATGGCGACTTCTATTACCTTTCGAAGTTGAGTCGATCTTAAATTCGGAATCTGTTGATTACTCGATCCGCTTCTCTAAAATCATTCTGCTCTCGTAAAACCAGGTTTCCATATGGTCGGACCAGTCGGTGGCAAAAATCGGAGACTGAAAGTAAAAATTCTATTTCGTCTTCAGAAACTTCACAAAAACGAGAGGCGGAAGCCATTTTCGCTACTGGCTATCTATCGACGAATAGATAGCGAGTAGCGTAGCTAATCAGAATGCAGCATTTGCAATAGTACTCGACTCAGTTTCTACTGAATGCCATGACACTGACGCCGACCGAATTTAAATCCAATTCTGATTTCGACTGGGGGAAAATTTGATCCGCTCTCAAAAACAGCTCATATTATTTAGTTCGGATGCGAAAACGCACACTGTGCATGAACTTTACAGAAAACGTTTCGTGTGAATTTCTCAACCTGCTCTTTTTGTTCTTTAGGAATATTTTGTGCTTTCCAATAAAAGATGAAAAAGGTAGAGTCTTCATCAAAGTGATGTAATCCTGTACCTCAGGGCTGGACACCAATTTAGTATGCTATGTTACTTTTCTTGGTGCTGCTGTTGTTGTGATGTGCTGTTGCTGTTGGTGTACTGGTTGAAGTAGTCGCAGTTCTGCTTCTTAGAAGTTTTGGAAAGGCAGAGTTTTGTAAAATTTATTACGTGCATTTTCTAATTTTGAAGTGATTTATATAATTGTAGAAGTGATTGGAGTTGGGCAACTTGTTAACAAACTAAATGGTAAGTTACTGTTTTTAGATCGAAAAATACAAAAGAGTGTAATGGTAATTCAACCATTGTAAAATAGGTTGTTAAAAAACGTCACAACTAGTAATCATTACTTTAGGTTAACGTGTATTCTGTCCTCATGTAACAAAATTTGATGTTTTCCTTCAGGAATAATACCGTAAAATTTTCTATCAATTTTGCTTGTCTAGGACCAACTTTTACCCGTTTTGACGAAGATTTGACGAAAGCTTTTGCGATCTTCTGCGGAATAAGCATTTGCCATGTAAGACTAAAAGATTGACTCGCTATCATTAGGATAAGCAATCGATCGTTAATCTTGTAATGCTGATTTTTTTAGTCGTTACTGTACAAGAAGGTTATCGATGCCCAACATCGTGACAAAATCACGAACGAATTAATGATTTATCATATGAAGGTATCGTGTTTATACAAATGAATTCTAATGGACGTTGCCCTTAACCAAATTTTTTTGAATTATATGAGAGGTTGTACTTAATATAATATATTTTAGGTCTTACCTGAGTTTCATATTATAGATCAAAAATGGCACTTAACACATTTAAGCTTTCCAACAGTTTTAGTACGTAAAATGTTTGTCGACAGGTTTGAACGAGAAGGGTAAAACCTCTCGGCATAGAATACGTAGTAAATCAAGAGTAAACGTCGTGGACTTAGACATACAAATCTAGTTGGGGGGTTTTTTGTTGCTCAAGTTCATTTCCGGAGTAGACAAGATTTTCCCGTTACAGACAAAAAGTACTGCAAACTATATTCGTTTTAGAGTTTCACAAATGAATTCAACTAGACAATCTTTGCAAGAAAAGGTTCAAGTTCTCAATTTTCAGTCCGTGTGTCTCTTCTTAGGTTACGCCAAAAGATGTTCAACACTATTCCAATGAGAAGATTGTTAAACCACACGAAATCCATCAAGATTTTAGAGAGATTCATTTTCGACCTAGATTAGTTCCTGATGTCGAGTCGGTGAAGGTATTAATAAATTAAACTGAAATTAATGTTTCTCCGGCCCTTATCGGTCGTTCTGGAAGACATGAATAATGTTCATAAATTAAAACTAAAAAATTACACTATGCATGAAAAGTTGTTACCAAGTTACATTTTACCTAAATCTGGCGAATTTTTATCTCACTTTTTTTTCTCAAAATACAGATTTGTGTGGGTAGTTGGTTAAAAATTTCGTTCAGAGTTATTCCTCTGATTCCAAAACAACTTGAAACTCATTTTAAAAAAGTGTCCACTTCACTATGATGGTTGTTTTCTGCTTTTCTTTCATTTTTGACGTGTGTTTATGTGAAAGGATTACATACATTTCAAAACCTGATAATCTACGATTTTTATTGATATGTTATATATCTATATACCTTATCCTTGTCTGGCCTATTAAGTGTGTAAAGCTCGATTTCCACTGGGCTCAGTTCCTCGCGCGTACTAAAGTTTCTCTTTATCTTGTGAGTTTTCAATTTGAACTAATTAGAAAAAACAAAGAAAACGTTTTTATCCACCCGAAAAGTTCCACCTTGTGGAAAGCAAGCTTCAGGTTTCCAGCCTTTTAGCAGCATTATTTTGCGACTACTAAGATGAATGGTACTGCATAAAACGTCGTTAAACAAATTGAAAACATTTTCCATGTTCCTATACAGTCGTAGAAATACCAGTGAAGTTGGTGAGAACTAGAAATCTTAGGAGACACAATCCCTGAAGGCTGGTGTTTCCGTTATTATTATAGTTCCTTAGAATCCTCCTTGAAATATTTATAAATCTTTTTGTTATTCGTAAATTAACCAATAGAAAAGAACACCATCGAAATGCCACTAGTTTATAGAAATAATCAAAAAAATTTTTTTCCGTATTCGTGACGGGTAAGCACGACAATTTATGCCCTATACAGTTATCGAAAGAAATCCTTTTAACCAGTCATAGGATTCCTAAAATCGCCTTTATAGTCTTGACCAAGGCAAAAGGAAAGAAAGAAAAACAGAAGAAGCGATGGGGCAGGTCGGAGCCAAGTTAGGCATCAGTTAACTGTCTATAAAAATTCACAAAGGAAAGAACCACTTCATTCAATTTTAGGTCTCAGATTACCAACGGCATGTTCCAGGAAGCTCGTGTTTTCTGTATATTTTCTGACATATATTCAAAACATAGATTAATACAGTGTTAGTCCTTACTTTTCAAGTGTTTTCATTTTATTTCGATACGTAAGTTGGAACTGCAAGTTTAACAGTTGTAGGTAGACGTTTAGGGATGAAAATACCTTGTCATTTTTTTTAACATAAAATTGATATTACCTTTTCAAAAAAAATTCCCTCGAATTCAATTTTTACCTTGTGAATTTATATTTTATGTACAGGTGTGTAGTGGGATGCCCAAGTTAGTTTCAGGATAAGAGAAAAGTTGAGATGGACTGAAGAACTGAAGGACTAATGTTTAGCGGGTGTAAAATTGGAGTGTCGGGGTCACAACCTAGAGGAATTTTGGGCGCAAACCCTTCAAGGCCTATGGGAACAACCTTACGTTAGTTGATGGAAGATTTAATTGAGAATCAAACTATTAAACCCGACATGGATTTGACGCCGTGAATTGATTTTACATTCTTCTGTTTGGGAAAATTGTACAAAATAAAAATTTAACCGGTGCAATGGCATTGGTTGCATCTGTTTGAATCCGTAACTGCTTCGATGTAAATTATAAATTTGTTTACCACAGCTATACATCGGGTATTTTATTTTTCGTTGTGCTTCGTTCTTAACTGGTCGCGAGAAATAAATCCATGCGATAACATACCAATTTTCATGAGTGATTTTGTAACTTCCAGTGTCCCACGTGATAAGTTACTTTGTTCGTACAAACTCTAATTCCTTATTCGTTTATTGTACATTAAGGCTTGCTTGAGTATGTTTGAAGATATGGACCTTATTCGAAAATGGAAAATATCGTATGAAACTTTGATTAGGTAAGTTACACATGACTATACATGTATATTTTTTGAGTGTGATCTCATCAAATAGTCTAAGTCCTTATCCACACGGTATACAATTGATACACATTATTTTATGTTTTGATGTATAGTCAAAAGAGTCTACAGCCTTGCAACATTTGGAAACGAATGGTGAATAGGAATTCGGCTGTCAGGTTGTAATTGCATACGCCAGGAAGGAGAGTCGTATGCGACGGTCGTGTATGTGGAACCTAATTCACCATGAAACGGAACATCGACCCCTGATACATTTGGCGGTGCAAAAGCAATTGTCTTGTACACCAGTGCTCGAATGTTTTACTCAAGACAAGTCTTTAAACAGGCAAATTCTTCCTAGTATTCAAATGAAGCTAGCTTTAAATTTAAACCAATTGTTTTCGGAGCCCTTGCTACCTTACTCTTTTTTTGTTGTCGCCATTGGTTTATCTTTGCGTTAGAATTATTGAACAGCTATTTGTTAAAACCTGCTTCAAGGCAATTAGCTTTTCGGGTGTCTACTGCCTCACTCCCAGTCATAGGAAGTGATTACAATTTTGCTTGGTGATTATATTTTTTTACGAACATTACTCATCGTGCACAGTGATTGCGCTTTTTTTCTACGGCTGTTTGAGATTAAACGTTGAGTAGTGCGCGTGAAAATCCCAAATGGTCTGGGAACGGAACATTCGAGAGGAGATAATGACGTTTCAAGCGAAGGCCTTTCGTTGGAGTGAAACGTACTCATTTGCTCGAAACATCAGTATCACCTTTCGTTAGTGTCAGTATACTAACCTGTCCTTTTAACATGAGATTAACTTCTCTGGTATTGAACAGTCACAGTCGAGCAATATATTCTTGTATATTATTAACAGAGTTTCTTTCAGAAAATACCTTGAGAGATGTTGGAAAAACAAAACATTTTGGGTGGCATGACACTCAACTTGTCTTAGGGCATGTCAGTATAGAAAATGTTTTGTTTTTGGACGTGTTCTTTGATACTATTACAGATGCAAGCATGTACACTAAATAAGAATACAACTGAAGATACAGTAATTTCAACAATGATCAACCAGAGAGGAAAAACATGTGGAGTGCTCCTCGTTTTTCTAAACAAAATATTGTACAATGTCACGTAATTACAGAGACAAGGGCGCATAAGTTATTTTAAAATATTCTTTAGTATGCTTTGAAATGTCTGCTAATGCTGATTCATGCTGTTGCGATTTATTAAAACTGTGAAGAAGTTAAAGTGCCTCAACAACCGCACGTAACATATTTGATTTTTGGTTTCCAAAGATATTAAATAATCACTGAGTTTCGATTCTGTTGTCTTTTGGTAATAAAGGTGCCTATATATTATGATATTATTAACATATAGTGGCTACCACTTAGGTCTCACATATGTCGAACGTGCACCTTAGCTTGCCATCTGAGTCTTGGTAGCTCAATGGTTAGAGCGTCCGAGCGGTCATCAGAAGGTTGCAGGTTGGAGCCCCGTCTGGGGCTCAGAAATCATTTTTCGAAGGTAAGAGCTTGACAAACGTTCATCTATCATTCATTAATTTGTTATCTTAGGTTTATTTTGATGGTGAAGAAAGGATACCGAGATGTCCCATATCATAACTGGACTCACGCTTTTACTGTCAGCCATTTCTGCTACTTGCTCTACCGAAATCTTAAACAAATCAGCAGTTTCAGGTAATTTTTCATTCTATTATGGAAGTATATCTTGCTTCATTTTTTTATTTCTTCTGATCTAAGTGATGTATTTGTTTTTATTTTTAAGGGACATGGAAATTCTTTCACTGTTTGTATCTTGTCTTTGTCATGACTTGGATCACCGAGGAACAAATAACGCTTTCCAAGTGTCTTATGTAAGTTTGATAGATCATGATTATGGGTTTAAGATATAAAAAATTCTGTTGACGTTAACTGTCGCTTTATTTGTCGAATGTTGAATGTTGCTTTAATTGTAGGTTTGTTCTTGGAATATTGCATGACTTCTTAATTTAACCAGACTGGAAAATATTTTAGAATTTAGTCTATGCTTTAATATAGGCTCGAAACAAGTGAATTGGATAAACGGAATGACTTTCAGGATTTGTATTTCCTTTTATCGTTTCAGAACTCCGTCCTTGCCGCTTTGTACAGCTCTGAAGGATCTGTGATGGAGGTGTTTCTTTAGTTCTATTTCATTGGTTCCAATCATAAGTTCAGGGGCGACTGTTGTAGTTTTGAGGGTGGGCTATGGGTGCGGACCTGAATTTGTCATTACGTTTCTGAGTTAGTTTACTTTTCTATTTTGTTTTATTAAAATCGTCTCGTTCTTATTCTAGTTTCCTGAGTTAGTAAGCCTAGTGACTAAGTATGCCAGCCACTACGTATATAACTAATCCGTTGTAGAGGGCAAATTTTATGCGAAAAAAATGCTGATAATTGCCATGTAGGAGGCTCTAATTTAGTTGTTTTTATGTTTGCTTGTCTGTTTGTTTGTATATTTATTCATTCTTTATTTATGTTTATTGTGTACTCATATACGTTTTAATTTACGTATTTACGTATTTATATATGAGTATATGTATGTATATTCGTGTGTATGCATGGATATATGTATGGACGTATACATGCGTGTATATCTATATATCTATGTAATAAGGATGTATCTATGTAGTATGTATGTATGTACGTATGCATGTATGTGTGTATGCATGTATGTATAGAGTAGATGGATATGTACAGGTGTTATGTTGGTGTGAAGGTGTGTTGGTAGTAATGTATGCAGGGAGGAAGGCACGAATGCACGCTCGCATGTTCGTAGGTTCGTAGGTAGGTAGGTAGGTAGGTAGGTAGGTGCATAGTTATGCTTCTGTTGTATGTATGTATTTACGTATTCTTACTTTTATATTATTTTTACTTGGTTGTGTTTACTTTTATTATTATTCATTTTTATGTATTTTTATTGATATGTATTTACATTTAGCCACCCCTTCATTGATTCTGCCATCCACCCGCCCGTCCGTCCATTCTTCCCTCCGTCCCTACGTTCCTCGTTCCATCCATCTCATTTCTTTTCAGTTCATTCATCCATTCATTTATTAAGGTCCCCAAGTGTCTATTAATTGTTAAATGTTACCGTCATTAAGTAAAGTTTCAATTTTGTGTCTACGTCTTTCGTCCATTCACTCATCTGTTTTCAAATTTATTCATTTATGCCTTTTCAGAGACATCACTTTGCTCAAACGTGTTGTATTTTAAACACAGAAGGTTGTAATATTTTTGAGAACTTGACTAGCGAGGTGAGGTCGTCAGCTTTCATTTCTGGTTTTTTTCTAAAGTAGGCCGGCTGCTAAAGGCCAAAAAGTTGACTTATCGTTGGACACCTCCTTAAACTGAAAAATTTTTATATGTTCCTATAAATTTTGAAAATACTGAATCTAAATCTACAAAGTTAATGCGGATTGCTTTTGCAGTTTTTTAAATTCGTCGTCGTATATTTTTTTATAAATCTATGACAACTCTTATCCGGGCGTTGTGCAACGTAATCATTTTAAATTAGTTGATGTGATTAGATAACTCTCAAAGCACTTATTTTAGAAACCAGTCTTCGGATAGCGATGAAATTACATTAAAGCCGACTCTCCTCCTGTGATGCGTTTTAGCCTTCTTAAAAAGACCAAACACTTGTTAGATTTACTTTAATATTTCAAACAGTGAATACATAAGCATTTAAGTGGCAGACACTCGGACCGAAAAACCTTCATTTTGGTAGTTTAATTTTATTAGACGCTCTTCTTTTCTTTTCTGCGGTGACCCAATTCTACATTTCGTTTTATTTTTAACATTGTTTACTTTCATAACGAAATGCTAGTATAAACCTATAGTATCGATCTGAGATTTGGTTATTTAATGAAATAACGTATGAAGTAACATGAGACTATTATGGTTGGAAAATAGCGTGATTTGCATTCTGTTTTTGTCTTTTAACACTTACTGTGAAGCTGTGGAGTTCATTGAAGTTCATTCTCGCTACACTTTGTTGCCTCGCAAGGAACTAAATCATCATGCTCGTCTCTTTCAAGATGATGATCATCCCCATCGTCAATGCTTTATCATTTTTTAATTTTGGTACAGTGACATTGCAGGAGTTCTCACCATTAGTGCTCTAAACGTTTTGGTAAAAGTCAAAGCCCTTAAGTAAAGGTATCGCAAGAATAGTAGTTGTTGAATGATTGTGAACTTAGCTTTTATACTCAAGTGCATCTTGTTCTCAATACTTGGTAGAATTGGATGGTGTAGGTTCCTCTGTATACTTTTTTCGTTTTCAACGCTGCGCAATGGGCATTCTTGACCATTAGCATAGCCAGGGGGTGGGGGGCAGTTGCGCCCCCACTTTTCGTCCTGGCTAGGTCTGACGGTACATTCAGTACATTTGTCTGCAGCGGATTCCATTTGCTTTTGAATTACAAAATAAAAAATTGTTAGAAGCGCAGGCGAAGTTTAAGTATAGGAAGGGCGTATAACACAAAATGTTCGTTAGGAATTCTGTTCTGTTTTAACCGGCAAAAATGATAGATCCGGTCAACCCCAAGAACAAAGTGGTTGTGGTAGTAGTGATGACCAAAGATATGTGTGATATACATCACAGCTCACGTGATGTACGCACAAGTCGCAAAATTTAATACCATTATACTAGCCAGAGCTGGCAAGATAGAAATAATCTAATCCTTTTTCGAAGAAAGAAGCTCCAGAAAGATGATATTGTAAACTTAGAATGTATATAATACTTGATGTCTTGTTGCTGTCGTTAATTACTTTTAGTGTTTGACTGATGAGTCAGTGAAGGGAGACTTTGTGCTTGTGTTTATTAAATTGATACATCTGTGCGACTCAAGTTTTTTCTGCTCTCGGTTTGGTTTACTTTCATTTTTCCTTAGTTATATTTGTCGGTGCATTGCTAACATCTTGTCTGTTCATTGGCCTAAAATTTTCCCTGCCCCCCCCGCCCATTTTCAAATTTCTGGCTACGCGACTGTTCGCGACTGATTTTCGACGTTGCTAACAGTGCACGAATTTGTCTAAAAGTGTTACTTGTAACACGTCCCCAAGAAGGGTACATCATCATCATCATCATCATCATCATCATCATCATTATCATCTTCGTTTAACGTTTTTCCATGCTAGCATGGGTTGGACAGGGTTTCTTGATAGCTCTTCTCCAAGCACTGCGGTCTTGAGCTAGGTCTTTCTATTCTCAACTCACGCATGTCTCCCAGAATTACTTGATGCCATGTCTTATTAGGCCTTCCTCTACCGCTGACACCGGCTACCACCAAATTTCTACACTTACTAATCCAGTTATCATTGTCCATTCTCTCTACATGTCCAAACCACCTGAGACTCATTTGACGCATGACATCTGTAATACTCTCAATGCCCAATCTGTCCCTTAGTTCATCAGAAGGTTTTCTATCACTATGACTTGCACCACACATCCAACTAACCATCTGCATCTCTGTCCGCTTAAGTCGGCCTACGTCTTCCGCCCTCACAGGCCACGTTTCACAGCCATATAACATACCACTTCTGGCACAAGCCGCATAGAGCTTCCCTTTCATCTTATGTGAAAACACCCGTGATGTCAATAAAGGCAGCAGCTCCCTAAATTTCTTCCAACCAGACCTGACTAGTATTACAGAGCTTGCCTCGGCACCACCACCTGCACTCAACATATCGCCAAGATAGCAAAATTGACCCACAATTTCGTAATCACCATTTCCAAGTTTGATCTTCTTAAGTGCTTCACTTACTTCCTGCGGGTGTAAGCATTGCCTACATTTAAAATCGGGGATGTCTCTCAGTTTCCCTTTCAGTCCACTGCAGCGTTTGTGCACCCAATGACCGCAAAAAGTGCAGTACACTGAGTTAACACCAACACCCTTTCTCCATACTCCACATGGATATTTACCTGATGCAAATACTGGCCCTTCGCCGATTCCGCTTGCCATGACCTTTGTTTTAACCATGTTAACTCTTAAACCTTTGATTTCCATACCATTCTTCCATGCACAATATCTTTCCTCGAGCTTATCTAAGTTTTCTGAAATTATTACCAGATCATCTGCATAGAGCAGTTCCCAAGGTAGACCACTCCTGAACTCTTGATAGTGCTTCCAGAACCAAGATGAATAATAGTGGACTTAGCACAGACCCCTAATGCATGCCTGCTTCCACGTTAAACTTTTCTCCAACTGTGTTATTGACTCTAACTGCACTGTTGCTGTCTTTATACGGGGCCATCACTGTTTCTATTAGCCACTCATCTACCCCAAGTTTCCTCATAGCCCATTTGACAACACCCCTAGGTATTTTATCAAAAGCCTTCTCCAGATCTACAAAGGCAAAATGGAGCTTCTTGCAATCGCCGTGCTATAAAGATTGCATCAATAGTTCCTCTTCCAGGCATGAAACCAAACTGCATTTCGTCAATGTCTACCACTCTCCTGATTTCTTGCTCGATAACTCTCTCAAAGACTTTCATCATGTTCCCCAACAGTTTCAGACCTCTGTAGTTACCTCTGTCTGTAGCTTCTCCCTTATTTTTAAAGCAGTTTACAATCACGCTAGTGTTCCATTCTGCAGGTATTTCCTTTTCATCAACAATTCGATTGAACAGTTTAGTCATCCTCTCGATACCAGCTTCACCTGTAGCGAGTAGCATTTCAGTTACAACACCAGATATGCCTGAAGCTTTCCCTTTCTTCATTTTGTTCAGAGCTGTTCTGACACTCTCTTTTTCTATTTGCGGTTGAGGTCCAATGGTGGGCTTATCATAAACTAGGTCAACTCTATCCCATGGAAACTCCTCATTCAAAAGTCTCTGATAATACTCTTTCCAAGCTAGATGTTTCTTATCATCGGTAACTGCCAATTCCCCATTATCGTTCTTAATACACTTATCTCCAACTACGTCACGATTCGTTGCTTTCATTTGTTTTGCAATCTTAAACACTTCTACTATGTCATCATCCCTGCCCAAAACATTTCTAAATCTATCTTCCTCTGCATCTTTCTTTGCTGCATAGACAGCCTGCCTTGCAATCCTCTTTGCTTCTATGTAAGGTTGTTTGCTACCACCTTTCTTCCATTCTTTCCACAAAAGACGCTTTCGCTTTACTGCCTGATCTACATCCTCGTTCCACCACCATGTTACTCTTTGCCGTGGAGGGCCTTTGGATCAGCCACATGTTCTGTCTGCAGCTTTCAGTAAATCCTCCTTTATTGATTTCCATAAGTTTTCGACATTTTCTCCAGCTAACAACCCCTGCGTTGCATTAAACTCAGCTGCAAAGTTTTCTTGAGTATCTCTTTCCTTCAGTTTCCAGACCTTTCTTTTTGGAACAAAAGGTCGCCTGACCTCTTTGTTAAATTTTAGCATTAAAGCACACACTACAATGTGATGTTGAGAAGCAACTTCCTCTCCGGGTATAACCTTCGCATCCTTGACTAACTTCCTATCTCCTTTTCGTACCAGTATATAATCGATCTGTGTTGCATAACCACCAGATGTGTATGTAATAAATTTACTACCTTGTTTCTTGAACCATGTGTTACACACCTCCATGTCTAGCGCTGTTCCCATCTCAAGAATACGTTCACCCTCCAAATTTCTTATACCGTAACCATAGCCTCCATGGACACCTTCATACCCATTGGCTTCTCTTCCAACATGACCATTTAGATCACCTCCGATAATAACCATGTTGTTCTCATTTATTTTAGCAACGAGTTGTATCACGCTTTCATAGAACTTTTCTTTCTCTTCAATGCCGAGGCCTTGTTGCGGTGCATATGTGGACAAAATAGCAACAGTTTTCTTGTCAACAAGCAACTTGATCATCATCAGTCTACTGCTAACACGTTTAACATTAGTGACCTTACTAACCCATTTCTCAGAGACAGATTCCAACTCCATCACAACCAGAATCACTTCCAACCCAGAACAGCTTGTATTGATTGTTCTTACCAGTTCTTGCTGATGCTCCTCTCCATTTGACTTCTTACACCCAACAGACATCAATCCTCCTTCGGTTTAAGGTCTCCACCACTTCTCCTGTGCGGCCACTCAATGTGCCAACATTGAGGCTACCAATTCTGAACTGGACACCAACGTAGTTTCCTGATCGCCTGATGACGGTCTGGTGGTGGTCAGGACCGACACTCACCCTACCGTGCGCGGGACCTTCATCATTGACTCCAGCCCAGTTTATGCAGTTGTGACTAAGTACTGGGTGAACCATCATGAAATTATTTGGATCGACGTTTTACAGCTGTATGCCCTTACTAACGCCAACCAATTTTAGAGGCTTGGGAACTCAGTGTTTTTTCGAGACACCATCTCTCGGAAGATTTCCAACCAAGGATAAAGAGCTCTTCCTACCCATGGGACACGACTATACCCCGCCGGACGTCAACCCGGTATTTTAGAGGTCACGGGGGAACAAAATTATCAGCACTCTATCATATGCAGCCAAAGAGTTCGTCGGCACTGAAGGAGAATTCCTGATACCTTTGCCATTTCTCTTCCAAACAAGACATTCGGTCAAAACGTTTACAGCAAAGCGATTGCCTGAATATTAGTTGACTGAAACATCTTGTTCCAGCAGCACATGCAGAAGTTTTGATTTTGTTGTTATCAATTGCAAAATGATGTATTTAATATGAAATTTTAAATAGAGCAGTGAAGTGCATGTGTATATTTACTCTATAAAGTAAGGTTAATAATATGATAGGACTACTTTGAAAAAGCTGTTTTAAATACGTTAACAAACAATCAAAAACCAATGAGAATGGAAATAAAAGGATATTACTGTCCAACTCCAACAGATTACACCAACACACTGGGGGGGGGGGAAGTTATGAAAGCTATACATGCACGTACAGGAGCATTATTACCTGTGGGATCTTATGTGGGATCCTCTTAATTTATAATTTAGAATTATAAATTATGAATTTATACTAAAGTAACTAAGGGGACTAAAGTAAACCTCTGGCAGTATGTTGAAATGTACCTCGGATAAATGTAAAAAATGCTAATTGAAGTATGTTAAGTTATGTCAGAGCACCATCAATAAAAACGATCATCAGTTCATACTGAATTAGATAAGCCAAAATATTTAGTTTCTGTTAAGGCAGCAGAGTGCTGTGGTGACGAACTCAAGACGTTCATGGTTACTGAATACAAAATGCATTACTGTCCAACAATGTTCTGGGTCGTTTCTTACATCACGTAATTTAAAATCGAAATCTCAAACTAATGCCATAGTTCGTTTATGTCAATGGGTCATATCTATCATATAATGTCAGCTTAGACAGATATGTAGACGGCTGGACAGCTTTTAAAATTAAATGTTAACTTTGTTTGCGTAACGGCGAAATGAATATTTGTCTGTGACTATATGGCTATTAAATGTACCATGCTTTTGACTGTGATTGTTTGTTGATTGTTTAATTCTTTAAAGTCCGTACCCGATATATTTTATTTTATTCTGGCTAATTCCAGACTTGTTTAACCTGGCGAACGCCAGACGATCTTACTCGACTATGGAAGACCTATCCGACCGGAAATGGTTAAGAATATCTCAATCAACATTTCAGACCGAATCCGACTTTTTTATTTTAGTCTGGCTAACTGCAGGCGATTTTGCTCGTCCAGGGGAGAGGTCTCAGACTCGAACGTGTTAAAATATGAAAGTAGATTTAACCACCTTGTGAGTATGAACCAAATATTCCAGGTCACGTCCTGAATACGATGCTGAAAGTGTATAACTTGATCGATTACCTGAGATCACATCACTGGATGTGATCTAAGGTACTATCGCGCACTTACGACTGATGTCGATGATAAGTTGTTTGAGGTATATAATCTGGTATTAACCTACTTGAAATGGCGACGTTGTATAATTTTCGAGCAGGAGTTGTCGAAGATATCGATCGAGTAATACAAAAACAAACTGCTGGTGCCACACGCAAGAGTTTTCAGGTTGAGATTCAGTGTTATCAATCGTATCAAGTAGGGTAAAAACAGCATAGTTTATTTGCTGGTGTGCAACGAAACTCATTTTTAAAGGGATAATTTTGATTAGCCGACGGCCTAAATATTTTTCGAATTCATTTGTGTCTGCTTAACTTTTTGTAATCTACATTTCTTCTCTCTTTATTTCAAGTTATACTTTACCGTCCGTTTTCTCACTTTGTGTATTTCATTTTATTCGGATTTTCATTATACTCCACTGTATCCAGGTCCACCCTATTATTCCTGGCGTTTCCTTACCGTATCATGTTAAGCAATACTATTAAGTTTTCATCTTAATTAGTTCTGTCGTCTGTCAATAGGAATACCATGAAATCATGGACTTGACAAGAAAAATAATTTTAGCCACTGACTTATCGCATCACTTTAAGATACTAAAGGACCTCAAGAAACTAGCACGAGGTACATTATTACTTACGTTTGCACGTTACTCGTTTCTCATCGATGGTTTCTCAATTTCACCTTTTAAATTTTTGAATATTTAACAGTTACTTGTCGAAGGCGAAGTGAATATTGTTGAATAATGCCCGAGACGAAGTCGAGGAGATTAGTCAATAATATTCACTGAGCCTGAGGCGAATAATTATTTTAGTATAATTACACAAGTGATTATTTGAAAGAAAGTAGCGAACTAGCACTTTTAAAATCTCCTTGGCAACATTTACGATGGCAGCCGCCATCTTGTTCGTGAGCCTTCGCTGTTATATTCACCTGTAGGTAATTAATGGGATTTATGACGTAATTTTCTAACCAGTCACCACGCGGAGTTTTTGATAATCACCTGCGCAATTATACTAAAGCTACTTGTTTATCTGTTTTAACGTACAAGTGCATGTTCGTAATTAACTAGTATGCACATATGAATGATTTCTGAACGAGTTGTTTTTGGTGATATTTACAGTGCTTTGTTGCTTTTGAAAAGTTTGACAATTTTTTAATGTGTAGAACATTTTTCTTGCACTTGTAGTTATGATTTGCTTATATTTTAGACGGCTTCAATCCCTCTGATGCGTCACAAAGAGAACTTCTCATATACCTTATGATGACGTCATGCGACTTATCAGATCAAGTGAAGCCATTTGATTCAGCTAGTAAAGCAGCGGTAAGCACGGGTATCTCCTTAAATTTCACAAGCTAATTATATCCATCTTACCAATTCTCGCATTTTTCATGAATGCCCGTTTCTATCCTATTGCTTGGAAAGGGTATTTACCATCGTACATTATCTTCATTCCTAATCAGTAAATCAGTTTCTGTTACCGTCATATATGCATATCGTACATCAAATTGTTTGCCCAATGGATGAATGAATAAATGATTTTCGCACTGTAGGATCTTGTCTACACTGAATTCTTTTCTCAAGGAGATTTGGTGAGTTGGCACAAGATAGGAGATCTATCTAAAAGACGACACCTTAAAAGTCATAGATATAATCTAATAAACAAGGCGAGATAATTAATGTACTTCTATACCGATAGATCTGTCAGAAATTGGCAAGTAAAGCGTATTTTCTTTGATATTTTGCAACGATTCATATCTTATGGACAGTATATTTATAGCAACTACATAATGGACGAAGTGGACAAATTTTGAAGTGGGTTCACGAAATTGCTGTTCATCACTTGTTAGATGAATGGCAATTATAGTGACTTACTCTCATCCCCCACTGTAGAATTTTGTAGTTCTGGTTTATTTTTAGTTTAAAAGGTTAGGGTCACAGATTGTCTTAATGAAGACCTCAAGTTCTGTACAGTTGATTTTTACTTTGTAGGCAGATCTGCATCAGATTAGAAAGTATTCAGTTTGCGTAGTTTATCTTTTCAGATACTCATTTTGGATTCGCAACATATTTTTGTTTAGGAAAAGGCAATGGGAAACAAGCCTTCTGAGATGATGGACAGAGAAAGAGCATGTATCCCGAAATTACAGATTGATTTTATTGAGAGTATCGTGTACCCATCATACAGGTAAATGTAGGGTCAGGCTAAGCAGCTGCGTGCGAGTCGTCTAAAACACGAACTGGTGTGAATCAGTTTATTTTGTGCATTATTTTGTGATGCATTTCAGCGTTATTTTATGCTTTTCTGAGAGACTCTTAGATCTTCGTAATGTATGTTGATGGACTTGTGGTTTGATTGTGGGTTGTTTTTTTTATTTTTTTTTATTTTTTTTTATTCTTTAATTTAGTTTTTTTAATTTTTCCTCATGTCTTATTGCACCTCTTATCAGATTACTTGCCGACATCTTTTCCGAACTGGAAGTCCTTTGTAACGTCATTGATGAAAATAAGGAACAATGGAAGGCAGTGGAAGCCAGTGGAGAATACAGGAAATTCGAAATTCCTCGGACGTACAGTGCACCACTTTCACCGTTGCCGCAACTTGAAAAGTGTAAAATCGAACGAAAGTTGAATGCTCTCCAGTCAAATAATTGCACCAATTACGTTCCTGAGGATTCGAAAGATAATAGCTATTTAGAGCAGGATTTGTGGAGACAGAAATACGGAGAACGTAGCTTGAAAACATCTGTTAACAAGGAAGTGTTTAACCAAAACTTAGAGGGGGTCAACCACGTGCCTATCGGACTTCTCAAAGTCGACCAGCCAAACGCTGACCAAAAGGCACGGTGACATCAAGTCACATCTTGTAAAGTTTTGAGAAACAATGAAAACCATCTAGTAAGATTTTAAAACAGAACGATATATCACTGTCAGGCATTAATTGGAGCGATAAGGATCACGCGATTTGCTCTCCAGCCCTAATTACTATTTATTTATTTATTGTCTAAATCAGTTTGTCCTATTGTAAAGCAAACAAAAACTATGTATATAATAGGCACGTGCCTTCATGATTGTGCTGCAACTATTTATTGTAAAGCAAGTCCATCCTCGAGATCTGTAAAAGCTCTCATATATTTTGCCGGCATGATTCTTTTTTTATTCTTGGAAACTGAGTTCCATAGTCAGTGAATTACCGCCAAAAATCGATGAAAAAGGCGGAAATCACTTAAGAAGAATGAATATTACATGCCCAGGTTTGTTATGGCCTCATTTTGCGTTCTCCGATGGACACTAATATTCAGAAGCCGATGAAATAATATACCAGTTCTAAGAAATTGCCCAGTTCCTGCTGCACGACTCTTCTCTGACCAGAAATCATACTCCAGAGATCAACCGTCTCGAAGGCCAAATATTGAATAGAGCCTAAAAAGAGGCCTTTCGACTTCGCCAGAAAGTATTGCATTCATTACCACGTTGGCAAAATTTTGAAGCTTGGATCGTTTGTTTCTTATTATTATCATTAAAAATTTTTAGTCTGTTTATGCTATTACATCTAAAAAGAGACCTCATACGAGTGCAACGTATTTGGTCCCTTGTAGTTTTTACATTCATATTAGTAGACTAATGTTTGGTAGAAAACGTAGTCAACTTGTCGAGACTTTCTCGTGCTTCCTTCCTTAAGGTGTAATGTATTTGATGTTAGTCTTGCTAGATCGTAGGGCAGCAGTTCAGTTACAACACAATTTTGCCGCTACAATAAGTTCTGCATTTCAATCCACCAGTATTGGCGTTAACAAGGTATGACCTGAAAGATTGCTTATTGACACTTAATTCATGTAATTGCGTAATACCATTCAAAATGGTCTATACATATCTTTAAGTAATTTATTAACAGTAAGAAGTGGCTTGATTAATGTATACAATAATACATAAAGTGCGTTATTTCAAAAATTTGTAATTAAGTTTTATCTTTATCCAACATTGACTTAACCCTTTAACGCCCAGTGTCCGATATATCGGACATCAAGAACAAATGAATAAACAGCAAAAACGAACAGTAAACGAGTAACAAAAGAAAACATTTCAGGAGTTAAAGGGTTAATTTATAATAAATTACAAATAATCATTCTTATGGTTTTAATTGGATTTCATAAGAAAGCCTGCTGATTAGTTTATGTATATTAGGAAATAAAATAAATACTATTCCATTTATTCATAAATAGAATAGACCCCGGAAGCTGGAAAGATCCCAAAAGGACGGGATTAGTGTCATTCTTCATATGTTATTTCATTTTTTCACCAGTTGCCAATTGTTGAATATTGTGCTTGTTGCATTTATTTTCCCAAGTTACTTGGTATACACCCGAATGTTTACTTTGTAGTCCAAGTGAGAATGACTTCACTCACATATAAAGCAGTTCACATTGAAACTCGAAAACCAAACTACGTCGATTGCGAAGTTTGTATATGTGTTATTTCGCGCATATTTTAGTCGCAACGAACTTCTAGAGAATTGCTTACCTCCCCCCTATGCCAAAGAAAATCCTTTGAAATATGAGTCTCCCTTTTTTTACACTATCACTGGGAATGGCAAAATCTAAATGAAAAATCAAAGGTGAAATAATCGTTTTGAAGATGGCAGGAACCTTATAAAGAACTTTCCGAAGTGAACGTTAGACAAAGCACAATGTGTACAGTTTATTTGCGGGTAAGGTGAACATTTTTTCTTGCTTGTTGGTTCTTTGACATTTCTCGAATGAGCTGCTAAAATATCGGTACAAATTTAGGAATCATAAGAAATTTCAATTTGATATTTAGTAGCAAATCAATTTACGTTTATCGACTGGTTTTCCTATACAACAAATGTTAAGATATCAATCTTTATATTTTTTCTAATACTCCTGACTCTTCGGAAAGAAATATGACTTACACGTTTCATTTCGGGATTGTTTTGTTCTTCAAAGGGCTTAACACATGGTCTATTGTTGCCCTCGTCTTAGGGTTTATTTTGATGCAAGAATTGTGGCATCTGATACATATGAAGAGATGTTTAAAAAGAACTTGTTTATACCGGGCTCGTCTAAAGTAGAAGCTGGGGAAAGTAACCGATTTCACGTCAAATAAGCTAATGAGTAGAGATTAATTACTGATTTTACCCGACGGTGGTATTTGTGAAGGTTGTGAAATTAGTAAAGGTCAAGGCAGTAGACGATATTTGCGTGTATATTTCCTATTTCTTGTTTTACATCAACCATAAACTGATGTTGGATCCACCTTGCTGAATACCTCGTGGTATTATGGATGCACTTGAAAGAACTGGATGTGGGGCCTGCTCAATTCCAAAAACAAAGAACTGACATTAACACTAAATGTGGGTTACTACCAAAAGCCGAAACATATCGAGCAAGAAACTTACTACAATGTCTCTATCTGCAAGTCTAATTTTTTCAAAAAGAAATTTTGCCAAGCTATACTAAAATTAAGTGCCCACTACTTCTGGAATGCAAACTCCTTCCGAATAAGAGAAACCACACCGCAATATTAAGTTGTTTCCACCCCTCCATTTTTAGAAAGGTCATGGGCAGGTCCACTGTTGCTCGGATTTTCCATGATGAGTTATAAGTGAGCTACAACATCAAAGTAGACCCTTAAGTTATCAGAGCGACACTTGGACATAAAACTACATCTTGGTGGCTTTGTAGTCTACCATTACAACGGTTTTCGCAAATGAGAGGTTTGAAATTCCCCCAAGACATCGGTCGCGCGAAATTTAATCAGCGGACATCATGCATAATTCATGTCCTCTTTTGTTCTCAAGCAGATTTTGACCACTTTAACCTCAAGAAATTTTTCCTGTCGACTAAGGGCGCGGCATCACACCTGGGTCAAGGTCCAATTTTGCGCTGAGTTTTAAAGTCGTTTTTTTTCTGGAAATGCATAAATTGAGTCTTTGAGCAAAGATAAAAGCGCAAAATTTATTAAAGAATTGTCGTGTGTCAGTGTAGCTTTATAAATACTCCCTCAAATAGACTTTTAATTAACAAACCGTTTACTCTTAGGAGTTCCAAGCTGACTCATGTTTTAACTCTTTGACGGCGGATTTATTTAGTGATCATTCAGATCAATTCACCACGTATGTGATTTTGCGCAATGCTTGATTAAAGACGACGATGAAACTCCCACATGAAGGGAACTAGACTATTTAGCAAGTATATGGTAAAAATTAACGCTCCTATCATCTTGGACCCCATGCACGTCCGGGTGAACTGGTGTGCGTGGGACCCTACAGGGACACTGCTCTCGTGAACTGGCCGTTCACTTGAGGGATCTGCTTTTCCCACTCGGGTGGCGGGTCCGCCACCAAAAAGCACATTGTGTTGAAAGCAGGGTGATTAATTAATAAACATCTGCAGTGAGCATGTGACCGTTAAATGATGATACCATCTTTCCATAGCTAGGGTCTGAAATTTTGGAATTGTCCTGGGTCAGTAGAAATTCATGCTGGAGTGGATATTGGCTGAAGAAGCAAGTGACGGAAACGCATAGTGAAAACTATTCGGCTTTATTTTTATGGATATGTAACGGAAACATACTGACCTACAAAGCAATTTAAGGCAACTACTGGTTAGCTTGGTTTGTTAGCATACCTATGCAGCATAATACATCAAAACATGCTACCTATAGCTGCCTTCCAAATTATTCAAGTCTTTTGTGTTCTCAAATTGACTTTTAATTTTACAAATACACATTTTAGAAAAGATAGTATACTGGAGGGGCTAAAAGCACCTACTGGAGGGGCCATTTGAGCGGCTGAGGGGTTGAAGCCCCCCAGGCACATAGTTAAAAAAAGGCCCTGCCCACTGTTGAAAGTTGAAAGCTGTTGAAAGTTTTGACAGAAGGAAGCCTGAAAAATCAAATTCTTTCGATACAAGGGGAAAATAAGAACCCAAGAATGTTTCAGCGGCTTTTAAATTACCTTAATGAGGAATATCTCAACCATACTAATGCATTTTTAATAAGGCTGGGATTTATATATTCACACTGTATTCCATTTAAAGATTCGGGACATTTTACTAGATTTAATCTAGGATCATATATGTATACCGAACATTTTTAATATAATGATGGCAAACTGCAAAGGAAAGCTGGAGCAGGGGATGATAATTTGTAGTCAGGTTTTGAAACAAAAGGCAATGTATCATAATTTATGAAATATGTTTGGAATAATGTTTGAAAAAAGATGTTTGAAAACGCAAATTCTTCTTTGCGGATTGCCTTCCCGTCCACTCGTATCCGGCGAATACGGTCTCCGAAAACGGAACTTTTGAAAAACGCAGTTTTCATAAGCTCATGTGGACGGATGAAAACGGAACTTTTCAAAGACGCCTACGTCATTGTATGGTATCCCGTGTGAAAAATAAAATGGCAGACGGACATAGCACTTTTTTGTCGCCTGGTCTTGGGCTTTTGAGCGTTTCTGGAAACCAACCTGCCTTTGCTGAATGCTCAAGCCGACTACGTGAGGAGGAGGCTTAACTTTATCATGTAACTTTCACTTCCAATCTTGAAGTCTGAAACGTCTTGACAGAGGACGAAGACAAATAAGACGTTGAAGATTACCATTTTGGGTATAGACCATGAAATACAAGTGCTTGGCTGGAAAATTTTGTAGCCTAAATAGGTTGTTAGCATTTTTAAATCGTGTATCCGTATTCGTGTGGACGGGCGAAAACGATTCGAAAACGCTATTGTGTGAACGGAAACATTTTTGAAAACGGAGAAAAATATTTGCGTTTTCATACAAAAACGGATACGTGTGGACAGGACCTAATATTGCTGAAAAGTATGCACTGAATTGAGGGTACGGCCAAGGAAGTAAACATTAAGAGTGAATATTGCATTTCTCAACCTTTGAGACTTACAGGAAAAGACTAGGAGGACGTTTAATTTAAGTGCAACGACTATATTTACACTAAAAAGGACGAACTTAGGTCATGACTGGGATCAAAATAGCTCACAAGCATTTCAGAAATAAACTGATCCAAATCTATAAAAGCGTGTATTGGCTAAATCATAATCAGAAACAATAAATCCTTTTCATAAATTAATCTTCAAAAATATCTGCTTTTCCTTGTCCTGCAAAAGTATTAGCTGGAAAAACTGTCATATTTCAACACAATAATGAACATAAGAACTTTATTTATGGAATAAACGTTATAACTTCAAATTTTACTCATGAGATGGAAATGTATCTGCATTAAATGTGTCTACAAAGTTCTTTGTATCAAATTACACCTTGATCTGCAAGACTTGATACTTTGATGGCGTTGATAAAACTTCTACCCACTAATCGAGAAGCTCACGTTGCAAATCATTATACAAGAACACTAGAATAAAATAAAACGAAGTCTAAAAAGCCCAAGTCAGAGTGAAATAAGTTTATGCAAGGCTAAGAAATGCCATTATATCTATTATACATAGATAGGTATTATAGATACATAGATATTATACATAGATATTATACATAGATATTATACATAGAAATGCCATTATATCTATTATACATATATAACACATATATATTATACAATATATATGTATTATACATTACATATATATAGATGCACCACAAGTGTGGGACATTTGAGTTGCCTATATAATATAGGCTTCTCCCTCCTGCTCGTCAGCACTACACTGATGAGGCCCAGTAGGCCGAAACGGTTCCGTCTGTAGTTATATATATATAATTTAATTAAAAACCAAATCATATGACTTTTTGATTTTCGTCTTTATGAAAACAGTGATAAAGACAAAAGTCGAAACGTCATATGATGTAGTTTTTGATTAAATTATATATTTTTAACTATATTATAGAGTAGGGCTACTTTTTGATTGTTTTATATATATATATATATCCAAATGTTGACTAAAAATGTCCTTTACGTCGGTACTTAAAGTTTCACGCTGCTAAGCGATCATCAGGCAACTGAGAATGAAGCAATTGCAACCACCCTATATATATATATATATATATATATATATATATATATACATGTATATATAACTGAGATGATGTTTACGATAAATCCAAGAGTGCTCGATACCATGTGGGGCAGAGCTTAAATGTAGTGAGATTTCGCTCAAGAGTATATGGTTGCTACTCCGAGTTTCACGCGGATGCGATCTTTAGGCAACTGAAAACGTGAAACTCGGAAACTCGCGTGAAACTCGGAATAGCAAAGATATACCCTTAAGCGAAATTGTATATATATATATATATATATATATATATACAGGGGGTGAGCAAAAAAAAGTGGCCATCCTAAATAATTATGGTTAACGTAACATAATCATCACAAGATGAACAGACGTGGTTAAGAATGATCGTCTTAGGATGCATGCGTCTAAGTAATTTCAAATATCATCTCAAATCTTAATTTTAATAACCGATTTTTGAAATTCGCAAACGTTACGCAGTTTTTAATTATATTATAGTTTACAAATTCCTGGTACATCTCTGATGTCCTTCATTTTGACTCTAATGAATTTGTTCGCACAATCGCCAATAAAGTTTATTTACAAACTACTACAGGCAACAACAGTAACTCAAGTACATGCCTAGTGTATGTACCATTCAATACCTAGCTAGCACTCTCTTCAATTTGATCACAGTTTTGCATAAACGAGGCATGCTTTCAATAAGCTGATGCAAGTATTCTTTGGTGATTGTTTGTAATCCATTTTTGATTACTGCAAAACGTTCGTTTTCATTTTCCAACTTTTGGTCTTTTGTTAATCAGTCCAACTCAGCCCATAAATTCTCAATGGGATTTAGGAGAATCCATCCCCATTCATCAATATTCTCACTAATGTGCTCACGAGCAGATGATAATCGCGGTAAACGATTCTTCTCACTCCCAAATGGTTTCTCAGATTTTTTCTCCATTTGAATTCTCTCTTTCAAGAGGCGATTTATGATTTTGGCGGAAAATTTGACCCCTGTCTGAGCTTCTAGTTTATCAGCTAGCTAATGTTTGGATGGGGTGCCTGATTTGGACGTTTTAATAATTAAACGGTCACTTCGATCGGTAGTTTCCATCCAGAACCAGGATCATGACTGCAATCTCCACTCAATTTACCTTAATGCAAAGTTCTATTTTTGTTTTTTTTTCCCAGAACAGGTCGATGTGAATTTTTTTTGAAACTGTACGTGTGGTAACTCCAGCTTAAAGCAATCCAAGAATTTCATGATTCCTTCTAATTTTCATCTCAGATTTCTCGGTGCCGACTTTTTTAAGTCCCTTAATAGCCACATCACTTTCACATAAAACCTCAACGAAAACGTTCAAAATAACACATGTAACTGGTTTTTTGGCTAATAATGTTTTGTACTTAAGTTATCTACTTAATATTGTAGGATGCGCAATATTTCGATAATTTTATGGACAAGTTCATATCATCCAATTTGTAAGAAATAGGAGAAAATGCACTATGTTTAGCAGAAGACATTATCATAAAAAGTATTAAGAATTGACGTGTGTTCCATGCCAGCACTTAAAATTGGTATGTCAAAAGCTTTTTAATCAGATCTCCAAGAAAGCTTTTAAAAATATACGGTTGTCTTTCATTTCTGTTCTTCCAGTGACAGTTATATCAAATTGACTATATTTTTGACGATGGCCACTTTTTTTGCCCACCCCCTGTGTATATGATGAAAAGTTTGTTCTTAAGCTTTTATCCCAGAAAATTTCGGAGCTCCCCAACGGGAATCGAACCCGTGTCTCCCGATTGCCGGTACGGTTGTTTTACCACTAGACTATAAGGTCTGAGATAAAAGCTTGAGAACAAACTTTTCATCATATATATATCCAAGCTTACAAACATCTACACTTAGTAAGATGACATTTACTTATAAATATATATATATATATATATATATATACATTTATTTAATAATCTATGATTTAACAACTACGTCGTTACACGGTGTTTCATGCTCCGTGGCAATCAATGCCTCGTGGAGTCGTCTGATGATTGCCACGGGGCATGAAACACCGTGTAACGACGTAGTTGTTAAATCATAGATTATTAAATAAATGAATATTGCTCTACTACCTGTATTGAGCACTTTTTTGCCAAGAAATCAACACCTATGTATATATATATATATATATATATATATATATATATATATATATATATATATATATATATATATATATATATATAGGTAAAAGTTGTGTTGACAACAAAAACATATCAGTATGATTGAAAATCATAAAACCACTCAGTTTTGTCTAAATGACTTTTTATTTCACACAAACGTTTTCGCTATTGAAGCTCTTCAGTTGTGAGTTGTTTGTGAGTGGTGACTAACTTATGTAATATTTACATGGTTACGTCAGTCTACTGTTATGTTAATTATCTGCTAATTATGGGTAATTATCTTTTAATGGCCTTTTAATGGTATAATGATTATTTATAAAAATTCTTTCCATAGAACGTCATACTGTTTCTGCAAAATAATCTTAAAAGCTTTTTTTTGCTTCCTGAAGCAAATCAAGTCGTGCAAAATTGGATCGACGAGATGTAACTTATGCCTGGAGGAAAAACTGAGCATAGCGAAGGGACGTAAGAAAAATTTTCTAAACACTAGATCAGAACTTTTCACTAAGTGCCGACACGTGACAAATCACCACCTAAAATAATACTGTAATGTCTAAGAGTATGAATAAATAAATGATCTGTCAGTTGCCTGATGATCGCCTAAGCGCGTGAAACTCAGAGTAGTGACAGCAAACAAAAATTTGCCTTTGATTTGCGTTTTCGCTCTGCCTATTATGGTATTGAGCACTCTATATATCCATGCCATACCTGTGACACGTTTGTTATATATATATATATATATATATATATATATAAATAATGGCATACATATATAAACAGTATTTTTTTTTAACCGCAATGTATGTGTTATTTCTCAAATTTATTAAATTTATCTGCTAATTCAATTTATTTTTTAAATTTATCTACTAATTAAAAACAATCTGTATTCTATATTATAATTGTTGGGAAAGGGTACGAGTATTAAATAGAAATTGTCCCTCTCCCTCAAAATATACAATTCCTTTGAAGATGCCATAAAAACGCACCAAGAATTGGAATATCACACCATGTTTTCCCTGCCTAGCAAAAACACAACCACTGAGGTCTGGAACTGAAGTGTTAATTGTTTCAATTAATTTCCAAATGTTTTTTTCAGGCATATGCCACTGTTCTATGAAATACAATCTGAAAATAGGCCATTATATATTTTCTTTTTAACGTCTTACCTTGATTCATCTTCAGAACTACTTGATATCGACCTTCCAAGATATTTCACCTGGAAACATATATATGTATTTAAGCATAAGATTATGTATATTTTTTTCTATCATACACAGTTTAATTAATATGTTTTCTTACTTCGTGCTGGACCTTCTTCTTGCATAATAGGGGAAACGTTTTTATATGCAGATGGCTATAAGTTGAAACAATTTTGGCTATAACAAATGACGTGGCATTTTTTCCGTTTAGTATCACGTATGATGGTTAAATGTATGTTGCCCATATTAAAGATCACGAATTAAAGATCAACTAGTTCATTATACACTGGCGTAGATAGATGTTTTTAGTAAGGGGGGCTCCGCTTATCTACCTGTCTTTGAGATTAACCTTCCATAGCGACGAAATATTAAGGGGAAAAAAAGGACGAAAAATTATCGGCTATCAGATCACAATTTTTTGTGTATGATGCACGAAAGATCCAAAATTTCGTAAAACTTGCAGAGCGGAAATTGGTCAACATAAAAACAGTGAAAAAAATTTACGGGGATGACGCCAACGATGTGAAAGGATGATGATTCAGCTGCTAGGATTTAAATACGATATGAAATGCAAACGCTCACATAAACTCACTTAGTTACACAAAAAGTACAAGTAATTTTATCCTTTATCTAACCTAAAGCAGCGAGCAAATTGGAACCAGTATTGGCTTGAAGTGGCTATGAAGCTACTAGAGGTGGTCCTTGGAAATGGTCTCTCCCCTTTTAAGTGTTTTCAAACTTTTTAAGATCTTGTACTAAAATATCTTTGGCAAAACTACGTCAAACGTTCCAAATTTTAACTCTAAGCTTGGTTAAGAATTTGCTTCATTGCCTTAAAAATTTTGTAAATTCGTTACGAAGCCTTGAGGAAATTTTCAATTTTTGTGAGTTCCTGACATAATTCTCAATTGCCTATTCTGCACTTGTTACTGTTAGTATAGTACAGAGATATGAGATAATGTTGTGATACATTGGCATTCAAAAACAAAAATTGCTCAGGCAACAAAACAACAATTAGTAACTTCAGAAATCATTCTCGATCTTCGTAAGGGCAGGAAAAGGTTTACATCCTGGACATTATCAGGAACATGAAGTGAGGCACAAAACCGTACACGATCAAAAATGACTCACCATAATGCGTTTTGTGTTTCCATAATGGTTACGTCTTACATTTTCAACAGCCTTTTTCAACTTGGTAACTGCATAACTTATTTCATTCGTGTTGTTGATTTTGTATTCACTTAGACTGGCCACGGATCTAGAATTAACACCAATTAGAGACAAACACATCTTGTCTATTGCTGAAGGTAAGGAGTAATATCGACGTTCACTTAAGAAAAGTGGGATATCTTCATCCGAAGAATAGTCGAAGCAAACGGGAACAACTTCAACATTTGTGTTGCGATGAATGATTCGTCCTAATATCATATTCAAGATGAACCTGTACACCTTTGATGCATGGGTTTCTGCAAAGTGAGATAAAAAATAAGATAAAATAAGACAGGATAAAACAAAATAAAATAAAATGAAATCAAGTGAAGGGAAAAGAAGTAAAATGAAGTGACATGAATTGAACAGACGTGAAGTGAGATGAAAAGAAGTGAAGTGAGATGAGGTGATAAAATTGATAATAGGTATATTCCTGTCTTGTATAGAGAGGTGGGATAGGTTTGGCAGACCAGACGGTTTTAAAAACGCCAGAGGATTTACTGGAACCGTCAAATTGAACTTTAAGAAACGCTTGCTATATTTCTGTTTTAGGTTAACCTTTGGCAGAGCCAGACCCAAAATTTTGAAAAAGGGGCGCAAAATTTCTTTACAAATTGATGCCACCATGTGGCGTTTTAGTAGAAGAATTTTTGTGCTGTTGTCGCCATGATCTAAACATGAACATGGCGAACGAAAACCTCTTGTATGCCAACGTCACATTTGAATGTTCACCGGATCCAAGTGACAAAGATTTTTTTTTATTAATCAGCAAATGACTGATTGTCACTTCTGTGCTATAATATCTATTTTGGTTTGTAACCAGCCAAATCTCAATTGTAATATGTTCGCAAAAACCTCAAAAAAATATTGAAAACTGATGAAAATAAAACGTTTTCAGTGTTTTTGAATTTAAACTTCTTCTCACTATTCTTTCCTTTCTTTGTTGTTTGCTCCGATCAGTTCTGTTTGAAAAAAATTCATCGATCTTCTTGGAAATCAACACTGAATGCCAGTGTTTTGTAAGGAAGCAAAAAAGTCGAATGACAACTAATAAAAAGGTGGGGACGCGGGTCCACTGCACCCCCGCGTACCCATGTTGGGATCTGAGTAAAGGATCGTCCAGGAAAATCTAACTTCTGCTTTCCACATGCAAATATCTTGGATGTCTGATTAAATCTTTGTTATTTTGAACACTGTGGTATTTTGGTCTATTCTTGGACTACTTCACATTATAAATAAGTTATAAGTCCGTTGTGTAACAGATGAATTCAATGCCAACCATTCATTCTTAATGTTACTGTACATACAGGACATCAACATATCAGTTGACATACTTCTTATGTAAAATTTGATTTTGTTTGACCTTCTATGGTATTTATTGACCTATTAAATCAAGTTAAATTAAAACCAAAAACTGATCATTTTTAAAGATCATATGTGAAGGCAATGTTGCTATATGCAATTGTGATAGAGAAGTGAAACGTTAAATAAAGCAGTCAAGGCCATTATCCGACCGGCATTTTCTATATGCTTTTTTATAACAGATCCAAACACAACAAACTATTGATGCAAAAATGAACGTATCTTAATGCTCTTAAAAAAGTTAATAAAGTGATGTCACACTAATATTATAAATACCTCAATTTCCTTTGTTTTTAGAGGAAGATCAAATCACTAGATTAACTCATCCACACACAAGCTGTCCTGACATGTAATTTTAATGAGATACTGCCGAATTAGACGAGTTACAACCCATTCGAGGCAGCGTTAGTCCAACCATTTGCTGACTGCATAGTAAAACTGAACACTTTACAATATCGGCTTTTTAAATATCGGTTTCTTTTCGTTTGCCTCTTTTTGCAATCTATGATGCTTTGTTTATGCCCTACTAAGCACGCTGGGCCAGTATTTGTTGATTTCGATAACTTTGTAAAATTCAAAATACAGAAGATAAATAGTCTTTATTATATCAGCGTTCCAAAACTACGGGATCTTTGTTTTAAAAGCACAAATCATGGCGACTAGTTTTAGACTAAAACAAATAAAGATTATATTCACTAAAACATACTGGTTTGCTGTCCTTTGTCATCAAGGATTTTCTTTCCTTCTTTGGTACAAATAACCAAAACCTTGTCACAGTTCTTCAACGTTTTCTCATACCAACCCAGTCCACATTTTGCAATCTCGTTTGTACAACACATATCCAGAATACATTGGATGTACCCAGTCTGATTCAGAACATGTGCCAATGAATGGGTGGCGTCGTCACAAAGTGGGCAATGATTATCGTGAACAATGAATACTTTAACTTTTTCAGGAACATCTTTTGGAAAAAAATCAATTTATCTATTTATTTGAAGATTCACCTAAGAAAGCTAGTAAAACATACCAGAGCACACAAGGTCTCTTTCAAAATTTAAAACGCACCTTCAAAACTTACCGTACTTATAAAATGAAATAAGTAAAAGAATTTTTACGCTATTAAAATAAAGCCATTCCAACAACATTTAGGTTACACTTGGTTATATGATTGTATATTGTTTTCTTTGAGAACATGCTATGTGTAAAAGTTTAGTTTCTAGTTAGAAATGAATAGAAAGCCATAATTAAGACAAACTATACATCTATGTACCTGGCGGGTCTATCAAAAGCGAGTCTACATAAACAAGGAAAAAAGTCTTGAGTCACCCGAATTATACTGAATTTTTAAATAAACAAATTTGTTATCTGAAAAGAACTCAATTATTTTACTTGAAAGTAAGAAAAGGAGGAAGAAAGGAAGAAAGAAAGAAAGCAACAAAGAAAGGAAGGAAGAAAGAAACGAATAAAATCTGAAAGAAAGAAAGGAAGAAAAGAAGGAAAAAGAAAGAATGAAAGAAAGGAAGGAAGGAAAGATAGGAAGAAAGAAAGAAAGAAAGAAAGAGAGAAAGAGAGGAAGGAAGGGAGGAAGGAAGAAGGAAAAAATAAAGAAAGGAAAAAAGAATAAGAGAAAGAGTGAACGAACCAACGAATTAAAGAATGAAAAGTGAAAGAATGAAATCAAGAAAGAAAGAAATAACGAAAGTAACAAATAAAGAAAGAACGAAATAACAACGAAAGAACGAAAGAAGAGACAAACAGAGAAAAAAAAAACAGACAAAAAAAGATATTGAATTGAAGCAAAAATTAAACTATTTAATAGATTTGATGACATACCTGACTCTGATTTCTTCTTCCGTCTTATGATAATAAATATCATAACAAGTACGAATATTGCTGTTGCAATAGTACAGGAAATAATGACTTTTTGAAGACTTGGTGGTGAAACTGGATTAGAAAGACATTTGTTATTGAAATATGAAAAAGTGAAATAGTTTACTTTTAAACTTGTTCAAATTTTCTAGCTGATTCATTACTTAAAAAATTCTACTGCTATTTTGTCAAAAAGTTTTTATTTTGTGTTATAATGACTGAATTGTACAGTTGTTTGACCCTTTCCTACATACGGTTTTAAAATGTCAATGTAGAATGGAGCAGGATGTTTTTCTTGCCTAATTGAAATTTTATTATCCCTAATGTATAGTAGAATGGTGCTAATGGTCTTCTGTTAGCGCTATAGAATGCCCTTTGATGCAAATGGTTACGCATCTACGCTAGTGAATGTCGATTGAATAAAATGTATGTATTTTTGCGTTAATGAGTTTGAGGTTGGCGTTCAGGATAGTTTATTTACAGGTAATGAACAGCAAAAGGTGTAGTTGATTTCAAGAAAAAACTAGCATCTTTGTCCGTATATCAAAACCAAACTCGTAAACATTTTCTAGTCTCGCACTTCATTCAGGAAAGCTTTGACTTGATGCAGCTCTATTTAACGAAAAAACCTGACGGATTTAGAATTTCAGATTTGGACTTTGATGTGTACCCAGGTTACCATCTGGGCAACCTAATGACCATGCTTTTCAGTTTTTCCACTAGCTAGATAGCTGAAATGACTTCTCTCAAAATGGCGGATGCAAAGAACATCAGTCGGATCAGTTTTTAAATCTGCTCACGTCCCTTATCCTTAAAATGGACCGGCCATCACTAGCGTACCCACTGGGGGCAGGGATGGAAGTCACCGTCTCACAGCTTTGAACAGCCAAACTTTGAGGGTGAATAATAGCAGGGACTAAAAAAGGATTTTTTAAAGGGAGGTAAAATAAGAGAATTTTGCTCTCCTAGATCACGTATTTCAAAAATATCGGACACAACTTTTCAGTGTCGTTTTAAAACTGCAATTTACAGTCTGAAAAATTTTTCCAACCAATGGACAGGTAGCTACTCTCATAGCTCCGTCCGTTGTAACTTCCATGAGTGATAAAGTGCGATAAAGATACACCAATGACTTAGAATTTGTGTAAATTAGAACTACAATATTGTTGTAAAGTTTTCCTGTACGCACGAACTTGTTAGCAGAATGATCTACCTTTGCAATTAAACAGAACATATCTTTGCGATAACTTGTTTTCAGGTTTTTCCATCCGATCTTTTTTCTCAATAGCATTATTTTTTCCTGGTAAAAACTCTCTGGTTTGCTAACTAGGCAACATCACAGTCTGTCGTAACTCCTGATGGCAGAATGGGCTTTTTTAGATTGGTGCGCAAAATGTTTATGATAATTCGTTAACTCTTTTATGTCAGCGAGGTAGCATAGTCATCTACAGCATCTATGGCTCAAGAAGATCTTATAAAAGTACTATCAAAAACATTCTAAACAGTTTATAAATACTCTTCATTAGTAATTAAGGGTAATTTCGTGATATTAATGTTCTTTAGCTGAATTTGACGTGTAAATGGTTGAGGTTGTGTTAAGATGATTAAATTAGACACAAACTCAGAATGTGCAGAATAACGGGGATAAAGCTGAGATTACTCAAAGTATTTAATATATTTGTTTTGAAGATGAAGAATTCTACGAAAGAATATATCAAGTAAAATAAGCAGCCAATAATGAAAATTTTAAATTTTCTTTTCATCTTGAAATTAAACCTCGTTATGCAACATTGTCACCTGTTTCAATTTAAAGTTTGGCACCTGTGATCATATTTTCGTAGGTTATTTACGTTATTTTACATGTAAATTTTTCTGTTTTCATTTCGTGCAAAGGGACCATTGCTGAAATACATTCTTACGCGTTTCCCCAATAACCAGTCTTCGACGTTTTGTCATACGTTTTCATCACGAAAATTTTTTTTTTTAAAAATTTTAAAGAGAAACTGCTCAATGGAAAGCTTTGAACAAAATTTCGAGATTCAAAAAAGAAATTTAGACTATAGACTTTTATTAAACTTTAATGCTCCATCTTGTTTCAATACCATTTTAAACCAAGAAAAACAGTTATGGAGCCTCTTTAAGCTTGCTCAAAAAATGCATGATACCTTTAGGAATCGCGGCATAGAACAACACTTTTTCACTATACGTCCCGATTTCTTGGTTAGCGAAGATTGGTCTGACCTGCGTGAAACAATAAACAAAGATTTTCGTGATCTATCAGTAATTCTAGTCACTTCCAGTGCAAAATTATCACTTTTCTTCTGACACGAATCGTCAAATTTCAAATTTCCATGACGTTATTTGTCTCTGCACATTAATTACAAAGTGGTGTAGTTTATAAGCATAAACAAATTGGGATAAGTTCATTATAAAAAGGAATTGATTAAAAGAGTGCATTTATTTAATTTTATGTCATCAAATTTTGAGTCATGATGATTTCAAAGTCATATTTAACCAATATATCCCAAATTACATATTTCTAATTCTGTTCTGGTTATAAGTAAACCAAGCAGCCTTAACTTCTTCATAAATGTCTTTACCTAACTTATAGCCCATACAAAAGCTTAGTTCAATGATTGTTTTATTATACATTTTAATAATGTCCTTACAAAGATACTTCACGGAGAAAAAATACTCATTGATTAATTAGTAAATAACTTTAATGGTAGTGGTGCGAATTGAAAATGATGATCAAGAGGGCTGACGTAATTTCTACATGGATAAAAATGTCTGCAGATATGAAGTGACTTCGATATGTATTAAATACAGTGTCAGTTGATATGACGCAAGGAGTTCGTGCCATTTAGAAAACGCTGTCAGTTTCCTGCCAGAATTAAGAAAGCACCAAAATTGTACAGTGATAAGTTTTAGGATAAAAATGAGAGCCCAGCTCAAAATTTTAAGGTGAAGAACCATGATCGCAACAAGGCAAGACAAGTTAAAACATTTTGAAAATAAGTTGGATTTACACGCGAGAATGAATAATTAATTAGCGCCCAACCAATCACAAAAGGTGACAAACAAGAAGCTGAGAGAAAAATTAATGACGGAGCGAGAGACTAAAACAAAGAAAGAGGTGTGGAAGAGATGTTTTCGATGAGCGGAGGTTTGAGTTTAGAAATAAGTAGGCTTTCCCGAAGAAGAAGTTCAAAATTTGAATTGGAACGGCAAGAAGAGACAACGGTAAAGTCGTCGGGGGAGATGCTATGTCCGGTTCGACGAGTATGAGTGAGAACGCTCGACAGTGAATGAGTAGCCCGTTTCTTTCCCGTCAAACGCGAAACTCCCATGTGCTCCGAGATAAGTGCATGTAAATGGCGACGTGTTTGCCCCAAATACGATGCACCGCAGCATCGACACGTGTAATTATAAACAACACGCGATCTCATTAACATGCGAATCCGGTCTTTGAAGGGAAAGAAACTAGACAAGCGCCGGCCAGATTGGAAAATAAATCGTAAAGACAAATCTGGGAAGGCAGAAGAACACAATTTTATGATTTGTGTTCGGATCTGTAGAGAGTGAGACCCTGTGAAGGGAAGAGAGAAATTGATAACAGTTTTATGAGAGACATTTGTATCGTGAGGGGGTGGACAAAACAGCCTGTCAAGAAAGACACGAATACAGCGATCAAGGAAAACCTCGGGGTAACCATTATAGAGAAGTATTTTTTTTCAGTTTAAGTATTTCAGAATGGAAAAGGTGGTATGACGAACAAATTTTAAAATAACGATCGAGTAGATTGTAGACAAGACCACGTTTAAACGATAAGGGGATAAAAATATCAAAGTTCGTAAATAAGCCGGTGAAAGAAGGTTTCCGATAAACTGAGGTGGTAAAGCCGTCAGTGCGGTCAATCGAAACGTCTAGAAAAGGTAAAGTGGATTTGTCTTCTAGTTGACAAGTAAACGAAATATTAGGGTGTTGTGAATTAAGATAATCTTTAAAAAAGTGAACATGGTCTCGAGAACGGAAAATAACAAAACAATCATCAACGTAGCGCCGGAAGGAAAGGGGTTTAAATTCAGATGGACAATTAGCCAACCAAGTACGTCCGTGAAAAGAGAGAAAAATATTTGCGAAAAGAGGACCAAGGAGAGAACCCATAGCTACGCCGTCTACCTGTTCATATAATGAGTTATTAAAAATAAAATGACAATTCTTAACCGATAAGCATAAGAGTTTACGGAGCTCCGAAATCGAGAAACCTTCGAATCGTGTGGAGTTTTGGAAAGCCTTATTAATTATAATATCTATTGACTCGTCCAGCGGAACGTTGGTAAAAAGCGAGTCAACGTCAAAACTAGCCATAAAAATTTTGTATGTATCAAGATTGAGAGAACGTAAATTCTCTAGAAAAGAAAAAGTGTCAGAGATCATAAACGGGCTATTTAAGAGAAGATTAAGAATGGGAACAAGAAATTTGGAAAGGTTATAAGAATGGGTGCCGATAGCGGAGAGAATAGGTCTGAAAGGAAAATTCATCTTGTGCACTTTTGGTAAACCGTAAAGAATACCTGGTTTAGAGCCTGAAGGAGCTAACTGTTCGTATACTTCTTCGGAAATTACATCGTTATTCTTTAGGCTGCAGAGGAAGGCGTGCAGTTCATTTTCTCGCTTGATAGTAAGTTTGAGTGGATTGGACGAAAGCGGTTTGAATTTGGAGAAGTCACCAAGAATATTGCGCATCCTTTTGTTGTAGTCATCCTTGTTGACCAAGACCATGCCATTCCCTTTGTCAGGTTTCATAATGACAATGTTCGTGTCATCTTTTAAGTTTTTAAGAAGCTGGTAATCTTTGCGAGTTAGTAGGAAATTGGGCGGTGCAAAGTTCCGATAACCTGACAGTGCAATATCCTTAAGCTTAGTTTTAAAAGAATCTTCATCAAAACCAGAGTCTTTAAAGATTGTTTTTCGTTTCAACTGTCAGTGAAGCAACTCGAACGGTACCAAGAAGTCGCAGTAGTCCAGTCTATTTTGAGGAAAGGAAAAGTTTAGTCCTTTGGCTAAGATACTTTTCTCATCAGGTGTTAAAACGCAGCTCGAGTAATTGAAGATGACATCGTCTGGATTAGTGCAAGGCGAGGAAGGAGAGTCAGAACAAAGGCGAAGTAACTTTTTCTCCTGGATCTTTTGGTGTTTTTCAATTATTCTGGTATTTTCTTTGTCGGAGAGGAACTTTAAATGGAATAGATCAATAGTTCGGATCAAAGACGAAAGGTCAGAATAAGCGGACGATGCTTGAGTTGTCAGCACCCGTATCCTAGATCTCTTCTGGAATATCTCTTCATCCAGCAATTTCTTTTGGCACTGGTAGTACGCTGAAGATCTCTTCAGTTTCCTATTGGTGACCTTGAACCATAGAAACTTCGGTATAACGCTTCTTTTCTTCTTTTTAAAGATTATCTTAATTCACAACACCCTAATATTTCGTTTACTTGTCAACTAGAAGACAAATCCACTTTACCTTTTCTAAACGTTTCGATTGACCGCACTGACGGCTTTACCACCTCAGTTTATCGGAAACCTTCTTTCACCGGCTTATTTACGAACTTTGATATTTTTATCCCCTTATCGTTTAAACGTGGTCTTGTCTACAATCTACTCGATCGTTATTTTAAAATTTGTTCGTCATACCACCTTTTCCATTCTGAAATACTTAAACTGAAAAAAAATACTTCTCTATAATGGTTACCCCGAGGTTTTCCTTGATCGCTGTATTCGTGTCTTTCTTGACAGGCTGTTTTGTCCACCCCCTCACGATACAAATGTCTCTCATAAAACTGTTATCAATTTCTCTCTTCCCTTCACAGGGTCTCACTCTCTACAGATCCGAACACAAATCATAAAATTGTGTTCTTCTGCCTTCCCAGATTTGTCTTTACGATTTATTTTCCAATCTGGCCGGCGCTTGTCTAGTTTCTTTCCCTTCAAAGACCGGATTCGCATGTTAATGAGATCGCGTGTTGTTTATAATTACACGTGTCGATGCTGCGGTGCATCGTATTTGGGGCAAACACGTCGCCATTTACATGCACGTATCTCGGAGCACATGGGAGTTTCGCCTTTGACGGGAAAGAAACGGGCTACTCATTCACTGTCGAGCGTTCTCACTCATACTCGTCGAACCGGACATAGCATCTCCCCCGACGACTTTACTATTGTCTCTTCTTGCCGTTCCAATTCAAATTTTGAACTTCTTCTTCGGGAAAGCCTACTTATTTCTAAACTCAAACCTCCGCTCATCGAAAATATCTCTTCCACACCTCTTTCTTTGTTTTAGTCTCTCGCTCCGTCATTAATTTTTCTCTCAGCTTCTTGTTTGTCACCTTTTGTGATTGGTTGGGCGCTAATTAATTATTCATTCTCGCGTGTAAATCCAACTTATTTTCAAAATGTTTTAACTTGTCTTGCCTTGTTGCGATCATGGTTCTTCACCTTAAAATTTTGAGCTGGGCTCTCATTTTTATCCTGAGACTACGTTTTCCGCCCGGAAAGTCTATAGCCAGTGAAAAGTTTTACTTGCGACTATTGGATTCTTATTATGCTGGTCACTACGTTCGTTTACAAAATATCCCCAAAATTGCTTACCTTTACAAAATAGCGAGTGCATTTTCGAGCCTTCAAATTGTCCAAAACCACTTGAGTTCCATTCTGTAACAGAAGTAAAATCCAATAAAGTTCGCTTTTGGCGTTTTCAATTGTATCTCTATTTGTTTGTTGGCCTTGATTTTGTCAAATATGCGTCAATCAGTGTTGCTCACTCTCTCTTCCACTTGTCTATCGGTTGATTGGTCCTTCTGTTCATCAAGCAGTCCACTTGTTTGTCCGTTGACTCATTTATTTGGTCGGTCTGTCAGTTGTTCGTTCGTTTGTTTGATCGTGTAATCACTCAGTTGTTCGATCTTTCAGTAGTACGTTTGTCTTTTCCACTGTTAGCCTGTTTGATTTTTCGTTCGGTTCGTTCATTCATAAGTATGTTCATCTTCTCGTTCCTTAAATCCCAAGTAAAGGTAACAGCATCTAAGGGATGAAGAACTGTGACTGGTACTCGGGATTTCTGCAATCACATAATCAACTAAAGAGGATCTAGAAAAAGACTTATAGGAGATCAGGGGAATCAACCTGCTTGATACCGGATTTCTGTTCCAAACAGTGGGAAAAATTAAATTTCGCATGATTTAAAAATAACAACCTCCTCCAAAAATATGTCATGACATAACAGCTTTAAATCTTCTTGGGCAACAATTGGTAAAGTAACAATAAGTTTACTCTTCGATTTCTTTAAAGCAAAAAACACCACGTTTAAGTCCCTTCTTATACAGAAAGCGGAGATATTATGAGAACACGTAGTGTAAAGGTCTTTATTCAAGTAACTTCAATATTATACCATAAAAGTTATAAATCATCTGCTAACTTTGTGATATGTCCTTCCTCTGTTTTTAGCAGGCCAAAAAACGGTTAACAGATCACTGAGAATTGATATGCGTTTTCAGAGGTATATATGATGAATAGAAAGAAATCGATCACTCTTGAGTTAACCTTCGTGGGAAATAGCTCTCTGAACTCTCTACTTTAATAGATATCTCTGTGGAATAACCTTAATTTGAAAACATATTGCATGCGTTTACGTTGCATTTCAAAAAATATTGAAAAGATTTTAATTTTTAGATAATTTTTTTTATTCTGTTATCTCTAGTTTTTAGTAGGTATTACCTTAACTAATACCGCACCACTGTCACACTGTTCTCCACTCCAATAGATAACTTGAAAAACGTGCGGCGACTTGTAGTATTCAGAGCGACGCCATGATACAACTGGAGCTGTTGTATTCTGGTTTATTACCGTCACATTTTTCACCGGCCCTGGAGTTTTTAAAAGTTGAGGAGAACCATTTACAAGTTTACACTATTAGTATTATTATTATCATTATTATAAACAATATTTGTGATGGATGTATTCCTTCAGTAAATACAAAAGGACTGTTATCAATGGAAGATTTGTATAGAAAAAAGATAAATACATTTTTAAAATATCAAAAACTATAAAAATATCACAGAAAATTAATGTATAATTAAAAATTAAATATATAATAAGATTCCCATGTAAAACCCACAAAAGAAGATTCGACTTTTCAATCATTTGGTAAATCATTAAAAATTTTTGGTCCGTGGAATAAAATTGTTTTCCTTCCATTTCTGTTACCTCGCATATTTATCTTTTGATCAATCTTTTTAAAATAATCATTAAAAGACTGTGGTGCGATACTATTTCTGTTGCTCAAGACGACGATAATGGATAGTCTCTATTACAGGCTGATCGAATTGAAATCCATATATTAATTGTTTTACTTCCTAAACAGCTTCAAAAGCACGATCTTGTCAGTTTAATTTCTCACAGACACAAACAAGTTACCATTTCTTCTGAATTTCGATCACCGTCTATTGCTTCCAGGCCTTTCACTGGAAAACACTTGACAAGTTGAAGTACATTCTGGAAGTGCAATATCAAGCCATCGTCTGCTTAAACAAGGTTAAAGTAATTGTTTTCAAGCTTTTATCGAAAAAAAACTCCTGCATCGATACTTTGATGATTAAATTTCAGTAGAACTTCTGTAGATAAGTGCTTTGTACTATAGTAGGTGGTCAACTGCCTGTTTTGTGGATGAGTATTGAATGACATGCAAAAACAGTAAAAAATCTTTATGTACTATTAGGAATAAATTTTTGATGTTACCTTAACATGTTTTTCAAGCACAAATGGCATACTTGTAAGTTAACAAAACTAAATATGATATATTGTTGAATCCACACATGTAAGAAGTTCCCATGTTTATTTTTACAAAGAAAAAAGCTACTTGCGTAACATCGACTTCTCCATTTTTGTCAACCAAATGCGCTATCCAAAATCTTTGCTGGATGTGCCTACGGCATTTATGACGGAGTTGAAATTTAAAGTGATTGTGCCCTTGGTACTTTTGCTTTAGGGTGATCTCATTACTTCTCTATATGTCCCTAGTATGAAGTAGGCTTGAAGTTGGAGATTTGATACTGATTTGATATTGTTAATTATGTCCCGCAAATAAGTAAGAAATCCAAATAAGCTTCACAAGATGAAATTCACTGAAAGACTTGTGTTCTTCTAAAGAAGTGTCAAGAAATGATACATATCCAAAGTGTTTTGCACTCATGTTATACGTAACACTACTTTCTTCTTAGTCTTCTAAATTTGTTGAGGATTACTAACATGATAATGAACTGGTGTAAAGACGATATCAACTGTTTCTGAGCAGGATCATTCCCCTACAATTTTACACTGGCTAACCCCAGACAAATTTACCAGTGAAAAGGATATATTCTACCGGGAAAGGCTTTTTGTGTGGAGCAAAGCATGCTCAGCATTTGCTAGGAATTTGTTGTACTTTTCACAAAATTTGTACTTACAACAAATTTCGGATTTGCATCTCCGTCCTATTGATTCGCACAAATCTGTACATTGAAGAAAAAATAGTTTGAGAATTAAAAATAAAAATAATAGAAACCATTTGAGACGTTTGAAATCTGGTAAATCTAGGCTATTTAACGTCCACATAAATTTTTGATAGCTTGAGAAGTCATTTCATAAAACTATTCTTCGTATTTGACCAGGGTAACAAAACATTCATAAGCAATAAATCTGTATGCTATTCCCATCGAGATTCACTAGCTTTCTTACGTTTTGATACCGTGGTGAAGCACTCGAATTCCTTGCCGAGATAGTTCATCTCAAATCATTAATAATTTATAAGCAAAACATAAAGGAATTAATTCCCGAGACGTAGTTTGGATATCTGATCTTAATTAACATTGAATTTCGTCAAATTTAAGCCCGATTTTCTCCTTAAATAGGGATTCGTTTGAGATGTAATATTATACACTCGAAAGTCGTGTTTCATCAGATATCCAAACACCTCGAAGTTGGTTAAAAAACTCGGCTATCGCCTCGTTTTTCAATACACTTCTCTGTGTTTGGATATCTGATGAAACATTCCTTCTCGTGTATGATATATTTCATCATGCCTTGAAAAACTACATTCCTCTGCGAAAGGACATTAAGAGTCTGTGGTTGGTTACTTTAAGTAAATTATTTCTAATAACTTAAAGCGAATCTTTTACTATTATTTTTTAAAAGTTTTTTCCTGATTACTGTATTTTTATTTTTTAATAGAGATACTCTTGATAATTTCATCTAGATAAAGAGCCCTGTTGAAAATCATCTTTAGGCAGTCTGTATAAAGATTGCAATTCTTGATTTCGATGTTGTTGTTATTACTATTTTGCAACTCTGGTCTCTTTTGTAACTAGTATGTCAAATGATTATCAACTCTTTTCTGATTTAGTTTTTAACCAAAGTTTCATTTGCTGTGTCTCTACCGGTGATCTAACATAATAGATGAATCACTGCCGTGATTAGCTTTATTTTCGGTTATTGACGATTGTGTTGCACTATAAATGCACACAAATGATAGATTGATACATTTATTATTATTAGAAGAGATTATTTCTTTGGATTGAGCGACAAAAACCGAACCTCGTCATGTATGTTGTTTAAATAAGCTGGCCTTAAGGTGTTTGTGGCGAAAAAGGTTGAAAGGTTTAAACGAAGTACTACGTCAAAAAAAACAAAAAACGTTGGGGGACCGACGTTTTGAGCTTTAGCACTTTATCAGAATAAAGTTAGAGAATTCTGATACAGTACTTTTGCATACTAGTTTTTTGACAGGAACTATCTTCAGCTTTAAACGTTCTCTACATTGTTCAAAAATACCTAAGCATCACTCTATTTTTGATATTACTGTTGAATTTCGGGCTGTGGTCTTCTGATGGTTCCTCGAGGTCGGCCATTGCCCCAATTATGCAAAATCTTGACGGCATCGCTGACATTCTGAGGACAGAGCTTGACGAACGTTCATCTATCATTCAAGATATCTCCAAGCTCCCATATTTCCAAAGCATGTATCTCACCGCTTATCAAATTACTAAAAACTTGTCGTTCAAACAACTTGCATTACTTTTCACAACCTATTGAGGACATTTATCAAAAACTCCACTTCATTTCCTGTGAAAAATTATTTTACCTTTTCTACTTGGTGTTGATAATTTCTTTTCAACGTGATTAGGCTTAAATCCAGGATATCCGTAACCAGATGGTAAAGATTGAACTTTGATTGAGTAAGTGGCACCTGATCGCAGGCTAGGAAAAGTCCAGTTGAGGATTTTATCCTAAAATTAAGAAAACAGATTAGTTCAATTATTCAGGAATATTACTAAATGTTTTGTTAGCCTTCATTTTAATCAGTCAACAACTCAATCAATTTTGAATTGTATCTTCTGATGGTTTAAACCTAATTTTTAATGTGAAACAAGCGAAAAACATATCGAACGTTAAAGAATAAAGTCAAACCAAGTTATGGATCTCAAACTTTTTTTCTAGGAAATTTATAGATGATAAATGAGAGGCAAGCCTGGGGCTCAAACAACTTTGAGTAAAGGCAATCATCTTATATTTCCATTATTTTTAGTTAATTTTACAGCATGAATAGTTTGGCATTATCAATTTGTATGGTTAAATTAAATTAAAACAAAGAAAGAATGAACGTACCCTGCTATTGATTTGAACACAGGATTGAAAGTTAGCTGCTCCTTTAAGACCAAGAAGACTAATTTGCCATCCCCAGATTTCTTCATTTGCTATTATTTCAATCAATCAATCAATCAATCAATTAATCAATCAATCAATCTGTCAATAGATCAACCAAACAATCTAATGACCCACCGAGGAACAAATCAGTCAGTCAGTTAGATAGTCAATCGTCGGTCTTTCGGTCGGTCTATGAGTCAGTCAGTCTGAGGCAGTCATCCAGTCACTCACAATGGCAATCAATCAATTAATCAGTCCATCAATTAGTCAAGCAACAAAGCAATCGATAAATTGATCAACCAGTTGGCCCATGGACTAATCGGTCGATAGATTCTCGCAATTAAATTGTTAATATAACTGACTGATTCAATTTAAGAATAACTGCTTAGTGCATTAACTCTTTTCCGGCGGCATAAGACTTCTATTGTTTTATTTTGGCTAACGCCAGACGGTTTTACGCATCAAAGGGAGAGATTCTGCCTCGAAAGAGTTAACGATTTTAGGGAGGAAAGTTTAGATTTGATGCGTCATTTCGGTCTGTCTTTTTCCGTATCCGGACCGGTGCCCGGATGTTTTCCTGGTGGGTGGAAATTTCAAAGATTTTTGCATCAAAAAACACGCTTACTAATAATTGTTTTAATAAAATGAGAAACATAAAACGCAGCATTTAGTTCACTGGAGAGCGACAAAGCAATAACGAAGAAAATGGATAAAAACGAGCAATATTCTCCTCGTGAGTGTTACTATCCTGAACAGGAAACAAAAGAAAATGCAAATTTTCATCGTGAAACGAAGGGAAAATTTTCCTCGGCTCGCTGTGCTTGCTCAATCCGTACTAAAAAACCTCGATCCGATATTTTATTTATTTATTTATTCATTTATTTTTTTATTTAATGTTATTTAACAACGGTTGCCCTTCAGAACCTCTACGTATCTGATTTTCAAGAGGCCATAATCAACTAAATCTAATTGAAATTAAGTCCCAACACTATAATACATATAAAAACATTAACAATGTACGACGAATACTGAACAAATGACATCAAAGTTAGCTATTTACAAACGATTTACTGCAATGTGTTTGATTACTGCTGATTTAAATTTACTCAGGGATACGTTGTCCATTTTAAATTCGTTCGGTAATTTATTCCAACTTACAGCGCCTGAATAACTAATACTTTTTTTCAGGAAATTGGTGTTTGGTTTTGGCAGAAAATAATTATCTTGCATGACTGCGAAAAGAGTACCTTTCATTATTTGAACGTTTAAAGAGATTGGTCATGCTCTCTGCGTTCAAGCCTTTATTAACTTTATACATAAATGTTGCTTTTTGTATGCTCCATCTTTCTCTCAAAGTTTGCTACCCTAACTCCTCTAGCAATTCGGATGATCTAGTCTCATACAATTTTCTGGATATTATTCTGGCGGCCCTATTTTGCACTTTTTGTAGTCTATCAAGAAGGTAATTACTACAGTTATCCTAATATAAACTGCAGTAATCAAAATGTGGAAGGATTAGAGTTTTATTAATTTTTTCTAAGACGAACTCTGGAACGTACGGTTCTTCGCAATAATCCAAATTCTTTAGATACTTTTGAACATATGCTATCAACATTGTTGTTCCATAGTAACTGATTGTCAACGACAATTCCCAGCCCTGAGGTACACCACATTTAATAGAACGATTTTCTGAAACTACTAAGTTTGCCTTAACTCTTTCAGTTCTATTTTCAAGGTAGGACTTGAACGAGACCAGATTCGATCTCTGGACACCATATAAACAGAGTTTACTTAATACGATATTATGATCAACACAATCAAAAGCGTTTTTTAGGTCTAAAAAATATAGCCCTTTTTAAGAGTCCATAATCCATGTTTGTACACCAGGTATTTGTAACCCCAAGCAAACATGTTTGAGTTGATTGTTTGACTCTGAATCCTGTTTGCTGGTTTGTAAGTATATCATTACTCTTCAGACAATTGGATAGTTGTGGGCAAACTATTTTTTCGAAAACCTTTGCAATCACTGGTATCACTGAGATCGGTCGATAATTTCCACAGTCACTCCTGTCGCCCGCTTTGTAAATTGGAGACACTACTGTTGTTTTGAAATCATGCAGGGAAATACCGTATTTAACGATTTATTAAAGATCACAGTGAGCGAATTAGTAATAATTTCCGCCGAGTCTCTTGCTAGTTTTGCTGAAATGTTGTCATGTCCAGGTGATTTAGACGATTGAACTTCACTTCTTCGGTGGCGTCTCTTGCGATATGTGCAGACCTCATACTCGGTCAATACAAGTTATATATATATATATATATATATAACTACAGACGGAACCGTTTCGGCCTACTGGGCCTCATCAGTGTAGTGCTGACGAGCAGGATGGAGAAGCCTATATTATATAGGCAACTCAAATGTCCCACACTTGTGGTACATCTATGCCATGCCAGAGTGCTCTAACTAGAGACTAGTGAGCGTGTGCAATTCGCTAGCGGCATGACTCATCCTGTAGAGTGCTCAATATTAACCAAGAGGCCATAGAGTGATAGAGGATGTAGAGTGCTCAATATCTTGTAAGATAGAGCAGATAAATGAAATGAATAAGCTTAAAATTCTTGGTTGTTACTCAGTGTTTGACGTCTCTTTGGACGTTCATCAGACAATTGAGTAACAAGAGTTACTCAATTTTACTCAACTTGAGTTACTGAGTAACAACCAAGAATTTCAAGCTTATTCATTTCATATATATACATATATATATATTTACCAAAGACACACAGATTAGTTTTTAGCTTATCCTTACGCATACGTGTACGAGATGGTGTGTATGTATTTAAAACACGAAGCTATAGCCGAGTGTTAGAGATCCGATAAAGCACGCACGACGAGTATATATATATATATATATACGATTCCGAACTTGACTCTCATCTACCCTTATCGACCTATCTACCAATTTACCTACCTACCTACCTACCTATCTACCTGTTTATTTATCTACCTATCTGTATACACACACACACGCATATATATATATATATATATATATATATATATATATATATATACACACACGCACGCACATATATATATATATATACATATATATATATATACACATATATATATATATAAATATATATATATATATATATATATATATATATATATATATATATATATATATATATATACATATACATATATATATATATATATATATATATATATATACATAAAATCATCAAGAGCCCGCTCAACATAAAGCTTAAAAATCATATAGTCATCATACAAACTTTATTTAAAAAAAGACGAAACAACTACGTTTCGGGGACCGGCCCCTTTTTCACCAGCTTACAGTTAAAGAGTAGAGTCCTTATGTACCTTATCGTTCTTCCTTAAATTTACATAAATTTCAAACCTCCATTACATTTAATCCCAGAGGAGCATAACATTTTAATTTTTCAATCCAAAAACCTTCCCTTGTTGTCGGATCCCTAACATCGGTAACATCAATTATTTTAACAGATAAATCTTCCAGACCTATATGCTCATCTTCAAAATAATGTGCATACAGGTGTCCCCCACAAATTCCTCTTTGTCTCCTTTCACATCGTCTCAAAGAACTCTTATGGTTATTGAACCTTAACCTGAATGGTGTTGTTGTGCTCCTCACATATTTCTTACTACATCTTTTGCATGTTATTAAGTATACCACTCCTTGAGAGTCACAATCAAAGGAATGATTGATATGGAAAGACCGCTTCTCTACATTACCCATATATATCGATCCAGTTTCAACAAATTTACAAACTTTACATCTAGCATTTCCACAGCAAAACATTTCCTTGGATCCCTCCTCCATAGGTTGCATTTTAGCCCTCACCGAAATATCCTTCAAATTCTTCGCTCTTCTAAAAGCTTACCACCGGAGTAACCGGCAAAAACTTTTTAAGGACAGGCACCAACTCAACCAAAGTTTGCAATTCTCGAAGGATATTATGCACTACCTGAAGCGCAGGATGAAAGTCCAAAGTCAAAACCAATCTATTAGGCCTATCTGAATTTCTCTTTCCCATCCCATTAAGTAAAACTTGTCGATCAAGACCGTTAACTCTGCCGATCTGCTTATCAACAAAACCCCTATCATAACCCCTTTTCCACAAGAAACCTTTTAATTCTTTCTCCCTACTTTTGAAAACATCTTCCGAATCGCAAATTCTTTTCAATCTCAGCGCCTGACTATATGGAATAGCTTTTTTAACATGTTGAGGATGGCACGATTTAAAATTCAAGTACTGATGTGCATCCGTCGGTTTATGATAAACATCAGGACTGAAAATTCCACCATTAAAAACCAATCACATCTAGAAAAGATATTTTCCCATTACCAATCTCCCACGTAAATTTGATAGATCCATGATACGAATTCAAGGCCAACAAAAATTCATCCAATCTCTCCCTGCCATGAAGCCATATCATAAATATATCATCCAGAAATCGCCACCAAACTCACGGTCTATAACTACAAGTCTCCAAGAACGAATTTTCAAAACTCCTCATGAAAGTATTCGCAAAAGTCTGGGCAAACTTTGTTCTTATTGCCGTTCCCAATTTTTGTCTATAAACTCTTTCATCAAATTCAAAATAATTGTTTTCTAAAATAACCTTTGCCAAATTCAAGAGGTGCTCCGATGGAATCTCCACATCACCATCATTAATTGCTTTTTTAAGTGCTTCCAAACCTTCACAATGAGGTATATGTGGGTATAATCCCACAACATCAATCGTACAAACAATAGCATTCTGAGGGGCACCACCCAACTCTTTTAATTTTAAAAGGAAATCATTCGTATCTTTAATTATCGAAGGAACCAAATCTACTAATGGTTGAATATAAAAGTCCAAAAACTCAGGAATCCTTTTCCTGGTACCTTTTCCAACCTCTTATGAATTTTTGGAAGCAAATAAAATCTCCCCAATCTTGGCCTACGATTCAACAAATACTTTCTAGGGAGAGATTGGATGAATTTTTGTTGGCCTTGAATTCGTATCATGGATCTATCAAATTTACGTGGGAGATTGGTAATGGGAAAATATCTTTTCTAGATGTGATTGGTTTTTAATGGTGGAATTTTCAGTCCTGATGTTTATCATAAACCGACGGATGCACATCAGTACTTGAATTTTAAATCGTGCCATCCTCAGCATGTTAAAAAAGCTATTCCATATAGTCAGGCGCTGAGATTGAAAAGAATTTGCGATTCGGAAGATGTTTTCAAAAGTAGGGAGAAAGAATTAAAAGGTTTCTTGTGGAAAAGGGGTTATGATAGGGGTTTTGTTGATAAGCAGATCGGCAGAGTTAACGGTCTTGATCGACAAGTTTTACTTAATGGGATGGGAAAGAGAAATTCAGATAGGCCTAATAGATTGGTTTTGACTTTGGACTTTCATCCTACGCTTCAGGTAGTGCATAATATCCTTCGAGAATTGCAAACTTTGGTTGAGTTGGTGCCTGTCCTTAAAAAGTTTTTGCCGGTTACTCCGGTGGTAAGCTTTTAGAAGAGCGAAGAATTTGAAGGATATTTCGGTGAGGGCTAAAATGCAACCTATGGAGGAGGGATCCAAGGAAATGTTTTGCTGTGGAAATGCTAGATGTAAAGTTTGTAAATTTGTTGAAACTGGATCGATATATATGGGTAATGTAGAGAAGCGGTCTTTCCATATCAATCATTCCTTTGATTGTGACTCTCAAGGAGTGGTATACTTAATAACATGCAAAAGATGTAGTAAGAAATATGTGAGGAGCACAACAACACCATTCAGGTTAAGGTTCAATAACCATAAGAGTTCTTTGAGACGATATGAAAGGAGACAAAGAGGAATTTGTGGGGAACACCTGTATGCACATTATTTTGAAGATGAGCATATAGGTCTGGAAGATTTATCTGTTAAAATAATTGATGTTACCGATGTTAGGGATCCGACAGCAAGGGAAGGTTTTTGGATTGAAAAATTAAAATGTTATGCTCCTCTGGGATTAAATGTAATGGAGGTTTGAAATTTATGTAAATTTAAGGAAGAACGATAAGGTACATAAGGACTCTACTCTTTAACTGTGAGCTGGTGAAGAAGGGCCGGTCCCCGAAACGTAGTTGTTTCGTCTTTTTTTAAATAAAGTTTGTATGATGACTATATGATTTTTAAGCTTTATGTTGAGCGGGCTCTTGATGATTTTATGTATATATATATATATATTAAATAACAAACCATAAATTATTACTATAAAGCTCTGCAGCTATACATGTGTGTATTTATGTATGTATATTTGGATACCAACATCGAAACTCCTGATAGCCAGGAAAAGAAAAGATCTCGGAATATAATTTGATTTAACTCTCCATTCAGTAGAAATATATATATATATATATATATTTATAATATATATATTAATATATTTATATATAAGCGTAGCAACCATAAACTACACCGAGTTTTACGCGCATACGATCTTCAGTTGCCTGAAGATCTCATCCGCTTGAAACTCGGAGTACTGAAGATCGCATCCGCGTGAAACGCGGAGTAGCAACCATAAACTTTTAAGTGAAATCACACTACATTTAAGCTCTGCGTCACATGTTATCGAGCACTCTTGGATTCATCGTAAACATCATCATCTCAGTTATACATACATACATACATATATATATATATATATATATATATATATATATATAAGTATTTATGTATCTGTGTATATGTGTATATGCACGACTGAATTAATGTTGTTTTGTCTTATTAATAGCAATAAACGAAGGATTTACATTACCATAAAATGGTAAACTCCATTTAACCTCTAAACTCCATGCCTGTGCTTGGTCCAGTGCTCCATATAAATTGCAATCGTTGTAGGACGCATTTAAATTTCTTGATACATGCACATACTCTGGTGGAGGAGCAAAAGAATTGCAGCATGGGAAATCGCTGCTGGAAAACGGAGGGCATATTATGCCCTTTTGAACCAATTCTGTGGACAAAAAAAAATTAAATCATTTTCAAATGCTAAAATGGTTAACTAATAGGCCAAATTAAATATAGTTTGTCGAAACAAATGCTACTTTTAGAAATAAACGTCCTTACTGTTATCTGGAAGAAAAGCCAGATGAGCTCAAGAATTTCCTTTCTCAAATATTTATTGTTAAAGCTGCACGGAATTTAACTTATTGAGTGCTCGTTCGTGGTATATTGTTTCACTAGGAGCAATTTTACCATTCTTTTAAAATTTAAATCACTTTCCTAAGATTTGATTAAAACATGCATATATTTAACAGGTTTTGATGGTGCCAGATTGATATTGATGTTAGGTTTGCCAACCACTCAACTCCTATTTGGTGGTATTGTAGTCGGTCTTCCAGATCCTAAGTATTCGGGATGAAATGGTGAGTGTAAAGCGCCTTCCCAGCCAAGTGATTTTGCATGAATATGAAAACAATTGGGTAAATTGACGTTGCTGTACATTTATAAAGTAATGTTTAAAAAACGAGCAGTAGTGCTTTATCGGATATAAAACACAAGGCGATAGCCGAGTGTTTTTGATCCGATAAAGCACGTACTGTGAGTTTTTTGAACGGCTTAAAAAACAAACCCCTTATTACGCCAATTCGCGAAGAAAGTTTGAAAACTAATGTTTTCGAAGCAGAGAAATTTGGAGGAGAAAAGTAAGCGTGTTTCTATCACATATAAAGACACGACGCGGTTATGATTTTCCTTTGTATTTTCCTCATGAATTTTTAATGAGTATTTTTAAATAACATTTAAAATACTTAGCCTTGTTTTACTAGATTTTCTGTTGTTGTTCAGAAACCCTATCTCTTTTTAAAATTTAAATATTAGCCTATCTTATATCATATCCTTTCCAGGTAATTATGCGAAACGCTTTGTTTTGCTACCTCTGAACTTTGTCTTCTAACGTTATTGCATAGAAACCCCAAGCCTAGGAACAATGATGAAGGCTGAACCATAAAGCTATAAAATATTATTAGTATATTAAAATCAACTATGTTGCATAAACATCTAAGAAGGTTGAGACCAATGGTCATATTTTTTGGTGATATGTCCAAAGTAACCAGGTAGTCATTGTAACCCAGCGAACCTCCAAACTTCCAATATATGTTTATGTATACATATATATTATTACACGTAATTATGTATGCAAATTAGGACAGCTATGGTATTTCTGGACATGGCTTTGAACTCATTTCGCTTCTGACGAAGGAGCTGTGCCCCGAAACGTTATATATTTTCTGTTTTTTAATAATTTTTTTTTAAAAAGAAGCTACATATATATATATATATATATATATATATATATATATATTTTAAAAAAATTATTAAAAAAAACAGAAAATATTTAACGTTTCGGGGCACAGCTTCTTCGTCAGAAACGAAAAGAGTTCAAAGCCACGTCCAGAAATACCATAGCTGTCCTAATTTGCATACATAATTACGTGTAATAATTATGTATTATTAATAATTATGTATGTTAATAATTTTTTTCAAAAAATAAGCTATATAAATGTATGTTTTTTGGTATGGGCTCCTGATATATGTATATATATATATATATAACGAAAATCTCGAGTGCTCGGCTACCTTCATTTTTTTAAGACCCAACTGGGACCTGTTGCGAAAATGTAACTTTTGGCCTTCCGGCGGACAATCGAACCCGCGACCGCGTGGATCTAGTGCGACGTTCTGCCAACTGAGCAACGGAGGCCTTCGCCCAGACTACGACTACAAATTTATGTATATATATATATATAGAGAGAGAGAGAGAGAGAGAGAGAGGGAGAGAGGGAGAGGGAGAGGGAGAGGGAGAGGGGGAGGGGGAGGGGGAGGGGGAGGGGGAGGGGGAGGGAGAGGGAGAGAGAGAGAGAGTTCTGACTTAATCGGACTTAACCTTTTCTTTGAACCAATAATCTTTCAATGATCAACACTTTCAATTCTCTTTTCAGGACTCCTGCACTATTTAAATGGCCGGTATCAATATTCTTATAAAATCTTTTGGTAATATGTAATAATACTTCGGTTGCAGAATTTCATGGTATGAAACTATGTGGAAATCAGTAAGCAGATTTACGACTGCAAGAGAGTCATGGACTTGGTCATGTATCAGTTTTTCCCGTGGCTGTATATTTATGTATTGAGGAGTTGCTTTAACTTTTACTTGAGTTCAAAATTTCAGTAGTTTGCTGAAATATAAAAAATAAATAAAAAACAAAAAATATAAAATACAATGAACAATATAATTCGTGAAATTCTTTGAAAGTGGATTTTTTTGAAAAGAGATCAAGAGTGTTGTTTTTCAGGACTGAATATCGAGCGAAACGAGTTTCTGGTGAGATATTTGGCATTCTGATTTGATATAATGTAGTATAACTGGAAAAAAGAGACGAATTGAACTGAAGCCACTGAATAAGACGAAAGCCCAAATTCCTAGTGACATCGTTTGTAAAAAGTTATACAAGGTGCAGGAATACCTGGTCATATCGTTAGTAATTAAACAAGGTAAGTAATACAAGGTGATTTTTCGTATCCTGTTCCTCTCAGATCTCAAACATTTGAACTTTTATAATAAGAACGTTTAGGTAAGCTACTGACTTGATTCTTTCGTTTGCCTGCTCTACTGGTTCTGACTCATGTAATTTAACCCGTTCGAGCTGGTTTATTTGATATTCGTATATATAGAACAACTTGCAATATATTAATGAAGGATCATTTGACTTGTAGTTAGTTTGTTATCAATACTGAATACAGGTGCTTTTTTTCTAAGAGATCCTGTTGGTAAAGTTAAGTAGGGAGGTTAAAACCGAGGTAGTTATTGAAAAGTTAAAATCTATATCCAGTATTTAGAAGTGATACGTAAATGTAAAAAATTCTATACAGAAGTTACTTCTACAGTGTGTTTAGAAATTATTTTTAAATGGATGTTACAAGCTTTAGATACACAAACTTTTAAGTGCTATCAATACCCAATGTTGTATAAAAACTACATTTATCTTCCGCCGATAGAGAATAAGTGTAGATTTTAAGAGCCACAACAAAGTTGAAATCAATTTCCTAGTTTTCATGGATTTTACGAACATAAAGACAAGTTGAAGTCGTTGGAGTCTTTTGCAGTAGGACGAATTTTGAGGAAGAAACAAGTTATATGTGGGTATGTTTACCTCAATAATTCCTTACGGTGTACCTTAAATGGTTAACGATTTACAATTACTTTTCTATACATCTATTATTTGTTTAAAATCAAAGTCTAAAGCATGTTTGCTTTTGCATTTTACTGAATGTATCTTTTTCTACTTTTTGACAACTTGTGAATCACGGAACTAAGCTGCAGAGGAACAGCATAGCTCCCATAGTTGTTATTTTTCCTCTCGTCCGATCTTTTGGAACGGTTGGAAATGGTCTTGTCCGATAAATATCCTTCTTTTTCGAATAAATTCCCCAGCAGAGTGATTGTTCTGTCAAATATATTGCCAAACGAAACAGGAGTTTGTATGTCCCATCAACATCACCCGCCAATATAGTTACACCACTGCTTTTGTTCGTGTACGTTATCAGCTTGTTTTAAATGATCCCTTAAAGTTTAGATATCATTCATTGAGTAATTCGTAGCAACAGACGAACCAGGCGGAAAGCATAATTTCGTTAGGAATATCAATGCGAGCAAACAGTTTTTAATTGACCCATAATGATTTAGACATCAATCAAAAAGAAATTTAATTTAACTGACGTTTCGTAGTAACTCTTGGTAACGAAGCTACTCTGAAGATGCAGCAGGAATAGTGACAAAACGTCAGTAAAGTTCAATTTTTTTTTATTAATGTCTCCATGGCTCTATTAAAAATTTATGCAGGGGATTAATATTCCTCACAACACTTATTAAGTAGTCGTGCTATTTTGAGGATGTTTGATCGAAAAGATTTACGATCGCTACGAAACAGCTAACTGTTCGTAATCTTTTCCTAGAACGAATAGAATACTGTGTAGACAGTGATCTGCACGAGATGCCGTGACTGATCTCAAAGAATTCAACGTTTCGAGCAAAGGGCCTTCGCTAGGAAAGAAAAATTTATGCAGGGTATTAAAACGTATCCTAAAACTTATCACTAATCACTTTTTTCCTTGAAATTAGTTTAGAAATGTGTCCGACAAAACTAAGAAGTTCATGCAGAAAACGTTTAGACCAGTCAGCCAGTCAGCCAATCAACGGACGTTATTGTTTGCACAGACAAGCAAACGGGCTTAGCCTTGTGGCGCTTCTCCATATTAAACGGAAAAGTTCCTTTATCTATAATAGACTTATTAAACGTCCCCACCTTCATTTGGCTTTCCGCAATGATCAGTTCTCTTTGCATCTGTTCAAATCACAAAAATAAGACAAGTTTCATGACTTAGTAAACATTTAGTAATCCATGTACCATGCCATCCATTCATCCATCTATTCAACCATCCATTTATATATGTATGCATGTCTGAATGTCTTGAAGTGCGTATGTTCCTATGTTCTATGTCCGTATATCGGTATGTTTGTGCGTATACGGATATGGGTTAGGCAACAATTAAAAATGATCAGTGAGTTCAAGATATCCAGGACCTGGCAGAGGGAATCGGGCAAGGGGAAAGCTGACAGATGAAGTGGTGAATCATCAGCTTTCAATGCCGAATTTCATATTCTGATTTCGTACATAAGGAATTTGCCACACAAACGAGCAAAGAAGAACTGGACATCTCTTCTCTTAACAAGCATAAGGTAAAAAAACTTCGCAAAATTTTATTTAACCATAACTTTATTTAACCCCATTCAGCAAAAGCTGTATTCTCCAAAAGGAGCATGGAATTAAACATAATTACAAAAAAAATAAAATATATACTAAAAAGTGGAATCACACCCAATTCGAAACGACAATACATAGCAACAATCATTAATAAGATAAAAACTCAAAGATATCATTGCCGGCTTGGTTGAAGAAATAATTGAGCTAAAACAATACAAACAATCTTTTTAGCCCCTCTTACAACTCAGGCTCTTTTTAAGAAGTTCATGCATGTGGGAGTAAACATTCTAAATTGCACTCAAAGCAGTTCTCGATTTTATTAAACTATATATGAATAAAGGAACATTGAAAATAATGGAGATCTGTCGTCATACAGAATCGGACTAAAAATTTAGTACTAGTTAAGTCCTCTCGTTTTTAATGATAGAACGTCCGTTATCTGGAGGTCCCATTTAAAAAACAGGCTTAAATAAGGAAATCACTTACCTGATACTTTTACTGTTATTCTTTTTAAAATTGATTTCGTTGCGTTTTTCGATGTATTATGGCAAGTGTAATTACCTTCATCCAATTCACTTACACACGTAATTGGATAGTAATTTGGTAGCCAGTCTATAAAAGGTTTAAACGCCTCGCCATTCATGGGAAGTAAGCGACCGTCTTTTTTCCAGGCGACATCATTTCGATTTGTTGTCGTGCAACTAAGCCACGAGATTTTCTCTCCTTTCCCCACCTCCTTGGTAGTGTGAGTTATGTTGCTTTTCTGAAAACAGACAACATTTAAAATCACAATCTTACATATTGTAATTCTGAAATTAATCTTGTCATTTTTTAATCTATGCATTCATCTTTCATTCCTTCCATAGATCTATCCATAATCCCTCCGAATATTAATCCTTCTATCCTTCTATCTATCCTTGCATGCACTCACCCATCCCTTCTCTTCTCCCTTCCTCCCTCCCTGTCTACCTACCTACCTACCTACCTACCTACCTACCTACCTACCTACCTACCTACCTCCTCCATCCATTCATTCATGCATCCACCCTTCTGCCTCTCAATCCATATTACTTCGAATGAGATAACAAACGCTTGAAAGCACGTTCAAAATGCCTAGAAATATTATTGCCGTAACTCTGGATAAAAAACTACCTACAGAGATCGGTGATTACAGAGTAGTCTATTTTGCCGGCGAGATGATTGGGAGTTTTGCTTCTTGGGCTGGGCTTTTTACGCCTCTATTTGTTGTCACCAGATTCTCGTTGTCACAAGGGAACAGCATATCGGCGCTATTCAAGTTTGGTACCTTGGGTAAAAATGGGGCAAGTAGAATGAAGCAGCTTTGCTGTCTGCGCCCCTTTTCAGGCCATGTGACGTTGCTCTAAATTACTTTTTTTTTAAATTATAGATACCCAGATACCCATCATTATTAATATGATGAAAACTGAAATATCATACGGTTCTAAATGGGCAATTTCCATAAAAGGCTATACAAAACACTCAGAAATTTACTTGAATCCTTTTTCTTTAAATGGTCAGTTGGAACCCGATAAAACCGGTCGGTTCGAAATTTCACTACGCTTCAAAGGAGATCCAACATGGCGGTGACTTCTCTCGACTAATCAGATTACCGCGTTCAGGGGGTGAGACTTTGCCGTTATTTTTTAGACTTAGGTACCAGCAAGGATGTAACGTGCGAAAGATGCGAGAGGTGAGACAGACCCACTTTTAGGTGAATCAATTCGTAAGTAAAATGGAAAGTCACTAAGGAAAACCAGACTTCTATTTCAGAATCATCCTCAGGCTATTTTGAAACGAAAACTTCACAATTTGCAAGTTGAATATTGTGATAAACTACCCTTTTGGATTGTGAAGCATGCTAGATTATAGTGGATAATATATTATAGTGAAAGAGATAATAGACTGCGATATCCCCCGACTTAAAATAGTCACGGTACCTTAATGGGTACCAGGCTAACTCCTCTTTCTATTTTTATATAAAATCCTGGATACAAAGCTAAGCTGAATCCTCACATACCTTTTTTTTCTGATCCTGGTCTCAGAGGCAGAATCCTCTCTATTTATTACGAAATATTTTATTCTCAAAGTTTACTTAAGGAAAGTCGGTCAGTGCCAGATTGACAATGGGGCACTTAGGACACGTGCTCCAGGGCCCCCCATATAAAGGAGCCCCCCACATAGAGGGCTTTACATAAAACTATAATAATCATAACATAATAGCTACACGAACAACAAGGGCAAGAATATTAACAACAGTTGCAACAACTTAAATAATATTAATATAAATATTTAAATATTCTGAAACTGCACTTCGTGATCGACAGCAGCTAACACCAGTACACTACAAAAACATTTATTCAATCAAACGTTATCGTTTGAAAGAACTGTAAAACCGGTTGAGTGAAATCGAGTTGATTACAAATGAGGAGCTCCAAAAGCACAAACACTGGGCACGCGAATACCCTAGCGGGGAGTAGAAACAATAGCAAACAACGGAAAAGGAAGGTCGTATAAACTCTGTCGTTTAGAAATCGAGAAGAATACAGGAAGTTCTGTATTAGTCAACTCATCCCACCAATACGCGTTCAGCATTAAGCCACGATAACAATTTGAAACTAGTTGAATCTAACATTGGTCAAAACCAAGAGACCATTTGGACAGCTGGAAAAGACATTACTAACGAAGCCATTGTCCATATGCAGATGATGATGCTCAGGCAACACAAGTTCGGGAACTTTGACTTCCCAGCTGCAATCATGCACCTCTGTAGAGCGAACAAAGTTTGGCTAGATTACCGATAAACGCTCGTCAAGCCATAACCTCAGAAAAACGACTTCGGAGCCCCAGACAGGGATCGAAACTCGTAGTCTTTTGATGACCGGTAATTAATAGATAATTACTGAGGCACACAGCATTAACGGATATAATACAGGCAGCTGAGGTCACATATGTTTTCTCTGCATTATATCGGCGAATGCAGCAAGCAAATTTTACAAACTCGACTTGCATAATTTTGCTCTCTGCATTAGTTGATATAATGCCGAGTGAAAATGATAGGTTTTGAGGTGGGTCATTAATTATAACGCTCTAACCATTGAGCTACCGAGACTCAGATGGCAAATTCACCTGCAAGTTCGAACATATGTCGTGCCGTTCGATCTCCGCCTCGGGCTCATAAATCATTTTTCTAAAGGTTAGGGATTGAAAAATATTCATCGATCATCGATGATATATCGAAGCTCTCACATGGACAACATATATCCACTTAACGATTGGTTAATTGAACAACTCTTTCAAGAGAGATAGATGTTTTGGAGATTACTGACAATGTATGAAATTCTCACCGAATTTTTTGCAGCCAAAACAAGAAAGAAATCGACACAAACCGAGGATATAGATACTGCAATGTCATATTAATAAAGTACATGTATGACCTGGTTGTCTATGCCACCAATCTATTGCATTTCTCTGGCAGAGTTTGTACTTTTTTAATACAGGTTGAAATTTATTTTACGTTGCGCACTTGCTCGTCGCCAGTTGCGAGAATTGTGTTTGGTGTAGCGCGAATATTTCTCATGTACGACTTTTGTGCTAAATTTAACATCTTATAACAATTAGATAGATTATATCGTAGAGTCAAGTCCCTAATCCTACTTTTATCGGAATTAACCCATTGGTCCGTCTATCGTTTCTGGTATAATATATCGATAATCTCAATTTATGCGTATGGTTTTGGTGATCGCTTTAGGTTTCCATTCCCAAACAAAGCACCCTTAAAATACTTGTTATAGAAGAAAAATATATTATGATGTTTGTGTGTCCATCAAAGGGGCCCCACAATACTAAGAGTGCCCCAGGGCCCTCCACAAGCTTAATCCAGCACTGAAGTCGGTTATTTTTTAGTGGCCGATTACATGGGAAAATGCTGTGGGGAACACAAGAAATAGCCTACACTTTCACGGTTGTTCCGGTTTATTCGTTTTCTTTAAATGATGAAGCGCACCACTCATAACACACGTTTACGTAAAGGTCAAAAAAAAAAAAGAAAAGAAAGAAAAAACTACTCCACGAGACAGATATATGACAACTTTTTCTCTTACGTTACTCGAATCTCACAACCACCAACTGTGACAGTTTCCAACAATGTCAGCCCGGCTAACCGGTCACTTGAGAATCCTCATTCCAAGTTGATGCTGAAATCGAAAGTGAACCCACGCAGAATAAAAGTGTAAAGCTTTTGTTTTGTCATTTAGGATGATTCACGCGCGTTTATCAACTGTAGAGACAGCTCGACCGGGCTGTGGACCAAGCTAATATTTCCATCCAGGATAACAAATTGGGCTTGCATTTTTACCCGACTTGAATTCCTGCAGGTAATCGTCTTCTCAGTGTTTATCGCTTAGTATTACAAACCCTTTTTGGGATGATTACGAGGAGAATTTCAACCCAGGCTGAAACCTCGACCCAGTTAGTCGGGGTGACATTTCAGCCTGGCTCACGAAGAAATCCCTTTGAAAACCTTGCAGTTATATGAGGAAAATTTTCGCCCATGCTTGACTCATTCCGAATAATCAGTCTGTGACTAAGTCGAATTAGAAAATGATCAAAGACAGTCGACCAATCAGCGTCCAGAACTGCAGATCATTATTTTCCATAGTATGTTTGTCGGTCAAAGCGGCGTGGGCTATGAAGCGCAGGGAAAATGCAGGGTTAAAGAAAAGAGTTCTAATCAGTATTCCCGTTGAAGGGAATACGCTAATTAGGCCAATTGTTTTCCTTTGTGTAATACCTTATTAGTATTCCCTACATAGGGAATACTAATACATTACTTAAAAGATACCGATCAGATTGCAGAATTCCCCACCATGATAAATTCAAAGACAATTCATTGTACGTTTATGAAGTTAAGTTATATATTTTAATGCTCAAAAATGACAAACGCAACTTTTCAACCATCTCGTATTACTTCAATTTTAACTCAGTGTCCCCACCCAATCTCTCCGAGTATGTTCCACATTAGTGAGATGAACTCGTAGATCGTTACTCAAAATGAAAACTCAAGCGAGTGTTTCCATGCTCAACTACAAGTCTGGTACTCACTGCAACATCCGATCTTTTTTCATGACACTCCTCTTCTTCCTCTTTCAAATTTTTCGTCTTTTTCACAGCGTTGTTCAATGTCTTTGGCGCTGGAGGTTGAGGTACATCTGAAACCAACTTATTCAATATGTTACTAGGCCTTTTGTAGCTCCGAACAGCTGTGCTCAAGTGATTAGTGCGCGACATGATAGTTTGCTCATCGAACTGTCTACTTTCATATAGTGTGGTAGCACAAGTCACTTTACCAGAATGATTGGAAAACCTTCTTCCCTCTATATCAATCTGTACTGTGATACACATCGACCACAGATATTTGGATAAGGTATTAATGCCAACAGGTTGCTTACCAAACTTAATGTCTCCCGGTTCTGTGCTTTCAAAAGGTCTTCGGTAAAATTGGCCGGTTTCAGGGATACATCTTTTGTATTCCTTAAAAAGATTCACTACACATCTAGCCTTCCTTCGCTTTACGTACTGTTTACACCTTTTGCTGCTCATTACCAGAAAATATACTATGATTAACGCCAACCTCAAACTCATTAACGCAAAAATATATTCATTTTATTCAATCGACATTCATTAGCGCAGATACGCAACCATTTGCATCAATGGGCATTCCATAGTACCAACAGACAACCATTAACGCCATTCTTCCATACATTAGGGTTATAAAATTTCAATTACGCAATAGAAGTATGCTTTGTAATTGAAATTTTATTATCCCTAATGTATAGTAGAATGGTGTTAATGGTCATCTGTTGGCACTATGGAATGCACTCTGATGCAAATGGTTGCGTATCTGCACTAATGAATGTCGATTGAATAAAATGAATATATTTTCGTATTAATGAGTTTGAGGTTGGCGTTAATGATAGTATATATTCTGGTAATGAACAGCAAAAGATGTAATAGACTGGACGTCCACTTTTCTTTGTTCTTGTCCACCTTGAATATTCTGACAGACTCTTCCAGTGAAACGAATAAACTCGCCACCCTGTTCTTCCTCTAACCCGTATTGCTCCACCATTAAGTTAACATGTTCATTCATTCCTCAAAACCCGAAAACCTTAATGACTTCGAAGAGTGAAGACCGACAGTTTCCGAAGACCATAACTTTGTCTCGTCTTCAATGGATAGCCGATCTGACTATTGTTTCTTTGTGCCCGCATCGGCAGCAGTCATTTCTTTCATTCGAGAGTCTGGTGCCTTCCGAAAGGAGTCAAAATTAGCGTCCTCCTTTGATAGGATATTTAAATCAAAACGTTTCATATTATCTCTGAAGTGTCTAACCAATCCGCGTGCAATTAAATGCAAAGAGTTGGCAGGATATGGAGTACCATCTGTTTTCATTACTTCTTGTATAAATCATCTAAGCCAGTAATTGACTTCCCTCGCACTAGTGTTCTTCATAACGACTGGAACAGATGGATATTCTTCGCCAAGTGTCAAAATTTGAGTATTCAGGTATTGTGCCCAAGCTTCAAGGACATTTACCGACCACTCAGTGCTTTCACGAGTTTTTTTGTGGGGGAGATTCTTTTCTTTCCTCTGTGTTCTATTTCTTCGACCTGTACTGCCGTCCGAAAACGGCCTTGTTGTTTTGTCCCTTCCTCCTCATTTCCCCTAATGTAATCTGATAAGTCAATAGACTCATTTCGAAGAATGTCCTGCGTGGCCACCTCGGCCTCCAGCAACTCAACCTCCGAAAATTGGCTCATTAATACTGTCAAAACCTCAAAAACATGCAGCTATACACTGGCGATTATACGACTCACAGAACACAAACGAGAGACAAAAAACGGGAGACAAAACTAACCACATTGCCGAACACCAGCGACAAACTAGGAATCGGCAAAATGCATTACTTACAGCACCAACTACAACCAGCGACTCACACTAGAAGGCTGGTATACGAACTTAGAACAAAAACCATTAAACCGAACACAACAATTACCGGGACCTTACAAACGACTTATTCACAAATTCAAACGTGCGAACAACCAATAGACTTAACACTTCGACAAACTGATAATTAACGCCTACACAACCACACTCATTCCTTTTCGCAAACAACCACACCTCAATGACTTATACCACCGCCCACTTATGACGCACGAACGAGATACAAATGCAGGCGAACCTGACATTTACTCTCCTTTTGACTCTGAAGATGACCGCCGCTAAGGCTGTCGAAACGTCAGTCACTTCCACCAACAGTCTTTCTCAAGACTACACTAACCTGGACGATCAACTTTCACAAACATATCAAAATATTTCTCTTGCGTAATTGAAATTTTATTATTCCTAATGTATAATTGAATGGTGTCAATGGTCGTCTGTTTGCGCCATGGAATGCCTTTTGATGCAAATTGCTGCGTATCTACGCTAGTGGATGTCGATTGAATAAAATGACTGTATTTTTCCATTAACAAGTTTGAGGTTGGCGTTAACGATGGTATATTTTCTGGTAATGAACAGCAAAAGATGTACTTTCACTTGATAATTATTTCATGAGATTTGTGGGGGATGAACCCGAGCGCGTGGTATTTCTCTTTACTCTATGGTCTATTGTATTAAGTCTAACACTGTTTATCTGGGACTATACCTCAAAGGGTGTCTTGCTATGATCCTGTTTTATCTGTTTTGGTTGAGAACGCATTTAAACGACGGCTTTTGATGAATTTTGTTTTCAGATGAATTGAGTTAAATCTCACGAAGAGGTAAGGTGTGTGTTTCATTAATGTCATGGATATAAACGAGGATTGTAAAAGACATTTTAATAATAGGCTTTTTTCATTCTTGCCAGAGTGGATTATTTTTTTGGGTTTGACATCAGAGATAATCTTCTAAATTTACGATAACTTTAAAAGAATTTCCTCGAAATCAAGTTTGAAAAATGGTACATGATGGTATTAATGAAAAAGGTTAATTATGGAATACTGGCGACCCAATGTAGATATTTCTTTATATTTTTCAATGAAATTTTGGAATACATCACCAGTTTACTTATAATCACTGCCTATCGCTAAGTAAACCTACAGTGGAAAGAATGTAGTAATTTGCTGGAGCCCCAAAGCTGGGGGACAAGGGAGTGGATAAAATCTCCGCACTTTTTTTGAGTATTTTGCTTTTGTTTAATTAGCGAGCAAAAGATTGTTAAATAGCTGAAGGTCAAACGGTGATTTCCATTAAATATTACAACTTAAGTCACAAGTCACGCATAAAAACTTAACAACATCGTTATTAAATAAAGAGCAACTTGACACATTCTCCTTCTTCAAATTTTACTTGTTATTTTGCCACCCACGTCAAAAAAATGGCCGCATGTTCTTTGAAATGTGCGTGCTTTAAAGACTGAGACCGTGGACCATTCATACTGATCCAAAATTGCAGGATAACGCACTCATTGACCATAGCTTGGATTTTCACGGGATCAGTTCCAGCTTAAGAATACCAAACAAGTAGACGGAGTAAATTTTGGCCAATATTTCTCAGGTAAAACAGAACGAAAAGTTAACGAACAGATGTACTTTAAATGGACTAATTATTTTTTGTTTTCTCTTTATATTTAAACCAGCTTTTTGCAACAAATCGAAAAACTTCAAAAGTAACATTAGGGCCGTTTGTACATGCAAGAGAAATGAAGACATACCCTCTATCTGCCACGAACTGGCCTATTTATTTCTCTCGTATGAACAGCCTAATCTTAGGTTGTTTGAAATCCATAAATATATTCAAACTTTCCTTACCCTGCACCCCGCACTTCCGCTTTATCTTAACAGACCAATTCGAATCGCGGACAGTGTTTCATGGATAATTTAAGGAAGAAAAGCTCAAAGCAGAGCCAGGGGAATACAATCTATAAACCTTTTACCTGCTGCTGATCAGCTTACATGTAAATATTAATATAAGTCGAGTGTTATTCTGGAATTGGAATTTCAGTCGCGATGATCTATATTGGTTTACCCGTATTAGTCGAATTTATTACCTGTTGACACAATTTGTCCAGTATAAACTTTAACAGGCATTGCAAAATTAAACACCACCACATCACTTTGAGAAAATGGTTGGAGCCAAGGACTTGAAAAAATCGTTCAGACACGTTAATCAACATGATTTAACAGGTTACAGTAGCCTTATATTCAAAGACCGACAGTAATCATAGTATTAGCGATCAACAATACTAGCAAACTATTTAAACTTAATCATAACGTATATTGACTTTGCACAACAGAAAGATATGCAACAAAATAAAAAAGGATCCAAACAACGTCTAACTGCCATATAGGCTGTACATAACCGTGTCCGTATGAATGGCATGAGAAAAAGGCAGGAAGAAATGCATTATGCAGAACAGCAAACGCGTTGAGCAAGCGTAATAATAGAATGAAAACAGTGATGTGCTTAGATAAATCACAAGAAAGAACATTATGTTTTCGTGAGACAAACACAGAATAATTTCTAGTAGAGGAAGAGCAAGAATTATTAACTAATTTGGATACCTTTTTGTTTGACTGTGCTTTCTTAAAGCTCTGGGAATACCGTATACCAAAGTTTAGAAAGAGCAGTCCAAAACCTGCCCAAAATGTAGCTTTCATTGTCTTCACGTGGCAATGAGAAGTGCCTGGCAATGCACAAATTCAATAGGAGACGAGTTCTTTGCGAAAGTGTGTGTTTGAGTGTGTGTGGGCGAATGCTGTTGCAAACTGAAGATATTTTTAATAAAAGGAATGACTGCGATTAATTGAATATGTATATACAAAAGCACGACAGGGTACAGCTGGAGGTAATTGCAGAAGTGATGACAATCTGCCATTCAAATATTTAAAGTAGGTTTTGCCATGCCTACACCACACCAAGGGAGGGACTCTCGCTTGCCACAATCTGAAACAGATAAAAATATTCTATCCTCGACGTTTCGAGCAAAGGCCCTTCGTCTGTAGAGCTAACGAGGATAGAATATTTTTATCTGTTTCAGATTGTGGCAAGCGAGAATCCCTCCCTTGGTGTTGTGTTGTTGCGCCGCTGCCAACGCTGGAACAGCCTTGTTGATGATTTTTGCCATGCCTAGATTAATTCAATCTCTTATCCATACGTTAGCAGTTATTTACAATGTACTACATGGTTAAGTTTTGTAAATGTTCAAACGAATCATTCGAACGGTTTGAAGTCCTCGGTGACTGATTCGAAGAGAGATGTAACTTAAAGCTAGGGAATGTCAGGAACTCTCTTGTTTGTCAAATTTCATTGTCTTAGTGAGAACGATTGTATTAATGAAGATAAGGAATATTTCTGGACAAAATGCTGGTTATAGGCTGCATTCACAAGATATAGTCAGTGAATAACTCCGGAAGAATTATGTGGAATCACTTTCCAAGAAACAGAAAACTTGGCGATTTACTCTTCCAACGTTTGAGACAGATAATCGCTTTGTTCATGTTCTGTGGTGTAATCACGTTCATTCCTGTTTGTCACAGTTTTGTGAAGTGGAAATAACTATGTATACCTGGAAGCTATCAGTTGCCGAAACTCCAGTTCAATATAAAGAACAAAACTGACTTGTTTTTGATACCTGATTCCAACTTTAAAGAAGTGCATCCAGACTTTCCGAAAAGTAGGAAAACATCAATATTTTTTTCAATATTCTCGAGAATCAACGCTCTTCCGGTGACTCCCAGGACACTCAAATCCTGATCTCTTGCCGTAATGGATGAATGACTCCATGAGATAATTTTTCACGATGATTCTAACACAAAATAGCAATTCTAACCTGGCGCTAGCTCTAATCCTGACATTAATCCTAATCCTATTACAGAGAATAATCCTTACCCCAAATCTCTAACCTAAGGAGTCAGTAGTAACCAGGAGTGAGTGACTGGGGTTACGCGTATTAGTGTTATTCATCCAAATTATATCAGCAATCCAGGGACATTTTATTGGTTAAGTGTTCCTAAAATTACCAAAACGTTAGTAGAATTAATTTCCTGCCATAAATGTCAAACTTGATATAAACAAACTTGTCACGACTCAAAGTATTATGTACATTACTCAGACGGGCTAGACAAAACGGCACCCACAATGGAGTTTGTGTGGAGAACAGCCACCTGGCTCAGTCAAAGTGGAAAACATACCTAATGGAACAAGGTACAATCTTTTAAAATCGAACTACGTAAATATAGATACAAACGGTGCGGCAAACTCCATGATCTCTGACTTAAATACGATAGTCTGAAAGTGGACGGATTTACTCGATAATTACGAATCGGATGAAAAATCTCGAAGAGTTTTCGAGTAAATTAATGAAATACAGTAGTTAAGAAGTTAAATAGTTAAAATATTGCTCGCTTAACAGTTGTCTAAGGAATTATTACGATAGCAAGAAATACGAATGTGCAACCAAATCTTGCCCACCATTTCATCGTATCTTTTGTCAATACGAATTAGGTTGACAGGTTTTCAAAATTATCAGAAATTCTGAAATTTAACTTTTAACTGAAAAATCTCCCTAACGTATTCTAAAACGCTACATAAATCCTGTGAGCCAGTAACTTTTAGCGGAAAGTTGTCTATTACTATTACTATTACTATTACTATTTAATCTTATTTAAAACACGGTAGCATTTCAGCGATGCTGATTTTCAAATGGCCGTGTATCACTAATAAAACTAACATTAACATTCTATTTTATACTTAGACGTACACAATTATTCTAATTATTAACAAAATAAAATTTATAGATTTGGAATTCTACTCGGAAACTACTTCTAATATTCATAAGAGTGCTTAATTTACTATATCTAATTACTTACAAAAGGGTTTTTAATAAACGATTTGAATGATGTTAGTGACATATTAACTTTTATGACATTGTCGATTACTTTCTTAGGTAATTTGTTCCAGGACACAGCTCCTTGATACGAGAAACTCTTCTTTAAAAAATTTGTGCGAGGTTTAGGCAAATGAAGATATCGATTGTTACTACGAAGTTCGTGATTGGTATTGCTGTTTAGATTAAATAACTGAGTTAGGTACTTTGGGCTTAGTCCTCGTAGTGCTTTGAACGTCATTACCAATTGCCTTTCCTCTAAGATTTCTTTAATGGATTTCCAGTTCAACATTTCAAAAATTTGGGATGACCTTTCATCATAAGTAGACCTTGTTATCACACGTGCAGCTCTTTTTTGTAATTTGTGGAGTTTGTTAATATGATCAGTGTTAGAATTTTGCCATACCGTAGAACAGCATGTAAAGTGCGGCAGAACGAGTGAGTTGTACATTGTTACCAAGACATCTTGTGTAACAAAGTCTCGAGCTCTTCTTAATAATCCAATGCATGAGGATAAAGTTTTACATTGTTTTGCATTATGTTCATGCCATTTAAGGTTTTCGTCGATAATGACTCCAAGGACTTTTTTAGTTTGAACACGTGATATTGGCTCATTCGCTAGACTGACGTTTATGTCTAAAGCTAAGGATTGACAATTAACAATTGCAACTGAGAAATTGCTGAGAATCGACCACCCCCGCCAAAACTAGGCTCTCGTGCACAATTAAAGAAAAAAAGATGCCAGTCAAGTTTATTATGTAAACATGAAGATTATGGCGAGGAATCCCCATTGTTTTGTGGTTCAAGGGAGTAAAATCCCCTAAACCCCCTAGCCCCCTTGGATCCGCCACTGAATGGCAATTGTAAAGAAAACCAAAGGAGTCAGACTTAAAGAAAATAAAAATATTCAAATTAAACCTTGAACTTCAGAATCTGTAAAGAAGAAAAGGAGAGTCACTGCCTTATACCACCACTCTGTCACCCGGATACATTATCAACAAAGGTCGGAAACATTCTTAATATACTAACAGTGCTGGTCACCTTATCTGGAGTACATTTACCACTTTCTCTTTCCCAATTTTCTTTTAAATAAGCTGTTATCAGTCATTTCGTTTAATGACTTAACAAATGCAAATAATCTGTTCTCTCTTTGCTATTATCTAGACTTCACATGGTAGTGGACATGTCGTATAACGTACAGTATTCAATTACACTTCTCACACTTTGGTATACACATAAGATTTTAAATTAACAGGTCGTTCTAGCAACATTTAAAAGAAAAAAAAATTGTTATGGTATTGTTTCCTGGCATTTCTGTGTTATTCCAGGTTTATTAAACCAACCTTTTCGGATATTTATCTTCATCCATCCCCAGGTCCCTGGACGTTGTAGCAAAACGTTCACCACAAAAAATTTTAGAGGATTGGAGAAATACCAAGGACGTCGTGTACAGCAGTTGGTTAAGTTGCTCGATGGAAAGTAAAACAAGATGTTTGATAACTTATGCTTTAGTTGCAAAACTGCAAAACTTTATATGCTAAACTCAGCCCCTCGTTTTTCGTGGCTTAAACTAAACATGCCTGAAATTTAATTTAAAAAATCCTGCCTGCACTTACGTCCTCTTACACAGCGTTCCTAAAACTACTCAAAATGAAAACATGTTTAAATAATAACATTAAAAATGATGTCACCATATCAACAAGCTTAAGTTTAAAAGTTTGAAATGGAATAGCAACCAATGGCTTTCCGACTTCTTACCAGGACTCCAAGCTCTGACGCGGTCGGGTTGGTCCTACTACGATTCATATATACGATTTACATATATATATAGACTTGGGTATGTCCACTAGATATCGACAGTGCTCAACACAAATCAAGTCGTGGAGCTACGTATTATACGTTTAATGGAAATTTAATAAAAATATAAAAAAAACTGTGACTCGAGTTTCACGCTGCACGGCTATCCTCAGACTAAAAGTTAAAACTATTTACAGTGATAAATATAAGCAAATCAGTTAAGATATTAATATAGAATATATTACATAAAATATGAACCTGTGGATAAAATTACCTATTTACATAAGAATTTTGCTGCATGCCTACACTTCGTTACTAATTCGGATCTTTTGTTCAACAAAAAGCGTTTATCTGCATTTCAAATCAGCAGTTTTTCCGTAGTACACAAGTTGCATGATTTACCTCCGCTCTTGTATGGTTTAGCGTGCTTGAGAATTGACCATTCAATGCTATAGGGTTCGTTATTGGCCTTCAACTCCCAAATGTATCTAGACAGTGCGGTGCTATTTGCATGTTTCATGTGATTGAAAGAGTGCATGTGGTTGTTAAATCTGGTTTTAAATTCACCCTCGGTCATGCCAATGTAGATTTTCTTTGTATCTTGGGAACACGTCTTCACCGTGGCCTGGTAAACTAAATTCTTTTTCAGGCACGATCCTTTTAACCGGCATTCTTCCTTCTTTCTACAATTCCATGACTTTTCTTTCATAGTATTGTCGAGATTTAAAATTCTATAATTATGGCGTTGAATAATTTGGGTCATGTTCGCGGTACATCGGTAGCTGACCTTGATGGTATTCTTATCAAAAAGCTTGTGCAGTGCGTGGCCAACTGGGAAATGCTTGCTGACCAATTCTAAAAATGTCCTGCCGACGTTTGTCATGACGCTCATGGAAAATGGAGGGTTGAACCAAATGATGTTGCGCTTTCTTGATCTATTACTGGGTAACGATTTTTGGTACGATCTCTGGATAACGTCTTTGAAACCACGCTTTCTAAGCGCTTCGTTGTAGATTGGAGCAGCTCTTTCGAAGCAATCCATGTTGCATGATAGTCTGGAAATTCTGTCGCAAGTTGAAATTGGCACCTGCTTTTTGACGGATGGCGGGTGATTGAAGTCAACGTGGATAAACAGCGGTGCATTATCGGGTTTTCGGTACGGTTGGTGTGTCCCATTGTTTAGATTAAGGGTTATATCAAGGTAATTAACGATCTTTAGGTTGACTTGGATGGTAATTTTTAGACCGAAACCAGCGAAGCATTCCACGAATCGTTTTCTAACTTTGTCGGTGGTGCCTGAAAAAGGCAAGGATCGTGCCTGAAAAAGAATTTAGTTTACCAGGCCACGGTGAAGACGTGTTCCCAAGATACAAAGAAAATCTACATTGGCATGACCGAGGGTGAATTTAAAACCAGATTTAACAACCACATGCACTCTTTCAATCACATGAAACATGCAAATAGCACCGCACTGTCTAGATACATTTGGGAGTTGAAGGCCAATAACGAACCCTATAGCATTGAATGGTCAATTCTCAAGCACGCTAAACCATACAAGAGCGGAGGTAAATCATGCAACTTGTGTACTACGGAAAAACTGCTGATTTGAAATGCAGATAAACGCTTTTTGTTGAACAAAAGATCCGAATTAGTAACGAAGTGTAGGCATGCAGCAAAATTCTTATGTAAATAGGTAATTTTATCCACAGGTTCATATTTTATGTAATATATTCTATATTAATATCTTAACTGATTTGCTTATATTTATCACTGTAAATAGTTTTAACTTTTAGTCTGAGGATAGCCGTGCAGCGTGAAACTCGAGTCACAGTTTTTTTTTATATTTTTATTAAATTTCCATTAAGCGTATATATATATATATATAACTTCAAAAAAACCAGCTAACACCGAGAACTTAAAAACAATATAAACCACTCTACATAAGTTCTTTTTCTTTTTTATCAATCTTTATTATCAACGTTTCGGGGCCTGCCTCTTTATTCTTGATAAAGGGGCAGGCCCCGAAACGTTGATAATAAAGATTGATAAAAAAGAAAAGGAACTTATGCTGAGTGGTTTATATATATATACCAGTGGTGGTGCCAGGAACTTTCCGACGCTGGGGCTAAACTTTAGGAGCCATAACCACGAAACTTTTATAATTTCGTTATCTGAAGGTCGAAAACATCATGTTATTTTTCGCAAGAAGAATCGCAACAACTGACCAGAAACAGTTTACTTTTAGATTTTACAAGAAGAAAAGAGTCTATTATCTTCCTTGGCGAAATCAATAACAACTACTCATAGTTTGTACAATACATAAAATGTTTTCCTCCTGGTCATTTCCCGAGTAAACGGACTTCAAGCATGTTGAGGTTAGCACCCTCACACCGCTCTTTGCATGTGCATTGGGCCAGGAAATTATTATCACCATCTCTATAATAATAATGATCTTGATAATGTTCGTCATTATCTTTATATTACGATTATTAATGATTATCATGATTATCGTTGTCGTTGTCTTTGTCGCTATCAATGCCGTTGTCGACATTGTCGTAATTATTGTCATTATCATTATAGTTACCATTATTTTCCTTTGGCACAGTGCTCGTCAAAGTCATGGGAAAATTTCGATGTCCATGAAGTCTTACATCTTCAGATAGAAATCACCCTTCACAGAATATTTGCAGTTCCAAGAGAGAGTACTGATATCAGGTTTGATCGCCAGAAGGTGAAGAAAACGGAAACGTACTGTTCATGCAATGTCACCATCCACTTTATCGCCCACACCTTTTCCTCACAAATATCTTCATTTATTCATCTTTTCTTTCATTGTTGCTCTTTAGTAATTTAACAGCTGATGCTGCATACAAGAGCAGCAACTCCTCGCTGTTATACAATATGCAAATCCAGATTTTTTCTTTTATTCGGCTTACAAACGTTTTAATTCATCCTCTTCCACTAAGTTTTGATGACGTGTTTGCGTCAGCCACTTGTCAGTGAAGTACTGAGTTTTGTATTCAGACCAAAATTTGATATATTGTCTTCAAGCCAATGGAACAAGTCGGATTTTTTTCTTTAGTTTTATTAACCTGTCTGATGTAATTTGAAGATTCTAGTTTTTCATACAAACTAGAGGGAAGAACAATTAAATGCATTAAAGGCGAATGAAAAAATGCCTGACCTACGCTTGTATCCTCAGTCAGTTAAGGACTTTTAAGATTCTTGGGTTTGGTTGCACCTCTGAAGTTACTGGGAATACTTTGGGAATACTTGGCTTAGCTCAGCCTCCATGGCCCTTTGGGTTAGCAGATTTAGGTATTTGTGGATGATTTTCGCTAAACCTTCATGGTTAGTGGGTTCAGAACTTTGGGGATACTTGAATTTGTCTGAACCTTCGTGGCCCTTGGGTTAGTGGATTTGGGTATTTGTGGATAATTTTGGCTAAACCTTTATGGTTAGTGGGTTTAGCACATTGGGGATACTTGGGTTTGGCTGAACCTCGGTGGCCTGTTTGCCTATAAAGGTCCGGCATTGTCTGATAAAAATAATATTACACATTAAAAATCATACCATGTTAAATATATAAGTTTTGCTTATGATCACGCACAAGGAAAATATCTTATCTTACCTTTGCAATCAAGTTGTTATTCTTGTTTTTGAAATTTTTGTGATGCTTAATTTTCAAGTCTCTTATTTTAGCTTCAAGAATTTTCTTTTGTTTTGATAAATTGCCGTCTTCCTGCAGCGATACAACTGGAAAAGAAGACACAGCTTTACACGAAGGCTGCTCAATGATGTAGAGAAGTAGCTCCATCAGCTGCGACGGCAATGAGAAAGATTTCTTATTCCTGAGAAAGCATGGAACGTCCTGATCAGATGCGAAGTCCATGTAAACTGGAATAAACTTCGTCGTCGCACTGTTCACCAGAATTTCAGATCGAACAAGATTCTTTTGGTAGATAAAGTTTCTCACTAAAGATAAGAAATTAAGCCTTACTGTATAGCCACAAACTGTGGATATTTAGCGAATGAGATTACTGAAATAGTCGGAATTTAACCGTCAAAACAATGGTTGATGTGATCTAATGAAGGGCACATTGACGAATAACAGAAGTCATATTTGAGGGTGGTTATAAGTCTAATCCATTCCTAATTTTTGATTACGATGATTTAAGGTTTTATTGTACGTTGTTGATGATTTACATAACAGAAATAAAAATAATTTAGGTTGCAGTGGTCTTTAACTGGCAGATTTCTGGAAGGTCTCCCCCTGACGGGTAAAATTATCCGGTGTTAGGCTTAGTAAAACTAATAAGTTGCCAAATGTAAACAACGCCAGTTAAAGAATTTCGTACGGCCCATCCAGACCATGCGAATGTTGAATGCGATCCTTAGTGTATGCAATATATCTTTCTATGTTTGTGCACTGTAAAGAGATATCACGATATCAAAATTTAGATAATAGGTCTTGTCATCTGGAGGATTCCATATGGACAAGCCTTTAAGCGAGGACGAATTTGTTAACTGGCTGAAGCTTTTTAAAATAAAATAAAGGAGAAACGCGTAGTCCTTTATTAAAGAGAAAGAGGTTTAAGGCCGGCATGATTGATGGCCATTTTCAGATGACCTTAGGCGCAAAAAGAACTACGTTAACTATTTGGCGGCCAATTACTTTTGCGGTCTTTTCGCTCAATGAATGACAGAAGGCGCCCACATGATAGGCATCTGGACTATTTTGCAATTATATAGCGAAATGTACCGGGGGGAGTGAACTGATTTGTGTGGGACTTTGCAGAGACTCTACTACAGTGAACTAGTTATATACACCGGACGTGGAGCAAATAACATTACTTTCTTTGATAAAACGGATGAGATACACTAAAAATCCTGTTATTCGTCAGTTTCAAGTTCGTCTGCGATCTTCAGATTTAAAACTAGCTTGTATACAAAGGGGTTTAAATAGTTAAAAATCTTAAATTCTAAAATTATTGACTCAAAATTTGTTTTCATGCTTGTATTTTGATATGAGCTCAGACCTCTGATATATAATCATATATATAACATCTAAAAACCGAGCATGAGCGCTTTATCAGAATTTAAAACACGAGGCGATAGCCGATTGTTTTAGATCTGATAAAGCACAAACTGCTAGTTTTTTAAATGTCTTATAAAATGAACTTCGTAATTCACTAATTTGCCAAGAAAGTTTGGAAGTTTACGTTTTCTAAGCTTAAAAATTAACTTCTTGACATATAAGGTCGCATGTGTCTTGATAATATATAAAGACATGAAACGGTTATGATTTTCCTTTGTATTTTCCTCATGAATTCTTACTTATATATATATACATATATATATATATATATATATATGTATAGTAATAGTATTTCGCTTACCTCAAAGCCACAACAGTCTGTTTCATCCGTGGGGAATCTTCAGGCGGGCAAATGGTGTGACAAAAAGAAGATAAATGTACAATCACCAATAGTTCGTTTCGAATAAATCACATTTTATTTCACACAAACGTTTTTGCTTCTAAAAGCTCTTCAGGCGTGTTCATAGGTATATATATATATATATATATATATATATATTTATTTAATAATCTATGATTTAACAACTACGTCGTTACACGGTGTTTCATGCCCCGTCAATCATCAGTCGTCTGATGATTGCCACGGGGCATGAAACACCGTGTAACAACGTAGTTGTTAAATCATAGATTATTAAATAAATGAATATTGCTCTACTACCTGTATTGAGCACTTTTTTGCCAAGAAATCAACACCTATGTATATATATATATATATATATAACTACAGACAGAACAGTTTCGGCCTATTGGGCCTCATCAGTGTAGTGCTGATGAGCAGGATGGAGAAGCCTACATTATATAGGCAACTCAAATGTCCCACGCTTGTGGTACATCTAAGCCATGCCATTATATATATATATATATATAATAGTTCTTATACAGAAGCTTTACAGATATATATAGTCTGGTCGATATGGAAGAAACTAGCTTTTCGAAATGTCATATAAATACCATCATCCCATGGCCTCCTCCCGGTTTGGCCTTGTAGCTCAGTTGGTAGAGCGTCGGACTAGTAAACCGAAGGTCGTGGGTTCGAATCCCAGCCGCGGTCAAGTATAGCTTTTCTCTACTTACCCGGTATGGGTTCGATTCACTTGGAAGAAGTACTATCCTTATATATATATATATATATATATATATATATATATATATATAACTACAGACGGAACCGTTTCGGCCTATTGGGCCTCATCAGTGTAGTGCTGATGAGCAGGATGGAGAAGCCTACATTATATAGGCAACTCAAATGTGCCACACATGTGGTACATTTAATATATATATACCTATAAACAAACCTGAAGAGCTTGTAGAAGTGAAAACGTTTGTGTGTGAAATAAAACGATATTTACTTGAAACGAACGAGTGGTTATTCTACATTGATCTTCTTTTTGTCACACCATTTTCTTTATATATATATATATATATATATATATATATATATATATAAAGCCATGAGGATAAACTTTTAAAATGACTTTATTCGACGTTTCGGGGCAAGCCCCTTTATCAAGAATACAGTTTACTAGTGATGCAAGTCCTGCATTTATACACAAGAATACTATTTAAAATTCAAATATACTACAAAAAATCTCTAATATTCAAACCATTTGGGACAAACGAGTTCAATTTGTAAGCCCAAAATCCCTCTCTAGTTGTTGGTTCACTAATATTCGTTTTGTCAATTATCTTTACAATCATATTTTCAATAACTTCATATCCCTCTTCATAAAAATGTGCATGCAAATGCTCGCCTGATATGTCCCTTTATCCCTTCCCATATCTAACCAGACTACTTTTGTGACTGTTAAACCTTTTCCTAAACGATGTAATGGTACTATCAACATAATTCTTTCTACATTTCGTACATGAAATGAGGTAAACCACGCCTTCAGAATCACAATCGAAGGGATAATTAATCTTAAATTTATTTCCACGTCCATCGAAATCCCTACCCTCGTCAACAAAACCACAAACTTTACAACGTGATTTACCACATTTTTTCATCCCTACACTAATAACCCTTTCATCTTTCAGTTTTGCCCTAACCAACTCATCTTTAAGGTTTCCAGGTCTTCTAAAAGAAACTATCGGCTTTTCTCCGAAAACCCTATTCATGTCATCCGACGTATGTAAATCTCATGTGGTTTTCCAGCCTCATGTGATTAAGAATACTTCAGACTTTTTATGTAAATTAGAGCACTTGGATGATATTCCTGACAATGCCATTTTATGTTGGATGGATGTTGTTGGGTTATATCATCATATTCCTCAAGAGGAGTGACTTAGAAGTTTGAAGGAAGTATTGGAAGAATATAAAGATCGAGTTGATTTTGGAGAAAAGCATATTCCCAATGAGGATTTTCTAGATTTGGCCAGGCTAATCCTGGAGAATAATTAAATTGAATTTGATGGTAAAGTGTACAAGCAAAAGTTAGGAACTGCTATTGGTACTAAGATGGCACCGTCATTTGCAAATATATTTATGTCGCAACTGGAAGTTAAAATGACAGGGGAATGTGATCTGGGTCCTTGGCTTTGGTGGAGGTATTTAGACGATATATTCTCTATTTGGCTACATGGGAAAGAAAGGTTGTTTGAATTTTTTGAATATGTTAACAATTACCATAATACCATCAAGTACACCTAGGAATGGTCGGAAAGAAAATTATTATATTTGGATGTCTTGGTTATGCTTAAGAATAATCGAATTTCTACAAATGTGTATTCGAAGCAGACGGATAGCCGTCAATATTTAGATAGCAGGTCTTGTCATCCGACACATTTAAAGAGAGGTATACCTTATGGTCAGGCATTACGGATGAGACGAATTTGTGACTCAGATGATGTGTTGAAAGGAAAGGCTTAAGGAACTTGAGGGAAATCTAGTTAAGAAAGCATTTAAGAAGAATCTTATTGACAAACAGTTCTTCAAAGCCAAAGCGAACAGAAGGGAAGATCTGTTTTTTCCAGAACATTAGAAGTAAGGCAAAAGAAAATTCTAAGAGAATCCCATTAGTGGTTAGCTTTTACCCAGCGTTATCGGGGATTGGGAAAGTGGTTAATTCGCTTTGGCCTGTTTTACAGACGTCGGATGACACGAAGAGGGTTTTCGGAGAAAAGCCGATAGTTTCTTTTAGAAGACCTGGAAACCTTAAAGATGAGTTGGTTAGGGCAAAACTGAAAGATGAAAGGGTTATTAGTGTAGGGATGAAAAAATGTGGTAAATCACGTTGTAAAGTTTGTGGTTTTGTTGACGAGGGTAGGGATTTCGATGGACGTGGAAATAAATTTAAGATTAATTATCCCTTCGATTGTGATTCTGAAGGCGTGGTTTACCTCATTTCATGTACGAAATGTAGAAAGAATTATGTTGATAGTACCATTACATCGTTTAGGAAAAGGTTTAACAATCACAAAAGTAGTCTGGTTAGATATGGGAAGGGACAAAGGGACATATCAGGCGAGCATTTGCATGCACATTTTTATGAAGAGGGATATGAAGTTATTGAAAATATGATTGTAAAGATAATTGACAAAACGAATATTAGTGAACCAACAACTAGAGAGGGATTTTGGGCTTACAAATTGAACTCGTTTGTCCCAAATGGTTTGAATATTAGAGATTTTTTGTAGTATATTTGAATTTTAAATAGTATTCTTGTGTATAAATGCAGGACTTGCATCACTAGTAAACTGTATTCTTGATAAAGGGGCTTGCCCCGAAACGTCGAATAAAGTCATTTTAAAAGTTTATCCTCATGGCTTTATATTCTTAATGTTAAACTTTGGCAGAGAGAGGTCATGTGATCGAGCTATATATATAGATATATAGCTCGATCACATAACCCTAACCCTATATATATATATATATATATACGTATATATATATATACATGAATAAATACACATATATATATATATATATATATATATATATATATACACTGGCGGTCAAACAGAATCGATCATGTTATAGATTATGTTAATTTCTGCTTACATAGGCAGACAAGAAGCACATCGTACACCAACAGCCTTCAGGGTTATAGTAATGAATATTTTGGATAGATTGAGGTGTGTCCCATAATATCAGTAGAGATATTTTGTTTTTAAAGTATTTTATAGCATACGCTAAATGAATTTCAAGTCTTACAAGAAAGGGTTGTTGGCCTGTCACAAATTGGAAGATACGGAATAATGGGTCCAAAAAGAAGAATCAGTTTGGAAGATCGAGGAAAAGTGCTGTCATTATCCGAAGAAGGCTACACACAACGTGAAATTGCTGCTCGTGTGGGTTGTACTCAAAGCAGTGTCAGTGGAATCCTCAAGAAGAAGAGACTCACTGGCAGTGTGAAAGATGGCAAGATCCCTGGACGCAAACGAAAGACATCTGAGAGACAGGACAGGCTCATGGTAAGGAAAAGCAAGTAAAGTAGCTACAAGACTGCACCGCAAATAAAAGCTGAGATGCTAATTGAACATGGTGTCAATATCTCGGTTTCCACCACCCAAAGAAGGTGGTAGATGAACGATCTTCAAGCTCGATACTCAGAAAATGATTTCTGAGCCCCAGACGGGGATCGAACCCGCAATCGAGCTTGAAGATCGTTCATCTACCATAATATATCCAAGCTCTCACGTTTCTCTAACATCAAACCCAAAGAAGGCTTAGAGAGGCTGGTCTAAAGGGCTGCAAGCCCAGAAAGAAGCCTAGGCTTACTGCTCGCCATAAGAAGTCTCGGTTGCAGTTTGCACAAGCACACAAAGATTGGACGGCTGAACAGTGGTCCCAAGTTATCTTCACCGATGAATCAAGGTTTCTTCTTCATAGGAGTGATGGGGGTGTGTATGTCAGAAGAATGGCTGGCGAACAACTATAGGAAAGCTGCATTCAGACAACTGTCAAATATGGGGGTGGTAGCATCATGGTATGGGGGCTGCATCAATGCCAGAGGTGCTGGCTGTCTTTCTAAGATACATGGAAGGCTCAATGGAGAACGATACATTGATCTCCAAGAAAATTTGCTTATTCCAACCACACACATGCTGACCATACCAGATGGTTGGGTATTCCAGCACGACAATGCAACTTGTCACAGGATGGTTTAAGGAAGAGGGCTTAACTTTTATGGAATGGCCAGCACAGTCACCTGATCTCAATCCTATTGAGAATCTATAGGACCAACTTTAGACAATGGTCCAAGAGCAAAACCCTACCAATGTCACAGAACTTTGGAGTTCTGTAAAAGCTGCATGGCAAGGCTTTTCATTAGATAAGCTTATTATTTTAATAAATAGCATGCCTCGAAGGTGTGAAGCAGTGATCAAAGGTCGTGGAGGGGCCACTAAATATTAAGATTTGTTTTCTGTTCGTTTTCGGTGAAATTACTTGTCATGATAAGATTTGTTACAATGTTTATGGCGTCACCATCTTTAGCTTCTGTGTGATCGATTCTTTTTGATCGCCAGTGTATATATATGAACTAAATAAACATTGACTTCTTCAGACGTTTCACCGGTCAAGGCTTCATCAGTGAGTAAAAATCTAGAATAATAAAACCGTCCTCTATATATACATAAATAATCAGTTAAAATGCATAATTAAATCAAATAAATACTAAATTTAAAAGGTTTGTTATGGTAATCGTATGAAAAGGTAAGACAAAAAAGAAAAAAAAAGATTTAAAAAAAATCATGTATACACGTAGATATGAATTATTTAAAAGTTAGATACTAAGGACTCTACCAAAAAACCGTTCATAATATTTTCTGAATGTTTCCCGATTTCTAAAGCTTCGATGGTTCTACGTTCATCATAGTTTTTTATATTGGAATGAAGGATTTCCCAATTGATGGGTCATCCATCAAAGCTTTATAAATCCGGAAACATTCAGAAAATATAATGAACGGTTGTGTTGGTAGAGTCCTTAGAATCTAGCTTTTAAATTATTCCTATCTACGTATACATGATTTTTTTTTTAATATTTTTTTTTTTGTCTTACCTTTTTTATACGATTACCATAATAGACCTTTTAAATTTAGTATTTATTTGATTTAATTATGCATTTTAACTGATTGTTTATGTATATATAGAGGACGGTTTTATTATTCTAGATTTTTACTCACTGATGAAACCTTGACCGGCGAAACGTCTGAGATTAATAATAAAAATCTTTTAAACTTTGCCGGAAGAAGTCAACGTTTATTTCACATATATTCCAGGCATGATAACCACCACTATTCCTACATATATATATATATATATATATATAGGGTTAGAGTTAGGGTTATGTATGTGGTTTTCATACAGTCCGAAGGATGGAGTGCTCATTACCTTGAAAACGCAGAGCGTATAAAGTCGTTTAACTTATAGTTTCTTTATTGCTATTCGGCGTTTCACATGCGATTTTCAGACAACCGAGGCTCAGGCTGGATTTCGCCTAGAACTCCGAATAGCAACAAGAGATGTTTACAAGTTAAAAGAGTACAGTTACTCACCCCCGGGTTTTTCTTGATTTTCCTGATCTTCATTCATAGTGCACAATATAATTACTTTTTGACGTTTTTCAATTTCATTCTCGTAGTATTGGGTTCTACCAGGAGACCATTCCTTTGGTAATGAACATAAGTCCAGGAAACATTTGCAGTGACCAGTCAAATTAAGGTAAGTTGCTACAGAGAGTGCAACGTCTTCACATTCTCTACAGTGACTGCTGTGGGCAATGAACACTTCAGTGACTACAAAAGAATCATGACACCACGCCATCCATTATTGAACTCTTACTTTTGGAAGGTAAGTTGAAGGTAAGCCAGACTAGTCACCTTTTAAAAAATTTTCCATATAGTGGAGCTGCTATATAAGTCTTACATGCCTTCACTTCACGTCAATCACATGTGTACTACACCAATACTTATAATATTCTCTGCATTTTCGTTTACGATCTATTCTAGACATTTCAAGGCAACATCAACGAGAAAGTTGCTGCGAGTTGTCGAACAAAAAAGACAATAATTGTTTAGCCTTTCACATCGACAGTACCTTACTTTGAGTTCGAATTATTAGATAATTACTGAAACCAACGGCATTATTGGATGCGTTTTAGTCAGATAAAGGCGTTGCCAGATGCTGGTTGCATAAATGCCATCCCAATCTTTATGTTGAACGCTAGGAATTGTAATATCGTTTCGCCGCTCTACCTGTTGAGCTATCGAGTTCATAGGGATTGGAGGAGAGTTTTCATCCAACTTAAGTGCTCGAGATATTCTCGCAAAAACTTAATGCTAATCCATGAGAGGATGTGCAGTGTTTCAGTTCAGGATTTTTGATGTTGACGTATTTCTGGTAGTATATTTTAAATTTTACCTATTTCTATATAAAAATTAGTTAATTTATCTTTTTTATTAAATTAGGGTTTCCATTCATAACAGCGATATAAGGAATTTGTTCATAATCCATCCATCCATCCATTCAGCCAGGCAGCTATGTAGTAATCCTTCCAGCCATGTATGGAGCCATCCATCCATCTAGGTATGTAGTCAGCTCACAAAGCCAATCATTCGTTCGTTCGTTCGTTCGTTTGTTCGTTCCTTCGTTCGTTCGTTCCTTCGTTCCTTCGTTCCTTCGTTCATTCACTCATTCATTTTTTGGAGGTTGTAATTGATGATGAGATTTGGCCGAGTAAAATTTTAAGCCAAGTTTTGTGTACGAAAATAGTTTGCAAATTTGCAATGCGAGAAATTTAGCAGCTACTGTTGAACTTGAATGGAAACATAATGCCAATGTTGATAACCTACCCTCTTATGACAACGTTTTTTTGTATTTGGTCTTTGTTTAGAAACATAAAGAGGCTGTCCAATCGTATTTGCTACTTAGTACGGATTTGTAAAATAACTATTGATTGTTCTTTTTCTCCCAGGCTTTCTCTGACATGGCACATATTTGTTGCTGTGTGCAAATAAAACTCTTAAAAGCAATATTTAGTACGTTCAGTTGTTCTTCGTGTCCTTGGCTTAAGACTTATTTGATTAAATATATGCAAAAATACCTTGTTATTCATACCGCTTGCTTCTTAGCCAACAAATTAAAGAAGGTTGTTTAAATGTCATGTGAAATAACTTTCATTTTTACCTGTTTTTTCGTTATGAGTCTTTTCTGTCTCCATGCTTTTCCCTCGGGCTTAACAAACAAATGAATAAACAAAGTTATTTTACGGACTCCTGATTGTCATGTGTATGTGTGAATGAACGAACAACAACTGCATCTCCTACTCATTCCTCACCAACGAAAATACCAGTCATTTTGTTCATTTAAATGTTTTCATCTCATGGATAGCAAACATGTTCAACATTTTCAGATTTGGTGACCTAACTTTTATAAACTAAAGCTGACGACACTTTGTTTACACTGATCCTAGACTAGTCGCGCCATGCAAAGATTGTAGATTGATATACCTCAATAAATCCTTGAACTTATCAAATGATACAAAATCTCCTTTGTTAGGAGTTGTTCACATAGTTGGACATCTACACGCCAGTTAGAATGCTTTGACTTTGATTGTATTTTTATTCCGTTGTCATTCAGGAAGTCAGATTTTATTGCATAACTTTAAACTAAGTGCTTTTGTGCTATTTTATTTTATACTACGTCCTCTGTCATACATACAAAAAGGCAGGAAATGTCCTTCCCCTTACCGATCTTGCGATGTCGAATTACAGTAAAAACTAACAGGACAAAGAAGAGGACACAAACAACCACGAGGAAAGCCTTTAACACATTATTCATTGAATGTCGTCTCACATCTCGTAATACTACACAAGACAAAAAATTAAATTAGGCACACAATCTTACAATCTTAATTTTATATCTTCGACCCTGTTTACTGAAGGCTTAAGCCCTGGCCAAAAGCTTTCAACATTTTGTTCAACACCTTTCGACATTATTGAATGATGTTGAACGAAGTTGAAGTCAGGGATAGCCAAACGCATTCAACACATTCCACCGCAAGAGACAAAAAAAGCGTCTCATTTTTACCTCATGGATGACGTAATCCATGCGGCATAGCAGTGAGGTTCAAGTCACTCGGTTGGTCGATGGGTTGTTAACAAAATTGTTCGTCTGCTGACCATAGGATTGCGGGCTACACCAAATCGAGCCAACATCGAGCCTAGGTTTTGTTTTGTACTGCCAAATTATTGCTGCTTGAATTTATTTATTCACCCACGAACTGCACTATATGGTATAAAAATAGCTAGGATAAAGCATAAGGTCTTCGACAGGGCTTCTATATCGAGGAATTGCTGTGGTCTGGTTGTTTTATTAAAGCCTGTTTTAAGCCAGTCTTCCAAATGGGTTGAATAGGTAAAACGGCAGGAGAGAACTTCCCCGAAGGTAAACCGTCCCTACTGCATCGATATTAAATATATGCACCGAGTGCTGATAAAACTATTCTGTTGTAGTTTGATTGCACTAATTTGAGTTGCAAAACGTCAGCATATTTTGTCCAACTTTTTCTGCTCTCAATAACAATATTTGGCCTTACAGCTTCATAGTCTCCCCTTCTCCAGTGCATATTAATCCACGAGATACAGTAGCTCACAGGAGCCTTTGATTAAGTTAGGAACTACTCATCCCCACGGACTCAACGAACGTTTTTCTTTATTTAACCCCTAAGTTTTTGTTTTTGTCTAGCATGGCCAGATAAAAACATCCGCTTGCGCACTGTTTCCCCTGTTTCCCCTGTTTTTGTCTTTATTTTACTGCACACATATTTCTATCCCCCTTGGGTCTCTGGGTGTTTTAACCCAATGCCACTTTGCTGATCGTCGTCAAAAATAGCAAATGACTTCCTTGTGGTTACCCAGTTACGTCGTTGATTCGTTTGTTTTTGTTTCTCGCATTTCATTGGTTAACTTCTTATCACATGACTCCTTTTTCAGTCACGACAGTTACCAAGCATTGAACTTTTTACAACAAATTCCACCATGGGCGGAATTAATATAAATTATGAAAGCTTGTGGAACAAAAATTTGAACATGTTCAAATTTCCTTCAGCATTTTTAATATCGTTCAACATCGTTCAACAACGTTCAACATGGGTAGCCAAACGTGTTCAACATGCAACAATGTTGAACGATGTTGAATGAAATGTTGAAAGCGTTTGGCCAGGGCTTTAGATTGAGAGAACGGATGGTCTATATCATTTCAAATACTAAGTTCAGCAATTTTCACTTATATGGATGAGATTTGAAATATTCCATTTAAACCTAACCACATTTTGATTTTATGATTTGCGATAAGGTTAATCAATAAGATTCATTATACATTGTAATCACTGTATAAAAACTTTTCAAACTGGAGGGACTTGACAATTAGATTAGAATTCCCACTATTTTCTTGTTATTTGCGGTCACATGATTGTTTATAACGTAGACTTTACAACGTTGCGAGTTGTTTGGCATTTATTTAAGAACATGGGTAATTCTGTATAAGATATCTTATCAGCATTAATATCAATAGATAGCAACAACTTTGTACTGCGGCAATTAGATAACTCAACTTCTATTGACCAATTAAATTCTAGTTACTCCATTGTTAGCAAATGAATATCAAGTCCCTCCAGTTTGAAAAGTTTTTATTATGAATTTTTAATCCTGAACTAAGTAACGTTGTATCCTAATTTGCAGGTACCTGACCGTCAAAAAAATGTGAATTTTTTGGGGGGAGAATAAAGTATAATGTGAATATAGAAACAAAATTTTGCCATCAATACTGTTATTTGAAAAGTGTTCCAGGAGTTACTATGGTAATCATTAAACTGAAAAAAAATCTGTTACCTGATTGGTTGAAAGCAGCGTGATTTCGTGTTAATTTAGTGCAAATTTGTAATTCGGTGCATAAATTTGAAATTCAGTGCAATTTCAGGGTTGCTATTGGAAACCAAATAAAATTTCCCGGTCAATTCAAAAATGGCTACAAAACAAACTGAAGAAAATGAGCTACGTTTTCCCGTAGTGAATAATAAAACGATAGAGGAACTAAAAAGGTTTTCCGAAAACAAAAATACCAGAAAAATGCACGGAAAATCGGATGAATGTTTTCAGAAAATGGGTGGCTAAACGAGAAAACGTCAATGAAAACATTGAAGTGAACATATTTTTTTAATACATTTTTTCAGTTTAAAGATTAACAAAGAAATGCCTGGATTTTTGGTGCAATTAACGATAAATACCACTCGTAATATTTCAAATTTCACCAAATTGCACTCGCCTTGCGGGCTCGTGCAATTTTGGTGAAATTGTGAAATATTACTCATGGTATTTATCGTAAATTGCACCAAAAACCAGACGATTGCCTGTACAAACAATAACAGTTCAAAATAGCCTTTTACTTGCTTGGTCTAGCAGTTCTGCGATTATGAGACATTTTGAAACGGCATAATTGCCATGTTAAGAAGGAAACGGTTGTTCTAGGAAACAGAATTTGATGTCAAGGTGACTTTTAAAACAGCACCATGGATGGTAAAAGAAACGGGATACTATGGATAGGAAGCGTTATCATGAGATCATCACCTGACGAAATTCAACATGATGAGTTAATGAAAACACATGAAGGGCAAATAAAACTACAAGATCAATGCTTGAATTAGAGGTACAATACAAAATGAAATGATGGTCAATCAGTAAATAAATATAATGAAATCAGTTAATGGGGCAGGATCTGTACTACTTTGTCGATGACCATTTTAAACTAATGAAATTAAATGTAAAAAAAAGACCTGGAACATCTGCTCTAAACGTTCAGACGTAGTCTAGACGGGCTAGCCACGCTATTCCAAATGAAAAAGAAAATTTCTTGAAAACAAAAAACAAAGAAACAATGGAACACTGAAAGTAAAGCCCAGCTGTAAGCCTTTGTAATCTAAATATAAATTCAGGCTATCACAGAGATCACTATTTTCGATACTTAAAGTACGTTTACTAGCTACAATTAGCTGGCAAAAGTTTTGGTCCCTTCCTCATCAAAAAATCAGCCGAGTCCAAAACTGTTTTGCAGTTGTACAGATTGCTCATAACGAACCGGTTTCTTGACAACAGCACTGAAAATTGGACGAAAAATCATAGCTGGTAATTGCACCTTAAAAATCAGACTTGACTTATGAGCAGACAAGAAATGTTCTATTCGATCATGGATTTGCTGAGTCGTCATTCTAGTATATGTAATTGGAACTGAACATCTTCAATATCGAGACAATTTTTAAAAAGGATAAAATAACAGTTTTGATCCTCAACTATGATAATTTTTCTGCATTTTTATACCCGTAAAAAAGGATACTTTTGCTGTAGAAAACAGTAAAATTCAACTTTTGTTATTGATTGTCCATAATGTAACTATCTGTCACTGTAGTCATAACAATCAATAAAACGCGTTTGTAAGCAATAGAATTTGATGTAAGGGAGTGTTTTTCTTTATGTGCGATTCAGTTTCAGTTGTTTTGGAATATTTAGCGAAATTTACAAAATGTTATATTTTCAATTCTTGCTTCACTTAATTACATTTTAGCTTTTTGTCACTTCAAAAGATTTTTATTTTATGCTGCAAGATACCTACCTCGAGGCTTGTTATTTATGAGATGAAAGTTAAAAAGCTTTGATAAGAGTCCCGTCTTGGAATAATCGTCGCATATAGAACAGTTATCACACCACGATCGCGTAAATACCGGTCTAATCTACCGCAAGAAAAAAGGAAAGTTTTTTGAATCACATTTATATTCATCAACTAAGACTTGCTAGACGAATGTTGATTCACATTTAGTCAACATTCACAAAAGTAATAAAAGGGTTTTGAAGTCAGTTTGAAATTAATTACTACGATTAAGTTTTTGAAAGAAACTAAAATTAGCCAATTGGGAATTTTTAGATGTTTTGTGCCGGAAGAAATTTGAACAAAATTTCCTTTTTAGTTATTAAATTGCCTTTTTTTTCTGTACTGTGGCACCCTGAAATTACACTGCTCCAAGCTAATCAGAATTCATAATTTTTGGCCTGGTTTATCGTTGAGAACAATATAATGAATTGTGATACTGACGTGGTCAATAAGTTGTCCCAGAATGTGCCTACAAGCAAAGTTTTTTTTGCTGTGAAATTGGCGTTTTTCAGGTTCAAACCTTCAGAAGAACGATTTCTGAGCCCCAGGCGGTGATCAAACACGCAATCTTTTGACGTCTGGTGAGACACTCTAATTGCAGAGCTACCGAGACTTAGATGATGAACAGGGTGCAGGTTTAACGTATGTACTACTTATACAGCAACCACGATATGCTAATTATATTGGCTTATATTATAATAATGAGCTTGACGAACGTCCACGTATCGTCCGTGATATCGCCAAGGTCCCACATGTACATTGTGTACCACATTCATGTCATTCGACATTATTATTAACATAGTGTGGCTGCCGAATAAACAGCAGTTATGTTGAACCTATACCTTAGCTCGTCATTTGAGTCTCCGTAGTTCAATAGTTGAAGTGTCCCGCCGGTGTTTAGATGGTTGCAGGTTGGATTCCCGTCTGGGACTAAGAGATTTTTTTTGACTATTTGAGCTTGACAAATGTACGCATTTTATCCGTGATATCGCCACACATTTGTTGAACCTGAAAAGTTTCAATGAATATAAATGTAAGAGGTGAAGGAACTTTCTTTTTGAATTAATTGACGTTGAAAAGTAATTGGGGGCCATTTGTTGACATAAAAACTGCTCGAATTTTTTATTCATGTTTGTTTTATTCTTAAACTGTTTTGCTATACATGACATTCAGCTTTAGTTTTCTTTCGAAAATATATGTGTGTGTGTCGAGGTTTTTAGATCTCAAGTTTACATTTTGCACTCTGAATTAAACTGTATGGAGCAACCTTAAAACGAAAATTTACCTAAAAAGAGTTATTCTGGCTCAGCTAAAAAACACAGGAACCTCCAGTCCAACTCGTTAGCCTAAGCGTGCCAACGAAAATTGCCGACACGATGCAGCCTATAACTTGAAAATAACATCGGAGCAATTCACAGGTGACCTGTTTTGAAGATGTATTGTAACAAGTGGTTTAAGTTGTAATAACATACGTGAAAATTTTCTCAATTCTGATTGGCTGAGAATGCAATTACAAAGGAACACAGAGCAGAAAAAAAGTGACAGTAGTTTACAATAAAGTGTCTTTTCTCGGCACGGAATTACCTTTTTTGGCACCTTTTTTCATATAAATTATTAATTGGTAATCTCGTGATTTCTCGTAAAATGCTGAAAACCAGTCACCCGGGAGGTTCTCAATGACCTCAAAAAACACTCCTCTTAGGGCCGTTCCGTAATTTGACGGATAGTCTTTGAAAAACTCTCTCCAGCTTGCTTTTCCAAATTTTATCCGAAATAATGCTATTAGCTGCATGTATTTTTCTATTCTAAACTGGATATTTTTACTGTGACTATGACATGATGACATTTTGTCAGTCCTGAAATTTTTTTAATATTTTATTGTTTCATTCCGAAGATTTTAAGGATTTATTCTCTTATTTTACCTTAATTGTATAGTTTCTGCAACTCGGCTTCAAGTTTTTTATGATCACATATGAAGCATTAAGGGAACCCTATAATGATAATAACAATAAAAAAAATAGTGATCAGACCCACTGTACAGTTTGTTTTGTTTCTAGAACATTTCATAGGAGCAAAGCAGTTACGCAGATCGTTTTGTTATTTACGATCGAGATAACCCTCACTGTTTCGATAACAACCTCGAATAGTAACAATGTTGACTTGTAAACGTGTAGTTATTTTCTCTTCTACAAAACACAACTCATTCGATTGAGATGGTCCCTGGAAAAGTAAAAAGTTAAACCCAGAATAAAAAGGACTAATTTAAACTCCACTTTTGTTTCAAATACCTCGGAGATCCAGCGGATCTTGTCGTTAATGCAGTGGATCATTAACCCTTATAAAATGTAATATTTACCTTGAGACATAAAGAGCAGGTTATTTTGGATTTATTCCCTGTGTTTTAAAAGTTTCTTGTTTCACGTTTAATCACTCTTACACGTCAAATAAATCCGATTTCGATATAAAACAGTTAGCCGTCTGATATTCTAATCAGTGGCGTAGCCAGACCCGGGCCTACCCGGGCCCAGGTCCGGGCGTCAGCTACGAACATGGGCGTTTCCCAAAAGGTATTTGGCATATTAAACTGAAAAATACACGACAAATTTTGAATAATTTGATATCAGCGCTTTAAGTTTGGTCCACGAATGGAATTTCTTTGGGCGACTTTTTCTCTCTCGCTAAAAATTCGCGCAATTTGTTCTCATCAATGAGAGATCTCGTGGTTTTAAAAGTAATTTGGAGGATCTGTACCATTGAAGCCTTCGAATCCAGCTCGGTGCCGCAGCCTAAAAAACGGGAATAGTGCCCTCATGATGCAAGAAATAGCCTTTCAGAGACCCAAGAATTCAAACATTTTCCGGGAAAGCATGCCCCCGGATCCCCCTAATTAGAATGCTTCCCAGGCCCGGGTATCACAGATTCTCTGGCTACACCACTGATTCTAATCAAGTAATAGAAAACGTTTTCTATGTTCCATTGAGCTGCAAAGGCACGAGTGGAAATTTGGGAGGACACGAAATGGAGGTAGGAACACAAGCCCAAACAGCGAGAGTTAACACCATTTAAACTTCTCCCAAACTTCCGCAAATGTTTCGATGACAATAAAGGAAATTTTTTTCTATTTCCATTAAGAAAGATAACCTTTCAAACTAACTGTTTTAGCCAGTAAGAGGCAGTGGAAGTTTGGCAGGACGACAAATGGAGGTAGGAACACAAGCTCAAAGTGCGAGATTTAACACCATTTCAATTTCTCCCAAACGTCCGCGAATATTGTGATGACAATAAAGAAATCTTTTTCTATTTCCATTATGAAAGATAACCTTTGAAACTGACTGTGTTAGCCAGTAAGAGGCAGTAAAACTAGAATTTAATTATTATGTTCATTGAGCGATATTTTTTACATGAATTTACCTTTACCTTTATATCAAACCTAAATGATCCCTTTTTACATGAATCGTTTGGATGACTTGCATAGTAAACATCATATCCCGTAAGTATATTGGCATTGCTTGAGTTGCCTAGACCAGGCCAAGTAACCTTTACACTACTTGGGTCGCTTTCCTCCACTGAAATGTGCTTTACTTGGTCTTGTTGGAGGACATAAGAAAACAGATAAATAAACAATATACAAAAATTAATAAATAAATAATTAAAAGAAAAATATTTAGTGGTCTGTTTATTTAGAAATTTGTGCATGACCTAGCATTTTAAATAATTATTTAAAAATGAGTTAAAATGTAGGAAGAACAATGTTTTCCGTTCCCCTTTACCTCATCTAGTTCGAGAGATATTCGGCATTGCAAAATGTGCAAATTGTGTGACTTATGACGAAGGCACATTGCCCTGACTCGACGTTGCACTTGTTTAGTAAGAAGTAAAGATACACATCACCGTACGCATTATATAGTTGTAATGGAGAGCATTTGGTTTCATGCTTTGTGCATTTATAAAACAAAATTATCTATTTTGGTTGTGTCGAGCAACGTTTATTTCACTACATGACTACGAAGATTCATAATTATATAGATATTATATTAAATTGGTTTTAATCATATTTTTTTTAAAAAAGAAACAAAAGCAATTTCGTCTTTTACGTTACTGGGCTCCTGGGATTATACAATTTCCGTAACAACTGCATAATATGCACAGTGACATGTATTTTCTTCTTTCTATACATGTGCAATGTTTCAGTTGCTTTTACCAGTGACTTGCTGAGATATTCTTAGTATTCTCTCATTATTTTTCTATTGTCGATGTCAATGCGCGTGCGCCATAGGTCATGCAATTTGATTATTTTGAAATGTTGAACATCTATGAAACTAGACAACATATGGACCAACAGAAAACGTCATCCATTTTCAATTGGAATGCAATTTAGAATAATGGGAAAATTTTGATTTTGAATTTTTCACGTCATAAAGACTTTAACAGCCTTGACAAGAACGAAATAATTGTGTATCTTAAAAATCTCATTTCACTTACGACAGCAAGGAGATGCAGGGAAAAAATGACAGAAACCTAAAAAAGGATTAAATCATATTAAGTTTACAATGAACGCTAATTGTTTAAAAACCATGCAATTAATAAGGAAAAATGAATGAAAAATCTCTTTTACGATTTCTACAACAGAAATTCTAAATAAACAGAAGATTATTTTTATTGTCATACTGACATGCTTTGGGTAGTTGAATTCTTTGATATATAATGACATATTATTGTACTTACTCGATAAAGACTAATTGTCATACTACCTCAAACATCGTAATATGGAAAATACTGAATATCTTATTTGTTTCTAAATATGCCATCGTAACAGATGCCATACTGTTATCGATACAAAAATAATTATAAAACCAATTCATTGATTCTATCAATCCTATCAATTAAGTTGCGATATTGATTATATTGGTGACCAAAGACAGCGTTCCAAAGAACGTTCCTTTCGTAAATGTTTTATCAAGTATAGTACAAACGAACATGGATTTTTGATTCTATTTAAAAACACTGAAAATATCGTTGAGAAACAAAAAGCAAATCTGACTTTTTATCACGCACTTCGAACTGGTTTGACTAGCCAACTCATAAAAATTCAAGTAAGTGATACCGGAGCTACTTCTCAAAGAAATCAGAAATTTTTGAACAAATTGTACTAAGAATAAATGGGCAATTTGTAGAACATTTTGAATTTTTAATTCACTAAAGTACAAATGGTATTTCTTTTCATTATCTCGCATTTATGTATGTAATGATGTAAAATATGATTATTAATATTAAGAGTAAATTCAAGATTAGTCTACATTTCTAAAGACAACTAGAAAAGTTGATTTGAGTGGGATTCCAGCTCGCATCTGCGGGTGTACGTCCGGACCGCTGTTCCACCAGTTAAGCTATCGAGTCAACTGGGAACAGTATTCTAATTTAATCCATTTTAACCCCTTAACACCCAGTGTTTCGTATAATAGACACCTCTAAAACAAAAGGACAAAGGAAAATACAAAGGAAAAACCAAGATAGAACAAAAAAAAAGCAGAAGAAAAAATTTGGCCGTTAAAGGGTTAAGAGCAGGAGAGACTCTTACGACAACTTCACACTTATCCGTGAGAATGTGCAGTGTTTCGAATCTATTTCAGAATCATCTTCAGGGTAACATGAAGAAAGAATTTCACCTACACTGGGAAAGTCAACTAGAAAAGTTGAGTTTAGCAGACCAGTTTAATCATAAACTAAATTTTCTCCATGTTACCCTGAGGGTGATTCTGAAATTACGAATATTATTATCAGTATAAAAGGAAATAGGATAAAAGTTACATTCACCTTTTGTTTTCACCGTTTTTTTCACTAATCTCATATCCATAGCGGGAAGACTTTGAATAGAAACCATTAGCCGGGTACCAAAATTAATATTATCAAAAGTATAATTCACGTAACGATCTCCACCGTCTGACTCCAGAAGAAACTGAAATAAAATCACAGTATGAAGTAATTATATTTGACCGAAGCAGCATATCCATCCTCCAAATTGCCTTTTCTGGTAAGAAATTTTGCCAAGCATTCATTGCTAAAAATTAGAGCTGTTATGAAAGCCAAAAAGGCGTATTGACCAAATTCAAACAGCAAAACCCTAGCCCTAGATTTCCCGTTAACCTAGCCAAACCTTAAAACCTAATCTTACCCAAAACTCTAATCCTAACCTTTAATCTCACCAAAAATGAACGCAAATTCACTCAAAGATAAGTGGCAGAAAGCCTACCCCAAAACTGTCAAACCTCAGAGACATCAAGCAACAATAAAACATTCCCTTGTCACTCAAAGAAAAGAAGAGATAAAAGTTAAAAAGAGAATCAGGACTTGGGATTTACATTCGACCACATGACATAGAGTTTACAATTGATGAAGGAAATTTACGATAGTCAGAATTATAGATTTGAAGATCCAACTGGGACCAACTGCGAAAAATGCAATCCCTAAGATCGAGCCCGGTACCCTGCCAATCTAGTCAAGCTCTTTGATCTCGGGCTACGAAGGCCGTTTCCCTGAACCTTGTCGCGAGTTAAGTACGTATATGGCCTGATCTACACGATACGATTGTCATAAATACACCAAAGACTTATGAAAGTTTTATTTACTGTATTTAGGTCACTGAAAAGTAAATATGCGCCAGTGTGTATATGAGAATTACTGAAATTAAGGAAAACCAACTATAGTCTGAGGGGCAACGCCATTCTTAGCATACCGAAGGTTAAAACTACCACATATGGCCTGAAATCATGGCGATATACCGCAGAGCCAAACTCTGGAATTCCATACCGGATGACCTAAGATAACTGGACGATTATTATAGTTTTAAAAATTATCTAGTAAAACTAGATGTTACTGATGTAGATTTTTAAATTCTTATTTTAGACTTTTTTTATTAGATATTTTTTTTTTAGATTTTATTATTTTATATAAAACGGACAATTATAATTAATTCATAATAATTAGTACTTAGAATAGTCTTGTATTTTAATTATTGTTTTCTGTTGTGGCAAACCTGTGAAATAGCTGGGTTGCTCCCTTGGTGGCAACTTGTATTAACTAAGTGTTTTTGACCACGTTAATAGAAGTATAATATTGTACTCTATTGTACTGTATATAAGATAGGTCATTCTAACGTATATGATTCAGTTATAAGAATCTTTAGAAAGTATTACAATATTCTCGAGCAAATATAGTTAGCAGGAATTGTGCTCTTATGAGCAATGGCGTTGCTGGGGTTAATTTATTCGGGAGGGGGGGAAATTGTTGTATATCTTGAGGTTTTACTTTTTTTTAATGATAAAATTTAACTAGTGCACATTTCCATTCAAAAGTCCTTCATCGAATTGGCAATTTACGAAATTTATGGTATGAAATGGGAGGGGGCTGCCCCCCAAATTTACGTTTGGGGGGCCATGCCCCCTGCCCCCTTGCGACGTCTATGTTTAAGAGATTATTGCATACGTCAGGGTGACGAATCATATGAGACAGTCATATCGTGTAGATGGGACCTAATCGAGGCAATGCCGATGAAATGAAGGGTATATTCAATGAATATTTGGTATTTGCACTAGATGACATGAAATACAGAATACTTTTGGTAGTAAAAATTTTCGCGATTCAGACCGATTTACTCCAAATACAACCAGGATCAGTTGCGAAAAAAGGAACCTTTGGGGCCTTCAGCGAGCAATCGAACCCACAATGCTGCAAATTTGCTGTAAAGCTGATAATGAGCCATAAAGCTGAAAGTTGGCCGGGAACTTTTTGCCTGCGAGATCTCTCCCTCTTGACGAGTAAAATCTTCTGGAGTTAGGAAGAGTAAAATAAAACAAACCTTATCCCGCCGGGAACAAGTTAATCTTGATCGAATGTAAATGCCAAATATTCATTGAATATATCCTTCACTTCATCAACGTTACCACCATTATAAATTAATTATGAAGTAAGCATCTAGTTATTTTTCTTAAAATAACTAATATTAAGCAAAATTGTTCGGGGAATGCAAGATGATTCTTATTAGATAAACAGGGATTTTGATAAAATGGGGACGCAAATTTTATTTATAAATTTACGTCGGTATGTGACGTTTGAGTGAGAGAATCTTTATGTTTTGCCGTTTCCAGTATTTTTTGGGGCTGAATTTCTTCTACCCACTGACCTTCCGGTTTTCAGATTCTCCTTTAAAATAATCATCAATGTTCTTGGTGGTCGACTTGTTTAATGCTTGTGTTTTGTAACCGAGCAAAAAATCATATGATAATTAATTAAAAGGGGGGACCTTCCGCATCCGATGCATCCCACCTAAACCCGCTTTTGATAGGCGATAAAAATCAAAACTTAACAGCCATTTTAAAAAGCAGGAATTTGTTTAAATGCTTTTGGAAAGAACTTTTGGATTGAAAAAATCCTGAAGCAACAAATAAAATATACCACAAAACAATAATATAATCAAATTCGAGTAGAAGTTCTTTAACACGTTGTGCAATTGTAGCCTGGAATCTGATTGACCCATGTGGTTTACACAATGTTTTGTGCTTCAGTGAATCTTTTGCTTTGACCAGCAAACTGTCTCCGAAACAAATAACTGAATTTGTGGGGCGAATATAAGTCAGCTATATTTCATGGAAATTTTCCAGCATGCGCGAAAACGGCCATTAAAAGTTATGCCTCAATTTTCAACTTATTTTGGACGTGCCCATTAAAAATTTACTGCAGCACATACAATGGAAAATAGAAATACAATGACGTTACTGAGATTCCTCTGCTTCGTTAACATGGCCATCATGAGGCTACTTGCAACCCAATAATAGGAAGCAATTTCAAAAGAATTGGCTTATGTTAAATCGCGTTTATAGAAAATGGAAAAGTACCAAATAGATTTGTCTACGTATTACCTTCTTGTTTACTTGGATGCACGAGGACGTTCCAGGAGAAAGATGCAAATCAATTATGGTAATTTGCCATCCCCAGATATCTGAATTACCTGAAATATTGAGGGGAAACGCCAACATTTACCAACAAGTACTATATATCTGGGAGTAAAATATGGACAATCGATAAAAAGGTCCGTTCTCTGCAACAGACGCGTTGAACGAAACTAGAGTTTACACCATTTTATGGTATACAGTCAGACTTTGAGATTTTGCAATTGCAGAAAAGTAAGTTTCAGGCCTGGAAAGTCTTTTTGGTTGTCAATAAATCACGTCAAACCTCTCAAAGACGTTTAAACTGAAATTATTATAAATGGAAGCTCCACTCTATGTGAAAGACTACAGTTGTATGATCTGCTATTTAAATTCAGAGGTTATCTCCAGCTTGGCTAGCCAGCCCATAGATCTCCTGCTTGGATAATAGATTCTTGAAATATGTAATTGGGATCAATTATTAATTCCTTGATTTTAATTTTACCTAAAAAAGACGTATGAACTTCTTTTACAAGCAACAAGACAGTATTTAGCAACCACAGGAGTACATGAAGGAACTATACTTCTTTCTCAGTCAAAAAAATGCTCATTAGTATGGTTCCATCTCACTTCCGATATTACTAAATACACGTTGTTCAACACCGCCTACGGGCTACTCTGCGTTTGTATACACCTTTTGCTGTTCATTACCAGAAAATCTGCTATCATTAACGCCATCCTCAAACTCATTGACGCAAAAGTACATTCATTTTATCCAATCGACATTCATTAGCGTAGATACGGAACCATTTGCATCAAAGGGCATTCCATAGTGCCAACAGATAACCATTAATACCTTTCTACTATACATTAGGACAATAAAATTTCAATTACGCAAGAGAAATATCTTGCCTAGAAGATACGAGAGATTCCCGGTTCTCCAAAGCAATCAACTGTTGGTCAATGGGAGAATATCCTCATTGACTGTCGGGTTGCGTAGTTAAGTGAGAAAGAGCAGTCGATCCATTAGCATTGCACCTATAATACACATGCTAGTCAAAATCTGTTCGCAAAAATTTGTGGCAATTTGATAGGATTTTTGTTAACATGGTAATTTACTCGACGGAAACTTATAAAAGCGTGTTCAATTGAGAAAATCCGCAGTATTTTCTTTGTTCACTATTATTAATTGTCCATATTTTTTCAAACCTTGTTTCGGAACTTTCCACTCAACTTCCAAGGTCAAACTCGGATGATCTGCTGATGCACTTGTTTGCAACTTTTGCTTTATGTTGATATCTTCAACACTGACAGGCGGTGCAAATGCATTACATTTCGGAAAAGAAACTGGATTTTCACAACCAGAAACTGCAAAATGAAGGAAAAGTTATAAATCAAGTTATTTACTGCTTTAAGTTGAGTTTTTTAGCCTCTTCAATTTTATTATAGTTTAAAAAAATTAAAGGTTTAGGGGACTGCCCAAACGGAGAATAAAAATATTGACGGCGTTTAGAGCGAAGGTTTTTCATCGGAGTTACACGTTACGTGATACAAACTAGACAAGGTAATGCTTTTATTGGTAAAAAATGCCATGTGGCGCAGAATCAACAAATCAAATGAAAAAATTAAAAAACAAACTGAGTAATGAGATGATAATGAGCGTAATTTACTTGCTGCTTTAAACGCGATCTGTTAAACATCTCATTACTTAGCTTGTTGTCATTTTCTTCATCTGATTGATCATATATTTTTGGTCCAAAACTTTTTTTACCAATGAAAATAATATCTGATTTTTGTATCACTGAATAATTCACTCAGACGAAGGATCATCACTCGAAGCGTCAGTCTTTTCTATGCTTTTGTTACTATGGTTTCCTAACCCATTTGCCTTTTTACATGTCGATCAACCTAGCTTACGCAGCCTTCTATTTCCACATTCCACTTCTATTTCCACACCTGTCTGATTATTTCTCACTCCTCAGGCCACATTTTACGACTTTAAGTGATATTAGATTTTTAGCATTATAACCTGCTGGGAACGTTAATTATTGTTTTGGGACCTCAGCAGAGTCAGCCAAGCTTTTCCTCCTCATTTTCGTAAGAACTACATTTATCTATTTTTTACTTCTTTCAACTGCTGCAGTTTTGTGACAAGCAAATTAATCCGATCATTAACCCCTTAAGTTTATTTTCCGAACAATCTCTTCTTTAATGAGAATTACAAAAGCAGTCATCTATGAATATTGTTTTCAGGCTAAATTCGTTTTTGGTTTCAGAAATTATGAACTGACATAAAAAAGATTGAGCCGGTAAAAAACTAAATGGCTGAACACGAATGACGAAATTTTCAAATGAAAAAAACAAAGCTTGAGGGATACGTCGTTATTAAAATGGGCGAAATATACAAGAAGCTTTGTCAACAGCTGAAAAGCCTGTATATAGGACAAATCGTATGTAAAAAAAATAAAATTTTAATCAAAAACAAACACTGTTATGATATAAAAAATGTGCATGCATATAACTTCATGGAGACTACACTAAATGTACCTCACGTTTAATTCAACAAAAATGAAAATTGTTTTTGTAATGGAATGGGAAAGTGCAAGTTTGCAAAACACGTGTTAAAATCATCAAATGTAAATATGCATCACGAAAATAGAAAAACCCACCTAAAATAATCAAAACAATGTCAACTATTTCTGAACAGTGTCATATGATAAACGTGCATGCATCATCCTTTTCCCGAATATGAAACATTTTTGCAGATCAGTGGACTCTTTCTTCAGGTGTTATCCAATAATTTTGATGCAGATAAAATTTGTACCAATCCTTTCTCCGTCTTTTACCAAATTATGAAGAAAAAGAATTTTCTAAGGGAAAACCATGTGAAAGAAACTGTATTTTGTTCAAACTTCTGTTTTCTTTCATAGTAATTTTTTCTGCATGTTATAAATATTCAGGATATCAAAATTCCTTTAAACTCAAGGGATAAAATATATTCTGGTAAAACTTACAAAGTTGTTCTTCAGGACTTCCACAATCTTGAATTCCTAGAATAACGGAATAATACAATGACATAACAATTAAAGAGGGTCATATACTGCTACAAGGATACAACGAAATCAGTTGAAAACCGGGCAGACCTTTCACTGATTCTAAATATTTCCTCACAAATGCATATTATGTGAATTATGCAAGAGAAATTTAGTCACGATAATAAACGTTTAAACTCTTTTGGTTATTTTGATGCTTGGGGCCACACAAATATCCTTTGAGATTACCCTCTTGTATAATATAAAATAGCCATACCGCGATGACAGGATAAAAATTATGATGTATACATGTTAATTTTTCTTGGCTTATCTATTCGTTGTCAAACAAGGATACAATCTATCCAAGCCAAAAAAGCTTGTTAAAGCAGAAACAGCTGGAATAAAGAGTTTTCACATCAATGACAATATCGGTTACCTTCTTCAATAATTTTCAGAAAAACAGTTTTGATGTGAGATCCGTTACGAACCATCACATTGCATTTGTAGGAACCAGTATCACTTGGAATTGCATCTCGAATTCGAAGCTTATATCGCAAAATTTCGATTCTTTCACTCTTGCTAATTTTCTGATTATCTTTGATCCATATGATATTAACAATTTTCTTTGACTTTACTCGGCATATGAGGTCAACGTTTTTGCCCACGGCCACAGTTCGTTCTACAGCTGTTTGGTTATAAAGTGTAATTTTAAGTTTTGACCTTGAGCCATCAAAGCGTCTGACCTAGAATGAAAAACAGTGTAGTCGTTATCATCATCATTACTATCATTATTATTGTTTTCATAAGAGCAACAAAAATACTGTTATTATATTTTTAGTAAAAACACCTCTTAAATCGATTTATAGCTAAGATATCATCAAGCTGACAACACTGTTGATAAAGGAAAATTTCGAGTGGCAGGATACATTTTTAAGGCCCGACCGGAACCTGTTGCGAAAGAAGCGACTTTGAGTCTTCTGGTTGGAAATCGAACCCGCGACCTCGCGAACCTAGTGTAATGCTCTGCCAACTGAGCTACGGAGGCCGTTGCCAAGAGCATGGTCACGACTTTAGCGAGTTTATATATGGTGGTAATGCCGATTTGTATAAGAGTATACCTTAAAGGACTTTTTAGCATTTACAGTCGATTAACAGTTAAGTTTACAACATTATTGACAGAGGGAAAATTTCGAGTGTCGGGATACATTTGACGTAGCTCAGTTAGCAGAACATCGCCCTAGGCTCGTGAAGATGCGGGTTCGATTCCTATCCGGAAGACCCAAAGTTGCGGTTTTGGCAACAGATCCTGGCCGGGTTTTAAAACTGTATCCTGACATTCGAAATTTTCCTCTGTCAATGTTGCTGAAAACGTAATTAGTACTGGAGTGTAAATGTCACGAAATCCTTTAAGATATGTTATCAAGCTGGAGTGGGAATGTCATCAAAACAAGAAAACAATGGCTTAGGTGAAGAGTTGGTGCGTTCATGGTTAAGAAGAGAGTGGTGGACGGGTTGAATCAAGAGGAAATGCAGTTATTTCAATGAATTGAAAACCTCACTACCACGGTATTGTAACAAAGCCTCAGTAACTTCGCTAGCATAGGTACAATGGGATGCGTTACAACTGGTATCAAGGAAAAAACGCTGCACTATGGACATGTTCATCTAGTTACTACACTGGCGGTCAAAAAGAATCGGTCATGTTAAGATTTATGTTACTTTCTGCTTACATGGGCAGACAAGAAGCACATCATACACCAACAGCCTTCAGGGTTATAGTAATGAATATTTTGGATAGATTGAGATGTGTCCCATAATATTTGTAGAGATATTCTGTTTTTAAAGTATTTTATAGCATACGCTAAATGAATTTCAAGCCTTACAAGAAAGGGTTGTTGGCCTGTCACAAATTGAAAGATACGAAATAATGGGTGCAAAGAAAATAATCAGTTTGAAAGATCAAGGAAAAGTGCTGTCATTATCCGAAGAAGGCTACACACAACGTGAAACTGCTACTCGTGTGGGTTGAACTCAAAGAAGTGTCAGTGAAATCCTCAAGAAGAAGGGACTCACTGGTAAGTGTGAAAGATGGCAAGATCCCTGAATGAAAATGAAAGACATCTGAGAGGGGGGGACAGGCTCATGGTAAGGAAAAGCAAGTCAAATTACTACAAGACTGCACCACAAATAAAAGCTGTGATGCTAATTGAACATGGTGCCAATATCTCGGTTACCACCACCCAAAGAAGGCTTAGAGAGGCTGGTCTAAAGGGCTGCAAGCCCAGAAAGAAGCCTAGGCTTACTGCTCGCCATAAGAAGTCTCGGTTGCAGTTTGCACAAGCACACAAAGATTGGACGGCTGAACAGTGGTCCCAAGTTATCTTCACCGATGAATCAAGGTTTCTTCTTCATAGGAGTGATGGGGGTGTGTATGTCAGAAGAATGGCTGGCGAACAACTATAGGAAAGCTGCATTCAGACAACTGTCAAACATGGGGGTGGTAGCATCATGGTATGGAGGCTGCATCAATGCAAGAGGTGTTGGCTGCCTTTCTAAGATAGATGCAAAGCTCAATGGAGAACGATACATTGATCTCCAAGAAAATTTGCTTATTCCAACCACACACATGCTGACCATACCAGATGGTTGGGTATTCCAGCACGACAATGCAACTTGTCACAGGATGGTTTAAGGAAGAGGGCTTAACTTTTATGGAATGGCCAGCACAGTCACCTGATCTCAATCCTATTGAGAATCTATAGGACCAACTTAAGACAATGGTCCAAGAGCAAAACTCTACCAATGTCACAGAACTTTGGAGTTCTGTAAAAGCTGCAAGGCAAGGCTTTCCATTGGATAAGCTAATTACTTTAATAAATAGCATGCCTCGAAGGTGTAAAGCAGTGATCAAAGGTCGTGGAGGGGCCACTAAATATTAAGATTTGTTTTCTGTTTGTTTTCGGTGAAATTACTTGTCATGATAAGATTTGTTACAATGTTTATGGCGTCACCATCTTTAGCTTCTGTGTGATCGATTCTTTTTGACCACCAGTGTAGTACAGGTAACGTTATGGCGTAAATTCTCCCGCCGCTAAGGGACATTTAAATGAACGCTTCTTAAACAAACTGATATAAGCACTTTGCGACATTTCAACCATTTGCACAATATAGACCAGAGAATGTCCGAACTTTTTATTTCATAAGCTAAAGTTTTTCTGGGAAAGAACCACGAGATCTCCTAATTCAAATCTGGATCCTTTTTAACTCTTCCTCGGAAATAAAAATAGTTAAATTTTTGGCACGGTCCCTAAGTGAAGTTTAAAGTTAACAAGACACTCTCTCCACTTAATGCTATATGGTAAAATAATTGAGCTCTTTCTTAGGACTACCGAGCCTACCCAACGAAGTCGTTGAACCACATGCATAAAAAGATTCATAGAAAATGAAAAAAATTAAGGAATTTCAATTGATGACATCAGTGGTTGTACAGGTTAGATCTATGAAATGTGAAATATTCAATATGTAAGAAAGAAGTTTTAGAAAGACAAGAAAACTAGAATTATAAGATTGTGAGGGTTTAACTGCCTGCTTTTAACATACAGTTACCATAGTTACACTGTACCAAGTTCCATTTTTGTCACAAACTGCATATTTGATAGCCACTGTAGTTCTGTTTCTGACTTTTTCTTGCCTTTAAGTTTGCGACAAAATTCCTAATATGAGGAACAACAATACCTTTGGAAGCTATTCATTTCACTCGGAAATGTTTGACACAATGTTTGCCAAAAAAGATGTATTCAAGATGACTGAAAACTTCTAAATTCAAAAGTTTAAAAATATCAAACGTTTCCGATAATGTAAGTCATCCTCAGAATATGAAATCTTTTATATCCTGAAGATGACTTACCTTGTCGAAAACGCATGATATTTTAGACTTTTAATCTTAGAGATTTTTAGCTGGAAAAATAACCAGCAGTTATTTTGTACCTTGCCGACGTTTGGAGCCCATTATGTTATGAAAACCATATAAATATCTGAAACCAACCAGGCCTGGCCCGTCAAAAGCTTCAACTGGTCACATCAAGCCGTCGACAAATTATGAAAGAAAAATCCCAAACGGAATTGTCCATTTCTCAACGCCTAATAGTATAACTCGTGAGGAAAGGGAACGAGGAAAGTCGATGATTCAGGTATCATGAGCATTTTGAAAAGAAGGAAAACCTTATCACTTTGAGTTTTTGAAGGCTGGGATCATTAGCTACCCTGTGTTGGAGAACTATCTTAAAGCCAAGCAACTCTTATATTAACCAATGACCGCCAGAGAGCTTGGGACAGAGATACAGAGGGGATGCGGTCATGCGGACACTGAATGGTGGATACGGAGAACAAAATAAAGCAAGTATACGATATTCGCGTGACGCCAAAATATTCATGGGCTCCCCTGAGTTTAATTCTGTGCACTTGTTTTGCTTTTTTTCTTCACTCGTTATCTTAAGCATGGTTCACACAAGCGACATAAGCATAAGGACAAGATCGATACGAAAACAAAGAATGATATCTCCTCAGGGACTTGCAAAGATAAAAAAGAATTTTTCTTTGTTTCGTCTTTTGTTCGGCTCTTGGCTTATGCTTATGACCTTATGCTTATGACTACGACGATCCTTATGTCGCAGGCTTGATTTCATCCCTGTGTTTTGCCTTTTCTTTTGTCCTTATGCTTATGCTTATGCTCACGTGTGAACCAGGCTTTATAGAATCCATTTTCTCTTTTGAAATAAGGATATACTTTAATGGGTCAAGGTCTCATTCAATTCTCCCATTGAAACAGTTTGCACACATAGTAAGTGAACAATATTCTCTTAGTCTATGTCGTCTGCAACCTAGTATGCAACTGTTCCCTATAATTTATTTAGTATTTGGTCGGTATTGCCCACGCCTTGTTGGCTCATACTTCTAATATATAGTAGCAACAGTGACAGCTGTTGATTTGAATTTATACTAGATTACGATTCCTTAATCAGCATTTTCCTTAATTAAAGATTTTAAAAAGATTACCACTTGAAGAACAAATGATGCCAAGAACAACAAAGAACCGCAAAACGTTAAGTCTCTAGTAGGTCACGAAAGATCCACGCTCTGCATTTATATATATTATTGGTAATTCAAGGTAAATCTTTGAGCTTCACTGGTCTAGCTTTACTTTGTGTTTCTTTTTTAATAATGATTTCAAGGTATAATTCTGGTAGCCAGTGGCGTACCGTGACCATTTTGAGTGGGGGGATGTACTCTCCAGTCTTCATTTTACCGACGGAAATAAATTCAAATCGCGGAGTCGAAGGGATCATCGATCCGTTTATTCCCAGTTGGTCAGGATTCGGGAGTGGGTAAAAGAGTGACATACTCAACGGCGCACCCAGGATTTTTGTTAGGGAAGGGCTAGAAATCTAAAATCAGCTTACTGTCCAATCTAAGGACTTAGCCAAATCAGTATTTGACAAGGGGGGTCTGGAGGCATGCTCCCCCAGAAAATTTTGAAATCTTGATGTCTTGAAACACCATTTCTAGCGATCTCAGATGAAAATTTCTGTGAAAAATGCTCGGTAAATTAATCGTCACTTTGCGCTTGTTTTTTTTACTAAAAATGCTACCGTAATGAAAGACAAAGTATCGCAATTCCTCATACCGAGGCATATTCATCGAGACAAAGTTCGAGAAATCGGATATTACTGACATATTAAAAGGCAACCAGTCTAATTTGCGTCCTGGTCATTTTCAGTTTTTCAGTTTCAGCTCTCGGCACAATCAAATGGCTTAGTTGCCAACTAAATTTAACTTTTTTCCAGCCCAGTAATGTCTAGAATAGTTTCGATATTTAATAAGGTCAATTTTCCGAACTGTGAATTTTTAAAATCATCAAAAAACACGAACAGGTTACCCGACGACAGGTTTAAGTTACATGATTTTCCTAATTTCTGGTTATACCTACGGTCTTTACCGACGCAAGTCGTGCTTTACCGACAGACTAGCGTTTTACCGACCAGTTCACCAGAATGTGGGGGGTGTCATACCCCACGCACACACACCCGCACGGTACGCCCCTGCTGGTAGCTTGTGTTAACGGACGATCGCGGGTGGATGTTCTCGGCAACTCAAGCCTGCCCACTCAGAAGAAAATTTTGAACCCCCAGAAATATTCGAATTAAAAACATCTCTTGATGGGCAGTAAGATACTCTAAACGTTGAGCAACAAGGACGCAAGATGGCTTGCGAGGGTTATGAATTCTTCCGTTTTACTCTGGGTAGTGGACGATTTGTGGCTCTGGTCCATTCGTATGTTGAGAATATGAGCTTGAGAACTTGTGTTTTAATATTCTGTTAAATGTGGCTGAGCTAAGGAATACTATGGAGAAAATTATGCTGTCAGATTTTTTTTAACGACAAACCATCTTCACCAAAATATGCGGCACTTAATGTATTCGTTTAGACAAATCCTTATGACCGCCAGTGAACTTCGGAAGTACTTAATACGTGCTTTCCTGTTATTTTGAACGTAAAGTGACCCTGCAATACCAGTTTACGTACGTTCGAGACCATGGACGTCAAGAGACAAAGAATGTTCAGGATGGGATATTTGACAGTACGTCGTTTCATAAAATAACTGAATAATTAAAGAGGTTCTCAGCACCATGGCAACGTCATCATGTCCACATACTTTACACTCAGCTCAAAGACGATTTATGCAAAACACGGCATCTTGTTTGCAATTTCATTTGAGTCTACATACTAATATTTGTAAATTTACGCGTGACTTTGTTTATTTACTATTAAGAGAGAGATGCCAGGAATACACGCTTTTCCTCAAAGACAGTTCCGAAAGAATATTTTGAAGTAAAAACAAAGTAATGATCAGATAACGTTGATTAATGATGAGCTTACTTCTAAAATTGAGTAGTGATTCTAAATATATTGAAAGTTTTATACGTCAGAAGATACACGCGACTATCCTGAAAGTCAAACAATGTGATGACAATACTCGACATGATTTAAACATTTGAAGAACAGAAGTAACCATTTTGCGCCTGAGAACTAAAAGAAAATGTTGTTTTAACTTTCAAGTTTCATTCTGGCACTATGAAGACTGTTACGATCTTCAAAAGGTGACGATACCAAGAAAATAAAAATGATTATCAAGCACGCTGTACGTGTATACTTACTCTGTCTTGCCTGAACGTTCCACTTGTTAACGTGCTGCATACAGTGAGTGAATACGTCGTTATAAGGAAAGTCAAACGAATAAAGCGTAACTTCTTTGACATGTCCATTTAGCAGTCATCAAGAAGGACTAAGCAGCATGGACATGTTTTCGTGACTCACAGTACTTGGTCGACGAAGTGCTTGACAGATAATAATTTATACGTGCGTGGTCAACAGCTGGAACAAGTATATTGGTGTAATAAATCAAATGTTAGAAATAGGGTTTTTTGGAGCTCATCAATGGATTCCTGATCTTTCTTAGGTCCTAAGCACTATCAGGACTCGTTTATAAGTGGTACCATTTGTTCTTATGTGATTTGCACGTAAATGTAGAAAATCAGATGATAATGGTGATGAGTGAAGCGGAACATTTAAAGATAGAATTGAGAAGGTTTTATAGGGGGGGTTAAGTCCACTGTGCTAGCATGAGCCACTGAGGCCAATCATTTTAACCACGAGGCCGAAAAACAAAATTACGTTGAAAAAATTGAAATGTTGGAAATGCTTTGGAAATTACAACCAGTCCAAAATAACAAATTGTACCGGCTTAAAAGCAAAACAAAATTGTAATACAAAACAGGAAATAATACGCGAACTTCAAATATTAATAAAATGTTCTTAGGTTCATTCTGAGATCACAGCTGGATAAACACTTGCATACCATCTCGAATAACTCCAAACTGACTTATGTATAATATTAACTCTTGTCCGGCCAGACCAGTCCTCTAATATTCTACTTTGGCTGACGCCAGACAAGTTTCGGGATCAAACAGAGACATCCAGCTAAAAAAAGGAGTAATGTTCAACATACCTAATAGAAAGTGCGTTAAAAGTAAAGAGCTGCGTCGACAGCGTTAAGTGAATTTGTACAAAAGCCAAAAAGATCACGAAACTGACTAAACAAACTAGATAAGAAACTGAAATTTTATATTTTAGAAGTGTCAGAGTTTGGAGATATCTTAAGATGATAGATGAACGATCGTCAAGCTCTATCCTCAGAAAAACGACTTCTGAGCCCCAGAAGGAGATCGAACCCGCAACCTTTTGATGACCGGTGAGACGCTCTAACCATTGAGCTAGCAAGACTCAGATGGTGAGCTAAGGTGCACGTTCGACATATGTGCAACCTAAGGAGAAGCCACTATATGTCAATAATGATATTGATGAAACTTTATATTTTAGAAGTGTAAGCGCTTGGAGATATCTTGAGATGACAGATGAACGATCGTCAAGGTCTATCCTCAGAAAAACGATTTCTGAGCCCCAGACGGGGATCGCAAGCTTCTGATGACCGGTGAGACGCTCTAACCATTGAGCTACCACATATAGTAGCTTCCGCTTAGGTCGCACATATGTCGAACTTGCACCTTAGCTCACCATCTGAGTCTTGCTAGCTCAATGGTTAGAGCGTCTCACCGGTCATCAGAAGGTTGCGGCTTAGATCCCCGTCTGGGGCTCAGAAATCGTTTTTCTGAGGGTAGAGCTTGACGATCGTTCATCTATCATCTCTCGATGAAAAACTGCCGTTTCGAGCGAAGGCCCTTCATCGGAGTGGAACGTAGCAGTTCCCTGATCCTTTTGACTTCTAAAAAGAAGTTGCCTCCACTCCCCCCCCCCCCCCCCCCCACCAAAAAAAAAGGCGAGCTTTCTCACAATCCTCATGGCTGCTAGATTATAGCTTCCTGTCGCCTGTACCGAACTTACTGTATTTCTCAAACCTCGGTCCCAGGCTTAGATAACGAGATTTCTTTGTTTGGTTTACTTGAGATTCGTTGGGACAGTTCGTAGGACCCAGGGTTTTGCTTGGGACCCAGAACCCCCAAACAACTCCGGCACTTACGCCACTGGTGGGTGTTAATACCCCCTCCGCGGGTGCTGAACGAACGACAGTAAACTCAGAAAGAGCATCACGAGTGTAATCTTTTGGTTTGTTTGTTTGTTTGCTAACTTTTTTATTTAAATTTACAGTTAAATTCAGTTTTAAGCAAGGAGCAGCGAACGCAAAATTATTTATTATAAATCAACTAAAATGATTGACATGATTTACGTTTTCGTCACTGTGTATAAAAGAACTTATTCCTGGAATATTCAATGTATTGTTTCATAAACACGGTTATTCTTGAGACAATAATCATCCTTTAAGGTACTGATATACTATTTCAAGAATATCAAATAAAAAAACCTGTCAATGCTTTTTTGATGTTCCAACTGCTTCCAAATTTAATTATCTACTTATAGTCCAGCATCATAGAGTGCAACTGAAGTTGCCCTTAAAAACCATAGCCGTCACTGACAAACTATCCAGTTAAATATGGATTGCTTGCGTTCCGTTAGTCATGCGGACATGTTATATCCAACTAGTTAGAATGAACGCTACCAAAACTGCATATACCACATTGACAGAACTGTCCTCTTCTAAAAAGAATTCTATACTGTGTTTTCCTGGTATGCGTTTTTCACCAATTGAAAGTCTGTGTTTTACGGGTATTTATGATTCTAAAAAGAAGGGTAAAAAAAGAAAATTTTGATCATCTATTTAGTAAGTCTAAAATCCCTGAATTAAAGACCCACTAACATTGAAAAATGAGGCGAAAAGTGCCGTCAAATTTTATATGACAGTTTGTTTGGTAGGAAACAGGTGTCGCAATGTAGAGAGCGAACAACTGCATGCTTCACCTCTTAATATAATTTAGTTTGCCAAAGGGAAAATTTAGACAGTTTCGAAAATCTCATTGGAAATTAATTACTGAAAGTGAAAAAAGTCGGCCAGTCCTTGAACATTCCAAACGAAACAAAAAGTTTGGCCAAGAATTGTCTCTAAATTGCATCTGATTCATCGCAAACTTTGAAAAACAAATGTTCCAATGTAACTGAAGTAAATTGTCTTAAACTTCATGAAATATAATCTTAATAAGTATAGATAGAACGTAAGAGGGAGGCAGCTTCTGCTTTCTACGGATGTCGCGAACCGTCCAACACGAAGAATTTGACCAAACCATGTCGACAAAAAGTAACTTGCCAATTTTTTATGCACGTACATACGTACAACCGTGAGGTAAACTATTGATAGTATTTTAGTAGGTTAAGATGTAATAAAGAGTAAAAAGCAGTGAACTCCTTTGCAAAACAGTTATTGGTTTCTCCTATTGCATACAAAATGTTCTGTGATAAATTATTCGGTCTCGAGATTTTTGAGGAACCAAATCTGAAGAACTACCAAAGCCTAGCCCGATTCTCTATGCACTTATTATGTGATCTAAGCACTTGTTATGTGATCAATTTTGTGCTTTATACAATTGTCCAGTACTTTTAAACGTTCTAAAAACGAAGGATTGTTTAAATGCACTTGTTCATCTTCAACTGTCAAATTTGCGTAATACACCTATTTTTCAGAAAACTTCACAAGCTGGTTTAATCCCTAGCAAGGCTGCACCACCCTAAATCATGAATAATACTATTAGATAGCAAACTTAACTTCAACAGTAACTTACATATCTTTTGCGGTGATGTGGTTCTCAGTGATCAGTTTTAAATTTATCAACCACGTCTTTAAGATTCTGTTTTGCCTTAACATACATCTTATCATCAATTTGCAAGATTGGATGATTGGGATCTGGTTGTCGTCGAGTTTTTCCGATGAGTTCCATGATCAAATCGTCGATCTTTGAAGGGATCTTGTAAGTCTGAAGCACCCTCTGGTTTGGTGGAAGGACGTCGACTGAGCAGTGGTCAAGATACACAGGGATGAACTTTGCTTTGTTATTTGGATTCTGCAGAAGTTCGCCACGAATAATATCCAACAGGAAAGAGAAAATACTAGCCTCTATATCCTGAACCGTTTGAACTATCAATTAAAGTTTAAAATGTGGTGAAATACGGAATAAAGAAATATGTATCAAAATATATAACTACATACATACAAATTATATATATATATTATATTGGTTATTTATTATATTTATATATCATATATATATATATATATATATATGTTTTAGACCCAATAAAGTACGTACTGCGAGTTCTTTAAATGTCTTCTAAAAAGAACCTCTTAATAGGCTACTTCGCGAAGAAACTTTGGAAATTTATGTTTTCTAAGCCGAAAATTTTTACTTCTTAATTCATATAATTATAAAGTCACATGTATAGAAAAACACGACACTGTCATGAGATTCCTTGGTATTTTTCTCTTGAGTTCTTAATAGGTTTTAGAAGTAACATTTAAAGGCTGACAATGAGGACTAGACCGGGTTTTCAAGTGCGAGGAATTCGTTCTAGGCTGAGGCGAAGCCGAGGATTGGAACGAATTCCGAGCACTTCAAAACCCGGTTTAGTCACAATTGGAGGCCTTTGAATGACTTCTCAGAATTAACTAGTGTATTGGCACAATGAATTAGTGTATTAGGAATGAGTATGTAAGGATGAATAAACCGATTGTGTGAAATTATATTCTACGTCCAATGAGTTGAACTATTATTTCCAGTCCAAGCACTGGGAAAAACAGATCAAGTCCTCTTTCCAGTACTTCCATGGTATTTCAAGTTTGCTCAGCGCGTCTGATTGAATGATATACTCATGAATTATTTATGAGTTTGATATATATATATATATATATATATATATATATATATATATATATTATACATTTATATTTCCTTGACAACAAATGAATTAAGTTCAAAAGGATTTAACGTTTAATGTTTAATTTGCACCCTTCTCGGATTTTTCATACTAAAACTGATCTATTTTGACTTTTTCTATTCTTTTGAAGCTGTTTTTTTCAGTCTTCCAAAGATGACCTAAAGCAGACCTTAGAAGCAATTTTCAAAATTCTTGTCCGTTCTGTAACGGCATGTAAACACACCCATTTTGTAAATAGTAAATCAATATCTAACGTTCTATATAAGAACGTCCTTCCAACATACATTTTATTACATTTGTTTCAAATAATCTAGTAAACAACCGCTTCCGAATCCCAATTAAATGCATAATTAACTTGACACACACGATGTTTCCATCCACACATCTCATCCTCATCCACAAATCGAAAATGACATCACTAATGACATTTAAAGCATTAAAAGGTATGACTCCGAATTAAATACAGAAGTTATTCAGCCCATGGAATAACAGATATCATCACTTGCGGAGCAATAATTTAAAGCTCTGTTTACCAAAACCGAGAACAAACTTCTTACAAAGTAGTTTCTCATACCGGGGAACAGCATCCTGGAATAGAATACCTTCTAACACCTTACGACTAATAAATGATTCAAATACATTAACAGCTGCTAATAAACTTACAGATAATTACTTTAACAAACAACTGGAATTTAGATAGAACAGTAGAATTACTATTCAATTTTTTTGTACGTAGTTAAGCATTGATAGTTTTTATTAATTGTAATTCACCACACGGCCCTTTGAAAATCATTTATGTAATGAAAGGTTTCCGTGTATAAATATGTTTGAATAATAATGATAATAATAAAAACTTGGCAACGTACTTCCTCACATTTCTTCATATCTTTATGATAATCTTCCTTTTAAAATTTTGATTTGACTGGCTGTAGCAGTGGGAGGCTTTTAACGATATCTGACCTCGACCAATGGGAATTACCGCAAAAAAATCTCCGTTAACTTTTAGCATCAGCTTTTTCATCACCTGTTTCTGTGGTATTTTTTAAATGTCCTTGAAAAGCTTAAGAATCTTCAACGACATTGAAATTAAACCATGAAAATGTTCGGATTATTCGAATATCAACTTAAACGTACTCTTAGTATTCGTTACGAGGGTCAAAATGAAGATAGTCTTTAACGTAAATAAATAACCATCACCGCTTTGACATTCATTTTTCAATTTTCAGTGAAAGGCAAAAAAACTTTACCTTCTGTTGGTGGAATAATTTCACTCATCCACGTAATTATGACGTAATCACTTTCTTTAATCATCTTTTCGGCCCAAGCCACTGGCCCTTGGCTCTTTTGCTGGCTTGGAACAAACATGTCAAGATGGCAATTGATGTGACCGGTTTCTATTAGCAATGATCCCAGCCTGTGTACAACGTCCGTACACAGATTGCAATGGTTTGAATGAACGATGAAAACTTTTGTTCGGTCTAAAGTGTTATAGAAAGAGAGAAAAATGCGAGAGCGACATGAAATATCTAATGAGAAAAGCAGAACTGGTAAAAAAGCAAAGATTGTCTCCCGGCCCCGCAATGTTTTTCCCGAACATGGCTAAACGAGGAAGCATTTTGCGAAAGGCATTCATCAGCAGTGTAAATTTTGTATGCAGCGCATTGTGTACAGCGAATCCCTTGGGCAATTAGGCAACAATGTTTCTCGGGAAAGCAAACAAAGAAGCAATATTTCCAAAACAGAAATCAAGGCCGGGAAGCAAATTTTGCTTCCGCAGCAATGTTTCCACGGGTGAGCAAACGGAGTAACATTTGAGGAAGCATGGAAAGTCTCTAATGCTTTCGCAACAACGTTTCCTCCTTTGCCCGTGGCCTAACAATGTTCTCGTTTAAGGATGTATGAGCGCGAGATTTTCAACATAAGGGGTTACAACTGTCTGAGAGCACTTTGTACGGTATCATTAGCCTAGAAAACACGGTGTAAAAGTTTTCTAATACACAAGGCTAATTGATCAGTACCTTGCAGGGTAAACTTCCAAAGATATAGCGAGAGAATATTTACAGCCGTTTTCTTTTCCCTTTATATCTTAATTGAGCCGGTATTTTCCTGGTTGAATTTCTTGGTTTCTGGCTAGCACAGGTTGTGTGACAAAGTAATGGATCATAATTTGTCATTAATTGTGTTCCTGGAAAATCTGAGTGCAAGTGAGTCATATTTAAATCGCCTTTTTCAGACTACGAAGGATACAATAACTTGCAGGAGCGATAGCGTTACGTCTAATCTTTGAAACGTAGAGGAAAGTAATTTGTTTCTAAGGATATAGATACACACACTCCTGGGCCCTGCAAAGGGTTGGGAGTTAACAGAAATACATAAGCGTTTTTTTCCTTCAAATTCCATCCAGCAAATGGCAAGTTTTCGCATAAATCTTAGGGAGGAAAATACCCTCCTAATTCCTACTTGCACTCTGCAGTTACGAATATATGCATACAAGTATGTTTACAGGTAGGTACACAGGTAGGTTGGTAGGTAAGTAGGTACATGGGCAGGTATGTTGGAGGGTATGAATGCACGCACGTGTTTCAATTTCCACAGGTACGTTTCTAAAGATTATGAATATAGGTCACAGAATAACTGAGTGTATATTTTCTTTTGGAAAAGTATTCCTCTTTTCACATGAATACAAAAAACAAAATACATGTTGAATAGATGATATCGCACGCGCCTTCTTACCATTGTTGTTGAACTGATTGATACACTTTGGTTTTTCTTTCGTACCTAATAAGTTAAGATGATAGCTAAACTTTGTAAACAATTCTAACTTATCAGTGAGGTTTAAGTGACCAAAGTGTCTCTTCACAATATTGATATCATGATTTACCTCTCCATCTCCGATATAATATGATGAGCGCTACGATGAGTGCCCCAACTACGGAGGCAGAAATTGAAATACCCACAGTTGCAACTGCACTATTTCCTGGTCTTTTTGGATGTGGCGGAAGGGATGTATTGTTTAATATTACTTGAAAGAAAGAAAAGTTGTGAATAAATGTCAAGGCTTACCAAACTAAACCAAGACATACGATTAAAACCAACAAATATAAACACAACGACAGCGTTGCTTCAGATCGAATGTTTTTTTGGTCGTTATAAATCGTTAACAAAAATTATAGTTCCACCAACTGCAAAAAATTCACATTGTAACACATCACGAATAAAACTACATGTAGTTTCCGCTGCTCCGTGCTATACTATTATTAATAAACTTAACATCCCTATTCTACAAGTTACTGCTATTCCTGGTGCTAGACCTGCTAGACTTGACAGTCCTACTGCATCAACTTCACTTCTCTACATTTGCTACATTTTGCTGCTTATCCAGCTTACACTTTCTTTGCTTCTACTTCTGTTTCCACTTATGCCACTACTGTTACATCCACTCCTACTGCTACTTCTATTGCTACTAGTACTTCTACCTTTACTCCTGCTGCTACCCCTACCTTGAAATTTCTTCTACCACAAATGCCACTTCTACCCAGCCGTCAGCCCACTCATACTGGTGATGCTATTTGTCACTACACTACCAGATACTCTTTCTGACACTCCTCCAGCTGTTCTAGCTGTTAGTGCTACTGATATACCGGCTGCTAAACCTGTTGCTATATACCGCTAAAAATATTAAAGAAGTCTTTTTGAATATTAGTGTGTTAATATGTATAAATCCAGGTGACAGTCAAAATTCCTTATCCCCATAACTTATACACTCCTGGGGCATTAACGCATTCCTTTTATTTATATCACACGGCATTAAAATAAAAAGCTCAGGCATCCAGTCTGCTTCTATACGATACAATTTAGCATCCAAATCTTCATCATCATTTTCACAAATTATTTTTTTGATATAAACAAATTTGATTTTTTTAGGTTATGAGGCGAGGAATTGAGATGCACTTCTATTCCACAACTTTTCTTATTCGTATCCATAGTCGATTTATGAACGGCATTATTTTCTCCATATAATCAGGCCTTTAAATTGCCTAGATGTAGAACCTATATATAATATTGTAATTTAAATTTCTCGCATGAAATAGTGCATATTAAGTTTGTGGTCATGCAACACATATTTTGTTTAATTCTGTAATATCTTCCTGTAGCATAACTCTTAAAAGATTTTGTTTCTTTCATGAAATAATGGCTAATAATACATTTATTTCATATTTAACTCATCCTAATAAACTCATTGTTCTCCCTCATAACTCTGTTTTAGTTTAGAACGAGCCACAATGTGCTTAAGATTCTTGCACCTCTTGGAGCCTGGATTAACGGACTTGTACGGGAATGACCCCTCAAGAGAAGACGAAGCTTACAAATTAACATTTGCCTTTAAATTTTCCGAAATATCTGCTAACCTAGGATTATAGTATACTAACAAAGGTTATACTTTTCCCCTACATTTCTTCTTCCTTGATTTGAAGAGATCATTCCAATCTACCTCTATCGCATAACTAAAATCTAATTCAAAAAGACTTTGTGGGTATAATTTTGGCGGACCAAATATTATTTGTACTCATTACACCTTTCTTTTAAATATTCTTTTGAGTAACCTTTTTTTAGTCTTAATATGACACTATAAACAAGTGCCTTTTTGCAATACAAAGGATGAAAACTCGAACACGGACGATAAATGCATATGACTAGCCGTGGGTCTCATATCATTTGTGTCTCGCTTTTCGCGTAAACCAATGTAATCTGATATACTTCAACAATAAAACCTCCAACACATACCTGGCGGTTTGTACCAGAGGGTTACTCTTGGAGATACCTCACATCCAATATTATTTGAATCGCTGAACGATACTTCTATCTAGATTTTTGATAAATGGTAAAAACGTATAAAAAAATTGCTTTGATCCGTATGAAAAAGAATATTAAACATTTCTCAGCCACCCACTTTGACAAGTGTCGAAAAGTAATTACATTTTGTTGGTGTGATATATGAAGTTAAGTCTCAAAAACTTCCGTTAATAACACATTATGTTATTGTAGAATTATAGCAATGTTGTTGGCATGCCGCAACTGAATGCAATGCAAAAAGAAATGTAATCCGGACGAAGAGGAACATAGAGATGAAAAGAAACAGATAACGAACGGCATGGCACCTTGCAAAGTTACAATGACTATGAGAAGCAAAACTCTTAGCCCATTTGGGAGGGTTCCAAAGGGAAGAAGACACGACGCTGTTGAAGTCATTTTAAATCGACTACACTGGACAGTTGGATTCCGTCTGAACATCTGGACACTAAGTTCTTAATTAAGCTATCTTACTGTTAAGTACTGGTGCAGTATTAATTTTGAATTTTCCATTCACTAAATAGAATAAAGTCTTTGATGAATTTCTGCGCTCTCAAGTATGAATCAAGCATTAAAGATTTTGGAGAATGTATTGGTGTGATTCTTTCCATCTTTGGGACACATAAAATAATTTGGTGGCGATTGCATGTAAAACCAAGACTATGTTAGTGTTGCCTACGTAGTTTAATCAGCACTTTTAAATATCTATTTCTTTTAACACAAATACTGCAAAACTGAAAAGAAAAACGAAGAGTGGAAAAGCCTTCGGATAACGGCGTTTGGTAGATAATAGCTAACAGCCTGTAGCATATAAGTCGTTCGAGACAGCATTAACAACCATTTTCTTAATAATCGAAAATTCTAGGACAATTCTAGACAACCCGGACGAATGTTATAAATCCCAGGACTCACACTCTCTAACTCTCTATCTCTTATTCTATGTCTATCAGATGTCGTTCCACCTAAAGATGTGCCATCTTAATAAGGATTACATACCGTAACTGGGAGGTTTTTACTTGTTTCGAAGATATATTAGCCAGATAGTATCAGACGGAAAGGGTTTTATAATCCGAGAGTAAGAAATGTAAACCAACTTATATACCACCGATACTGAAACTTAACGAGGAGTCAACAAAATAGCAAGAAAAAACGGGGTAAAAAAAGCCAGCCAACCATTTGAAAAAAGTAGAAAACAAAAACTAAATGTACATTTCGTCTTGATTGTGACTAGTATCTTGAGATTTAACGGTATGAATCAAAATCAAGTTGGATATGAATCATTGATTGGCTCGTACCGACTGACTGTAGTTCTCAACATGTTCCTGTTCAAAATTGGTTCCATTTGGATTGATTGATTGATTGATAGATTGATTGACTCGATAAAATTTAAATAAACTAATATATTTCGTGTTTCGCTTATTGCTGAAATATATAAGGATACTACATATAGGTAGCAAACTTAAGATAGTTCGCTGTTACTACACCTTTTGCTGTTCATTACTAGCAAATATACTATCTTTAACACCTATCTCACGAAAGAAAAAGATCTTGCCTAGTTGAAATTTTATTAATCCTAATCTATAGTTGAATGATGATAATGGTCGTCTGTTGGCGCTATAGAATGTCCTTCGATGCAAATGGTTGAGTATCTACGCTAGTGAATGTTGGCAATTAATCGAGGGATATATGTGAAAGAAAAAATGATACCTTTAATGCAAGCCGTGAAGATAACATGGAAAAATGATATCTTCATGGTTAGCGTTGAAGACATAATTTTTAATTTTGAACTGGAGAAATGCTAATACTTCCTCCATATCTATATATAATAAATTAACATCCTAGACTTACCCCAATTGAATAATTTCCACAAGAAGCTGTTAGGTTTGAAAAAGTATAATGGGACTTGTCCTAAAAAGAGATTTCATGAAAATTGGGCTAACTTATTTAATTAGCGTCAGGCGCGTAGCCAGCTCGATAATTGGGGGGGAATTATTCATATATTCGTGTTCACAGACTGTAAAAACAATCGATTTCAAAAGAAATGAATAATGCAGTACACGAATATATGAACAATGGCCCCCCCAATTATCGAGCTGGCTACGCGCCTGATTAGCGTAACAAGTTTCTATGAACAATGCATCGGTTGAGCTGAAACAAGAAGGAATTATACGAAACTAATTCATTCTAATTTTGTGCGGAAATCAGAAGGACAATCTGAAAGAAGCAGATATTAATGCTGCCCAAGTTTGTAAGATGTTTGAGATATTTTCCACCTTTAGCTGTTCATTACCAGAAACTATACTATCATTAACGCCAACTTTAAACTCATTAACGCAAAAATCCGTTCATTTTATTCAGTCGACATTCATTAGCGTAGATACGCAACCATTTGCATCAAAAAACATTCCATAGCGCCAACAGACGACCATTAACACCATTCTACTATACGTTTGGGATTATAAAATTTCAATTAGGCAAGATATTTCTCTTGCGGAATTGAAATTTCACTATCCCTAATGTATAGTAGAATGGTATCAATGGTCGTCTGTTGGCGCTATGGAATGCCCTTTGATGCTAATAGTTGCAGATCTACACTAATGAATGTCGATTGAATAAAATGAATGTATTTTTACATTAATGTGTTTGAGGTTGGCATTAATGATAGTGTAGTTTTTGGTAATGAACAGCAAAAGGTGTAAAACATAACTACGTCTTTTGCTGCTCATTACTAGAAAATATACTATCATTAACGCCAGTCTCTAACTCATTAATGCAAAAATACATTCATTTTATTCAATCGACATTCATTAGCGTAGATACGCAACTATTTCCATCAAAGAACATTCTATAGCGCCAACAGACGGCCATTAATACCATTCTACTATACATTAGAGATAACAAAATTTCAATTATGCAAGATATTTCTCCTGCGTAATTGAAACTTTATTATCCCTAATGTATACTAGAATGGTCTTAATGGTCGTCTGTTGGCGCTATGGAATGCTCTTTGATGCAAATGGTTGCGTATCTACGCTAATCAATGTCGACTGAATAAAAAAATGAATGTATTTTCGCATTAATGAGTTTTAGGTTGGCGTTAATTATAGTGCATTTTCTGGTAATGAACAGCAAAAAGTGTAAAGCATTAGTTTCAAATGGTCTCATAAAGGCATAAGCTAAGGAAATGAATTGTAGCGGTTGCGTGTTGTGGTCAACTTTTTAACTTTTCCCTGGATAATTTTTTTTCTTTTCCTTTCTTTTTTGATGATGGAACATTTTGTTTATCAAAACCATGGTCCAATATAGTGGATGTTTAATGTTTGGTTTTGGCAATTACACCAGTTTGTGGTTTGCAACTTGTCTTATCTTTTGATTTCTTTCTGGCACGCGGAATAATCTAGCCAGTGCTATCTGAACCTCGGAAAAGCAAAGTTGAATACCCATGCTCTAAATCATCACACACTAAAAGTCTGGTCCCGCAGGAAACAGCCCCTACTTCGCTATTTTCGTTATTTAAACGTTAAAAAATTTGTTAATCACTCAATGAAATTAAATATCAACGGAGCAAGTCACAGATACTTTCTGGCAAGAGGAACGACTCGAATAAAATAAATTAGAATGAAAATTATTATGGACTGTGTCCTACAAGGTTTAAAGTTGTTAAGGATATGAAAGAAGAGAGATCTGCTTCAATATTTTCGAGTGCTTTGTCGGATTTAAACCCCCAGGCGAAAGCCGAGACCGTCTTAGGTTCGATAATACACGTACTGCGAGTTGTTTAAATGACTTATAGCTTCTTAATCCACTAATTTGCGAGGAAAGTTTGAAAAGTAATGTTTTCTAAGCCGAAAAAAATTTGAGGAGAAGAGTAAGTGTATTTTTATCACCTTTTTAAAGGTCGTTTTCCAAAAAGCGAATTTTATCGCGCGAATCGACATTTCTATGTATAATCTGAGTAGGTTTCTCATTAGCCACAGTCGACAGCCCACGAGACAATTTGTATTGTGTAAGTTTCCAGGTATACTTAACATTATCCTTACATTTCAAAAATTGAGTATTATAATAGTCCTTTTTCATTTTATTTCTAAAATAAACCAGAATACTTGCATCCTTTTTATATTCATAGATTTGTCGGGCGAATTTTTACTTAAGAAGTGTGTATGGTACATTTTTTGCTTATTCTTTATTGATTTTAAAATACCACGGTTAATCCAGGGTTTATTCAATTGTTTACTCGTACTGCAGGAGACTTGCTTAACTGGGGCATGTTTATTAACAATTTCATTGATAGCATTGATAGCATCTGGCACTTTTACACTCAGATAAAAAAGTGCAAGAAGAAGAAGAAGTTAATTTTTTGAATGTGAAAAAGTTAATTTTTTCGCTTTAAAGAACATTAAATTTTAAACTTTCTTCACCAATTAGCACAATGAAATGTAAATTTTATAAGACATTTAAAAAACTCGCAGTACGTGATTCATCGGATCACAAACACTAGGTTATCAACTCGTGTTTTAAATCTTAATAAAGCACTCCTGCTCGGTTTTTAAATATTACATACATATATAACTCATGTAAGTATATAGAACAATTATTCACCGATGTGGAGGTGATTGGTGGCGGATATCTGCACTGTTTACCGACACTAAAGTGAATAATTGTTTTACAATATACCTCGCATAATTGTTTTCACATATACACTTTTTAAATTTTTAAAACAATTTTACAGAACTTCGGCTTGTCGCCCCTACTCATCATTTGTAAACATTTTGAACACATCTTGAGTGCATTACTCCACGAAATACATATCTTTGAATAATTTATTGCTAAATTTCGTTGCAATTTTGGATTGTTTTGCACGGCGGCTTCGTTTATTGAAAAAAGTTCTTCCCTAACAGAAACAAAACTTGATGTCATCTTGTTGTGCTCGAAGGTGAATAGTGCAGGATATTCCGAGATAGAGGAACCAATCAGATTGCGCAAAAAACACTATTCACCTGCGAGGTATATGCTAAACATATATACATATACATGTCACATTCCAAATTAGATGATTATGTATCACGAAGTTTCCTACTAATTACCATTTAAACATTTCAACTTACCGGTTCAACTATAACGGCGTATGCATTGCATCTATCGTTGGGTTGACTGACCCATCTTAATATAAAACTTGCTATGGAAACATTTAGACTTGCTGGATACAGAGCTCTCCAGAACAAAGTGGTCCTGTTATTTTTCCCCTTTCCTAAACTAGCATTTAGGTAGGATTCTGCAAAACGAATTAACAAAGTTGTTCCAATGATATCTTACTGAGGTTTAAGATAATGCGCGGTTGTTAATTATCGCTTTTGCAGAGGGAAACATGATAACTCAGGGGTTATCGAAAATGTTTAACTACATCTAAGATGGGAGAGAGTAAGGTTATTTTTTTTTTTAAAAAAATGAGATCTTTAAAAGCTTCGTAGATTTGTTTACTTATACACTTTATTTAAATAAATAAATAAACTCTTTATTTATACTGTTAAAAAAATCCCATCAGCATAAAAGCTGGTGTTAATAGATTTAAAGGAATGACAGGTTAAGGTAGATTTTGAAATTCAGGACATTGTAAAAGCGTACCTTTTACGGCTAATTCTAACCGCAGAATGTTTTTTTTCTCTCTCGTATAATGTACACGGTCCAAGAGATGGAGTTGCTAATTCATAGAATATTTTTGATCAAAAATGTTGAGAATATGCACGGCTTTTATATATTCTTCATCCACTCGACCGTGAGTTGCCAAATTTTTGAAGTCACCTTTTTGAAAATCTATAGTACGTATTTACTCTTGGGGTGCAGGCAAAAAATTATCTAGGGCAGCTCATGCTAACAGATAACAAGCAATATATTGGTTATAACATGTTTTCATAACTTCTTGGAGGTTACTAAATATATTTTGGGCGTCTGGCCTCACGTAATCCTCCCTTGGTTACGTATATGTGATTCACTTTAACAAAATCTATTCAAACTTCGTTCAAGTGATTCCATATTCGTCTTTAATATCCAGGCCCTTGCAAGTAGATGCATTTCACAAAGAGATACATCTTTTAAGAAGTGAGTAAAATAGTAGTGAGATAATCTAGAATAACCCGCTAACCATGATAAATGTAAGTAAAAATAAGTAAGGAAACCATAAAAACATATCGAACATAAAATGTCGCAAATTCGAAAACCTTACGTACTGCAACAAGGGCTTGAAGAATTCAGCAATACACACGCGCCTATATAAAATTTAGAAGAAACAAGTCAAGAGTACGCTAAGTTTTAACACCAGAAGTTTTTAAGTGCACAGGTATTTTAATGTATTCTAACATTTCTGCAGGATAGTGGAGATATGAGCTTGACACTAGCTTGTGGCAAAGAGGACCAAAACCTCAAGACCATCACCAACGTTACATGACTACATCCTCTTGACTATACACCACGTAACCAGGACTAATGGACAACGGAACTGGCGACGACGGTAGTACTGATTACTTGTCATAGCTATGGATTTTCCATCCAGATAACTTAGTCCTAGCAAGAAAATAAGAGTCAGCTCAATATCTTAAGGTGGAGACTCACAAATAAGGCCAACGGTAAGTTTAAATATCATTTTACTGACGTTTCATTGCTACATGCAACATCTTCAGATTGGATAAAATTACAGAAGTCACAGCAGCGATATTTCTTTTTACATGGGAATGATTAATTAGTAGATAAACCAATAAGGACGAAGAGACAGAAATATGATATGACATTTAAGGTCGAAAAGTGTATTACATATGCACAGCTAAAATAAAGACAGCGGTATCGAAAAGGTATTTTCATCGAGGCAGGTTTTGAATTTAGAAATTAATAAGCTTTCTCTAATCACCAGTTCAAGGTTAGAGCTGGAGCGGATGGAAGAAATGATGGAAAAATGGTTGACAGAGGTTGCATGTTGAGTGTGATTAGAATGAGTGAAAATGTTCGAGAGCGAATGTGTTTATGTAAAAGACTTTTCTACCTGAAATGTGATACCACATTTCTGTCTACTCGTCCTTACTGGTTTATCTACTAATTTATTATTCACATGAAAATAGAAATATTGCTGTGATCTCTTCTGTAATTTTATCCACTTTAAAGAAGTTGCATGAAAAACGTCATGACCACTATTTAATCTCTTAAACTCGCCGTTGGCCCCATTTATTCATGGGTCTCCACCTTAAGATATTGAGCGGGCTCATATTTTCTTACTATGATTACTCATCAACCGAAAGTTAAGTCGGCATAGGAATGCATTTGTCTGAGATATTTTTACCGAAACATCGACGAAGGGGCGAGGGCTATGCAACAAAACCGAAGACAAATACTCTCCCATGAGACCGTACATATATGGTTAATAATGAATCTGTTATATGGCTTTAGGTTCCATCCTTCATCACATTTATTTTTTTTTTCTTGGGTGGGGGAGGGGGGGGGAAGCGGTTTACATTCACTTGCTTATTTTTACTTGTAGCTTCGTGTTTTTTTGTTATTTGTTCACCTAGTTTACCATCAATGGTGTCCTTCTTAGACGTTTGAAAAGTATTATATTTAAAAAGTTCCAACCGGTTAATTACATATCGCGTATATTTATTTAACCCTTTAACTACCAACCTTCTCAGGATTTGGTTAACAATTCTCAAATTTGTACAGATAGACGTAAATACGTTGCGACAATGTGTCACGAGCTATTTTTCGCTCTTTCAGGGTTCGTAGCGATGAGTGACCCAAAGTGCAGTCTTCCTCAGTTTATGAGTGACCTCTCGGGTTTGGGTTTGAAGAAATGGAGTAAGTCATAGATTATTTTGGAGCAATTAAAACTTAGGTGTCAATTATCCCGAATAAAAAGTAATTCCTTTCACCTGTTACTAGATATGAGTGATCGGTATTCATTTTACGGAGGACACGGCATTTTTTCCTGATAATACATAAGACAATAGTACAAGGCCGAGAAAGCAGATGAACAGGAGTAGCAAGTGATATTTTTAACAAATGCAATGTGTGCACGAAGTAGAAATCTCAGAGATTTGTTTCTAATTGTCTTTGCTGTAGGGTTACAAAAATTTCGTTACTGTGGCACTCCGTCATGGCGAAATGCAAAGGGGTTGAGAAAATGCTTTCTTTATCACAGACGTTTGTCATAAAGGAAACCTCTTTATAGCCAAATTTAAAACCCCAAGTTTCCGCTCGTTCCCTATTCCGTCTGAAAGGGTAGAACTAAAGCATAAGGGAAAATGAAAAGCTTCATGAAGTTTCTTTTATACATGTTTGTGACTGGAGAACGAACGACAACGTGAAACCCACTTAATTAAAGCCTATCACATCGTGATTCCTCTTCTACATTTTTCTCTGGATTTATAAAAAATTACCTTTCACTGACATATTGTACTGTGTAGGTGTTTGGATCAAAGCTTCTAGGTCTCGATTTTTAACGAATAAAGTACATCATGATTAACTGACGTAACAGGAGCTGCATTATTGTAGTTTGAGATCTTCCTGTCAAAACTACTTGCGAAGTGCGAACTGAACGGAACAGCTTATATTTTCAGCAGGGCATGGGAGTACTGGGCAAAGGTTAAGACGATATGACACCAAGTCTGTAGACTGTAGTATTTAACACCAACGAGCATTTACAAACTCAAAAACTGCCAAAATCAAACTAATTGTAACCTGAAAAGTGTGAACGTGAAATCCGAATAAATTCACCAAGACCATAATTTATATCAAAATATTAAAACTTGTTCGCGAGGCAAAAAACATTTTTGAGTTTACAGTACAAGCTGGTTTCAATTCATTGCTCATATTCAGTTCGTTCTTTGACCTAACCTTGACTAGAAGCGGCTACATACAGTTTTCTTTGTATCATAATTTAATCCCATTTTTTCATTGAAAAGAAGCTTACATGGACACCGAAGGATTCGAAATTGTCGGTGATCTTGCTTCGTCTTCTGTAAAAGTTAAAATTTTATCATTATCTGCTTGTGTGCCCTAAAGCAATTCCACAATGCATTCTGAAACTGCGAGTGGACTAGCAACCGTCAACATATGCACGATTGACAGAAAATACGTCAAAAAATTGCAACATCATTGCAAACCACCCGTCACAAACTTCTCTCATTTCTCGATTATGATTCAAATACGATGAACCAATTTTGACATAACAATAGACAACTTTAAAACGTGAAAAGACCTAGTAAAGTAAAAACAAGGATATACATCTGAAATCTGCATGCCCCTATAAACCAATGATCCATCATCCATTCCCTCAAAAACATTGCTAGAGCTTCATTTACTTATAAGAGAAAAGCGTCCGTTGGCTGAAATGGGAAGTCATTTCTGACGGTCTATATTCTCCAAACGTTGTTTAGATCATATATAGTCTTAAATATAAGTTTATGCGACATACTCCTGGTTTTAAAATTTTGCCATTTTAATACCCTCGAAATGTACAAAAGTAAATTCGGCCACAAAAGCTGAACATTTTGAGAGAACAACTACGAATTATTGTGATTTTAATATATAATTTCTTAAGAATTTAAAATTACCAATGAGTTTTTCCAAGTCTTCGAGGCCTTAAACTTTAACAGCTTTACACAACTTTCATGCGTATATCATATCGATTTTTCTCGTATTATTATTAAGAGGTATCAGCTGGAACACAACAAGAAAAAAGAAATTGTCGACTTATTAAATGCATGCTAACTCACTTGGAATTCTAACTTTCTGTCTGACCACAGTCTTGAGAAAAGGTTCATCCAAGCTTGGAAGACCTTCAACTTCTACCATGTACGTAGAGAGATCTTGGGGCACTAGGACATGATATTCTATATCATTCCACTTCTAGAAGAAAGATTACTACCAAACTTTAAAAGTAAGATAATTTCAAAATCAGTAAACACTTAAATTAAACCTTTTTTGCTTTCTTTGTTCTCTTTTGTTTTTTTGCTTTGTTCTTTCCTCCCTCGTGACGCTGTAATTTGTTGCTGTTCAACAACCTTATCCAGGAAAAGGATTAGTGGAAGATTGCTTGGAAATTGAGTCAGAAAGGTTGGCTCAAAATTGAGTTTTAAAAAATTACATTGTTGTAGAAATGTATCTTTATCCTATTTGTTAAAAAGGCTTTCGAATTGAATGAACATGGTCATGGTACGCCACTGGATCAACACTTATATACTTTCCAGGAATTCGGACCTATTTCGTTGCTGTACCACAATTGCCAGGAATAGTTCGCTTTAGCAGCTAACTTAATTCAAGCAGATCACAAATTCACGAAAAAATGAAATCAATATATTGTTCGTGGAAAATATTTGGGCAATGTTTTTTTCTTATTCTTTTTTTTTTCCTTTTTGTAATATGACAACGTCACACTAACGCAAAAAAACTCAACCAAAACTGCTATTTATGAAAAATCATGAATGCGATTGTTCAGCTGTCGAATGTCAACAACTTGTGACACATGCGCATTTAGAAGGATTTTTTTCACGTAAAAATGTCAATTACCTGAGGTGTTATTAAACAATTACTAAAATCTGTGCATAAGTTTTCGTAAAACACAGTCCAAATTGCAATCATAATTGAAAAAAGGTAATGTAACTTTAAAATATAACAAAAATACAGGATTTTTTCTTTTTTTCGATAACTTTGTGATGACCTCCCAAAAGTAGGTGCCCAAACACAGAGAACTTTACGCACATATGCCACTTACCAGTTGTAGTTGGTTCTTCAATTTTCGAAAGGCTTCGAGTATTTATGTTCATTTTAACCGTCCTTAGCAATACGTGAATAGTTGTGACACGAAATACGTCCGAGCAGCCTTTACGCAAGTTAAAGTATTTTAAAAATGACGTGGTCACTGTATCCATGTCTGTGACTGTAAGATGCTTATGCTTTGAACACCACATTTTGTAGTTACATAGTAGGGCATTTTCTGACAAGCCTTACTTATCAATAAGCTGACTGTTACAATTTATGCACATTTTACACATAAGAAACTGTTGACAGTACATCGTGATTTTGATAGTTTTTCTTAAGCAAAGCTCTTTGAGACGAGCGTACTTCAAGTAGCCGTGTCGAAGCGTATCTTAGTTACTGTGTCGGTTAGGATAGGGACAGGATAGGGGGGCGACTAGCAATCCTTGCCACCCTCCCTGTATCCGCCTTTGAATAGTACGGAATCGTTGTAATTGCTGCGGCTAATAATTGTATCACGAAACATTTCAATGATGTTTATTTGTAGTGTGTCAAAACGTTAGTATTAAAGAATTCTTATGTTCATTCACAATTCTTCATCTCCTTATCAGACATTGTCTTCCATATACTACTCCGAATTGACAAACTTGTTTCCTGTTTGCGTTGCCAGTGGGTCATTTTGCACTACGGGTCCCACTAGCACCGGAGTACGTATAATACTATGTGAACACCAGGCTAATCCCGTGCAAGCACTTCCAACAGTCCATATAATTCCCTTAAAAAGGTTTACTTTTCAGAAACAAAATACAAAACGTTTAATCAATGAAGTGTTACAAACCAAGGGGTCTTTTGTGTTTATTTGATAGCACTCCTGATATCCTGGGATGTTATCCAGTCCCAGCAATCTTATCTGCCATCCCCAAATGCTACTTCGACCTGCAAATAAACCAGTCATAATGAATTCCGATTCAATAGAAAGAGGCGATTCAAAACCTAAAAGTCCAATCAGACCAGGATTTTCGTCAACACTGTGCTACTCGCTTTACATGTTAACCTCCAATATAATATTCACTCGGTAATCACTTATATCGGTAATCACTTGACATCCCACTCCTATGTCGAGAGCAAGTGATCATAAATTTTGCTTAATCGACATTGCATGGCATATCGAATTTGTTGATCAAAAGCTATTTGATAGCTCTATCGAGTTTACTTTTCAAACGTTTTTTGTTTTTCATTCACGAGCGTTTCTCTGGAACAGTTATGTCCGTGTAATTGGCGTACATGGCTGGTGAGGATGAGTTTAACCTTTTCCGGTCCGTACCTAACGTTTTACTTTTACTCTAGCTAATGCCAGACGATTTTACTCGTTAAGGGGAGACGTCTCGGGTAGGAAAGGGTTAAACAGAGGTAAATCATCGATATATAACAGCAAGAGACGCAGTTCTTCATTCAACCCCTGAGAACACTGCAGCAAACAGGTTTTGATGAAAAAGTTATACTCTGCAAACCTGCATTCTCCAACTCATACGGTGTAAAAGCATTGTCCTCACAAATATAATTTTCTAATCGTGATTTTATAATATACGTTTTATAATGCTTTTTCAGCTCAAAGAGAACTCGGTAAGACCATTGTCCAGACTAATTATAAAAATGGGCGCCCAGCACAAAACACGAATAGGAGGCATCGAATAAGAAAAAGTACATAATAATTTAATCTGTGTCGTTGCTATCATAACACCATCAGAAATAAAATTACAGATGCGGAAAGCCTACATATATATTTACATGCGTATAGCTAATTACTTGCATAGACCAACCAAATTGAAAAATAAAAATAAGCGTCACAGGAGCAGGTGAACGGACGCTAAATGACAAAACGTATCGAGAAACTGAAGGTGACAGATTTCAGAAAAGGGACAGAGGTGCAGAGCAAATGTTGGCGTTTAGGGATGGCTTGAGTTTGCTGATGAGTAAGCTTTCATGTAAGTGGAGTTCCGATTCAAAAGAACAAGAAAAAAATTATTTTTAAATCGTTAAAGGAGATAGCGTGTCCAACGTCGCCATGATGGGAGAGAACACTTGTGAGACGAGGGCTGGTGCGTTTCCTGCCAGTTACATACACGTGTGTGTAAATGTCGCCACGTTTCACCGACATACAAAGCGTCGCAGCTTTATCTTATTCGATGGCTCTTATTCGTGTTTTCTGCTGAGCTCTCATTTTTACCATTCGACTGCGTTTTCCGCTTGGTGAACCTCTAGCCGATTGTCCAAACTGATTAACGATGCAGGGTTAGCGGTCAAAAGCAGAGAAGGAACAATAAAATATCATTCTCCATAACCTGATTGACATTTGATCAAGATGTTCTTTTCCTTTAGATAGCGGTTTTACTGAAAAACAACCAATTGTTTCAATTTATTGTGCAACACTGATCACAATGTAGCACCAATTATTAAACACAATTGACAAAAGAAACAATAATGTCAGGATGACCCTAAATCGTTCATTCTTCTTTAACGATGTCGTTCTCCTGTAAATAAATGGTTGCAGTTTGTCTTGGAATTTCGTAGACTTAATGATAACTTTGAAGTAGAGTCGAACCTAAACTGACTTTAACTGGATGGAGGTGCAACAGAGTACTGTTAAGGTCAAACTGGATATATACATCGGGGGGTACTTTCAGGTACATTAGAAGGCTGTACATCCCTTATTCCCTCCTGATTGAATACGTTGGGCGAGTAAGGCCTAGTCCTGTGGGTGTTCCTTAAAATCCAGTTTAATGGTAAAATTTCCTTTCCCCACAAGGTCTCTGAAATGTGCAATGTCTGTTGCTGCCTTAGCTGGCGGGATGCTGGGAGCCCGTATCAGACTCAGACCTCTTCCACTGTCCTTAGATGGGTGGTGTGCGAGTTGTAATAATAAAAATAACAATAATAAAAATGCCCAAGTGAGTTTTTCAATGACAGTATTATAATGCATGAAAATAATAATAGTATTAACAATAACAGAAGTGGCAGTAGCAGCAGTTGTACCAGTAGCAGTGTTCCTTCAACATGGTTTAATTGACTGGTGTGCAATCTACGGAATAATGTAAGCAGTGGCGTAGGAAGCGGGGATTACGAGGCCCGCGGCCACCAAATATTTTATTTAAGGGGGCCGCAATATCGTTTGGTCCCCTTAAAAACAGATCTGGTGACACGATGCAAAGTATTTTCTACTTTTTTCCATCACAAGTACTTGCATTTGAAAAATAAAATATTTATGTAATAAATACTTAAAATATCTATATGACTGAAAATCTAATGTACTGCCCCCATTAATACCATGGTTGATAGTTTACTATAATTTAGAGTTGCACAAAGATGCCGCTAAAGCTCGGAAAAAATGCATGGTCACTTTTAGTATCCTATATAAGGGTTAAAAAAGCTACACCATTTTATAATTGTATTTAGTCTTTTAATTCATATATTAGCAAATCCACTGAAACATTCCTTTCTCCTAAACACGAAATGTGCTTTACCATAGATGTAAAGTTGTAAGTATTGTCCCAGTATTGTCAACAATATAGGCAATGAAAATATTTACGTAAAAACGCCCACTCTGAACTAAAATTTTGTTCCCGGCTCCCTAAGTTCAACTAGCTTCGTACGCAACTTAATACATGTAAAAGTAATAATAGTAATAGTAATGCTAGTGCTAGTCCTAGTCGAAGCAGTGGTCATAGACCTGGTACCAGTACTACAAATAATAATATTAGTATTAAGAAACTGTCTCTGACCCTTATTATTTAGAGATGCTGTACACATAAAATTTAGATGACCACAAGCAGGCTTCTTCAAGTCTTTCCCACATAAAATGGCGACGTTTCGGAGTTTAACTTTATCTTCAGGCGATGTTTCGTTACAAAAAAATTTTGTCGTTTTGTTTTATCACCTGAAAATTAGTGCCGCCGAGAGCTGCTCAGGGCTCCGGGGGAAGAAGTAAAGAAGTTGTTGGACCCTCCGGTCGAAAATTAATTTGAATACCCTCACTAACTATCAGGCAGAATGAAGCTTTGTATTTTTTTAATCTTTGGGATTTCTCACGAGACGTTCAATTTGCCCAAAGAATTCTCAGCAATGTCCTTAATGCCTCACCGTATGAACTTCAGAAATGAACAAAACGGTAAAGCAAATCTAAATTTAAATTAATAAACACAGGTAACACCAAGCTCAAAATTTTAGAGGTTTACAAACAATCCTACATATATAGTTAATTAAGTATTCCATGAATTATGAGTTTACATCATCTATACTCTGAGGTGTTACTTCAAGTTAAACCATGCACATTGATGGCACGTAAGGGTAAACGCCATGTAATATAGAATAATTTATATTTTCGTGTCTGGAACACGGACGTTGCAAAATCGGAACGCAAAAATGATCATATTGTCATATGATCTTACATTACTTAGAACCACTGATGGCACACCAGAACATGAGCAATAATTCTTTAATTCATTGTTAGATCTGAATCCAATGTAGTGCTTTCTGGCCAGCCGGGCCCTTAGTCAATTTAACTCTATTACACCCCTCTCTTACGGAGGTACTGCTGAAGATGGAGTTAAATTCATAAACGTCGCAATTAATTTATGCAAAAAATCCCCTAAAAAAAAAAAACAACCCTGTAATCATTTAAATTTGATGCATACAGAATCTCTAATTAATAACAACCCGAGTGATAGTGACAGTGGTAGTGATAGCAACAGTAACAGTAATAGTAATAGGAATAGTAATAGTGATAGCAACAGCAATAGTAATAGTAATAGTGATAGTGATAGTGATAGTAATAGTAATAGTAACGGTAACAGTAACAGATGAATAACCTCTCTTCGCCAGGGAACATCATGTATCGTCAAGGAACAGGTATAAAGCGTATGACTAAAGAGCTACGTTTGAATCAGGTCAAAAGTTCTCTTTTAACCGTTAAGTGTAACAGTAAGTAAAAAGGAATGCAATACCTTGTTTAGGCACTGTCCAAGTGACATTTAGTTCAATTTTAAAGTTCTGAATGGACGAACCAATAACTTTAACTGAAGCTTTGAGGTCTTCAGCTTTTGGTGCAAAAGAATTAATGTCGGGACATTTTTCACTATGGAATGGCACACACTCCGAAACAAGATCTGCAAATAATTAATAACCACAAAGAAAAGAAAAGAATTGTTAAGTCGATTTCCGCAACTCAAAACAAGCTGCCTGAACTGATTTATGACCTTAATAAAACATGTGAAAAATCAGCCCAACTGGTTTAGCTTTTAATTGCAATGGCGTAAACTCAAATGACTGGTCACCAAAGAGATCAACAACTGAGTGTTGTGTTGGTTAGACACTTCAAGTTATACCCATTGTATCGTTCAGCATTTTCTTGAAATTTTTTGATTTTGATGCAGTCTGGATAGGCTCAATATTACAACCTTTGGACTGACAAGTTCGTGGAAAATTTTTCTTTAAACTGGCATAAATTCTAATAAATTCAAGCTACAGCAAGTAGGAGAGAAATGCTACAGTGCACACAACCAACTCTAAAAGACGCATTGCATTGTTAAGAAGTAGAAATCAATTTTCCAGTTTTTTTCGAACATAGACATTCCATAGCAATATGAAAGCAGAGTATCAAAAGACCATGCAGCCTGTCATAACATAAACTCTTCGAATTATAAGCAAGCTGTGTCATCTGGCATCATTTCGTTGCAATTCAGGTGCAGAGAACTGATGGAATGAAGTGTGAAACGAGCCATATAACCTCAGTTGTCTACCGACGGCTAAGAGAACGGACTTCTACATTTCGTCCATGTTCTGTGAATGGTCATTGAAAGAACAATCTGGAAACTCAGCCATCGTCATGAAGGATAATAAAATGAGACAATGATTCTGCTAAACGTATTTAGAGAGAAAAACAGAGGGCGGGAAAAGATTGGTAGAACTATAAATTATATAATTCTATTCCTCGGTTTTAACAAATAAAGTCAGAAAGAGTTGTCTAACAGTTAACATTCCTGTAAATGGCTTGGATTGATAAAAAATCATCAAAATTTGAAGTAACTCGCATGGTACTGTATAATATACAAAAACAAAAAAATTTACAGAGGAAATTACCAGTTTGTGGACCACAAGACGGATCTAAAATAAATAAAAAATTAGAGCAGTGAATTCTGTCATTATTAGGCAGCACGCAAATTCCATCATCTTGTATACGACTTAGCGCTGTTACTGAAATGATATTGAATATCTTACAAATACCAGACAATTTTACTGTGTTTTTATTATACCTTCCTTCCTTATAAAGGCCACAGTTTCACCGGTAAGGCCGCTGTCGGCTTTTCCTTCACATTTGTATACTCCAGTATCCTTTTGCTTGAATCGCCGCCTTATTGTCAACGAATTCCATTTCACCAAAATCCCGTGGATTTTTTGATGAGACAACGGTTTACCGTCTTTGTACCACGTATATGATGTAGCATTTTCAACTTTACAGATAAGATTGATGTTTCTCTTTCCTAATTTGTATGTGCTGTTTTTTAAAGGAGTAAGAATATTTAATGATTTGTGATGTTTTTCATGCCGTTCCTAAATAAACAGAAAGGGGTAATAGCAGTTTAGAGAATGTAACTAAATTAATTAGGCAATTGTGGGCTCAACTCACCTAAACCTAACCCTGACTCAAATCCAAACCCTATCCAAAACCAAATCGTAACCCAAACCCAAATCCTAAAAGGTCAGCGGTTTGCTCTCGTCCGCTAAATTACACGCTAATCAAATATGCTGTCGTTTGCCAGAGTGAAATACTAAGGGTTCTCCACCGTCAGGAAGGAGATCTAACTCTTTCCTTGCGATAAGTACCCCAATGAAGTATTAAATCGTCTGGCACAAGCCACAGTAAAATACTAAGGTTTGCCACGACTGGAAAGAGTTAAAAGCAGCATCCTATCTTAGCGAATTACAACGATTGATTCTAGCGATGAATAGCCAAAACACAAGGTATTACTTATTCACAGATCCGTGCGTAAGTTCCACAAATACGTAAACAGTTCAACAAAAATTCCTACTTACAAGCCTAAACATATTGCATTATTACGTTATGGTAATTCTTTAACATATCACACGGACGTAGCCAGGAGACAGCCATAATTCCTGTGGCTCCACCTTTTGTATGTCAGAAAAACATTTCTTATATTATAATTGCAAAATAGAAATGTTCAAGGAACCAGAGAAATTCATATCACGTAACACTTATATCAGGTAATACAGTAGTTACACAACCTTGAACCACACTGTCAGTTTGAAGAGCATATTGTAGAAAGGAACTACAATACTCAACATTTGTGCATTGGAGTAGGAAGTGGGGAGGCGGTGGGGGAACGTGCCCTCCAACAATAAAAGTGGGGGGCAGTACCCCCAGTATTTACTACGATCACTCTTTTTATATAATTTTTATTATATATTTATGATCTTTATGATTTTTCGTTAAACAGCTCTTAAAATGCAACAAATGACGTTTCAAATCTCCAGAAAATCAAAATTTCCCAGGAATGCATGCCCCTGGACTCCCTCTAGAGGTGGGTTGTGCCCCCAACCCAACAATAAGTTGGTTCCTACACCTCTGCTGTGTCTTAAATGAGGTACCTCCTTCGGACGTTTACATTCGTCATCTTGTTAGTATGTAAAACTACAATGTATTTTTTAATGGATGACAGATTGAGATGCACGCAAACAATGAATTAAATAAATGTGCTTCAGCCAAAATGAAAAGGTTAGAACGTGTAAATAGAGACAGGCTCCCAGCTCCAGTGGGTAAAAGTGTATAGGCATTACAGCACTGTAAACCATAATCTTCATTAATACTAATGTTGGCCAAGGATTTACCAGGCGAGAATCATAGTCGTAGGATGAATATTAATACCCAGCTCAAGATTCGAATATGAATAGCCATGACAGGATAAATCATGACAAATAACAAAACATGTCAGTTTATACAAGCTTTACTGAAGTTTCGTTGTTGACACACAACATTTTCAAAGTGAGACACATGATGGATAAGGTAAGGATATAAATATAATATTTACAAGATGTTGAAAATATTATATTTATATCATTACCTTATCTATCATAAACTGATCATACATTTTTGCAATTCAAAGGTTTGAATCATTACTTCCTCAGAGCATGAACTGGTGAACATATGCAATAAGTTTATGATCTGCATCAAACAATACCCAAACAAATTCTTTGATTCCAGGAAAGGTAGCCTCATCCTGAGTGTTCTTCCTCAGTCAATAAATCTGTGATGTCCACCAAATTCGCACTGAATTTTATTTTATTATTCTAATTTAAAGTCATCTTAGTTTTCATTATTAAAACAAAAATAAATAACAGTTTTTAATGGAAAGTGTTGTCATAGAAATTAAAAGAAATTGAAGCATGTTTTCAGAATAAACATAACTCAAAATAACACGAAATAGTGAAAATAATTATACTGATGGACCACCACCTATACAATGTAGGTACAATTTTTCCACAAACATATTTGGTAATGGGTGACTGAATGCCTATCCCTCCTTATCCAAATTCAAATGTTACTTTATAATAGTTGATATGCAAAAAAGTAATTTAACTGCCTGGTATCATAATTCTCATGAAACAGTTGTAGGTATAGGCTATTTGAATATAAATTTGGCTCATTTTGATTCATACAATATGCTATTTCCTCACCCCCATTTCCAAACCACTTGATGTTTTAATTGTTGTGTTTAAAATGATAATGTCTTGATGCCTATCTGAATATCATCAAAAATACTTAGCATTATCAACCCAATCTTTGATTTTAATGCCGGAATACTAATAACGGTACAATTCTGAAGACAGTCAACTTTCCATGCTGCTTATATCTTGAATGGTTGAACTATTGTTTACTTAGTAATACTTCTAACTTCTGACCAGAAACGTAAACACTCCTTATGTTTTTTCTATGAAAAATGGATGACTCTAGCTAGACAAAACCTTTTGACTTGTAAATGTATATATGTATATATATAAAGCCACACGGTGCAATGAGCATGTCGAATACTGTATATACATCTGTTGTATATCAAATTGCATAAATTAAGGACGCTAATGCAGTTTCGCACCTCAATCATATAAATACAAATAACACAGGTAAATCAAATATCAGTAGACAGCTGTTTACCTGGAGATTACAATGATACAGTAATATCAAGAATTCACTCCAAATATAAGGCATTATAGCCAAAAAAATAGACATTGGAGCGTCAATAATAAACCGAAGGCTCAAGAACGTAAAGTTTATAGATTTATCTACAATTTAAGTATAGTCTTCCTCCATTCTTTCTTCGCTCTTTAAAAGTCCCGAAAATGTGTATAAACCCTAACGCTAACACTAATGCTAACTCTAGCCATAATCTAACCTTTGGGTTCATACACATTTTCGAAGAACTACAAAGAAACATTCAAACATGGTGCTAAGTAACAGGGATGTTCTTTAAGGCTATAATACATTAGGATTGCAGTGAATGGTTGGTATCGTGGTGTCACTGTAATTTCCAGGTAATAAACTGTCGAATGATACATAATTTACTTACATTACTTGCATTTATATGGTTGAAGTGCGAAACTGCATTAGCGCCTAAATTAAGATCAGTATTTTACAACTTTAGTTCGAAGAGCACTGCTACTACGATTAAAAACGAACAAAATAGGATACCAAAAATAAGTTGGTAACAGTCGAGGTACTCACAGAATCGGTGCCTAAAAAGAACATGAAAAACCAAGAAAGACGTTGTAATCTCATCGCTGGCAGCTTGTATTATCGCGGATTCGCGGAAACAATACAGGATTGCCACTTGTTAAATAGAACACCCACGCTTGTTTTCAATAGCTCTTATCGAAGTTGAGTACGCCACCCAAACGGTCCAGCGGTCTTTCTGTGAGCAAACATCAATGCGAGGCTATCGGGTCAACATCGATCAGACTTGGTTGCACTTGTGTGAGAAAGTGATAAAAAAAAGTCATGCACTCTGCCAAAAATCTTCCAGAAGCGGCCTTCTTTTCCGCTGAGGAGAAAGTACAGTTACTTAGTGGTAATTGCCCACGGAATCTTACTAAAGAAAGACTAAAAGAGTGGTTGTCATTCCGCAAAGGGACGGCGAAAGATGGTAGTGCGCGGTCCGAAGCTACGAAGGCTAAGTTATCTCAAAGGTATAAAGATTGCATTATTTTTTGTCACTTATAATTATTGCCATTGCTTAAAGAGAATCTCGAAGCATAAGTTCTATATTGACTTGTTTTACTTGCTGCAGGGTCATCAGTTATATCAAAAATGGTTGGGAGAATAATTTTACGGAGAAGTGGCAACAATTGGCAGCAAGTAAACCAGTGGACCAAACGGCGACCGTCAATTGTGATTTCCCTGAATCTACACAGTGGGTTTCACTGGTTGACGCGAAGGAGGATGTCCCTACATTTAATATTCAAAATATCGTGTCTTACTTTATTGAAAGAAAAGCTAAAGACAATGAATCCAACAAAATCTCAAGTAAACATGACATTTTGTCATCCTTTAACTTAAGTTGATGTTCCCAGTTTTCTTCTCCAGTTTGAACTAAACCTTCACTTTCTAGATGTTCACTTTCTATACCATTTGAACCAGATTTCAAATCAGTGTTTTCAATGTTAATAGGTTCGGAAACTGAATGCTGCTGCGATTTCTCTATTTTTGTTTTCTTTGTGTTCAACGATGCTCGATCGGCGGGCTTTTTCCTCTTTGGTTTTTCGACAGTAAAAGTAAACTTTGTCGGTACGGAATATCGCTTCAAACGAATTCTTTGTCCTCCCATTGGTTTTATGAAGCAATTGGCTTCAAAATGTTTACTACAGACATAAGAGTTTTTGTTTACCGGAGTGTTCTTTCGACGCAGTTTCACGAGCCATTGTGCTAGCAAATTCTTCTTTGACAGCGGGAGCAAATGCCATGATAAGTCTTTGCATTCCGCTTTGGAACTTCGATTTTGACACCCAAAAGCTATGCAATGCTTCACCATGGATAACGATACTCAAAAGTCGATAAAATATTATTTAAATGTCAAACTGCCTACTAGTTTCCCTCTGTTTCCTTGTACTTTATAGCGAGCTAGACCCGATAGCCTCGTTTTGGCGTAAGCTCATCGAGAGTCCGCTGATTTCGCGTCCTCAACTTCGATAAGAGCTATTTCCTGTCAATACCTTTGACCATCATGTAGTTAGTCGTGTGTAGGTTACGTTACGTAAGCCGTGACTGATGAATTGAAAAAACTTTTAGTTCCTCCATCTGGTCATTAAGTATTGTCCATTTCACGACTATCACGTTTCGAAATTTAAGACATTCCGTCACGCATCCTTAATTCCTCGCTCTCTTCCCGTCTTTAAACCACCTACGCTCTTCACTCGAGTCAGAGAATAAGGAAGTAGCCAGAAGGACCACTCGAGGGTGTAACGTGTCCTCCCTTTTTTGGAGCCGTTCCCATACTCTTCGCTGGGCCAAAGTCGTCGCAGCCAATAAACCGCAGCCAGCTCAACAAGGATTTAGGCCCCATTCACACTATACCGGATAGCTTTTCGTGCCGGAACAAAAACCTATCCGGTATAGTCTGAACAGACTCGGCACGAAACGGCACAGACTGTTCACACCGGAATCGATATTGTGCCGTAGTGCGATCTGTTGTTTTTGCTGTACAGTGGTCGACTCTAGTTGTTTTCAAAATAGAGTCTACTGCTTCTGCTAAACCTGCCAAAGATTTTACATGGACAGATGATGAAATCGAACTACTTCTTCGCAGCGCGATACAGTATAAGTCTAACTGTGAATACGAAGGATTGAGTTGGGAGGGAACAAGAGCGAAGCAATCGTGTATAATCCTTACTGCCACTATCCAAAAATCTGGATAATGAGGTGCATAATTTCAGGTTTCAAACCAGTTTTAGCTATACAAGTGTGCATTATGAGCAGTATTTGATGACCGAAATTTGAGTCTTTGATGTGTGAAAGGAGTATCTTGGCAACTGCTTCATAGCAACAGCCGGGCATACTCAAATAGAATTATACATGATTTCTGCAGTTTCTTACCCTCCCCACTTGTGAAGGAGGGTAAGGAACAAATTCTACTTGTAGGTTATCAAACTGCTTAAGTGTGTTTTTTGTATGCAAACATAAATTATAAATTTTCAGTACAAAATTTGTCTTCCAAGGGGGGGATTTACTAGAGAGGCAATAAAGGAGAGTGGTTTATAGAACTTTAGCACTATTATGTTGTAAATCTATAAGAACTAACCCCTTTGTAAAAACTCTACACCTAAACTGGTTCAAACAAATACGATCTGGGGCAAACAACTTAAACAAAAATCAAAGTATTCCACTACAAATATTCAATAGTAGTAGTAGCAGCTCATATACTATTCAAAGTATTTTACAAAAATGTTACGGATCTTTTTTTCCACCTGCTTCATTGTTAGCGACAGGAGCTGTTGAGGTGGTTTGCTGAAGTTGAGCATTATCTATTTGTGCTCCTACCATGTAATTGCCAACCTGATCATTGTGTAGCTCACAGTAATTGTGTAAGATAAAGCAAGCATTAATAACATACAGTAAATCATCAAGGTTTATGTCCATATCCCTTTTGAGACACCCAAAATGAGCTTTTAACTGTCCAAAGGCACACTCTATCACCATTCGTGCAGAGGAAAGCTTATATCCAAAAAACTGTTCTTGTTGATTTTTTCCTCCATTGGCAAACTCTTTCATAAGGAAGGGTAGCAATGGGTATGCTGGATCATCCAAAATACATATTGGAACCTCAGCCTCATCATCTACAATTTTCTTTTGACATAAAGGAATAGAGCCATCTCTTAATTTTTTGTTAAGCATAGAATTGGAAAACATATGTGCATCATGCACACTGCCTGGCCATTTAACAACTAGGTCAAAAAAAACCCCAGTATTTATAACCTGCACAGGCTTGAATATTCATGGTATAAGTTCCCTTTCTATTGATGTAGTCTTGAGCATTTTCATCTGGCTTCTTAATTCCTATATGAATACCATCAATAGCTCCCATACATTGGGGAAACCCATGGCATTCAAAAACGTTTTTTGCCATTTTTTGTACCTCACTTGCTGTGCTTGGATGTTTAATGTACTGAGGACCAAGCACTATAGAAATTGCAGTTGTGACTCGTTTCACAACATCAGAGACGGTAGATTTCCCCACTCCAAATGCATTGGATACTTTTTGCATTCGCCCTTCGTCTGCAAGATAATACAGAGTTATAGCTACTTATTTTTCCACAAAGGGACTCCAGAAACTGGCCGCTTAATACAGGATCACTAAAAATACTCGCTGGGCGTGGTCAAATGTCAGTTTCAATAGCGTGTCATACGACACTGCATTCAAGCAAACAATAAGAAAATCAACGCTCTATGAGGCGATCTTTACTTTCAATAAAGTTGCTAACTTGTAAATGTAGCGGTGCAATAAACGTAAAGTTATGAAAAGGTACAATCAATTGTCTTTTGCTCTACTATGCAGTATTTCTGACTTACAGTTCACAACGACATACATCTCATTCCGTCATTTCATAGTTCTTACGATCAACGTGGAGGTAAAACGTAAATTTTGCTAAAGTAGTGTTGTTGGAAATAAAATTCAAACCAACAAGCAACGGAAAAGTCACCGTAAAGGGCAAGTGCATTGAAAGTGGTGGAGGTTTTGACCTGGAAATCTCGTACAAGTATACGTTTGGAAGCCATTTCTTCACAATCACACTGCTCAAGAACAAGCTATCTGAAAATGTAATTTCAAGTAGAGCTAGAGGGAAGCAGATGCGAAACAAAATTTTTTGTATCTCGTGATTTTGTACTGCAGCTCATTGCTGACATCTGGAAAAAAATTGATCATAATGAACGGTTAATTATAAGCGAGTCACCCTCAAAGGGCCTTTGATTTTTTTTTGTTCCCTAAAAATAAATTCACCTGAATATCTACCGGAAGATTAGTAACTTAAATTAAAAAATTAAAGTAATTTACGAAAACTTATGTTCTGAAATCACATCTTGCACTTGTAAGTTAAAGCGAAGACTTTTTTTGTTTGTGTTGTTTTGCTATGTTTCCTACTCTTTTCTTTCCTTGTCTTTTTTTCCTTACTTTTCTCTTTTCTTCCGTTGTTTTCTCATCTTTCCTTTCACTTTCGTTTCGTTTCTCTTTGTTTCTCTTCTTTTCTTTTCTTTCCTTTTCTTCACTTTTCTTTTCTTTTGTTTTTTTTCAAATATTCCCTTTTCTTTGCTTTTCTTTTCTGTTCTGTATATTTCTTAAATTAAATTCTCGTCCTCCTGTTACCTCAACTTTCCGGAAACCGGACTCTCGACATGAGCCTTTGGAACGTGGGTACCGCATTTGTCAAGCCAAATGGCATTCGCAAAAATTCGTGACCACCTCCGGGGATTACAAAAGGAGTTTTCTTTTGACTGGACTCTGCAACAGGGACTTACCAGTAGCCCGATGCTAAATCGAGTGTTGAAAAATATCTGTGTCCAGATAACGTGTCAACCAAATTAGCAATCTGAGGCTAGGGATAAGCATCTTTGACTGTAACTTGATTCAGTTTTCGAAAATCTATGCAAAAGCGCCATTGTCCATCTTTTTTACTTACTAGGACGATGGGGCTCAGAGGTGGATTCAGCCTGTATCATGACAGGTTCCAAGTACCAAATGGGAAATTCTTCTAGGGGGGTCTGGGGGCATGCTCCCCCAGGAAATTTTGAAACCTGAAGTCTCTGAGATGCCATCTCTCGTATGGCGAACAGTCTTCCTTACGGCAAACCGGGTTTCCTCGAGCGTGAAATATCGCCATCGCTCATGAGTATTTATAAAGGCTGACAGGTTCACGAGCGGTTCACAAAACCTACGAGGCCAATCAAAGGCAATCTTGACAGGTTCCACTTAATTGGCTAACCAATCATGATGAGGCTTGAGCGGTTCACTTTCTGGTTAACCAATAGTAGAGACGTTTGACAGGTTCCACTTAATTGGCTAACCAATCAGAGGAATTTTAAGCAGATCACGATCCGTTCACATTCGGTTTGCTTCTTGCGCACGGTATTTAATCCGTAGTTCAAGACATTGCCAAAGAAATAACGGGAAAATAATTCCAGTTTTAATAATATTGGGCTTTTCAAGCATAAAAATACCCAAATGATGCAACGGCATTACATGTCCTTTACTTAAATTTTTTAATTAACATTATTTTTATCAAATTTTGACCGGTTCAATGGAACCCATGGAACTAGTCTGGATCCACCCCTGATGGGGCTTGCCCAAGGCGAATCACTTGGGTTCATCACCTTCTCTAACATTTCTTCCACTTGCTCTTCTACATCAGGCCGGAGTGCATTTGGTAAGCGTCGGGGCAACTGTTTTATTGGGGGCGCGTCTCCAGTTTCAATTTTGTGTTCGGCTAGTGACGTGAGGCCTAATTCTCCTGAATTAGTCGCGAAAATGTTTCGATGATTATTTAATAAATGTGCCATTTGTTTCTTTTCTTTCGGATCGAGATGTTCTAAATCGAAATCGATTTTCGTTTTCGCGCGGCTGTTATCTTTTGATTCAAGAACGGGCTCCTCCATTTCAACATCAATTTGTTGCAGGCTGCCTACCTTCATTCCTTTGTAAAGTTTAATCGGCTTTACTCCAGGATTTATGATCTGAATTGGCACTTTCTGTTCTTTCGGTTTAACAATAACCCTTGCGACTAGCACGCCATTTCCAGCTAAGCTCATATTGGGTTCTAGAACGCTCTCAGAAATCACTGGATTTTTGATGCGAGCCGTTTGAAACACTTCATGTTTCCCTGGGATTTCGACGTCTTCCTCCAGTACAACAGTGGATGGATCTTTCGCAGAAGAATCAAAAATAAACAATGACTTGCTAGTCCCATCCGGAAATATTAACTGCATTTTAGGGGTGTCAACAACAGCTTCGTTGTTCATTAACCAGTTTAGTCCCAAAATAATCTCGGAAACCATTTCGTTGGCGACGTAAAATTCCTGATTTGACTTCTGTGTGGTGCTGACTTCAATGTCTGATGTTACTTTACCCAAAATACCAATTGGGGAATTGTTCGTGGCTTCTGCAACTATATCGGATGGCGACAAGGTGTCGTTGCTGGGTTTCACTGACTTCCATGCATCTTCGCTAATTAAGGATATCGAAGCACCAGTGTCAATAATACAAAGTTTTGGTTTACTATTTAACTTGACCTCGACCATAAGTGTTTTTCTTTTATTCGCCAGCGAAACAGCAGATAATCGTACTTTCGAGTCTCTTTTAGTTTGGTTGCGGTTAACTTGATTCTGGTTCGCGGTCTCTGTCGGAGTCATTTCAAATCTTGTGCGACAGAATTTCGAAATATGTCCTTGTTTACCACAGCGATAGCAAATTTGCGACTGCCTGTTCGAAGTATTTTGACCTAGATCTTTTGAAAAATTGTCATTGCCCTGCTTAAGGTTATTAATAAAACAGTTACGGGCCAAATGTCCTGGCTTATGGTAATGAAAACATACTTTGGTTGAAGCATTATTTTGTTTAAAGCTACTTAGGGTTGGGTATAGTTTGGCAATATGTCCAAATCCGTTGCACGTACAACATGTTTTTACTGTTGGCATTGAATTGATGGCGGCAGTCTTAGTTCTACTAAATCTCTCTGTTACCGACGTTTCGGATCCTAAAGTTTGCATTGTAGCATTCGCTGCTTCGAATCTCCGCGCAATCGATAAGGCGTCATCCAAGGTAGTAAGCGGTTCTTGCAATAATTTACTCTGCGTGGCACGATCTCTTAATCCAAGAATAAACTGGTCAACTAATCTACTGGTATACTCTTCGCCTTGAAAACCACATTTAGCTCCAGCTTCTCTGAACGAAACAGCATAAGAGTCAACTGACTCACCTGGTTCCTGTTCACGTCGATGAGAATTGTACCTCTTTTCGGTCAAAGTTTGATTTCTTTCCAACAACGACTTCAGCAGTTTAATCCAGTTTTTGTAGGCATTCTCCTTCCACAAAGTCGACCGATTCTGCGAGACGAAAAGCGTCCTCGTTCAAATTGAATAACAGTGCAAGCCTTTTCTTCTTCTCATCTTTAAGCTCAACCGCTTCAAAATACAATTCAGACTTCTTTACGAACAAATCAAAATCTTCTCCAATCTTGAACTTTTCTGGTCTCCGAAATAATGTATGTGAAAGTCTGTTCAGTTCAGGGTTTAAAGCTTGAGCAACAACTTCCTCATCTGCCATAGGTATATCTCGATCTACGATGGGACCTCCAAAAATGTAACGAACCACTCTCCAATTCTCTTTTTAATTTCAACTTTAGATCACAAGCACTGGAGATGACGTCTTTGTAATCCTAGACCCTTGTCACATGTTGAAACTGGCCAGAAATGCACTAGCAAGCATTTCATCATTCATTGACATTAGCAACGAAAAAGTCAAATGGGAATATTTAGAACAGTTACAAATACTTCAGGAGAAAGAGGGACTTAAGCTGGAAAATAAGTTGTCACCAAATCGCCTGAACTTTGAAAAACACAAAATGAACGTCAGATTAGCTGCCCAAACATTAAGTTCTTCTGTGGCCGATGCAATCGACTTCCTCAACCTTTCTATGAAGTTAAAAGAGTTTCAAAACAGCACTGGCACTGTTACATTTATAAGGACAATTGACAGGCTTTTTGATATTTTAAATTCCCGAAATCCTTTGGCCAAAGGTTATAAAAAACCGCTTCGTTTAGAAACGAAAGACACATGGGAAGAAATCCTCAAGTCCTCAGCAAGTTATTTGCTTTCCTTGAGAACTGATTCTAACGAATCACAGCTTCTCATAACTCATCGTCGCAAAACATTTCTCCTTGGTTTTGTTACAACTATTAAATCAACTATTGAGATGGCAAATCAAATGTTTTCGCTTCCTCAGAATCCATTCAAGTACCTTTTGACATATAAATTTTCTCAAGATAATATCGACCTGCTATTCTCGTGCATTAGATCGCAAGGAGGCTGGAATAATAACCCTAACTGCTTACAGCTTAAATGCGCTCTTAGAAAGATGCTGATGAGAAATGCAGTTACTGCTTCCAAAAACGCTAACTGTTTTGATTTCTCCGGTTATGGCAATACTATTATTCCCATCTTCCACTCAAAAAAACTTGCATTCCCACTGATCACAATAACCAACGACGAGTGTACTAGGAGTAAAGACATACCGAATTACCAAGGGCCAGAAATCAACCTAATGTTGGAGTATCTGGTCCAAGAAAAACATTCTGAATTTACCGCTAACGTATTATTCTATATCGCTGGTTTCATCACATCAAAACTCTTAATGCAACTCACCTGTCATGCATGCAAAGAGAGTCTCGTCTCTGAAATATTTTCTCCCTCAATCGATCATGATTACTGTGGGGCATCGCGATACAACGAAGCAGCTTCAGCCTCTGCTTTTACCCTCTTCATTAACAAAGGCAGCCTACGAATTACATCGAAGTCGGTTTTCGAAACTATCGAATACAGTGAGCATGTATTCAAAGCATACGTCTGTAAAAAAGATTGTAGAAGAATAAGCAACGACACAAATTTACAATGCAAGATGATACTCGAGGTATGTCATCACTTTCTTCTCGACTCAAGCCAATCTGTGTTTAAAGACCACGAGCATGGGTCAAACGAGAGTTTGGTTGAAGATGATCACCAGATGAAGCTTGTGAAAGCTACAGCTGAGGAATACTTCACATTACGATTGCACACATTCGGGAAGTATTACAGCAATCAGGTGATACAGAATGGAACGCCAAGCGATCGACATAAACTAACGAAATTAATTTTATTCAAAAACCAATAAACACATCAATTCCCCTCTATCTTAATGTTATCAAAACTACATATGTTAAAAACATACATGAATATCATTGTCATTGACTGTAAATAATCGTCCGTAAGAGTTCGACCCAAAATTCGAGATCAACATCAAATGATTGAGTTCGTCGATTCAAGTTATATATCTCACCATGAATCCTTTGTTACTTGTATTTCATTTGTACATTGTTATTCTTGAAATAGTTCGAAATTAAAGTTGCTTTAATTTGCGTTGGGAAAATACTAAGCAGTCCATCCGACAAACTTATTTAGTTCTAACTCGCTGAGGCTGAGCAACGTTTTGCCCGCTTCTGTAAGTTTGAGGCCTACGCCCGCGCTTGCACGCGTGTTTTTGAACTACATGGGTGCCCCCATGTCGGCTTCACTCACTCGTAAGGACAGACCAGTGAACTCTAAGAAGACTGGAACGCTACCTCATTATGTCTGGCCTTACGAGTCTTTCTTGTCTGGCCTTACGCTACCTCATTATGTCTGGCCATCAGCATCTTTCTAAGAGCATATTTAAGCTGTAAGCAGTTAGGGTTATTATTCCAGCCTCCTTGCGATCTAAGGGGCTGTTCAACAATTACGTCATCATACTAGGGGGGCGGGGGGATTTCTGATTTATTACACATGATTACATAGGGGGTGGGGGAGTATTGATGAAAATTATGTCATTAACAGGAAAAAATATTGACTTAATAAGGAAAACAAAGTAATTGCTAGCAAGGAATAGTACACATGAAAATAACTTTATATTGTACTGAACTAACAATATATATTGTCTCTAATTATTACAATTTGTACTGTCCTTTGTAGTCAAATTTTAACCAAATTCAAAGTTTTAAATATGAAACAACAATTAGTTTATATCAGTTCATTTGACCATATGCCACAACGGTCCTCTTGAAGTGGTGGAAATTACTGGTGTACCCATTTCCAAGGTTGTTGTTGGTGGGCGATTAAACTCATCTATAACCACATCTGCTTGGTCTAACCATTCTTGGTCTTCTATGCCATCCACATATGATAAAATACACATTAGCTCTCTTTGCCTTTCAGCAGCTATTCTTAATGGCCGAATCCTCCTAGGGGCACTTTCTTGAGTAACATTACAACATTTTCTATGTGCATTGCTGGATGTAACGGATGCACAATACAATCCACACTGACTGCAAACTCTCTTTGACAGCTCGTTTTGCAAAGTTGGACACGCATAATCATACGGAATTGACTTTGGAAACCGTTCAAAAACTCGTGGAGGGAGGACTCTTTTTCCAAGAGCGATAGTGGTGAAAAGCGATGGAAAGTTCTGTGATTCTAAATCAACTGCCAATCCATTGTCAGACTGAGATAATGGCAATGGTGGAGGAAGAAAGCGATCAATGATCAAGTTAAAATAAGAGCTCCTTGGAATTGAACAGCAACTACGATCCTCACACTTGACAATCTGGAGCATGTACTGACTCTCACGTACATGTTTTTCTCTCCACTTCCAATCCTTGCGTATAAGCTGCTCTTCATCGTACTCAGCTTTCTCTGGGGAAATATACTCAGCAACTACTTCATACTTATCAATCACTGTTTTCGACCATATCTCAGCTAAGATGCCACCAGCATGGGCAAAGTTCTTCTGTTCTAATTCAACATCAATTGTCTTACCTTGGTTATCAAGGTGATTTCCGTGATGATCATGTGGAAGTATAATACCAGCCAAATCATGGCTCAGTGGAGCCATTCTGCGTTCCACACGATTGAAGGCACTTCTGCCAGGTGCATTTGTTCCAATGAACAAAGCATCTAAGTCATATGAGCAGAAATAGCCAATAGCACAGCCAATAGTTTTCTGATAGCGAGGATTTTCATCTGGCCCTCCATCACATGTTATAATCACTATGGGTTTGACAAGATCATTGGAGGTATACATGTTGTCATGGAACTGGGGTAGTTGTCGAACTCGTTTCATGTCTTGAAGATGAGCTAGAGCAGTGGATGATGAATGCTTTGCACTCCAAATGGAAATGTATGTTGGCCCAGAGTATGCTACACCAGGTGTTGTAAAGCAATCTTTCTTGATTTCAACAGCAGCGATGACTGAGGGAATAAGTTTGTGTGATTTGGCCACCACAAAATCATGATCGGGTAAAGTGACGCGATACTCCATGTGCATAAGCAATGGTGCCTGTTTTTTTAGCTGCTGTTAAACCTATCGCTACTCTGCATTTGTCGTCCTGCGAATGAAACGTCACTTCTTCAGGTCCAAGTATGGAAGCAATTTCCTCGATGTTATTTATTGTAGCTTTTGCAAAGGACGAATCTGGATGTGCTTTATGTAAACTATTATCTGGTCGAGCTAATCTGACAGGTGCAGTTGTTACATGACGCTTTCCTTCTGTTGTGGTACTGTCTCTGGGTAACAGTCGCAGATAAAGAGCACTTCTTGAAAGTGAAATTCCCAGTTCTTTTTGCAAGTACTTATGCAGATCATCAAGAGTTTTGATTGTTCTGATAATTTCTGACCTTCTTCTATCATCTGCTGCAGAGCCTGCCAAAGCAATATCTGTAATGCTTTGTATAAGGATGTTATCAGTTACAGTTGGTCGTCCAACTTTGGGTTGCATGCCCAACTTCTTTCTCACATTTTCATCTAGTGCTGCAAATTTTCTCCTCCTTCTCTCACGAAATTTTTGTTGGTTTTCTTGATTCTTTTTAACTCTTTTCATTTCCTTTTGAAGCTCTCCTAACTTTTTTTCGTACTTCTCTATCGACATTTTATCATCTTTTCCAAGAAGACCCATACTTCTCTGTTTATATAGACCATTGACAATTGATTGTAGATCTTCTATTTGAGTTTTCAAGCTATTTTGTTTTGGTGTTAAAAAGACTGCTTGTGACTTAGTTGTCTGGATGTTTTTAGTAGATGATTGTGTATTTGTAATCAAGCAACATTCGGACTGTTCTGGTTTATCTTTTATAGCCACAGGTTCGTTTGTGTTCTCTTTTGACGAAACGTGAGGCGATGAAGCCTTTTTTATAAAAGTAACAATAAAATAACGAATGAACATCTGAAGAGTGTTTCATGTAAATTTTCCATCTAATAAATCCTTTAAATATTAAAGAAGTCTAAACATTCGTCCCTTACCTTTGACCAAAATGACATTAGTGTAGCTTTTCTTTTGAGCTCTACTGATTTCCATTCTTCTAGTTTAGTGTGAACTGCAGAAGATATATCTTCAGAATTCTTTTTCAGACTATTCCACACTTCGTTAACGTTTTGCTGAGCTGTTTGTTTGGGTTTAGCTGGAAATGCCGCATAGTAACCCGCACAAAGTTTTAAATATAGTTTTTCTTTCTCACTCGCCATATTTATAATAATAGTGCGGTCGCAATACTCGCGTAAATACCTAATACTTCATGTAGGTACATATATAATGCACTTTTTTACGGTACGGGGAGTGTGTTAAATTATTGTTATGTAATAGACAGAGGGGGTATGTCGATTAATGACAAGTGATGACAATGGGGGCAGGGGGAGTTACAAAAGGCCTAAAAATTGATTACGTAATTGTTGAACAGCCCCTAATGCACGAGAATAGCAGCTCGATATGATCTTGAGAGAATTTATACGTCAAAAGGTACTTGAATGGACTCTGAGGAATACCTCTGATGAACAGTTCTGAGGAATTCATCAGAATACCTTCTTTCTGAGGGTGTGCTTTTTAAATTATCTTTTGCATCTTTAAAGAGTGTTAGTTGGAGTGTATTAAATGATGCATGTAGTATATCAACTTCCTCTTAAGTTATCATCAACTTTTCTTTTAGAGTTGAAATTATCTGCTCTATACTTTCAGTCTTTTGTTTTGATCTTCTTACTTGCTGTTGTCAGTTTTTTTTATTTTTTGTTGTAGTTTTTCCTCCAGAAATGATTTGTTGTGCTCTTCTGATGGTTGTTTTGCATAATTGTGGTCACATTGAACTTTTGCTGCTGGTGACATGGTTTCAACTTCTGGAGAAGTCAGTGGTTGCTTGCTGTGAAATTCTATCCTAGTTCTTAGTTCTTCTGGCATAGTTGTATCAACCAGCTGGGGGACCTCTGAGAAAAGTGTTGGTGTTGCATTTCTTTTTAACCTGCATGTCCCATTTGAAGATGGAGGGATGGTCTAATCAACCCTTTCAAAATGTTTACTGCAGATACAACTAAATTGTGTTGGTTTCCAGGATTTGCTGAGTTTGTTTGCTTTTTGAACTGCAAACTCACACTTTTCTAGGACTGCTTCATTTTTAAAAGGAAACCTAGATCATTATAAGAGGTAAAATTATATCATAATGTAATATGTGTTTATGCATATATGTATATGTACATCTGATTAAATGAAAAAGAAAGTAAACAAACAAAAACTAAGTGTGTGTATAGTCTATATTTATTCTAAAACTTATGATTATTACTTTTCCTGTGCTGCAAAGAAGTGAAAGTTGTGACTAGTGCTTTATTTTCTTTTGTTGTTTTCTTTTTTAGTTGGCCATTTAATAACTTTAATTACTTGCATGAAGCAGCACTATTTTGAAAAGAAATTAATACTCACCTGTGAAAAGCAACATGCATCTGCTTTTTGCAACAAGACTGAGTTGTATATCCTCTACTATTGCAGCCTTTAATGACACAGTTAAGGGGCATTTTCTTCTCACATCCAAAAAACCAAGATAACAATTTTTGATAACTTTCAGAATGATTTCAATCATAAGTAAGGCAATGTTTACGAAAAAACTCCTGGAAATTGGGGCCTCAGCCGAGCAGACAAAAACTGGGGAGACTAAACTTCGTGAAAACTTTTTTAACGCTAAAAAACGTTGAAACCGATCAAATTTCAAGTTTGGATGAATAAAAAGTAACTTTTATTTTCGATTTAAGAAATAGTATAATAGTTTTTAGTATATCTGCTTAATATTATAGATAAACTACATAAAAAAGATTTGAAAAATCCGCGCGGTTTCTCTCATGATCTTCCAATATTTGTATTGACGATAACTTTACTTTTCAGAACAGTTATTTCCAATCGATACATTAGTCAACAGGAAATTGATCTTCTAGTTTGTTAGCATAAAAAAAAAATTCAAGAAAAATCCGAACTTTAGATTAAATGAGTTTTTGGCCGTCCGTAGTGATTTATCACCTAGGGGGGACTGGGGTGATCGGTAATTTGACCTCCATGTCAGCCTCCATGCTGGCTTCAAAAAAAAGTTTGCAGGTAGCGTTCCAGTCTTTTTAGAGTTCACTGGGCCAGACATAATGAGGTAGCGTTCCAGTCTTCTTAGAGTTCACTGGGATAGAGCAACTGGGCTCAAAAAGTGAAGCCGGAAGTCAAGGAGCGGCGGCCATAATGGAAGGACCCAACCAGGTCCCAAACAATATGGCGTAAATAGGAGTTGAAGCGGTTAACCGGCATTTTTCGCCAATTTCAGGGAGGATGACTTGACAACCAAATTAAGGTTCTTAATCTTATTTTAAGCAATAAATAAGTGTTTTGAATTTGTTTTTGTTTTGCAAATGCTTTATTTTGCGAAATGCATCCGTCTGTATACTTGCTTCAAAATTCGATAAATGTCTATCGAGTCTGTAAGAGATTCTTGAGTATTTGTTCCTTTCTTTGTTTTTTAAGTAACCTTTATTATTAGCCGATTTTCTGTGATGTGTTTTGCCTAAGTCCTGACTCATTTGTAGCAGATAAAAGCCCAGGATGTATTGAACTGCAAATTTCCGGCTAATGCTGTACATGTGTTTGAACACTTGAATCGAAATATGTGGAAATCGAACTTGGCCGTTCATTCGAAGAGTTCTAAAATGAAACCTCATAGTAAGGTTTTCGTGGTCGTATTTCATTGAGATATTCTTGTATATGGCATGCCTTCATTGTCCTAAAGTTAATATGTTGATTTGGATCCTAGATTTTACTGCTAGCACCAAGTCAGTGACACATTGATAAAAACCTTTCCTTAACAATCTTCGCCTTTGTACCTCAGTAGTTTGAACATCTCACTGTTTCTCAGGTGATAGATGGGTTGACACATGCAATCTTTGCTTGACCACCTTAGTTGGTGTTGCTTAGTGGTTAGAGATTCCCACTAGTAACCATGATGATAGGGTTCATTTCACTCAACAAGTCATAAGCTTTCCTGTTCTTTAAGCTTTCCACTTTTTACACAGGGTATTTTTTTGTGTCTGTTTTTCTGGGTATATATTTAGTTTTTCACCACAATTCACTCTACTGGTCTTCCAGGGTTCAGTGAACACTTACATAAATGCATGCAGTGACCAGGGAGGTTATCCAATATTACTGTAAATTAGATTTGGGTTCTTCCTGTTGTTGGAAGAGCACAAATTTATTTAACTTTTTCTGATTTTGTATGATAAAGCTTGGCTTTTGTTTCCTTCTCAAGACAACAATAACAAATTTTGCTGTAGTACTTTGCTATGCACTTGATAAGGGCAAAAATATGACTTTAATCAACAGGAGAATCTACCATACAGCAGATTGAGCTCTGTGAACACTTTAAAGAAAAAATCTAACTAATTTTCGTTTGACTTGGACCAAAAAGTTCTCCCTCAACTCCAACTCACAAAGCAGCTCCAAGCAATGTATTTCACATGAATAATTATTTGATTACTGTACAAGTAGAACAATACTAATCAAGCTGTAAGTGGAAGCTATATCAAAAACGTGAAAAACCTATTAAAAACGTCTAATTAAATCACAACAAACCGCTGTGAACTCAAGTTTACTACATGCACTAGTGCAAACTAAATGCATGTATTGAACATTTCTAAGAGTACAGAACCCAACTTTTACTGATCAGCAACGTCTATCAATAAATTGGATTTGCACGGTTCATTCAGTAATTGATCCCGGCAAAAGAGTTAGTCAAAGTTTATTTTCGTCATAAGCTCATCGTCGTTGATAGTCAGGAAATTGTTGAATTTGCTTGACAAATACAGTAATTTAAATAAAACCTCGAATACATACACTTGGTAAACCCCAGATCCAAAAAGCAAAGATAAGACGAACACTGAAACGGTAATATCTCCTCTTTATTGTTAAGTCACTGCAAAACTGCTAAAGTTACACAATGTTATCTGCAATTTTTTTCTTACTTTAGTCACATTTCTTCAAAGAGGTGGCTGGCATTGGTCTTCGCACGGGTAAAAATTATCGAATTTCTGCCGATTTTTTGTCACTCTGGCCACTTTTAAAGTTCTCCACTATCGGAAGATACATTTTATTGCTAAAAATGTAAAGGTTAACTGGTTTTCGTTGAAATCATGACCACTAAGAGCGAAAATCATAATTCTGTAGTAATAGCCCTGTAACTACAAGTGGGTCCTTCCAATACGACCGCCACGAGATTTTCATCTTCACTTCCGGCTTCAATTTTGGCCGAGCGCGAGACTAGAGTTGCTCTATCCAGTCTTATTTAGAGGTCAGTGCGTTTTACCGACCAGTTCACCAGAATGTGGGGGGTGTCATACCCCACACACACCTCCGCACGGTACGCCCCTGCAGATAGATTGTTTTAACGGACGATCGTGGGTGGATGTTCTCAGCAACTCAAGTCTGCCCTCTCAGAAGAAAATTTTGAACCCCCAGAAATAATCGGATTAAAAATATCTCTTGATGGGCAATAAAATGCTCTAAACGTTGAGCAACAAGGACGCAAGATGGCTTGCGAGAGTTATGAATTCTTCCGTTTTACTCTGGGTAGTGGACGTTCAGTGGCTTTGGGTCCATTCGTATATTGAGAATATGAACTTAAGAACTTGTGTTTTCATATTCTGTTAAATGTGGCTGAGCTAAGGAATACTATGGAGAAAATTATGCTGTCAGATTTTTTTTAACGACAAACCATCTTTACCAAAATATGCGGCACTTAATGTATTCGTTTAGACAAATCCCTATGACGGCCAGTGGACTTCGGAAGTACTTAATATGTGCTTTCCTGTTATTTTGAACGTAAAATGACCTTGCAATACCAGTTTACGTAAGTTTGAGATCATGGACGTCATTTTAGACAGGAATATGAGCGTTGAATTGTACAGAGTCAAACTGTACAATTCTCAGTAATCTGTTGGTTTGATTGTATATTTTCGTAATGTGTTGTGCCGTTTTAAGCTAAATGAAATTGTCTGTCAGGGAAACGTTCTCCAAAATAGTTCTGAACACCTGAGAGTTTCTATCTTGTCACATGCCACACTTTTCCGAAATACTAACTACAAAATGCGTTGCGCTTAATGAGAGCCTTTTTTTTTTGGAGTGAAGAGTGATGTTTGTTTGAAGAGACAAAGAATGTTCAGGATGGGATATTTGGCAGCACGTCGTTTCATAAAATAACTGAATGATTAAAAAGGTGTCGGCACCATGGCAACGTCATCATGTCCACATACTTTACACTCAGCTCAATAACGATTTATGCAAAACACGGCATCTTGTTTGCAATTTCATTTGAGTCTACATATTAATATTTGTAAATTTACGCGTGACTTTGTTTATTCACTATTAAGAGAGAGATGCCAGGAATACACGCTTTTCCTCAAAGACAGTTCCGAAAGAATATTTTGAAGTAAAAACAAAGTAATGATCAGATAACGTTGATTAATGATGAGCTTACTTCTAAAATTGAGTAGTGATTCTAAATATATTGAAAGCTTTATACGTCAGAAGATACACGCGACTATCCTGAAAGTCAAACAATGTGATGACAATACTCGACATTATTTAAACATTTGAAGAGCACAAGTGACCATTTTGCGCCTGAGAACTAAAAGAAAATGTTGTTTTAACTTTCAAGTTTCATTCTGGCACTATGAAGACTGTTACGATCTTCAAAAGGTGACGATACCAAGAAAATAAAAATGATTATCAAGCACGCTGTACGCAGGGATGGCGGAGCCGGGGGGACTGCAGGGGCTGTAGCCCCCCCCACTTTTTTTCCAAATGTAATGTTGAAACAACTACGCTTTAAAACACTTGTTGTGCAATTTTCCAGAGAAGCATACAAAATGCTGTATTTTTATCTCAAGCCTCCCGCACCCGTAATTCCGTTCCGCCGTCCCTAGTACGTGTATACTTACTCTGTCTTGCCTGAGCGTTCCACTGAGCGTTCCACTGCATACAGTGAGTGAATACGTCGTTATAAGAAAAGTCAAACGAATAAATCGTAACTTCTTTGACATGTCCATTTAGCAGTCATCAAGAAGGACTAAGCAGCATGGACATGTTTTCGTGACTCACAGGACTTGGCCGACGAAGTGCTTGACAGATAATAATTTACACGATCGTGGTCAACAGCTGTAACAAGTATATTGGTGTAATAAATCAAATGTTAGAAATAGGGTTTTTTGGAGCTCATCAATGGATTCCTGATCTTTCTTAGATCCTAAGCACTATCAGGACTCGTTTATAAGTGGTACCATTTGTTCTTATGTGATTTGCACGTAAATGTAGAAAATCAGATGATAATGGTGATGAGTGAAGCGGAACATTTAAAGATAGAATTGAGAAGGTTCTATATGGGGGGGTTAAGTCCACTGTGCTAGCATGAGCCACTGAGGCCAATCATTTTAACCACGAGGCCGAAAAACAAAATTACGTTGAAAAAATTGAAATGTTGGAAATGCTTTGGAAATTACAACCAGTCCAAAATAACAAATTGTACCGGCTTAAAAGCAAAACAAAATTGTAATACAAAACAGGAAATAATACGCGAACTTCAAATATTAATAAAATGTTCTTAGGTTCATTCTGAGATCACAGCTGGATAAACACTTGCATACCATCTCGAATAACTCCAAACTGACTTATGTATAATATTAACTCTTGTCCGGCCAGACCAGTCCTCTAATATTCTACTTTGGCTGACGCCAGACAAGTTTCGGGATCAAACAGAGACATCCAGCTAAAAAAAGGAGTAATGTTCAACATACCTAATAGAAAGTGCGTTAAAAGTAAAGAGCTGCGTCGACAACGTTAAGCGAATTTGTACAAAAGCCAAAAGGATCACGAAACTGACTAAACAAACTAGATGAGAAACTGAAATTTTATATTTTAGAAGTGTCAGAGTTTGGAGATATCTTAAGATGATAGATGAACGATCGTCAAGCTCTATCCTCAGAAAAACGACTTCTGAGCCCCAGACGGGGATCGAACCCGCAACCTTTTGATGACCGGTGAGACGCTCTAACCATTGAGCTACCAAGACTCAGATGGTGAGCTAAGGTGCAAGTTCGACATATGTGCAACCTAAGGAGACGCCACTATATGTTAATAATGATACTGATGAAACGTTATATTTTAGAAGTGTAAGCGCTTGAAGATATCTTGAGATGACAGATGAACGATCGTCAAGGTCTATCCTCAGAAAAACGATTTCTGAGCCCCGACGGAGATCGAAGCCGAAACCTTCTGATGACCGGTGAGAAGCTCTAACCATTGAGCTACCACATATAGTGGCTTCCGCTTAGGTCGCACATATGTCGAACTTGCACCTTAGCTCACCATCTGAGTCTTGGTAGCTCAATGGTTAGAGGGTCTCACCGGTCATCAGAAGGTTGCGGTTTCGATCCCCGTCTCGGGCTCAGAAATCGTTTTTCTGAGGATAGAGCTTGACGATCGTTCATCTGTCATCTCTCGATGAGAAACTGCCGTTTCGAGCGAAGGCCCTTCATCGGAGTGGAACGCAGCAGTTCCCTGATCCTTTTGACTTTTAAAAAGAAGTTGCCCCCACTCCCCCCCCCCCCCCAAAAAAAAGGCGAGCTTTCTCACAATCCTCATGGCTGCTAGATTACAGTTTCCTGTCGCCTGTACTGAACTTACTGTATTTCTCAAACCTCGGTCCCAGGCTTAGATAACGAGGTTTCTTTGTTCGGTTTACTTGAGATTCGTTGGGACAGTTCATAAGACCCAGGGTTTTGCTCGGGAGCCAGAACCCCCAAACAACTCCGGCACTTACGCCACTGGTGGGTGTTAATACCCCCTCCGCGGGTGCTGAACAAACGACAGTAAACTCAGAAAGAGCATCACGAGCGCAATCTTTTGGTTTGTTTGTTTGTTTGCTAACTTTTTTATTTAAATTTACAGTTAAATTCAGTTTTAAGCAAGGAGCAGCGAACGCAAAATTATTTATTATAAATCAATTAAAATGATTGACATGATTTACGTTTTCGTCACTGTGTATAAAAGAACTTATTCCTGGAATATTCAATGCATTGTTTCATAAACACGGTTATTTTTGAGACAATAATCATCCTTTAAGGTACTGATATACTATTTCAAGAATATCAAATAAAAAAAACCTGTCAATGCTTTTTTGATGTTCTAACTGCTTCCAAGTTTAATTATCTACTTATAGTCCAGCATCATAGAGTGCAACTGAAGTTGCCCTTAAAAACCATAGCCGTCACTGACAAACTATCCAGTTAAATATGGATTGCTTGCGTTCCGTTAGTCATGCGGACATGTTATATCCAACTAGTTAGAATGAACGCTACCAAAACTGCATATACTACATTGACAGAACTGTCCTCTTCTGAAAAGAATTCTATACCGTGTTTTCCTGGTATGCGTTTTTCACCAATTGAAAGTCTGTGTTTTGCGGGTATTTATGATTCTAAAAAGAAGGGTAAAAAAAGAAAATTTTGATCATCTATTTAGTAAGTCTAAAATCCCTGAATTAAAGACCCACTAATATTGAAAAATGAGGCGAAAAGTGCCGTCAAATTTTATATGACAGTTTGTTTGGTAGGAAACAGGTGTCGCAATGTAGAGAGCGAACAACTGCATGCTTCACCTCTTAATATAATTTAGTTTGCCAAAGGGAAAATTTAGACAGTTTCGAAAATCTCATTGGAAATTAATTACTGAAAGTGAAAAAAGTCGGCCAGTCCTTGAACATTCCAAACGAAACAAAAAGTTTGGCCAAGAATTGTCTCTAAATTGCATCTGATTCATCGCAAACTTTGAAAAACAAATGTTCCAATGTAACTGAAGTAAATTGTCTTAAACTTCATGAAATATAATCTTAATAAGTATAGATAGAACGTAAGAGGGAGGCAGCTTCTGTTTTCTACGGATGTCGCGTACCGTCGAACACGAGGAATTTGACCAAACCATGTCGACGAAAAGTAACTTGCCAATTTTTTATGCACGTATATACGTACAACCGTGAGGTAAACTATTGATAGTATTTTAGTAGGTTAAGATGTAATAAAGAGTAAAAAGCAGGGAACTCCTTTGCAAAACAGTTATTGGTTTCTCCTATTGCATACGAAATGTTCTGTGATAAATTATTCAGTCTCGAGATTTTTGAGGAACCAAATCTGAAGAACTACCAAAGCCTAGCCCGATTCTCTATGCACTTATTATGTGATCAATTTTGCACTTTATACAATTGTCCAGAACTTTTAAACGTTGTAAAAACGAAGGATTGTTTAAATGCACTTGTTCATCTTCAACTGTCGAATTTGCGTAATACACCTATTTTTCAGAAAACTTCACAAGCTGGTTTAATCCCTAGCAAGACTGCACCACCCTAAATCATGGATAATACTATTGGATAGCAAACTTAACTTCAATAGTAACTTACATATCTTTTGCGGTGATATGGTTCTCAGTGATCAGTTTTAAATTTATCAACCACGTCTTTAAGATTCTGTTTTGCATTAAGATACATCTTATCATCAATTTGCAAGATTGGATGATTGGGATCTGGTTGTCGTCGAGTTTTTCCGATGAGTTCCATGATCAAATCATCGATCTTTGAAGGGATCTTGTAAGTCTGAAGCACCCTCTGGTTTGGTGGAAGGACGTCGACTGAGCAGTGGTCAAGATACACAGGGATGAACTTTGCTTTGTTATTTGGATTCTGCAGAAGTTCGCCACGAATAACATCCAACAGGAAAGAGAAAATACTAGCCTCTATATCCTGAACCGTTTGAACTATCAATTAAAGTTTAAAATGTGGGTGAAATGCGGAATAAAGAAATATGTATCAAAATATATAACTACATACATACAAATTATATATATATATATTATATTGGTTATTTATTATATTTATACATTATATATATATATATATATATATATATATATATATATATTATAATATATGTTATACTCAGCTATCGCCTAGTGTTTTAGACCCGATAAAGTACGTACTACGAGTTCTTTAAATATCTTCTAAAAAGAACCTCTTAATACGCTAATTCGCGAAGAAAGTTTGAAAATTTATGTTTTCTAAGCCGAAAATTTTTACTTCTTAATTCATATAATTATAAAGTCACATGTATAGAAAAACACGACACTGTCATGAGTTTCCTTGGTATTTTCCTCTTGAGTTCTTAATAGGTTTTAGAAGTAATATTTATAGGCTGACAATGAGGACTAGACCGGGTTTTCAAGCTCGAGGAATTAGTTCTAGTCTGAGGCGAAGCCGAGGATTGGAACGAATTCCGAGCACTTCAAAACCCGGTTTAGTCACAATTGGAGGCCTTTGAATGACTTCTCAGAATTAACTAGTGTATTGGCACAATGAATTAGTGTATTAGGAATGAGTATGTAAGGATGAATAAACCGATTGTGTGAAATTATATTCTACGTCCAAGGAGCTGAACTATTATTTCCAGTCCAAGCACTGGAAAAAACAGATCAAGTCCTCTTTCCAATACTTCCATGGTATTTCAAGTTTGCTCACGTGGTGCCATACAGCGCCTTTGATTGAATGATATACTTATGAATTATTCATGAGTTTGAGAAATATATATATATTATACATTTATATTTGCTTGACAACAAATGAATTAAGTTCAAAAGGATTTAATGTTTAATGTTTAATTTGCAGCCTTCTCGGATTTTTCAAAGTAAAACTGATCTATTTTGACTTTTTCTATTCTTTTGAAGCTGTTTTTTTCAGTCTTCCGAAGATGACCTAGAGCAGACCATAGAAGCAATTTTCAAAATTCGTGTCCGTTCTGTAACGGCATTTAAACACACCCATTTTGTACATAATAGTACAAATATATCTAACGTTCTATATAGGAACGTTATTCTCCTTCCAACATACATTTTATGATGATGATAACTTTATTTATTCACGCTAGCCTCGACAACATAAGCTGGTTTCCACGAAGGACGTGAGAAAATTTAAAAAAAAAAAAAAAAAAAAAATGTGTACAAATTACAAGAGATTCGTTAGTTAAGGTCTACGCTAATAGCTAAGGTATTTATAATGTAAGCTAGGACTTGGTAATGAAAAGATAGATTCAGAATTAAAAGTATATTTACAGAGTTAAATGTTAAGTGCTGTAGGCAATACTGTTAGCAGCGATTTTAGTTTCAAACCTCGTGAAAGAAGTGCACCTTCTTATTTGCTCAAGTAAACTATTCCATAGTTTAGCTCCGTCAAACAAAAAGCTTTTTTTCATGCTGTTTGTACGCGGTTTTGGTAAAGAATGTTTAAGCGACGTATCACGTAAGTCACAATCTGAAACATCGCTTCTAAAGGTAAAGAAGTTTGAGAGGCATTTCGGACCCATGTTGTTCAATATTTTAAACATCATTTTTGACTTTGCCCTTTTCCTTTGAACTTTCAAAGGTTCCCAATTTAATGCGCGCAGAGCAATCGAGTGATCTACATCATTACTCATATTTGTAATTATTCGGGCAGATCTGTTTTGCAATTTTTGAAGCCTCTTTGATTGGGTTTCACCAAAACCATCCCATACTTCACAACAGTAGTCAAAGTATGGACGAACAGTCGAATTGTACACGGATAATAGTGAATCTTTGTCAACGAAATCTTTTAAGCATCTAAGGGCTGATATTCCTGAAGTTATTTTTTTTACAAATATAGTTAGTGTTGTTTTTCCAAGACAAGTGCTGATCAATTATTACCCCAAGAGTTTTACATTCATTAACTTGACTGATTGATTTGTCATCGATTTTAATATTGGGTAGTGAATTTGATATACTCTTCATCATTGGCTTAGATCCAATGATCATAAATTCAGTCTTTGCCACATTCGGGCTAAGTTTGTTGACGACTAACCATTTTTTGAGGGTGTCTAAGTCAGAGTTCATTGCGATCTCTACATCTGCAATTGTTTCCCCGCTTGTCGTCAAATTAGTGTCATCCGCAAACAAGCAGGGTTTTGAATTTTTAAGACAATGAGGCAAATCATTGATATATAACAAAAAGAGTAAAGGTCCCAGAATAGAACCTTGAGGTACGCCACACTTTATCTTTCTTTGGGATGAGAGACACCCATTAACCTGGCAAACTTGGCTGCGGTCCCAGAGATAAGATTTTAAGAGAGCTAAAGCACTTCCTTTTATTCCATATGCCTTCATTTTACTAAGTAAAATTTGATGGTCTACAGTATCGAATGCTTTTTTTAAATCGATAAAGACCACCAGGTTAAAGAGCCTTTTATCAATATTCATATACCAGTTGTTCGTATAATCCAACAGAGCCGAAGCTGTTGAGTGGAATTTTCGAAAGCCAAATTGATTTTCGCTCAAAATATTATAGTCTGTTAAGTATGTGTACAATTGCTGATATAATATTTTTTCGAATACTTTGCTAATTGCTGGCAGGATCGAAATTGGTCTGTAGTTACCAGGCAAATTTCGACAGCCATTTTTAAAGAGAGGAAGTACTCTGCTCACTTTCCATTCCGAAGGAAATGAACAAAGTGTCATAGCCTGATTAAGGATATAAGTCAAGCTGTCCGAAATTACTGGCGCAGCTATTTTGAGAATTTTCGAAGAGATGTTATCTATACCAGTGGCTTTATTGGCAGGGAGGTCAAGAAGGAGATGATAGAGCTGACTGGTTGTAATTTCTTTGAATCCAACAAACTCTGATTTAGCTTTTGGAATGTATTCATGAAAGCTTTTTGGATAAGAGTCATTGATTTTACTAGCCAAATTGGGGCCTATTGTGGAGAAGTAGTCATTGAAACTCTCTGGAATATCAGCAGGATTAGTAATGGACACCCCATCTACTTTAAGCTCACTCACTTTGGTTGGTTTACTTACACGGCCCAGTAAATGGTTAATAGTTTTCCAAGCTTCCCTTGGGTTATTTTTTTGAGCAGCAATTTTATTGGAAAAGTAATCTTTTTTTGCATTTCTCAGCCCAATGTTTACTTTATTTCTAAGTGCTTTGTAGCTTTACCAATCTGAATCAAGGTTAGTAATAATGGCCTTCCTCTTAAGCCTATCTCTTGAATTTATGAGATTTTTTATCTCACTAGTAAGCCAGGGGACACTATTTACCCTCAATTTTTTGTGGCAAAGTGGTGCATGCTTGTTAAGCACCTCAAGAAATAAATCTTTCCAGACAATTCACATATCATTGGCATTATCAGGGTAAAAGTAAACATATTCCCATTGTTGTTTGAGCAAATCATTGATAAAATGTTCTTCATTAAAGTTTTTCATGTTTCTGATTTCAACAACATTTTCTTCTTTCTTTCGAGTGATGGATATTTTCTGAATTGCATATACTAAACTATGATCACTTAAACCTGTATGAATCACACCAGAGTAAGAAATCTTTTCTGGCTTGTTTGTGGAAATATGATCAATTAAGGTGGCACTTGTCATTGTGATACGAGTAGCTCTGTCAATTAATTGTGTCAATTGATACAACTCATAGTAAGCTTTTAAAATTTTTTGTTGGTGTGTCTGGAGTTTTTTTAAGTAAATCACAATTCAGATCTCCAAGAATATACACTTCTTTGTTTTCATCATCAATTGCTTTAATTAGCTTTTCAAAATAATCAAAGAAATCTTCAGTCGGTACACTTTGGGATCTATAAACTGTAGTCACAAGAAATGGTCGACTATGTGGTTTGTTGATTTCTAAGCAAACAGCCTCCAATTTTGAGGGAACAAGATCATTTCTTATCTTGTAATTGACAGAGCTACGTAGATAGACACAAACTCCACCTCCATTTCTTGTTCTGTCTTTTCGAACAATATCATAGCCATCTATATTGACAATGCCGTCAGATATACTTGGATCAAGCCTAGTTTCATTAAAAGCTATCAGGTCAATCTCTTTTCCTGACATACTAATTCTCAATTCATCAATTTTTTTTTGATAGACTAACAATATTGAGGAAGGCCATTTTAAAGCCTCTAGCATTAGGAAAAGGGCCAAGTCCATTAGACATAACGCTACTCACATTATCGCCTGGTAAAGTAAAAATAGTTATTGGTATCTCAGGCGTTGGCTCACGTATCTGAGATACATTGACCATTCTCTGTTCCGTTGACGATAAGCCAGCCGAAAAAAATCATTGGCATTATCAGCAATAACAGTCGGGTACTCAACATAGACAGACCGTATGGACAGACCGTAGTACATTTGTTTCAAATAATCTAGTAAACAACCGCTTCCGAATCCCAATTAAATGCATAATTAACTTGACACACACGATGTTTCGATCATGGACAGACCGTATTACATTTGTTTATATATTATGTTTGTTTACATTTGTTTATTATGTTTGTTTACATTTGTTTATAACATGGACAGACCGTATTACATTCGTTTCAAATAATCTAGTAAACAACCGCTTCCGAATCCCAATTAAATGTATAATTAACTTGACACACACGATGTTTCGATCCACACATCTCATCCTCATCCACAAATCGAAAATGACATTACTAATGACATTTAAAGCACTAAAAGGTATGACTCCGAATTAAATACAGAAGTTATTCAGCCCATGTAATAACAAATATCATCACTTGTGGAGCAATAATTTAAAGCTCTGTTTACCAAAACCGAGAACAAACTTCTTACAACGTAGTTCCCAATACCGGGGAACAGCGTCCGGGAATAGAATACCTTCTAACACTTTACGACTAATAAATGATTCAAATACATTGACAGCTGCTAATAAACTTATAGATAATTACTTTAACAAACAACTGTAATTTAGATAGAACAGTAGAATTACTGTTCAATTTTTTTGTAAGTACTTAAGCATTGATAGTTTATATTAATTGTAATTCACCACACGGCCCTTTGAAAATCATTTATGTAATGAAAGGTTTCCGTGTATAAATATGTTTGAATAATAATGATAATAATAAAAACTTGGCAACGTACTTTCTCACATTTCTTCATATCTTTATGATTATCTTTCTTTTAAAATTTTGATTTGACTGGCTGTAGCAGTGGGAGGCTTTTAACGGTATTTGACATTGACCAATGGGAATTGCCGCAAAAAAATCTCCGTTAACTTTTAGCATCAGCTTTTTCATCACCTGTTTCTGTGGTATTTTTTAAATGTCCTTGAAAAGCTTAAGAATCTTCAACGACATTGTAATTAAACCATGAGAATGTTTACTCGAATATCATCTTAAACGTAACCTTAATATTCGTCACGAAGGTGAAAACGAAGATAGTCTTAAATAAATAAATAAATAAATAACTATCACAGCTTTGACATTCATTTTTCAATTTTCAGTGAAAGGCAAAAAAACTTTACCTTCTGTTAGTGGAATAATTTCACTCATCCACGTAATTATGACGTAATCACTTTCTTTAATCATCTTTTCGGCCCAAGCCACTGGCCCTTGGCTCTTTTGCTGGCTTGGAACAAACATGTCAAGATGGCAATTGATGTGACCGGTTTCTATTAGCAATGATCCCAACCTGTGTACAACGTCCGTACACAGACTGCAATGGTTTGAATGAACGATGAAAACTTTTGTTCGGTCTAAAGTGTTATAGAAAGAGAGAAAAATGCGAGAGCGACATGAAATATCTAATGAGAAAAGCAGAACTGGTAAAAAAGCAAAGATTGTCTCCCGGCCCCGCAATGTTTTTCCCGAACATGGCTAAACGAGGAAGCATTTTGCGAAAGGCATTCATCAGCAGTGTAAATTTTGTATGCAGCGCATTGTGTACAGCAAATCCCTTGGGCAATTAGGCAATTATGTTTCTCGGGAAAGCAAACAAAGAAGCAATATTTCCAAAACAGAAATCAAGGCCGGGAAGCAAATTTTGCTTCCGCAGCAATGTTTCCACGGGTGGGCAAACGGAGTAACATTTGAGGAAGCATGGAAAGTCTCTAATGCTTCCGCAACAATGTTTCCTCCTTTGCCCATGGCCTAACAATGTTCTTGTTTAAGGATGTATGAGCGTGAGATTTTCAAGGTAAGGGGTTACAACTGTCTGAGAGCACTTTGTACAGTATCATTAGCCTAGAAAACACGGTGTAAATGTTTTCTAGTACACAAGGCTAATTGATCAGTACCTTGCAGGGTAAACTTCCAAAGATATAGCGAGAGAATATTTACAGCCGTTTTCTTTTCCCTTTATATCTTAATTAAGCCGGTATTTTCCTGGTTGAATTTCTTGGTTTCTGGCTAGCACAGGTTGTGTGACAAAGTAATGGATCATAATTTGTCATTAATTGTGTTCCTGGAAAATCTGAGTGCAAGTGAGTCAGATTTAAATCGCCTTTTTCAGACTACGAAGGATACAATAACTTGCAGGCGCGATAGCGTTACGTCTGATCCTTGAAACGTAGAGGAAAGTAATTTGTTTCTAAGGATATAGATACACACACTCCTGGGCCCTGCAAAGGGTTGGGAGTTAACAGAAATACCTAAGCGTTTTTTTCCTTCAAATTCCATCCAGCAAATGGCAAGTTTTCGCATAAATCTTAGGGAGGAAAATACCCTCCTAATTCCCACTTGCACTCTGCTGTTACAAATATATGCATACAAGTATGCTTACTAGTCCGGCAATGTGGTGCAACAATTGTGCACTTTGAGGTAAAATCATGAAATTTGGCATAATGGTAGTATTTTATGTGCTGATCAATTTAAGCTATGGACCCCGCCCAAAATCGTCCAGGGGGGTCAAAAATCCACCTAAGGGGGGTTGGGTGGCTACAAAAAATTGAAAACATTCAAAACTCCGTTAGTATGAATGCTGAAAGCATGAAATTCGGTGCAATGGTAGTGCTTAATTTGCTGATCAATTTTAGGTTTTAGATTTACATAAAATTGTTCAGAGGGTCAAAAATCGCCTTTGTAGGGTAGGGTGGGTCCCAAATAAAATGAAAAATATCAAAACTCTGTTAGCATGAATGCTGAAGGCATGAAACTTGGCACAATGGTAGTGTTTCATGTGCTGAACAATTTAAGCTATGGAACCCACCCAGAATCATCCAGGGGGGACAAATGCACCAAAGGGGGGTAGGGTGTGTTCAAAAAAAATGGAAAAAAATTTAAAACTCTGCTATAATGGGTGTTTAAGGCATGAAATCTTCCACGATGGTAGTGATTCATGTGCTGATAAATTTAAGCTGTCCCCACCCAGGGATCTTCTGGTCGGGGAAGGGGGTTCAACATGGACCTCATGGGGTTAGGGTGGTTAAAAAAAGAACGAACATTGAATACCGCTGTAAAATATACACCCATGTCAATACAATAAGTCGGTGCGAATCGCTTTATGTGCTAATATGTTCTACTTTACAGATAAAAGGTTGAATCGTACAGAATGCGGTCTCAAAAAAAATCGAATTCCCTGATGGTAACACATTCACATTTTGGCATTTTGGCATGAAGAATTTCACTATCACCAAACCTATGTAGCTCCCGTCAGGTTAAGTAGGTTAAGTAAATTTTGCGACATTCAAATCAGCCCTAGAAACAAAAATAGATGCAGTAAATGACCACCAATCTTTTGATGGATTTTGAGAAAGCAGATGCTGTTGCCATACCTTAATTCATATCAGATCTCTCACAATCACCTCCACATTTGCAAAGTGCGGTGCAAGGCATGTTTGCTTTCACACATTTACACCGTCCCCTACATCCCTTGTCAACTTGGCACCCACATTTCACTAGCTCTTTGCATACCTCTGAGGCACTGGGAATGCTCATCCATAGGGGCTGCCAAACATTTGATGATGATTGTGTCCAACCCCAATCCCCAGGAGAAGGTAGCTCTAAAACAGGCACCAGTGACTGGCCCCAGTAGTAACCAGCCTGAAAGGCCACTCTTTTGACGTGTTGCAAAAGTGCATCAGCTGTAGGTGGAATGTTCTCCAGTGTTCTTCCATTCTGTGCAAATAGGACTTTCCTGGCTTTGTTTACATCATCAATCTGGCTTGTTCTATCATACATAAGAACCACAAACCTTTCGATCTTTGGCATAGCATCTGAGATATCTTCTAAAGTTGGTTTATGGCTTAAGGACTTGAAAACATTGGTCATTTCTTCACTGCACATCCAGGTTTTCCATGCTGTAACTTTAAATTTTCCTAAAAATGCGGATGTCTGATCACAGCCTGTTAGTGCATGGAAGACGTAAACCACGGGGGACTTTTCAGGATCAAGTTCTTTCACAATATCGTGGACTGCGATATATCTATATTGCTTTCCGACCCCGAATGCCACCCACAACTCTTTTATGCCAAGAAGATGAAAGTAAGAAACAGCAAGGGCAACAACGTCACTGTCCACAGTTCGTATTATAATTCTCTGGAAGCCTTTGACAGCACAGTGATATGAATGTAAAATCAACCTTGTATCAGCTTCCTCATGTGTGCAAGGAGAAATCTGCGTCTCAACATCAACCGAGGAAGACAGCACCAACGTGTCGCATGTGTAAAGAATGCATTTGCCTTCAATCTCTATGGTTCTTGTAACTTCAGCAAGGTATTTGAAGAGCTCCGTCTTGTTCTCATCCAATTTCAAAAAGTTTGTAAAACTTTATTTTACAAATTACTAAGTCATGCAAAGCAATCATATATTTGAACTTCGAATTTGTCCGAACTCTCCATAACGCGCTTCCCTCCCCTCTTCCCCTGGACGATTCCTGGGTGGTGACGAGACCTTAAATTTATCAGCACATAAAACACTACTATTGTGGAAGATTTCATGCCTTTAACACATCATTTTTATGGAGTTTAGAATGTTTTTAATTTTTTGCACATACCCAACACCCCCTAAGTGGATTTTTGACCACCCCTGGATGATTCTCAGTGAGGTCCATAGCTTAAATTGATCAGGACTACCAATGTGCCAAGTTTCATGCCTTCAGCATTCATGCTAACAGAGTTTTGATATTTTTCGTTTTATTTGGGACCCACCCTACCCTACAAAGGCGATTTTTGACCCCCTGAACAATTTTATGTAAATCTAAAAACCTAAAATTGATCAGCAAATTAAGCACTACCATTGCACCGAATTTCATGCTTTCAGCATTCATACTAACGGAGTTTTGAATGTTTTCAATTTTTTGTAGCCACCCAACCCCCCTTAGGTGGATTTTTTACCCCCCTGGACGATTTTGGGCGGGGTCCATAGCTTAAGTTGATCAGCACATAAAATACTACCATTGTGTCAAGTTTCATGATTTTACCTCAAAGTGCACAATTCGACCCATTTTTGGCACCATATTGCTGGACTATACAGGTAGGTACACAGATAGGTTGGTAGGTAGGTAGGTACATGGGCAGGTATGTTGGAGGGTATGAATGCATGCATGTGTTTCAATTTGCAAAGGTACGTTTCTAAAGATTATGAATATAGATCACAGAATAACTGAGTGTATATTTTCTTTTGGAAAAGTATTCCTCTTTTCACATGAATACAAAAAACAAAATACATGTTGAATAGATGATATCGCACGCGCCTTCTTACCATTGTTGTTGAACTGATTGATACACTTTGGTTTTTCTTTCGTACCTAATAAGTTAAGATGATAGCTAAACTTTGTAAACAATTCTAACTTATATGTGAGGTTTAAGTGACCAAAGTATCTCTTCACATTATTGATATTGATATTCAATTTCCAAAGGTACGTTTCTAAAGATTATGAATATAGGTCACAGAATAATTGAGTGTATATTTTCTTTTGGAAAAGTATTCCTCTTTTCACATGAATACAAAATACAAAATACATGTTGAATAGATGATATCGCACGCGCCTTCTTACCATTGTTGTTGAACTGATTGATACACTTTGGTTTTTCTTTCGTACCTAATAAGTTAAGATAATAGCTAAACTTTGTAAACAATTCTAACTTATCTGTGAGGTTTAAGTGACCAAAGTGTCTCTTCACAATATTGATATCATGATTTACCTCTCCATCTCCGATATAATATGATGAGCGCTACGATGAGTGCCCCAACTACGGAGGCAGAAATTGAAAAACCCACAGTTGCAACTACACTATTTCTTGGTCTTTTTGGATGTGGCGGAAGGGATGTATTGTTTAATATTACTTGAAAGAAAGAAAAGTTGTGAATAAATGTTAAGGCTTACCAAACTAAACCAAGACATACGATTAAAACCAACAAATATAAACACAACGACCGCGTTGCTTTAGATCGAATGTTTTTTTGGTAATTATGAATCGTTAACAAAAATCACAGTTCCACCAACTGCAAAAAATTCACATTGTAACACATCACGAATAAAACTACATGTAGTTTCCTCTGTTCCGTGCTATACTATTATTAATAAACCTAACATCCCTATTCTACAAGTTACTGCTATTCCTGGTGCTAGACCTGCTAGACTTGACAGTCCTACTTCATCAACTTCACTTCTCTACATTTGCTACATTTTGCTGCTTATCCAGCTTACACTTTCTTTGCTTCTACTTCTGTTTCCACTTATGCCACTACTGTTACATCCACTCCTACTGCTACTTCTATTGCTACTAGTACTTCTACCTTTACTCCTGCTGCTACCCTTACCTTGAAATTTCTTCTACCACAAATGCCACTTCTACCCAGCCGTCAGCACACTCATACTGGTGATGCTATTTGTCACTACACTACCAGATACTCTTTCTGACACTCCTCCAGCTGTTTTAGCTGTTAGTGCTACTGATATACCGGCTGCTAAACCTGTTGCTATATACCGCTAAAAATATTAAAGAAGTCTTTTTGAATATTAGTGTGTTAATATGTATAAATCCAGGTGACAGTCAAAATTCCTTATCCCCATAACTTATACACCCCTGGGGCTTTAACGCATTCCTTTCATTTATATCACACGGCATTAAAATAAAAAGCTCAGGCATCCAGTCTGCTTCTATACGATACAATTTAGCATCCAAATCTTCATCATCACTTTCACAAATTATTTTTTTGATATAAATAAATTTGATCTTTTTAGGTTATGAGGCGAGGAATTGAGATGCACTTCTATCCCACAACTTTTCTTATTCGTATCCATAGACGATTTATGAACGGCATTATTTTCTCCATATAATCAGGCCCTTAAATTCCCTAGATGTAGAACCTATATATAATATTGTAATTTAAATTTCTCGCATGAAATAGTGCATATTAAGTTTGTGGTCATGCAACACATATTTTGTTTAATTCTGTAATGTCTTCCTGTAGCATAACTCTTAAAAGATTTTGTTTCTTTCATAAAATAATGGCTAATAACACATTTATTTTAATATTTAACGCATCCTAATTAACTCATTGTTCTCCCTCATAACTCTGTTTTAGTTTAGAACGAGCCACAATGTGCTTAAGATTCTTGCACCTCTTGGAGCCTGGATTAACGGACTTGTACGGGAATGACCCCTCAAGAGAAGACGAAGCTCACAAATTAACACTTGCCTTTAAATTTTCCGAAATATTTGCTAGCCTAGGATTATAGTATACTAACAAAGGTTATACTTTTCCCCTACATTTTGAAGAGATCATTCCAATCTACCTCTATCGCTTAACTAAAATCTAATTCAACAAGACTTTCTCGGTATAATTTTTGCCGACCAAATATTGTTTATACTCATTACACCTTTCTTTTAAATATTCTTTTGAGCAACTTTTTTTAGTCTCATTATTACATTATAAGCAAGTGGCTTTTTGCAATACAAAGGATGAAAACTCGAACACGGACGATAAATGCATATGACTAGCCGTGGGTCTCATATCATTTGTGTCTCGCTTTTCGCATAAACCAATGTAATCTGGTATATTTCAACAATAAAACATCCAACACATACCTGGCGGTTTGTACCAGAGGGTTACTCTTGGAGATACCTCACATCCAGTATTACTTGAATCGCTGAACGATACTTCTATCTAGATTTTTGATAAATGGTAAAAACGTATAAAAAAATTGCTTTGATCCGTATGAAAAAGGGTATTAAACATTTCTCAGCCACCCACTTTGACAAGTGTCGAAAAGTAATTACATTTTGTTGGTGTGATATATGAAGTTAAGTCTCAAAAACTTCCGCATGAAACATGATGTTATTGTAGAATTATAGCAATGTTGTTGGCATGCCGCAACTGAATACAATGCAAAAAGAAATGTAATCCGGACGAAGAGGAACATAGAGATGAAAAGAAACAGATAACGAACGGCATGGCACCTTGCAAAGTTACAATGGCTATGAGAAGCAAAACTCTTAACCCATTTGGGAGGGTTCCAAAGAGAAGAAGACACGACGCTGTTGAAATCATTGTAAATCGACTACACTGGACAGTTGGACTCCGTCTGAACATCTGGACACTAAGTTCTTAATTAAGCTATCTTACTGTTAAGTACTGGTGCAGTATTAATTTTGAATTTTCCATTCACTAAATAGAATAAAGTCTTTGATGAATTTCTGTGCTTTCAAGTACGAATCAAGCATTAAAGATTTCGGAGAATATATTGGTGTGATTCTTTCCATCTTTGGGACACATAAAATAATTTGGTGGCGATTGCATGTAAAACCAAGACTATGTTAGTGTTGCCTACGCAGTTCAATCAGCGCTTTTAAATATCTATTTCTTTGAACACAAATACTGCAAAACTGAAAAGAAAAACGAAGAGTGGAAAAGCCTTCGGATAACGGCGTTTGGTAGATAATAGCTAACAGCCTGTAGCATATAAGTCGTTCGAGACAGCATTAACAACCATTTTCTTAATCGAAAATTTCTGGACAATTCTAGGCTACCGGGACGAATGTTATAAATCCCAGGACTCACACTCTCTAACTCTCTATCTCTTATTCTATGTCTATCAGATGCCGTCCTACCTAAAGATGTGCCATCTTAATAAGGATTACATACCGTAACTGGGAGGTTTTTACCTGTTTCGAAGATATATTAGCCAGATAGAATCAGATAGAAAGGGTTTTATAATCGGAGAATAAGAAATATAAACTAACTTATATACCACCGATACTGAAGCTTGACAAGGAGTCAACAAAATAGCAAGAAAAAACGGGGTAAAAAAAGCCAGCCAACCATTTGAAAAAAGTAGAAAACAAAAACTAAATGTACATTTCGTCTTGATTGTGACTAGTATCTTGAGATTTAACAGTATGAATCAAAATCAAGTTGGATATGAATCATTGATTGGCTCGTACCGACTGACTGTAGTTCTCAACATGTTCCTGTTCAAAATTGGTTCCATTTGGATTGATTAATTGATTGATTGATAGATTGATTGACTCAATAAAATTTTAATAAACTAATATATTTCGTGTTTCGCTTATTGCTGAAATATATAAGGATACTACATATAGGTAGCAAACTTAAGATAGTTCGCTGTTACTACACTTTTTGCTGTTCATTACTAGCAAATATACTATCATTAACACCAATCTCACGCAAGAAAAAGATCTTGCCTAGTTGAAATTTTATTAATCCTAATCTATAGTTGAATGATGATAATGGTCGTCTGTTGGCGCTATAGAATGTCCTTCGATGCAAATGGTTGAGTATCTACGCTAGTGAATGTTGGCAATTAATCGAAGGATATATGTGAAAGAAAAAATGATACCTTTAATGCAAGCCGTGAAGATAACATGGAAAAATGATATCTTCATGGTTAGCGTTGAAGACAATTTTTAATTTTGAACTGGAGAAATGCTAATACTTCCTCCCATATCTATATATGATAAATTAACATCCTAGACTTACCCCAATTGAATAGTTTCCACAAGAAGCTGTTAGGTTTGAAAAAGTATAATTGGACTTGTCCTAAAAAGAGATTTCATTTAATTAGCGTAACAAGTTTCTATGAACAATGCATCGGTTGAGCTGAAACAAGAACGAATTATACGAAACTAATTCATTCTAATTTTGTGCGGAAATCAGGACAATCTGAAAGAAGCAGATACTAATGCTGCCCAAGTTTGTAAGATGTTTGAGATATTTTCCACCTTTTGCTGTTCATTACCAGAAACTATACTATCATTAACGCCAACTTTAAACTCATTAACGCAAAAATCCGTTCATTTTATTCAGTCGACATTCATTAGCGTAGATACGCAACCATTTGAATCAAAAAACATTCCATAGCGCCAACAGACGACCATTAACACCATTCTACTATACGTTTGGGATTATAAAATTTCAATTAGGCAAGATATTTCTCTTGCGGAATTGAAATTTCATTATCCCTAATGTATAGTAGAATGGTGTCAATGGTCGTCTGTTGGCGCTATGGAATGCCCTGTGATGCTAATAGTTGCAGATCTACACTAATGAATGTCGATTGAATAAAATGAATGTATTTTTACATTAATGAGTTTGAGGTTGGCATTAATGATAGTGTATTTTTTGGTAATGAATAGCAAAAGGTGTAAAACATAACTACGTCTTTCGCTGTTCATTACTAGAAAATATACTATCATTAACGCCAGTCTCTAACTCATTAATGCAAAAATACATTCATTTTATTCAATCGACATTCATTAGCGTAGATACGCAACTATTTCCATCAAAGAACATTCTATAGCGCCAACAGACGACCATTAATACCATTTTACTATACATTAGAGATAATAAAATTTCAATTATGCAAGATATTTCTCCTGCGTAGTTGAAACTTTATTATCCCTAATGTATACTAGAATGGTGTTAATGGTCGTCTGTTGGAGCTATGGAATGCTCTTTGATGCAAATGGTTGCGTATCTACGCTAATCAATGTCGACTGAATAAAAAAATGAATGTATTTTCGCATTAATGAGTTTTAGGTTGGCGTTAATTATAGTGCATTTTCTGGTAATGAACAGCAAAAAGTGTAAAGCATTAGTTTCAAATGGTCTCATAAAGGCATAAGCTAAGGAAATGAATTGTAGCGGTTGCGTGTTGTGGTCAACTTTTTAACTTTTCCCTGGATAATTTTTTTTCTTTTCCTTTCTTATTTGATGATGGAACATTTTGTTTATCAAAACCATGGTCCAATATAGTGGATGTTTAATGTTTGGTTTTGGCAATTACACCAGTTAGTGGTTTGCAACTTGTCTTATCTTTTGATTTCTTTCTGGCACGCGGAATAATCTAGCCAGTGCTATCTGAACCTCGGAAAAGCAAAGTTGAATACCCATGCTCTAAATCATCACACACTAAAAGTCTGGTCCCGCAGGAAACAGCCCCTACTTCGCTATTTTCGTTATTTAAACGTTAAAAAATTTGTTAATCACTCAATGAAATTAAATATCAACGGAGCAAGTCACAGATACTTTCTGGCAAGAGGAACGACTCGAATAAAATAAATTAGAATGAAAATTATTATGGACTGTGTCCTACAAGGTTTAAAGTTGTTAAAGATATGAAAGAAGAGAGATCTGCTTCAATATTTTCGAGTGCTTTGTCGGATTTAAAACCCCAGGCGAAAGCCGAGACCGTCTTAGGTTCGATAATACACGTACTGCGAGTTGTTTAAATGACTTATAGCTTCTTAATCCATTAATTTGCGAGGAAAGTTTGAAAAGTAATGTTTTCTAAGCCGAAAAAAATTTGAGGAGAAGAGTAAGTGTATTTTTATCATCTTTTTAAAGGTCGTTTTCCAAAAAGCGAATTTTATCGCGCGAATCGACATTTCTATGTATAATCTGAGTAGGTTTCTCATTAGCCACAGTCGACAGCCCACGAGACAATTTGTATTGTGTAAGTTTCCAGGTATACTTAACATTATCCTTACATTTCAAAAATTGAGTATTATAATAGTCCTTTTTCATTTTATTTCTAAAATAAACCAGAATACTTGCATCCTTTTTATATTCATAGATTTGTCGGGCGAATTTTTACTTAAGAAGTGTGTATGGTACATTTTTTGCTTATTCTTTATTGATTTTAAAATACCACGGTTAATCCAGGGTTTATTCAATTGTTTACTCGTACTGCAGGAGACTTGCTTAACTGGGGCATGTTTATTAACAATTTCATTGATAGCATTGATAGCATCTGGCACTTTTTCACTCAGATAAAAAAGTGCAAGAAGAAGAAGAAGTTAATTTTTTGAATGTGAAAAAGTTAATTTTTTCGCTTTAAAGAACATTAAATTTTAAACTTTCTTCACCAATTAGAACATTAAAATGTAAATTTTATAAGACATTTAAAAACCTCGCAGTACGTGATTCATCGGATCTCAAACACTAGGTTATCAACTCGTGTTTTAAATCTTAATAAAGGACTCCTGCTCGGTTTTTATATATTACATACATATATAACTCATGTAAGTATATAGAACAATTATTCACCGATGTGGAGGTGATTGGTGGCGGATATCTGCACTACTTACCGACAATAATTTGGATAATTGTTTTAGCATATACCTCGCATAATTGTTTTCACATATACACTTTTTAAATTTTTTAAACAATTTTACAGAACTTCGGCTTGTCGCCTCTACTCATTATTTGTAAACATTTTGAACACATCTTGAGTGCATTACTCCACGAAATACATATCTTTGAATAATTTATTGCTAAATTTCGTTGCTATTTTGGATTGTTTTGCACGGCGGCTTCGTTTATTGAAAAAAGTTCTTCCCTAACAGAAACAAAAACTTGATGTCATCTTGTTGTGCTCGAAGTTGAATAGTGCAGGATATTCCGAGGTAGAGGAACCAATCAGATTGCGCAAAAAACACTATTCACCTGCGAGGTATATGCTAAACATATATACATATACATGTCACATTCCAAATTAGATGATTATGTATCACGAAGTTTCCTACTAATTACCATTTAAACATTTCAACTTACCGGTTCAACTATAACGGCGTTTGCATTGCATCTATCGTTGGGTTGACTGACCCATCTTAATATAAAACTTGCTATGGAAACATTTAGACTTGCTGGATACAGAGCTCTCCAGAACAAAGTGGTCCTGTTATTTTTCCCCTTTCCTAAACTAGCATTTAGGTAGGATTCTGCAAAACGAATTAACAAAGTTGTTCTAATGATATCTTACTGAGGTTTAAGATAATGCGCGGTTGTTAATTATCGCTTTTGCAGAGGGAAACATGATAACTCAGGGGTTATCGAAAATGTTTAACTACATCTAAGATGGGAGAGAGTAAGGTTATTTTTTTTTTTAAAAAAATGAGATCTTTAAAAGCTTCGTAGATTTGTTTACTTATACACTTTATTTAAATAAATAAATAACTCTTTATTTATACTGTTAAAAAAATCCCATTAATAAAAGCTGGTGTTAATGGATTTAAAGGAATGATATAGGTTAGGGTAGTTTTAGAAATTCAGGACATTGTAAAAGCGTACCTTTTACGGCTAATTCTAGCCGCAGAATGTTTTTTTTCTCTCTCGTATAATGTACACGGTCCAAGAGATGGAGTTGCTAATTCATAGAATATTTTTGATCAAAAATGTTGAGAATATGCACGGCTTTTATATATTCTTCATCCACTCGACCGTGAGTTGCCAAATTTTTGAAGTCACCTTTTTGAAAATCTATAGTACGTATTTACTCTTGGGGTGCAGGCAAAAAATTATCTAGGGCAGCTCATGCTAACAGATAACAAGCAATATATTGGTTATAACATGTTTTCATAACTTCTTGGGGGTTACTAAATATATTTTGGGCGTCTGGCTCCACGTAATCCTCCCCTGGTTACGTATATGTGATTCACTTTAACAAAATCTATTCAAACTTCGTTCAAGTGATTCCATATTCGTCTTTAATATCCAGGTCCTTGCAAGTAGATGCATTTCACAAAGATATACATCTTTTAAGAAATGAGTAAAATAGTAGTGAGATAATCTAGAATAACCCGCTAACCATGATAAATGTAAGTAAAAATAAGTAAGGAAACCATAAAAACATATCGAACATAGAATGTCGCAAATTCGAAAACCTTACGTACTGCAACAAGGGCTTGAAGAATTCAGCAATACACACGCGCCTATATAAAATTTAGAAGAAACAAGTCAAGAGTCCGCTAAGTTTTAACACCAGAAGTTTTTAAGTGCACAGGTATTTTAATGTATTCTAACATTTCTACAGGATAGTGGAGACATAAGCTTGACACTAGCTTGTGGCAAAGAGGACCAAAACCTCAAGACCATCACCAACGTTACATGACTACATCCTCTTGACTATACACCACGTAACCAAGACTAATGGACAACGGAACTGGCGACGACGGTAGTACTGATTACTTGTCATAGCTATGGATTATCCAGCCAGATAACTTAGTCTTAGCAAGAAAATAAGAGCCAGCTCAATACCTTAAGGTGGAGACTCAAGAATGAGGCCAACGGTAAGTTTAAAAATCATTTTACTGACGTTTCATTGCTACATGCAACATCTTCAGAGTGGATAAAATTACAGAAGTCACAGCAGCGATATTTCTTTTTACTTGGGAATGATTAATTAGTAGATAAACCAATAAGGACGAAGAGACAGAAATATGACATAACGTTTAAGGTCGAAAAGTGTATTACATATGCACAGCTAAAATAAAGACGCGGTGTCGAAAAGGTATTTTCATCGAGGCAGGATTTGAATTTAGAAATCAATAAGCTTTCTCTAATCACCAGTTCAAGGTTAGAGCTGGAGCGGGTGGAAGAAATGATGGAAAAATGGTTGACAGAGGTTGCATGTTGAGTGTGATTAGAATGAGTAAAAATCCACGAGAGTGAATGTGTTTATGTAAAAGACTTTTCTACCTTAAATGTGATACCATATTTTTGTCTCCCGTCCTTACTGGTTTATCTACTAATTTATTATTCATATGTAAATAGAAATATTGCTGTGATCTCTTCTGTAATTTTATCCACTTTAAAGAAGTTGCATGAAAAACGTCATGACCACTATTTAATCTCTTAAACTCACCGTTGGCCGCATTTATTCATGGGTCTCCACCTTAAGATATTAAGCGGGTTCATATTTTCTTACTATGATTACTCATCAACCGAAAGTTAAGTCGGCATAGGAATGCATTTGTCTGAGATATTTTTAACGAAACATCGACGAAGGGGCGAGTTCTATTCAACAAAACCGAAGACAAATACTCTCCCATGAGACCGTACATATATGGTTAATAATGAATCAGTTATATGGCTTTAGGTTCCATCCTTCATCACATTCATTTTTTTGGGGGGGTGGGGGAGGGGGGAAGCCGTTTACATTCACTTGCTTATTTTTACTTGTAGCTTCGTGTTTTTTTGTTATTTGTTCACCTAGTTTACCATCAATGGTGTCCTTTTTAGACGTTTGAAAAGTATTATATTTAAAAAGTTCCAACCGGTTAATTACATATCGCGTATATTTATTTAACCCTTTAACTACCAACCTTCTCAGGATTTGGTTAACAATTCTCAAATTTGACGGATAGACGTAAACACGTTGCGACGATGTGTCACGAGCTATTTTTCGCTCTTTCAGGGTTCGTAGCGATGAGTGACCCAAAGTGCAGTCTTCCTCAGTTTACGAGTGACCTCTCGGGTTTGGGTTTGAAGAAATGGAATAAGTCATAGATTATTTTGGAGCAATTAAAACTTAGGTGTCAGTCATCCCGAATAATAAGTAATTCCTTTCACCTGTTACTGGATATGAGTGATCGGTAGTCATTTTACGGAAGACACGGCATTTTTCCCTCATAATACATAAGACAATAGTACAAGGCCGAGAAAGCAGATGAACAGGAGTAGCAAGTGATATTTTTAACAAATGCAATGTGTGCACGAAGTAGAAATCTTAGAGATTTGTTTCTAAGTGTCTTTGCTGCAGGGTTACAACAATTTTGTTACTGTGGCACTCCGTCATGGCGAAGTGCAAAGACGTTGAGAAAATGCTTTCTTTATCACAGACGTTTGTCATAAACGAAACCTCTTTATAGCCAAATTTAAAACCTCCAGCTCCCGCTCGTTCCCTATTCCGTCTGAAAGTGTAGAACTAAAGCATAAGGGATAATGAAAAGCCTCATGAAGTTTCTTTTATACATGTTTGTGACTGGAGAACGAACGACAACGTGAAACCCACTTAATTAAAGCCTATAACATCGTGATTCCTCTTCTACGTTTTTCTCTGGATTTATAAAAAATTTCCTTTCACTGATATACTGTACTGTGTAGGTGTTTCGATCAAAGCTTCTAGGTCTCGATTTCTAACGAATAAAGTACATCATGATTAACTGACGTAACAGGAGCTGGATTATTGTAGTTCGAGATCTTCCTGTCAAAACTACTTGCGAAGTGCGAACTGAACGGAACAGCTTATATTTTCAGCAGGGCATGGGAGTACTGGGCAAAGGTTAAGACGATATGACACCAAGTCTGTAGACTGTAGCATTTAACACCAACGAGCATTTACAAACGCAAAAACTGCCAAAATCAAACTAATTGTAACCTGAAAAGTGTGAACGGGAAATCCGAATAAATTCACCATAATTTAATTCCATTTGCTCATTAGAAAGTGGCTTACATGGACACCGAAGGATTCGAATTTGTCGGTGATCCTGCTTCATCTTCTGTAAGTTAAAATTGTATAATTATCTGCTTGTGTCCCCTAAAGCAATTCCACAATGCATTCTGAAACTGCGAGGCGACTAGCAACCGTCAACATATGCACGATTGACAGAAAATACGTCAAAAAATTGCAACATCATTGCAAACCACCCGTCACAAACTTCTCTCATTTCTCGATTATGATTCAAATACGATGAACCAATTTTGACATAACAATAGACAACTTTAAAACGTGAAAAGACCTAGTAAAGTAAAAACAAGAATATACATCTGAAATCTGCATGCCCCTCTAAACCAATGATCCGTCATCTATTCCCTCAAAAACATCGCTTGAGCCTCATTTACTTATAAGAGACAAGCATCCGTTGGCTGAAATGGGAAGTCATTTCTGACGGTCTATATTCTCCAAACGTTGTTTAGATCATAAATAGTCTTCAATATAAGTTTATGCGACATACTCCTGGTTTTAAAATTTTGCCATTTTAATACCCTCGAAATGTACAAAAGTAAATTCAGCCACAAAAGCTGAACATTTTGAGAGAACAACTACGAATTATTGTGATTTTAATATATAATTTGTCAAGAATTTAAAATTACCAATGAGTTTTTCCAAGTCTTCGAGGCCTTAAACTTTAACAGCTTTACACAACTTTCATGCGTATATCATATCGATTTTCCTCGTATGATTATTAAGAGGTATCAGCTGGAACACAACAAGAAAAAAGAAATTGTCGACTTATTAAATGCATGCTAACTCACTTGGAATTTTAACTTTCTGTCTGACCACAGTCTTGAGAAAAGGTTCATCCAAGCTTGGAAGACCTTCAACTTCTACCATGTACGTAGAGAGAGGTTGGGGCACTGGGACAGGAGCTTCTATATCATCCCACTCCTAGAAGAAAGATTACTATCAAATTTTAAAAGTAAGATAATTTCAAACTCAGTAAACACTTAAATTAAACCTTTTTCGCTTTCCTCTTTGTTCTCTATTGTTTTTTTGCTTTGTTCTTTCATCCCTTATGACGCTGTAATTTGTTGCTGTTCAACAACCTTATCCAGGAAAAGAATTAGTGGAAGATTGCTTGGAAATTCGGTCAGAAAGATTGGCTCGAAATTGAGTTTTAAAAAATTACATTGTTGTAGAAATGTATCTTTATCCTATTTGTTAAAAAGGCTTTCGAATTGAATGAACATGGTCATGGTACGCCACTGGATCAACACTTATATACTTTCCAGGAATTCGGACCTATTTCGTTGCTGTACCACAATTGCCAGGAATAGTTCGCTTTAGCAGCTAACTTAATTCAAGCAGATCACAAATTCACGAAATAATGAAATCAATATATTGTTCGTGGAAAATATTTGGGCAATGTTTTTTTCTTATTCCTTTTTTTTTTCCTTTTTGTAATATGGCAACGTCACACTAACGCAAAAAAACTCAACCAAAACTACTATTTATGAAAAATCATGAATGCGATTGTTCAGCTGTCGAATGTCAACAACTTGTGACACTTGCGCATTTAGAAGGCATTTTTTCACGTAAAAATGTCAATTACCTCAGGTACTATTTAACAATTACTAAAATATGTGCATAAGTTTTCGTAAAACACAGTCCAAATTGCAATCATAATTGAAAAAAGGTAATGTAACTTTAAAATATAACAAAAATACAGGATTTTTTCTATTTTTCGATAACCTTGTGATGACGTCCCAAAAGTAGGTGGCCAAACACAGAGAACTTTACGCACATATGTCACTTACCAGTTGTAGTTGGTTCTTCAATTTTCGAAAGGCTTCGAGTATTTATGTTCATTTTAACCGTCCTTAGCAATACGTGAATAGTTGTGACACGAAATACGTCCGAGCAGCCTTTACGCAAGTTAAAGTATTTTAAAAATGACGTGGTCACTGTATCCATGTCTGTGACTGTAAGATGCTTATGCTTTGAACACCACATTTTGTAGTTACATAGTAGGGCATTTTCTGACAAGCCTTGCTTATGAATAAGCTGTTACAATTTATGCACATTTTACACACAAGAAACTGTTGACAGTACATCGTGATTTTGATAGAGTTTTTCTTAAGCAAAGCTCTTTGAGACGAGCGTACTTCAAGTAGCCGTGTCGAAGCGTATCTTAGTTACTGTGTCGGTTAGGATAGGGACAGGAAAGGGGGGCGACTAGCAATCCTTGCCACCCTCCCTGTATCCGCCCTTGAATAGTACGGAATCGTTGTAATTGCTGCGGCTAATAATTGTATCACGAAACATTTCAATGATGTTTATTTGTAGGGTGTCAAAACGTTAGTATTAAAGAATTCTTATGTTCATTCACAATTCTTCATCTCCTTATCAGACATTGTCTTCCATATACTACTCCGAATTGACAAACTTGTTTCTTGTTTGCGTTGCCAGTGGGTCATTTTGCACTACGGGTCCCACTAGCACCGAAGTATTTATAATACTATGTGAACACCAGGCTAATCCCGTGCAAGCACTTCCAACAGTCCATATAATTCCCTTAAAAAGGTTTACTTTTCAGAAACAAAATACAAAACGTTTAATCAATGAAGTGTTACAAACCAAGGGGTCTTTTGTGTTTATTTGATAGCACATCTGATATCCTGGGATGTTATCCAGTCCCAGCAATCTTATCTGCCATCCCCAAATGCTACTTCGACCTGCAAATAAACCAGTCATAATGAATTCAGATTCAATAAAAAGAGGCGATTCAAAACCTAAAAGTCCAATCAGACCAGGATTTTCGTCAACACTGTGCTACTTGCTTTACATGTTAACCTCCAATATAATATTCACTCGGTAATCACTTGTATAGGTAATCACTTATATCGGTAATCACTTGACATCCCACTTCTATGTCGAGAGCAAGTGATCATAAATTTTGCTAAATCGACATTGCATGGCATATCGAATTTGTTGATTAAAAGCTATTTGATAGCTCTATCGAGTTTACTTTTCAAACGTTTTTTGTTTTTCATTCACGAGCGTTCCTTAAAATCCAGTTTAATGGTAAAATTTCCTTTCCCAACAAGGTCTCTGAAATTTGCAATGTCTGTTGCTACCTTAGCTGACGAGATGCTGGGAGCCCGTATCAGACTGAGATCTCTTCCACTGTCCTTAGATGGGTGGTGTGCGAGTTGTAATAATAAAAATAATAATAATAAAAATGCCCAAGTGAGTTTTTCAAAGACAGTATTATAATGCATGAAAATAATAATAGTATTAACAATAACAGAAGTGGCAGTAGCAGCAGTTGTACCAGTAGCAGTGTTCCTTCAACATGGTTTAATTGACTGGTGTGCAATCTACGGAATAATGAAAGCAGTGGCGTAGGAAGCGGGGATTACGGGGCCTGCGGCCTTCAAATATTTTATTTAGGGGGGCCGCAATATCGTTCGGTCCCCTTAAAAACAGATCTGGTGACACGATGCAAAGTATTTTCTACTTTTTTCCATCACAAGTACTTGCATTTGAAAAATAAAATATTTATGTAATAAATGCTTAAAGTATCTATATGACTGAAAATCTAATGTACTGCCCCCATTAATACCATGGTTGATAGTTTACTATAATTTAGAGTTGCACAAAGATGCCGCTAAAGCTCGGGAAAAATGCATGGTCACTTTTAGTATCCTATATAAGGGTTAAAAAAGCTACACCATTTTATAATTGTATTTAGTCTTTTAATTCATATATTAGCAAATCCATTGAAACATTCCTTTCTCCTAAACACGAAATGTGCTTTACCATAGATGTAAAGTTGTAAGTATTGTCCCAGTATTGTCAACAATATAGGCAATGAAAATATTTACGTAAAAACGCCCACTCTGAACTAAAATTTTGTTCCCGGCCCCCCAAGTTCAACTAGCTTCGTACGCAACTTAATACATGTAAAAGTAATAATAATAATAGTTATGCTAGTGCTAGTCCTAGTCGAAGCAGTGGTCATAGACCTGGTACCAGTACTACAAATAATAATATTAGTATTAAGAAACTGTTCTGATCCTTATTATTTAGAGATGCTGTACACATAAAATTTAGATGACCACAAGCAGGCTTCTTCAAGTCTTTCCCACATAAAATGGCGACGTTTCGGAGTTTAACTTTAACTTCAGGCGATGTTTCGTTACAAAAAAATTTTGTTGTTTTGTTTTATCACCTGAAAATTAGTGCCGCCGAGAGCTACTCAGGGCTCCGAGGGAAGAAGTAAAGAAGTTGTTGGACCCTCCGGTCGAAAATTAATTTGAATACCCTCACTAACTATCAGGCAGAATGAAGCTTTGTATTTTTTTAATCTTTGGGATTTCTCACGAGATGTTCAATTTGTCCAAAGAATTCTCAGCAATGCCCTTAATGCCTCACCGTATGAACTTCAGAAATGAACAAAACAGTAAAGCAAATCTAAATTTAAATTAATAAACACAGGTAACACCAAGCTCAAAATTTTAGACGTTTACAAACAATCCTACATATATAGTTAATTAAGTATTCCATGAATTATGAGTTTACACCACCTATGCTCTGAGGTGGTACTTCAAGTTAAACCATGCACATTGATGGCACTTAAGTGTAAACGTCATGTAATACAGAATAATTTATATTTTCGTGTCTGGAACACGGACGTTGCCAAATCGGAACACAAAAATGATCATATTGTCATATGATCTTACTTTACTTAGAACCACTGATGGCACACCAGAACATGAGCAATAATTCTTTAATTCATTGTTAGAAGATCTGAATCCAGTGTAGTGCTTTCTGGCCAGCCGGGCCCTTAGTCAATTTAACTCTATTACGCCCCTCTCTTACGGAGGTACTGCTGAAGATGGAGTTAAATTCATAAACGTCGCAATTAATTTATGCAAAAAATCCCCTAAAAAAAAAAACAACCCAGTAATCATTTAAATTTGATGCATAGAGAATCTCTAATTAATAATAACCCGAGTGATAGTGACAGTGGTAGTGATAGCAACAGTAACAGTAATAGTAATAGTAATAGTAATAGTGATAGCAACAGCAATAGTAATAGTAATAGTAATAGTAATAGTAATAGGAATAGTAATAGTGATAGCGATAGCAACAGCAATAGTAATAGTAATAGTAATAGTAATAGTAATAGTGATAGTGATAGTGATAGTGATAGTTATAGTAATAGTAATAGTAACGGTAACAGTAACAGATGAATAATAACCTCTCTTCGCCAGGGAACATCATGTATCGTCAAGGAACAGGTATAAAGCGTATGACTAAAGAGCTACGTTTGAATCAGGTCAAAAGTTCTCTTTTAACCGTTAAGTGTAACAGTAAGTAAAAAGGAATGCAATACCTTGTTTAGGCACTGTCCAAGTGACATTTAGTTCAATTTTAAAGTTCTGAATGGACGAACCAATAACTTTAACTGAAGCTTTGAGGTCTTCAGCTTTTGGTGCAAAAGAATTAATGTCGGGACATTTTTCACTATGGAATGGCACACACTCCGAAACAGGATCTGCAAATAATTAATAACCACAAAGAAAAGAAAAGAATTGTTAAGTCGATTTCCGCAACTCCAAACAAGCTGCCTGAACTGATTTATGACCTTAATAAAACATGTGAAAAATCAGCCCAACTGGTTTAGCTTTTAATTGCAATAGCGTAAACTCAAATGACTGGTCACCAAAGAAATCAACAACTGAGTGTTGTGTTGGTTAGACACTTCAAGTTATACCCATTGTATCGTTCAGCATTTTCTTGAAATTTTTTGATTTTGATGCAGTCTGGATAGGCTCAATATTACAACCTTTGGACTGACAAGTTCGTGGAATAAATTCTAATAAATTCAAGCTACAGCAAGTAGGAGAGAAATGCTACAGTGCACACAACCAACTCTAAAGCCGCATTGCATTGTTAAGAAGTAGAAATCAATTTTCCAGTTTTTTTCGAACATAGATATTCCATAGCAATATGAAAGCAGAGTATCAAAAGACCATGCAGCCTGTCATAACATAAACTCTTCGAATTATAAGCAAGCTGTGTCATCTGGCATCATTTCGCTGCAATTCAAGTGCAGAGAACTGATGGAATGAAGTGTGAAACGAACCATATAACCTCAGTTGTCTACCGACGGCTAAGAGAACGGACTTCTACATTTTGTCCATTTTCTGTGAATGGTCATTGAAAGAACAATCTGGAAACTCAGCCATCGTCATGAAGGATAATAAAATGAGACAATGATTCTGCTAAACGTATTTAGAAGGAAAAATTGAGGGCGGGAAACGATTGGTAGAACTATAAATTATATAATTCTATTCCTCGGTTTTAACAAATAAAGTGAGAAAGAGTTGTCTAACAATTAACATTCCTGTGAATGGCTTGGATTGATAAAAAATGGTCAATATTTGAAGTAACTCGCATGGCATAATATACAAAAACAAAAAATTTATTGTGGAATTTACCAGTTTGTGGACCACAAGACGGATCTAAAATAAATAAAAATTAGAGCAGTGAATTCTGTCATTATTAGGCAGCACGCAAATTCCATCACCTTGTATACGACTTAGCGCTGTTAGTGAAATGATATTGAACATCTTATAAATACCAGACAATTTTACTGTGTTTTTATTATACCTTCCTTCCCTAATGATTTGTTATGTTTTTCATGCCGTTCCTAAATAAACAGAAAGGGGTAATTACAGTTTAGAGAAAGCAACTAAATTAATTATGCAATTGTGGGCTCAACTCAACTAAACCTAACCCTGACTCAAATTCAAACCCTATCCAAAACCAAATCGTAATCCAAATCCTAAAAGGTCAGCGGTTTGCCCGCGTCCGCTAAATTACACGCTAATCAAATATGTTGTCGTTTGCCAGAGTGAAATACTAAGGGTTCTCCACCGTCTGGAAGGAGATCTAACTCTTTCCTTGCGATAAGTACCCCAATGAAGTATTAAATCGTCTGGCACAAGCCACAGTAAAATACTAAGGTTTGCCACGACTGGAAAGAGTTAAAAGCAGCATCCTATCTTAGCGAATTACAACGATTGATTCTAGCGATGAATAGCCAAAACACAAGGTATTACTTATTCACAGATCCGTGCGTAAGTTCCACAAATACGTAAATAGTTTAACAAGAATTCCTACTTACAAGCTCAAACATATTGTATTATTACGTTATGGTAATTCTTTAACATATCACACGGACCGTAGCCAGGAGACAGCCATAATTCCTGTGGCTCCACCTTTTGTATGTCAGAAAAACATTTCTTATATTATGATTGCAAAGTAGAAATGTTCAAGGAACCAGAGAAGTTTATAACACGTAAGACTTATATCAGGTAATACAGTAGTTACACAACCTTGAACCACACTGTCAGTCTGTAGAGCATATTGTAGAAAGGAACTGCAATCCTCAATATTTGTGCATTGGAACAGCAAGCGGGGAGGCGGTGGGGGAACGTGCCCTCTAACAATAAAAGTGGGGGGCAGTACCCCCAGTATTTACTACAATCGCTCTTTTTTATATAATTTTTATTATATATTTATGATCTTTATAATTTTTTGTTAAACTGTTCTTAAAATGCAACAAATGGCGTTTCAAATCTCCAGAAAATCAAAATTTCCCAGGAATGCATGCCCCTGGACTCCCTCTAGAGGTGGGTTGTGCTCCCAACCCAACGATAAGTTGGTCCGTACGCCTCTGCTGCGTCTTAAATGAGGTACCTCTTTCGGATGTTTACATTTGTCATGTTGTTAGTATGCAAAACTACAATGTATTTTTTAATGGATGGCAGATTGAGATGCACGCAAACAATGAATTAAATAAATGTGCTTCAGCCAAAATGAAAATGTTACGACGTGTAAATAGAGACAGTCTGTTTTAAAGTTTCTTTTAGAGATATAACCATTTACAGATGCTATAAACCAAAAAGATTCTGAGCGCCTACACCCATGAGGCGAGATATAATGGTGATCAGGGATACGTTCGGTCCTGGACATAGCCCAGTGCGTACGTGTTTCCCTATTTCGAAAGCTTTACATTCATGAGACTGAAATATTTCGGGGGAGCCGAGATACCTCGCCTTAGTTACCCACGGCACTCCGGCAAACCGGTAAAAATTATGTGCATGTGAACGTTTGCATCGGGATATCTCTGGAGCTGAGATATAACCACTATAGCTGACGAATGAGAAAACAAATTACATTGCATGTTCAAAACAGCGTGCTAAAAAGTTTAAGAGGGAGGAAGAGAAAAGTCTCCTCATTCCTAGAAGCCATGAGAGACTATAAGCATATTTATAAATTTAACAACGTTGACTTCACAGGCGTTTTTGTCCGTTTTCATGGATGCGCAAAGCCTGGTTCACACTTGGCAAACTAAATGACATGACAGGGTCAAGCAAAAGCGAAAGACAGTTTCTGCCGATATGTCGATAGAGTGAACAAGGCCACATACAGTAACAACATATTAGCAACATAATTACATAGAAATAACGACATCAAGAAAAACAATTATATTTCTTCATGCTTTTAGGCCCAGGGTGAACTTGGCCTGAGAAAAACCTTAGGAAAAGTGTTTCCTGAAGAGTTTCGCAAACAAAACCGGAAAAAAGGTCGGAAAAGCCAGTCAGAGACACGACCAAACAAGAGTACGATACCTACAAAAAAGAGTTTGACGACAAAACAAGAACTTATTAGAAAAGGTAAAGAACGACAACGGGAAAAGATAGAGTACCCGAGAAGATTTTAGTAAATTCGAACGATGTCATAGAAGTAGAATGCTGAGTGAGAATGCAGTGTATAAGCGACGTGAAAAGGCGTGAAAAAAGGTGAAAAGGGTGAGGGAATGGCCGAAATATAAGGGAGAAGACACTGACGTTTCGAGCGAAGGACCTTCGTCGGGAGAGAAACGTGAAATGATTTAAAGACCAGGAGATGTTTTTAGGTAAAAAACGGTCATGTGACACAAAAATGACAAATAGAATCACAAAGTCAATTACAAACTAAGTAATGAAATGTAAATGAAGGAGACCCAATTGCAATTAAACATCGATCGGCATATCGGAAAAAAGAGGAACACACAAAGGACAAGAGAATGCTAATCATAAAGGTTACAAGAAAGAATAGGAAAACCCGAGGGAATAAAGAATGCAAATCAATATTTTCATCCGCCCATGCTAGATAAAACCATTAACTTGGAATGCAAAGTAAAACAAAATTTTAAAACGTTCGGAACAAAGCTCACAAGCTATTGTTTTTATCCACCCATGCTAGACAAAAACAGTAACTTTTTTTGAGGGATTAAATGAAAGAAAAACGTTTGTCAATACCATGCATGGGGATGAATGGTTCCAATTTTGAAGATGAGACAACTTTCCTGGTTCATGCAGCTATTATTACCCTGGTGAAACGGTATAAACTTTCATGTCTGTCGTTTTGCCTTTTTACACAGAGTTTTATTTCAGAATCATCCTCAGGGTATTATGAAACGATAACTTCACAATTAACCTACACTGCTGAAGTCAACTGAAAAATGTTGACTTGTCCGTCGCTCTACCTGTTGAGCTATCGAGTCCACAGGGATTGGAGGCGAGCTTTTATCCAATTTAAGTGCACGAGATATTCTCGCGACAACTTAACGCTATCCATGAGGATGGATGTGCAGTGTTTCAATTCTATTTCAGAATCATCCTCAGGGTATTATGAAACGAGCGGCAGACCGGTATCCCGAAGGTGCGAGTTCAAATCCTGCTCGAGTCAACATTTTTCAGTTGACTTCGGCAGTGGATGATTAATTGTGAAGTTATCGTTACACAGAGTTTTAGTGAAGCTGTTTTGAAAGTTTCTCAGTCTTGAAGTGGGAAAATAGTTCACCTACAATAGGACACTCTTGTGAGCGCCTTATAGGGTGGCTCTATATCAACTCATCCCTTGAGTATGAATACCAAGATCTTCCTGCCAACTTGGAGGTCACGGCGGGGATAAATAAAATTAAATTTATCCGTTAAGGAATAACGATAAGGTTGTAAAATCCCGTTGTTTTCCAGCAAGTTCCTCCCCGTGATTACCAATTAAAATCCCACGCTAATACAATAGGATTTTCTGGAACTGATGAAAATGAAAGGTCAGCAGGTTCAAGTAAACAAAAAATATCACAAGCCCGGTATTTATAAAATGCTTTACTGCAAGCGTGATGATAGATTGTTAAAATTAGTTTCTAATAAACTCATCTATTTGTGCTTTACTTGAACATGAACTGCAATTCAGCATTTAAAAGATCACGCACCATAGTTGAAATACCTAAATCTAACTTACACTCAGGACCAAAAACAAGTATACATTTACATTTTTGTTTTCGACTTCATTAACATATCGTGGTTGCCGGATAGACAGCACATATCCACGTTAGTTCACCAGCTGAGTCTCGGTAGTTCAATAGTTAGAGGGTATTACTGGTCATCAGAAGGTTGCGCTTTTGATCCACGACTGACTCGCCAATCATTTTTTTTATTATTGTTAAGACGTTCCCTATGAAATGGGTCAACAATACGCTGATTTAAAAAGAAAATCTGTAGATTCAGGTTTTTATAGAATTAAAACTTTTTTTCTTTCTTTTTCAAACTATTTCATGCTAGCTTTTAAATCTTCATTTCTGTTCATGACACTCAGTCACATTCTTCGTTTGACGTATTTATTCGCAAGTCCTTAGATCTCAAATGTACATTATGCACTCTAACAAATAGTGTAGAGCCACCTTAAGTGCTCTAACTCTTTCCTGATAGCAGACCTTCGTTCTTGAGTATAAATCAAAATGTTTCATAATTTTATTACATATAGTAAAAGATCCCTTTGCATAACGTGCCAAAAATAAAAATAAATGCATATGATCAGTGGTGTAAATAGGAACGTCAGGGGGCTGATAAATTTTAAAGAAATTTTCTTGTAACAAACATTTGATTTTTCCAATATACAGTTACAGAATTTTAGGCACACTATAAGAGTGTAATGTAATCACTAAAATCTGATTCCTGAGTTGAAAAACAAGTAATGCAGATAAACTGCCATTAGACTAATAGAATATGGGATCTTCAGTTGTTCCATACTGTTTCAAACCTCATCCATCATCTCCAAATACCTGTATGACTGAACTTGAAACAAAAGATTATTGTTTCAACTGTTTCCAAAGCAAACAATTTTTAGGAAACTTTATGTGATAAACATTCAATGGAGCATTTGCTTAATTTAAAGAAAAAACATACCCTTAGAAAGAAAAACAGATGAAGACTTACAAATCATTCACATGGAAAATAAATAATTAAGAGAGATGCTGAAATGAGGGTACAGCAGAAACAAACATACTTTCAATGCTTTTGCTCAGAGTGACACTTCTGCTTTTAGCAAGGTTGTTTGGATTCATTGTTTATTAATTTCTTTTGTACAGTTAGTCATATTGGATTCAGCTTTACTCAATTTGGTAAAATATTCAAGTCTACATCCAGTGCTGAGCTTAACCTTTGTCAATGCCCAATATTGATATCTGGATTGAAATATTTGGCCACATTAAGCTTGGATGAATTAAATAAGTACTTGACATTACATTACATGTAAAAAAAAAGCTAGGTGGGTTAAAAATTGATTAGTTTCACCATCAATGCTACTGTTTGCCTATCCTGAGTACATATTGCAATTATGTACTTCTGTTGCTGGTGCTGCATGGGGTAAAATGCCATTTCAGAGCTCTAAAACTACAAAAATTTCCCAGGGATCAGCATGACCACAGGTATCTCTAATAATGAGATACCTTAATTTGTGACTCATGAAAGATTGACCTGCACTTGATTCCCTGCAGTGGACTGCCCCTTCATTTAAATCCTATGTGTAGATTTGCAACTGAACAAACTGATGCAGTGGTAGTGCAAACATGGCACTGGAGGGTTCACAAGCCCCAAAGTACAATAGTGAGGATCTAGATCTCTTTCAGCCCCTGTTAAAAAATTTAGACCATAGGAGAAGAAACTAGTTAAACCATCAGTGGTGTAACATGGGGGCCTGAGGCTCCTCAGCTTAAAACATAATGGGAACCTCCCAATTGGGGTCCAAGGGGTGAAGGCAATGGTGGTGATCAAGGGCAAAACCCCTGGCTCAAGAGCGATTTTAACATTTTAAAAGCTCTAAGAATCAATTTCATCTTCACATCAAAAATTACAAACTGCAATAAAACAAATCTTCAATGTCAACTTTTGCAAGAGTTAAATACTTTCTTTCTACTACTAAAACATTTAGTAAAACAAATAGTATTGTGAAACATATGATTACAGTACTTACTTGGCGATTACCCACACGTTATCTGTTGATTTTTCTGATTTTGAAGCTGTTGCACATAATACTGCTTGGTATCATAATTCCCATGAAACAGTTATAGGTATAGGCTATTTGAATATAAATTTGGCTCATTTTGATTCATACAGTATGCCATTTCCTCACCCCCATTCCCGAACAACTTGATGTATTGGCTTGTTGTGTTTAAAATAATAATGTATTGATGCCTATCTGAATATCATCAAAAATACTTAGCATTATCGACCCAATCTTTGATTGTAATGCCCGAATACTAATAATGGTACAATTCTGAAGACTGTCAACTTTTCATGCTGCTTATATCTTGAATGGTTGAACTACTGTTTACTTAGTAATACTTCTAACTTCTGACCAGAAACGTAAACACTCCTTATGTTTTTTCTATGAAAAATGGATGACTCTATATATAAAGCCACACGATGCAACGAGCATGTCGAATACTGTATATGCATCTGTTGTATATCAAATTACATAAATTAAGGGTGCTAATGCAGTTTTGCACCTCAACCATATAAATACAAATAACACAGATAAATCACATATCAGTAGACAGCTGTTCACCAGGAGATTACAATGATACAGTAATATCAAGAATTCACTCCAAATATAAGGCATTATAGCCAAAAAAATAGAGACATTGGAGTTCGTGAGCGTCAACAATAAACCGAAAGCTCAAGAACGTAAAGTTTATGGATTTATCTACAATTTAAGTATAGTCTTTCTCCATTCTTTCTTCGCTCTTTAAAAGTCCCAAAAATGTGTATAAACCCTAACGCTAACACTAATGCTAACTCTAGCCCTAATCTAACCTTTGGGTTTATACACATTTTCGAAGAACTACAAAGAAACATTCAAACATGGCGCTAAGTAACAGGGATGTTCTTTAAGGCTATAATACATTATGTTTGCAGTGAATGGTTGGTATCGTGGTGTCAGTATAATTTCCAGGTAATAAACTGTCGAATGATACATAATTTACTTACATTACTTGCATTTATATGGTTGAGGTGCGAAACTGCATTAGCGCCTAAATTAAGATCAGTATTTTACTGCTTTAGTTCGAAGAGCACTGCTACTACGAATAAAAACGACCAAAATAGGATACCAAAAATAAGTTGGTAACAGTCGAGGTACTCACAGAATCGGTGCCTAAAAAGAACATGAAAAACCAAGAAAGACGTTGTAATCTCATCGCTGGCAGCTTGTATTATCGCGGATTCGTGGAAACAATACAGGATTCATTGCCACTTGTTAAATACAACACCCCCGCTTGTTTTTAATTTCCTGTCAACACCTTTGACCATCATGTAGTTAGTCGTGTGTAGGTTACGTTACGTAAGCTGTGACTGATGAATTGAAAAAACTTTTAGTTCCTCCATCTGGTCATTAAGTATTGTCCATTTCACGACTATCACGTTTCGAAATTTAAGGCATTCCGTCACGCATCCTCGATTCCTCGCTCCCTTCCTATCTTTAAACCACCTACGCTCTTTACTCGAGTCACAGATTAAGGAAATAACGACATGTTTGAGGAAGTTGATCGTCCAGGTTAGTGTAGTCTTGAGAAAGACTGTTGGTTGAAGTGACTGACGTTTGACCGCCGCTAAGGCTGTCGAAACGTCAGTCACTTCAACCAACAGTCTTTCTCAAGACTACACTAACCTGGACGATCAACTTCCTCAAACATGTCACGATTCTCCCAGGTTCAAACCATTTACTTTATTATGGAAATAACCAAAAGGACCAAGGAAAAGTACCCGCTGGCGCCGAAAGGTTTTGTCTAAGGGCGCTATAAAGTAAACTATCCTTGTTCTCGGACCCGCTGCAACACGTGTTCTTTTCTCAACGCCTCTAGATGCATTTTGGGGCCTAAATCCAATTTTGTTATTCGACAGTGTTTCACATGTATCTCCTCCAACCTCATTTACTGCATTTCGTGCAGTAGATGTGGTCTACTCTACGTTGGAGAAACGGGAAGACGCTCATCCGACAGATTTGCAGAACATCTTCGCTCCGTAAGGAATGGAGATGTCGACAAACCTGTCGCCAGACATTTTAATAGTACCAATCGTTCTCTTTCGGACATGAAAGTTTGTGCCATCTCCCAAATTTCTGGCGGTAATAATAGTCGCAAAAAGACAGGAAAACGTATCATCTTTAAAATTGGAACCATTCACCCTCACGGACTCAACGAACGATTTTCTTTTACTTAATCCCTGTGTGACTGTTTTTGCTTTGCACGGGTGAGCGTAAACAATAGCTACTCAGCTCTTTTGTGTTTAGCTTTCACTCACCTACATTGTTTTTGACACACCCACCTGGTTTGCTGATCGGTGATATTTTAGGCGGGTGACAAGCTACCATCTCATTTACACTTGTTTTCATTTTTCCATTCTGATTGGCCATTTGTTGTCACATGACCATTTTCACACATAAATTCCGTGTTTTTCGATTCTCCTACGTTTTCTCTCTGACGAAGGGCTTTCGCTCGAAACGTTAGAAAACTACTCTTGACATTTCGGCAGTACTCAGACCTTTCCGATTATTTCACTTCTATTTCAACATTGCCTACGCAGCACTCTTTTTATTTCATACATGGGTGTGGTTGCGTGGGCGTTTGTTGTCGAGTTTTGTTAGACTAAGGAATAAGACTAAGGGCCTGTTCACATGAGCCGAGATATCCCGGTATACCGGGATAGCTTTAAGTGCCGGGATGTTTAGATCGTCTGTTCATTTAAGCAGGGATAACAACTGGGAAGAAATTTGGCGGGAAGACTTCATTTGGCGCCAAACGATGCAATTGAAAGGAGACTCACGAAACATGCGCAGTATAAATACTTTCGTCCCGGCTAGCCAAGATAAAGCATTCATATGGAAAAATTGCATCTCGGCAAGGCGGGATCCCAGCAGCTGAAAGCGAGATCTCGGCCAACCGGGATATCCCGGTAGTCATATGAACACGATTTCCAAACATAAGGGAAAACGTCAACTAGCCGAGATCTCGCCTCGACTGTTTTATCCCGGTATGCCGGGATATCTCGGCTCATATGAACAGGCCCTAAGAGGTGAAAAACGTCAGACACTGAGAAGGGTGCGGAGAATCCAACTGTAAATATATTTTGTAAATAAAGCATTTTGAAGACAAGTTAACCAGCTTGCGTAACTCGTCTATGACCAGTTTACTAGAACCTTGTGACAGTAGTTTTTTCAACTAGTCATTGTTTGACGAAATAAAGTTGCACTATGGTAAATTATCTTTAATAATAATTTAAGTTTACTCTTATTATATGAGATAATTTGCTTTCCAAAATTATAGTTGCTTTAGATAAATGTTTTGGACTAATTAATTTTATCAATGTTTTAGTAGATATCACACTTTGTTTCACATAATGTATTATGTGAACTAATTTATTGGGTCACAATAATACATTTTATTTCGCAGTTTTTTAGTCTATCTCCATTTTGATTGGTTGTAAGCATCAATGGCATAGGAAGCTAGTTGAACTTAGGGGGGCCATGAACAAAATTTTAGTTCAGGTTGGGCGTTTTTACGTAAGTGTTTTCATAGCCTAGATTGTTAATAGTGCTAGGGCAATACTTGCAGTTATATTCTATAGTAAAACACAGCCCCTGTTTATGAGGAAGGAATGTTTCACTGGATTACTAGTTTGTGAATTAAAAGATTAAATATAATTATAAAATGTCGTAGCTTTTTTAACCCATACGAAGGATACTAAAAGTGACCATACATTTATTCCGAGTTTTAACGGCATCTTCGCGCAATTCTAAATAATAGTAAAGTATCAACCATCGTTAAAATGTGTACAGTACGTTAGATTTTTAAATACGTTATATTTTAACTTTGAAATGCAAATACGTGCGATGGGAAAAATTAGAACACACTTTTCATAATGTTGCCATATCTGTTTTTAAGGGGGGCAAATAATATTGCAGCCCCCCTAAATAAAACTTTAGGTGGGCCATGGCCTCTGTAGCCCCCCTGCTTCCTATGCCACTGATAAGCATACAGATAATTCTTGACATCATGTAGAACAGACGTCAAAGCTACAGATAATAAACAATTATTGAACTCGGTTTATCGCATCATAGCAAAAATTATCAAGGCCTCTGTGTTGTCCACCTCAGCCTTCAGCTTTGGCAGATAACAGAAACCTCTGCCTTGATAATTCTTGCTATGATGCTCAACCTCATCCAATAATTGTTTAATATCAAATCATAAAATTATATCATATAACGAAATATCATACAATGAAGTTTTGTAATATAAAAAATTTATATCATATAACGAAATTATGTCATACAAACCAGGGTACCCGGGCTTTCATCAGGATTATGGAGAACAAATGAAAAAGTTCCCTTTTCTTTCACATATGATTTTAGAAAATTGAATGGTTCCTCACGAAGAAACAATTGTGCACAGAGTACCAGAGATATGTGTAGATAATGTTATTGTTTCTGTATCATGGTTTCTTTTTTGAGGTATTTTCTGAGGTATTGATAGCTAATGTTACTCACCTGGTCATGGTGAGTTCGAATATGTAATTAAATTTTCTGTAAGTCTTGTGGTTCTGGAGTTTTAAGGTAACAGACAAACGCCGTAACGCTCCAAATTTATATATACAGATGATATATCAAATTATATCATATAATGAATTATGTCAAATAATTAAATTAGCTCATATAATGGAGTTATATCATATAATAAAATTACATCATATAGACCCCGTTCACACGGCACTGGATCGAAATTGTGTGAAAACGTCACTTCAACCGGAGCGTTTTGAAAACGATTTCTAAATGGTGCGAAACGAAAACGGAAATCTTAGCAGCGCCGTGTGAACACAATGTCTTTGCTCTTTCGCTACCTACGTTTTAGTCTCCAATCCCCTTTTGTTGAGGTTATGGACTACATTTGTTGAGTATCTGCAGAGCAATTTTGACAAATATATAATTCACACAACAGCAATTACAATGTAGTATTCTGAGAAGACAAAGCAAACGATACTTGATCCAATAAAGCAAATTCGTGCTAGGAGATCGGCATGGAAAACTGGAAGGTTTTGCGTAAGATCGGAAAGTGGTACGATTTGTTGGAATAATCTTCTTTTGGGTTATTCTGCGTAAGAAAAATGGCACGAAAACTTTCGCTGGAGCAGAAGAACGTTTGACATTTAAAAAATTACCACGCTGAACCGGATATTCGAAACAACCTTGCCGGAGTCTGGGGTCGTGTGAATACATCCAAATTCTTCGTTAAATTATGACAGATTCGTTTGAACAAAACGGTATTTTGCCGTTACTTTTTCGATCCCGCGTCGTGTGAACGGAGTCATAATGAATTTACACAGCGCTCATCATCAGTCTTCCCTGATAGCCTGCGGAGGAAGAAAGCTGTTTAGCAGTGCTTCCACTTTGAAGGAAATAAAATTTTGAAAGAAATTTGAAGGATTTTTTGAGAATTTGAAGAAAATTTGAAGTGTCGCAAAGGTATTCAGACCAATTTATTGTTTAATATCAACGGCACAAAGGTTACACTAAATCTCACGCGCTCTCGTTTCCCTCACTCCGATTGTTCTTTTTTGATTACTCGTCAAACCGGTTTTACAACCTATTACGTCGCACAACCGTTTTTATTGCGTTATTTCGACAGAAGGAAATTTGATCGAACCTGCACTTTTTAACAATTTTATTTTTAATGTTGCTGTAGCTGACGCAAAACAAACAAACGAGGTTAAATATCAGTCGACCATGGCACAATTGCTGGCGGATGACCAGGGTTGCCATTCGGGCTTTTTGCATTTCGCCAAATCGGTGCCTAAATTTCACCAAATGCCCCTTTTTCATTATAGAGCCTAGGTACGAGGTTGCGTTTTTATTGGATATCAACTGCTAAATGATAACAAACCTGTAGACAGCGCATACGAGGCAAATTCGATAATTCTATTGATAAATGAACTCAAACGAACTTTTTCAGCAAAAAATGGACAGTTTTACTCACAAGTAAACTACTGGTACACGCGATCTGACGATCGACAAAACTCAGTGAATGACATGTAAAACTCACAGTGAATGACGATTTACAATAACGTGTAAACAAGTCCAATCATTACTCATCATCATGTACGTCATAGTCATAGAAAGTGATGGCGTTCTGCTGTGCAGCATCTTTCAGACGGGCCGTGTAGCGGGAATGGCAGTGTCCAAAACGAACTGCGTCTACGAGCTCTTTGGACAGCGTCCAATTGTAACACTGTCTTCCCTGACGCACTAAGTGTTGTCTTGCCAGAAGTCTGTTAGCAACGGTTGACGCATGAAGTCGATTGGTTGTTGGAGTCTTCACCATGTTAACCTCTGAAAATAATCGCTCAACTCACGCCGATGGATGAGGAAGTGCGAGCAATGCGCACATCAGTCGGCAGAGTACAGGAAATTTTGACTCACCAGTACCATCCACCACCTGCTACAATTCTGACCAGAACACGACAGGTATCTTTCCGGCAAGCCCACTTAACTGGTCTCGCGAATACAGAAGGGCCCGCCATTCATCATCCAGTTTGTCCATATCAGCCTCTGGAACTAGTCGAGGAAACTTTACCGCCAGTTTTGCCAGAGATGCCATGCCACGTTTGCTTGACAAAGCTTCTTCTGGGTCGAGACAGGAAATCATAGACAACACACTGTCTTCTGAAAAGTCAAACCGCTTACGGATCCGGACACACAGTTCTACGAGAAACTTAACGCAATCCTCTCTAAAGCGCGTCTCGTTGTCACCGAGCGATACTTTTAGCATCTCAGCATGGCAACGCCCACCAAGATGAACTTCCGTGATGGGGCGATGGTTACTCTTGGAGGTAGGGTCAATGGTTGCCACATCGCGAGTAAGAATGACGTCATCGCGTACGAACAATGACAGGATCTCCCTGTATGTATCACAGATCAATTTGAAAACCTTATGGACCTGGAGATCTTCTGCCTGAAACTGGAGATTCATGATATCAATCTTTGGTAGCACGTAGTTTAGGAAAAAAAGCATGTGCTTGGTACCAGGCGTAACCATGACTTTAAATATATTCGCAGCACCATCCACTTTGTCCTTGGGTGATTCTGCTTGAAAAAACAACTTCAGAGGTTCCCACTGCTCTAGTACTCTAGCGACGACCATACTGCGTGAAAGCCACCCTGTCTGAGCCATCTTCAGAATCCTGTGATTGACTGTATTCACAGCTTCCTGGATCACTGCGAACTCCTTCATCCGCTTCGAACTACGTGCAAGATAGGCACACACATCCTTTAGGAACATTTCAAGCCATGGAGGAAGCTGATTACTAGCATGACTGGCACACAGTGCAAAGGAGTGACATATACATCCCAGAACGAAAATATCGGGTAAGTCTTCTTTCAATCGTGCCTGAAAACCACTATTAGACCCCATCAAGGTCGCGCAATTATCTGCAGCAAAGCCGATTAGATTGTTCATTGGTATCTCCTTGTCATTCAACAGTTTCTTCACTGATCTATACAGGCCATCTGCCGTTCCTTCCTCGACTTCTACGATATCAAGTAGGGCATCATGGACCTCAGTATCTTTACACAACCTGACGAAGACCACCGAAATCTGGCTGACAGAAACATCGGCAGATTCATCGATCGACAATGAAAAATACTGCGTCTGGCAGATAGAGGTTACTGAATTCTTTTCTCCAAAAGTGATACCATCCTGCATAACATACAAAGCTTTTGTACGTTTCAGTTTCATATTTGCCGCGATCACACTGTCGGGAAACATAGCCTTCAATAGGTCAACCAAATGGTTGACCTATTGAAGGTCATTCCCTTGTGTGAAAGGAGTGCGGTGCTCTGCCATGAATCTTACCATTAGAAGCTCTGCCTTGGCAGTCAATTCCTCAGGATCTGGATCTGTAGATTGCTTTGGTTTGAAATAAGTCCCAATATTAAGGCGGTTTTTAATTGCATTCATGGCTTTTGTGTGTTTATCTGACGATGCATGTCTCAGGAGAGCGTGTTTGTTGGGGTGTTCGAAGTTATCGTCACAGACTGTACAAACCGCTTGTTTAATACTGTCATGTGTTGCTTTTGCAAGCCACCCGGTCAACTCAGCACTTTCAGCCACGAATCGCAAAAAGTATGCTTATGCCATGTCTTTGCCTTCTTGGAAGCAGATGACCCCTCAGCCTGCTGCTGCTGATCTTAATTATTTCCATCAGTATCCTTTTTTGTGGAGGTCATGTTGATATGCTAATTGGTAGAGCCTAAAAGTAATTAAGTCTAATTTGATATTGGTTGATATGTTTACTTAGAACTCCAGAACTGCGATTAATCATTAATCAATTCTCAATATACATTGTCATTAAAATTATTAATATTCATGAGAAACCCTCAGCCATTCTGCATTCAGGCATTGTCATAATTAAAAAATATTACGAAGGCATGCCTTCTCCACAGGTAGAACAAAACTTATCTTCTTTTCTTCAGTCGAATTTGGAGATTTTCCACAATTTAAACAGAATGTAATAGAAAATGTAAAAATTTTAAAATGGTGGCCTTTTCCCCACGAACGATGGTATCATGGTAGATCTACCATGAAGTATCACTTGAAACCCCTGACTGAACCGCTGACCACTAGCTTGATTGTTTTTCTCCGCCAGGCTGCCTTTCTCCGTGATTCTTCGTCATACTTCATGACAGTTGTGGGCCATCTTCATAGTTGCCAAGTTTTTAAAAACGTTAGGTATGAGATCTTCCCAAAAATGAAGATTCCAATTATTCAATAAAAACTTGTTCAGTCTATAGAAAACTTTGTTGTGATTGTCAAGAAAACCGGCTGTACCCGTGGCTAGCCCGCAAAGCAGGTGACAAAAATGGCGCCCATTGCAGGCTAACCCAGCTTGTTTTGAATGTGGAGATCGCTATCATGTCGATTAAACACAGTTTTCTTGACTTAAGGTTAAAATTTTCAAAGTAGTTTAACTTTACTACTCTGTCAGAATCTCACACCCAGAGTGAGATTGTTAGGATGCGTGAGATTGCGTGAGAAATACGGCTTAGACGACAAAATGCGTGGGCTTTTTTCTAGGCGTGAGACAAGCGTGAGGTGACATTCAAATGCGTGAGTCCCACGCTCAAGGCGTGGCACTTGGCAACTATGCATCTTACAAGTCAGCATTTTCAATTTTTCAGTAAGATGTATGCAGAAGTTAATGAACTTTTGAATAATAAAGGATAAAGTAATAAAATTTCACCAAATTTGGACAATTTCACATTTCCTTCACCAGATCACCAGACTCGGTCCGATTTCACCAGGTTTGGTGAAAAATCACCAGGAGTGGCAACCCTGCGGATGACAACAAAAATAATATGCCCGACTTCTGAATAGCTTCCTGAGTCGCAGCCGTCATGCATTGTATGCGCTCTGATCGATAAGCAACAGAAGCGCAATCTTTTAGTTCTTAGAACAAAGGATGGCAAATTAAAATTTAAAGTTTGGAATAGCTGTTGCGTCATTTGAAGCTGACATCATTTTATTGTTTCTACCTTTTGTGTCAGGATCAGGTGTAGATTGCCAAATGTGAATCGTACAGAAATGTCCTACATTCGAACTAAAACGGAATTGTTTTAAATGTTTTTATTTTGAAAATAGAATGTGTTCGACGACTCTGGCAATATTTTAAATGTACTTGGAACTATGATTTTGGGATTTTCGGATACATTTATCATATTTACCGTTTATGTTTCATGAATTCATGATTTCATATTCATGTCACTGCTGGTGAAAAACTAATGTCGAAACAACTGTAATTTATACTTGTTGACTCTTTCACCACTGGAACTCTCCCCTTGACAGGTAAAATCGTCCGGCATTTGCCAGAGTGAAATGCTGGAGTTCGTCGTGTATAGGGAAATTGTTAACTAAACAAACCCCGAAAATAAACATTTGGTCTAACTCAGTGAGATATGAATGAATTAACCAGAGAAAAACAAGGTGACTCAAATCCACAGCTGAAAATTTTGTAGTGATGTAGAAATGTCACCTGATTTTTGTGTCATATGCTGATTCATCTTGGCTTAGTTATCCAAGACATTCATTCTCGACGTTTTTTTATATAAACGAATTCAATTTTCACATGTTGTCACTAGCAATCTTGCACCTAAGGCTATAGTAGCAGTTTTGACAACTTGCAGTTTTGCACTGGCACACCAAATTTTTATGAATATTACTTTTATGTTCGGACTGGGCACATAAATTTAATCTTGAGCTATTTCCAATTTCGCTATAACTTGTCTTAGAAGAAAAGTGATGAAATAGTGATATGACTATAGATTAACTGAATTTTTGAACGGCTATCAGCAACCCTGAAAAACGCTTTTCTAGAGCTATGTTCGATGTACGGTATGCCAGTGTTCGGCAATTCCCAGTCAATGCGATCGTAAATTATTTACGTTTAAACTTTGAAAAATATGTAAAAAGACTAATTACACGTTTGGAAATTCATCATCATTGTGTATGTATGTCAATGAAGATACTACGTGTCCACTTTCGTCCGCAAAGGTCACTCTACTGATCGGCAAACAGCTTCGTTCCAGTTCCCCAGCACTATGTCCTGCCTCAATCAAAAGTAACTGGGTAATGATTTGTTAATTTCATCAACAAAGAGATACTTAATTTTATGATAACTTGTGAAGGAAATTTGAAGGAAATTTGACTATTTTAGAAGGAAATTTTGGACTAAAAAAGAAAAAATCAGAATTAAAAGAGAAAATTTCACCGTGGCAAAGTGGAAGCACTGGTGCCGTCGATGTAGGCGGGGCATTTTCCCAAAAAATTTTTTGACTGTGGAAGATGAAAGTTAACCATAGCCGGGGGGAATTTAACCGCACTCCTGACCAGAATCCTAATCCTAATCCTAATCCTAATCCTTTTCCGAGTTTCCTGTAGAAAGGTGACTTTCATCTATCTAAGAACAGTGTCGGAATTGATGCTATTCATCCTTTCGGGGGTGAGACTGTATTGAAACTGTAGTCTAGCCAGAGCCAAGCCTGGCCAAGCGACCTGCATAATGAAAACTCAGGTATACAACATATGCTTTCATAGTCACTCTTGACCAATAATTCTCGTTAAAAAAGGTTTAACTTGGTTAAATTCAAACGAAATTAATGGTCTGGCAGACTGTGGTGCAAACATGGCGAACCTAAAGTGAAAGATAGACATGTTGGTTCAAACTAACAAAGTGTAGACCACGGATTATAGGACAGGGAGAAATTGTTTGAGTAAGCGAGTTACCACACTCATACACACCACTTGCAGCTACTCATGCACACACCCCAGGGACCGCGGAACGATATTTTGAGTGAGGGGCTGACAGGGGGCGATAAAATGACCCTCCTGAAAAAATTAAATTCAACATTTCTGAGATGGTCGTGAACACTTCTTATTTTAATGCAGTGGCGTGCAGAAGGGGGGGGCAGTGAGGGCGACGGCCCCGGGCATCCATTTCAAGGGGGCATCTAATCAAAGAGTGAAAATAAAATTAAGTTTTTTGAAATTTAAAATTATCGCTGTTAACTTTGTTGTACAAGTTGCCCTACAGTCCCACAAGCTGGTGTGAATGTGGATCCGTGTTTTAATAAGCGAGACCAGAGTAGAGAACCTGTTACATGTAAATACCGTGCGTAATGCTGATTAAGATAATTTAAAGTAGCGGTAAATCTATGAGCGCTATAGAGTTCACTTAACTTCACACAGTCTGCTTGCCACACCACAAACGACCAGCTTTAACGTTAAAACTTGTTGGCTATGCTAATATCACATTTCTCAGTACTAAGCCCTATACTTGAGTCTTGGGGGTATACAATCAAGGAGTTGGCCTCGGGCATCACCAAACCTCTGCACGCCACTGTTTTTATGCTTATTCAGAAATCACAAAACACTGGTTATATTAACAGGAACAACTCAAATACTATCAGTTCGTCACTCAAATATCGGATATGTTGATCGGATATTTAAAATCATAAACTAAAATGCGAGTGTGGTTCTCGCTATGTAGGTAGAACAACTCAACGGTTAAGTGAAAGGATCAAGTAACTGATGCCAAGTATTATACGAAACAAGACCGTACCATTAAGAAATCAGTCGAAAAGGCAATGTATCTCTGCTCAAACGATTAATTGTGACTCGGCAATCGGTTGACGCTTGTTGTCAAACAGATGTTGTGCCAATAACTATTCAGACTCCAAATTTAGCATCCTGGCAAAGTACCGCTCAGCATTCTTTCTAAAGATTATGGAATCCATGTTTGTTTGGTTTTTTTTTTTTTTTTTTTTTGGGGGGGGGGGGAGCTTCTGCTGAACTTCTGCTGAACTTTTTCTACCAATCTGACAAGAACTATTTCACTTGTAAGCACCCATGCTCAGGTCACTACCACTTGCTCGACTATGCCATCACGAGAAAGTCAGACTTGGCAGATGTTCTATGTACAAAAGCAATGCGTGGACCAGAGCGTTCTACGGATCACTACCTTGTGAGGTGCCAACTAATAATGAAGATCACTCTGCCTCGCAGGAAAACTCCTGCAAGTGGAAAGCCTAAGAAACTGGACATTAGCAAGCTGACAAACACCGAGCACTGTCATGGCCACCGACCCCCAAGTAGGGGATAAGGTGTAGGCAAAGAAGAAGACATCGAGCACTGTCGAGAACTGGCGAGAGCGATAGAAGCTGCATTGGAGAGTGTTCAGCAGGCTGGAGAGGAGGAGATGGAGCAGCATTGGAAAGCCCTGAAGAAAGCGGTGTACTCTGCACGCAAGGATACTCTTGGCTATCCCCATAGAAAGACTCCTGACTGGTTCTGGGAGCATGGTAATGAAATTGAGAGGCTCCTAGAAGAAAAGAGGAGCAAGCACCTTCGGCATCTACAAGAGAACTCTGACAAGAGCAAGGATGCTCTTGCTGAAATCAAGGCCAAGGTGCAGAGGGAAGTGAGAGCTCTTAAGAACGACTGGTGGCAGAGGAGAGCAGAGGAATTGCAGCGTATGGCTGACAACCACAGTTATCGTGGACTGTTTGCCGGGTTGAAAGCCATCTATGGATCCAAGAGCAACGCTGTCGCCCAATGAAGTTAGCGGATGGTAGTAAGCTGCTCACAGACCTTCAAGATATCAAGGCCAGATGGAAGGAGCACTTCAACAGCTTGCTAAACCAACAAGGATCTGCACACCCAGATGCATGTCAGCAGCTGAAGAGGAAGCCCACAAGAAATGAGCTGTGTGGGGAAATCAGTATGGAGAAACTCAAGAAAGCTCTGAAGTCAACGGCAAGTGGCAAAGCACCTGGTCTGGATGGTATTCCCTCAGATATCTTGAAAAATGGTGGCGAAAAGATGTGCGAAGCTCTACTAGACCTGTTCAACAGATGCCTACTCTCTGGTACTGTGCCCCAAGACTTTCGAGACGCTCTAATCATCACCATCTACAAGAGAAAGAGCGACCGTGCAGAGTGCGTGAATGTCAGTGTGGATTCCGGGCTGGCCGTTCCACTTCTGACATGATCTTCACTCTGCGGCAGCTCCAAGAGAAGGCAGCAGAGCAGCACCAGCCATTGTATGTTGTCTTTGTTGACTTCTCAAAGGCATTTGACACCGTCGACGGTACAACCCTTTGGAAGGCCCTTGAAACCTATGGATGCCCTGACAAGCTTATTAACATCATTAAGCAGTTCCACGATGGAATGAAGGCACAAGTCTCAGTCGGCGGTGAACCCAGTGATGCCTTTGTGGTCAACCATGGCGCGAAGCAAGGGTGCGTACTGGCCCCAACTCTTTTCTTCCTCTATCTCACAGCTGTGCTGGATACTATGAACGAAGGGCTCAACAAGGGCGTGTTCTTCCGCACAAGGACAGATGGCAAACTGTTCAACCTTGCCCGGCTTCGTACCCACACAAAGACACAGGAGATGTGCATTAGAGAACTGCTCTATGCTGATGATTCCGCCCTTGTGGCCCGCAATGTAGTTGATATACAGCAGATTGTGGATCGTTTCTCCTTTGCAGCTGGTATGTTTGGTCTAAAGATCAACATATCCAAGACCGAGCTGCTCTACCAACCTCCTCCAACGTCCACTGAACTGCCAGAGACGATTACGGTCCATGATGAACCATTGAAGACAACCGAGTCTTTCACTTACCTGGGCAGCACCGTCGCAAACACCAACTCTGTAGATTTGGAAGTGGAAAGGAGGATCCAGTCCGCCACGAAGCCCTATGGTGCGCTACACAGGAGAGTCTGGAGTTGTCACGACATCAGCACAAAAACCAAAGTGAAGGTTTACTCAGCTGCAGTTCTCCCTTGTCTGCTCTACTCCATCGAGTGCACCACTCTTTATCGCAGACACATTAAGGCTCTGAAAAGACTCCAGCTTCGCCATCTACGCTCCATCCTCAACATCAAGTGGTAAGACCGTATCCCAGATGTTGTGGTACTGCGCCGTGCACACACAGTCAGTGTTGAAGCCTTAATAACCGTGTCACAGCTTCGCCAAGGAAAAAGGTCCCACGGTGGACAAAAATTGCGTTTTAAAGATGTCTTAAAGCGGCATATAAAGAGAACAGGGATCTCGCATGATACCTGGGAGGAAGAGGCAATCCACAAAGTTAAATGGCGTGAACTGTTGAGAAAGGCCACGTCAGCCGTATAAGAGCAGCGCCATCAAGAATATCAGCGTGCACATGACCGACGACACTCGGCAGCCACTCCAAGCATTTTCCAGTGCAACAATTGTCAGCGTTGCTGCAGATACCGAGCGGGTCTGACCGCCCACATGCGAGCCTGTTTGAGATAGGCCTCAACTCAAACACAAAACAGTCATCTTCGACAATGAAGGACAGCCAGTACTAGTAGTAGGAATCCATGTATATTGGCGTTATTTTGATGTTTAATCCCTCCTTCGTGGGATGACACCATTGCCTTTACATCAGGTATAAATATAAGCTGATAACTCATTTCTCAATAGTTAGCAGACGTTTGCACCGGAAGAGTGGTCTACCGAAATGCATAGTGCTTCTTTTTAGTATTTGCTTTCTCTCTGTGTGTTGGTTCCTCTCCCTGATCTGAAGAATAGGACTGGATTGAGCAACTATTGTTCAAAAAGTGAAGCCGGAAGTCAGCCGTGGCGGCCATATTGGAGTGACCACTTTGCAAGGTGCGCCGTATATTTTGCGTAGGTTACACAGGGTCAGGCAATTAGACTTTTTTGAGCTGTTAACCTTTAACGCCTATCATTGAAACCAGCCGTTAAATTAACACCCTCTGTCAGATATATTAAAAAGTTTAAATGGTTGAGTTCCAAGTTTTCAATCAATAATTAACTAATCCTGATGCTCAGGGCCCGCTTGTCCAATTTTTTAAATTATGACATCCCATATTCAAAAAAAGCTTGGGCAGAATGAGATGTGCCCTACTATGAGGTTGACAATAAATAAATGGAGAGGTGAAACTGAACACTAAATCTTAATTATTTTGTAAGATACAAAAACCTCTGTTTTCAATTTTTAAGCATTCTGAAATTTCTGTTAGTGTACTCAGATAATTTACACTAGATACTAGACAATAGACAGTTTTTCTGGGCAACATATCATATGTTTTCCTATTTCGTTCCAGTCCTAGTCATCTGGTTCCAGTTCTTTCTCGAGTAATTGTCCTATGGTTGCAATTTCACTAGTTGATTTCCTAGCATGAAGGCTGTGACCACTTAAATGTTTTGGCCCAGATGCAGACCAAAATTTAATTACAGGGACTGGATCGTAGTGACAGATGCCTTTTGTGTTGTGTTTTCCTCTGAGGAGATGCTGTATGTTCTCCTCACTCAACAGAGATCTTTGCTTTGTTACAACAAGGCCAACTGATACGTGGCCTCTTTCTGTGGCTGCTTGAGAAATTATATTTGGTGGATTGCCTACAAGAAGTTGGGATAGTATACTCAAACTTAGATTAATTTTCCTTGCGGTTTTTGAGATTGATTTCTTTAAATTGTGAATTGAAGCTTTTAATTGAGGCCATTCATCTCTAGCATTCATTCCTTCCTCAACCGTCATATAACCATAGCGTACACATCTTTTGGATAATTGTTCAATCTGATGATTGCCATACGTAGCTAGTGAAGGAATGTTGTCAGGAAAATTTTCCACATTAGAAACTGCGAATGTCTAATATTTCATACATGATACATATAAGCAAATACATTATGTTAAATTAGCTCAGTAATTTTAGCCGTTAAACTTGAACACCATGTAATAACGTTGGTCGTTAAAATACCAACTCTTCGCGTTATTTAACGGCTTAACGGCTTAATTGGCTGACCCTGTTACATCGAAGAAATTGGAGGAGAACTTTCAAATTTTAAGTGAAAACATGCCAAGGAGAGACAACAGTCTTTAAAATTGTCCAATTTTCTTTAAAATTACGGATTTTCCGTGATAAATAATCGACTATTGAGCAACGAGTGATGGTGGCGTGTACTGCACTTCGAGATCTACTGCATAGTCTACGTAATGTGGAGGCCAGAGATTTTTTCTTTTACAGTGCCCGGTTTTATGGATGGAAAAGGCCGTGGTTGTTTGGCGTTCCCAAGCCACAAAATTTTGATAGATTCAAGGTTTCATGGACCACATCTAGACAGCAAGCTGCCAATTGAAGATTCCTGGGCTGTACTATAACATGTAATTTGTTAAACTGGTCTCCAGTATGCTAAAGTAATTTATTAACAGTTTTACCACAATTCACAGGTGGCTGTTTCAGTTATGCTTGTTTCATTGATATTTGGATTTTTAAACTTTGATGAACCTTTAAATGAACTGCTCTACACAGTCATTTGAAACAGGAAAATGTTTCTCAGGATAAGAATTACATTTGGTAAAAAATCATTGTACTTTGCACATACTGCATTTGCAATATAATGTTTTAATGCCATTGCTTTACCAATTTTTAAAGAAATATACCATTAAAATAGATATTGATGGTATTTGAGGCAAATTTTGCTTTGATAACACTTGCCATTTAAAGGTGTCTAAAGGTTTAGTTATATGAAGTAATTTTAATTTTTCAATGCAGTTGTGTTTAAAGTTGTGCTGAAACTGTTTTGTTGTTGATCTATAAAACGAATTGTACAAGTTCAATTCAAATATACACAATAAAAGCAACCAACCACCTTGTTCTAACTGATGTTGCATTTTGGTTTGTGAGAAAAGTAGCTCATTCAGAGGGGTGCCATGAATTTGACATTTAACTAAGGGTGAAGATATTTTTTAGCAAGTTTGTAAAGTTTAAGTTTGTCTTCTGTTAATGTTGATTCTTGAAGTGCCATAGTTCTTTCCTCAAACTGTGTAAGTTGTTCACTTGTTAAAGCAGGACTAGTTGGTGGAATGTCTACTGAACTGTCCTCAAGTGGTATAAGTCCATCCCAGTCAATACCATACTTGTCAGTTACTTCAGTAGGATTGGTACCTTCTTCAGATGTCATCAATGAACCTTGGACCCAAAGCTGAAGGGGTGTATAGTTGTTTGCTGTGAACATGGGATGTCTCAACCAGGCAGCAGACCATTCATCCAAACAATGGTTTATATAATGAAAGAATGCATATTGTAAGCACTATAAGTCATTCTCTGCTTAATACTCCAAGATATTCAGATCCTCCATTAATGAAAACAGATTGTGGCAATTGTTTAAAACATCCTCAAATACATCTCATTAGAGGTGCTCAATTTGTTGATTGTGCATGCTCTTACCCACAAGAGCTGACCCCTTACCTGGACCACAAGTGTTTAACCTATTCTTGACAACATCCCCATTTTCAGTTCCCTAATGCACTGAAAGACCATATTCTTGCATTTGTCATTTTACAGTCTATGAACTCACATGAAGTAGCTCTGAAATTGAACAGATACTAAACCTGGCTTTTACAAGCACTGTGAGCTGTTCCTTGCTAACTGCATACTTTGGTCTACCTGGTTATCCAGTGAAAACAGCATTTTCTCTGATGTTCATCCCTGAGCACTCTAAAATTGACCATGCTCTGCTCAACAAATTGAATATTTCTTCTGGTATTCTTGTCAAGGAGTCTAAGACAATGACAAGCTTCTGAATTTCTTGAAGCTCTTCTGCTATGTCAAAATTATCAGCACTATGAACACTAGAAACAATCTCCCTTAATTTGGATGTTATTACGTCTTTCAATTCGCCAGTGAAATCTGTCACCATGTTCGTTTGTCTTTCTGCCCTGCTCAACGTACCAGCTACTCACACGCACATGAAATTTTGCTAGGTGATGATAATAGTACAACACTGCATAATAATGCCACAGTGCATGATAATATCGAAACATTACAAAATAATACTGAAACAGTGCCTAATAATAACAAATCGGCACAAATACTGAAACATTTCACAATAATAACGAAACAGTGTGTACCAATACAAATCAATGCTTTATAATAAAGAAACAGCGCATAATAATAACAAATCAACAGTGCATAATACTAACAAAGCAGTGTATAATAATAACAAAGAAATGCAAATTAATAACTAGACATTGCATGATCATGATGAACTTGGGAATAATAATAACGAAAAACTGTATAATAATGAACCGGTAGATAATAACGAAACGTAATAGTTTTGACGGTAATGACACCCCATACTTACCAGTGAAATGTCCGTGAAAATTTTCTTTTTAACCTGGATTCTTCATCGTCAGATCCCTCACTACCACTTTGGGATGTGTTGTCGTTTCCTTTCAAATTTTTTCTTCGTTTGCTACAGCCCTACGTACGAGTTTCCTCATTTTCATAATAGCCTTACAACAACGTTACCGAGAAAGTAGTCACTCCAATATGGCGCAGATTGAATTTTGCGGGCTTCATTTTCTCCCGCACTCCAACCCCTGGGTTGCTCTATCCAGTCCTATTTTTCAGATCAGTGGTTCCTCTAGTTCTTTTCAAAACTGTCTTGTATAACCATTCACCATGGTTAAGACGTTTTTCAAAGCTATACTGAAATATTTAATTTCTTTCCAAGAAAGTGGGGGGGCTAAAGCCCCTAGCCCAGCCCCGGCTTCAGCTGTCCCCGCACCCACATATGCAGGAACTCATGACATTCAACACGCAAGTTTGTCATTAGACAGCAACTCATGTTCCGACACACACATTTGCCGTAACTCATGTTAGACGCATTCTTTGTTTAATAACACACACGTTTCCAGATGACGAGGAGGGCCAACGTCACATAATCGACTAGTAACCATCGTAGCTGCCTTTTAGCACGCTGTTACCAAACTGGGGATAATAAAAGTGGGGACGAGGAAAATAATTATACATTACGTTGCCATAGTGACGTTAAAGCTGCAAAATGTCTTCGTACAACTGCGACCTACGTTATCTAAAGGTGAGGATCTCTTGGAGATTTACCTAAAAATGGGCCGCCGTTATCATCCAGGAAATTTTCCATAATATAATCATTTCCACAAAAATGAAATTTTGAGATTCATTTCTTGAGTTAATTTTCTCGGCGAGGAAGGTGAGTTGCTGGACTCTGGTACGTACAGTAACCATAGTCGTTTACCTTGGGTATTTCTACATTTTGTACTGATTATGAAACCAAGGTTTCCCTGAGGTTTGCAGGTTTCATCTGGCGTATAGATTGGGATAAAATGGGTTTAAAAATAAAAACGTTACAACTTTTGGCGACTTATCTATAAGCTACTAGGTATTAAACAGAAGGTATAGTACTACAATGCCATTAAACCGAACCAGGTCAGCCATGGACTACCCATCGATAAATCTTAAATATACCCTTATCAGAACTGTAAACCTATCCCTGATCCTAACTCTAACCTTGTGCTGACCCTAAAAAAAGCGAAGAAATAAAATTACAAGTGTTGGCCCTAGTTTAGGTCCAGGATCTGGTGTTTTTCAGTGCATTCAACACTTGGTGTTTTTGACTCAAGTTTTTGTGCTAAAATTTATGAGTTTAAGAAGACTTGACAGGGACGTCTACGGTGTCGTGTTCTTACAATGTAGTTTTTTATTCAAAATGAAAGAAATGAATTATTTGTCGACCCTAGAGTGTTTTCTAAAACGTCCTAGTTTTACATAGTACGACATCGATAGCAATTTGCCGCCATTTCATGGAATTTTTCAGTTGTTTAAATGTTGACGAACTGATCAGTGCTTTCGAGATAAACTTCAGATGTCTTAAAACAACACCCATAGTTCATTACAAGGTCAATGATATGTCGATTTTTCAAATGCTAAAACTTCAGCTGGTTTGTTAACATGTTAAATCCCTTGGTAAAAATATAATCACGAGAAAATAACATTGCACCAAGTAAGTACAATTTGATTTTATACCATTGACAATCTCAGACCATTCCCTCATGTTCATATAGTCTGAGTGTGAGATTGGGACTGCATTGCTGTATGTATGAATGTACAACTTAGTCAGGTATAATCCATGCAGAGTGATGATTTCAGGTGCTACAGGGAGCTTTAACTCTGCTAATTTATTGCACTGTGCATTGCAACTAGGAATTTTGAAGGGCAGGAGACAGGGGGCAATATCAAGGTACTGTCATGATGATTTTGGCCATTTTGAGTGCAATTCATCCACATGGCTTCAGGAAATGGGGGCAAAAAAAAAAACTGTCCCTAACAGGGCAGATATAAAACTTCCCATAAAAAGGGCAGAGGTTACCAATCACCTTTTAGTTGTACTTCTGTTATGATATGCTGCCTTTAGCTGCCACAGTGTACAGTAAAATGGAGCAAGTAGTTAAATATAACCATATTAACCTCTGTAATGTATTAGCTCCAGGTATTTCTATTCTTGATGTTGCCAAAGAATATTCCATGCTTCTAAACCAAACTGAGTGATCTTAAATGGCTGAATGCAAATATTTTATTAATTTTATTTGTTGGAAAACATATTGACAAGAGTAATTATAGAAGAGTGACTAATCTTATTACACATGGATACTGAATGCATTGATCAGTACAGTATGTTTCCTCAACAAAGTTTAATTTCTCTTGGACATAAGGGGTAATTTTTCCTGGTACCATAATAGCTAGAACTCAGATAAGATAATTGGAGTTGAGGTGGATAGTATACTTCACAATTAACCTACTCTGCAGAAGTCAACTGAAAAAGTTGACTTGAGCAAGATTTAAACTCACAACATTTTCAATTGACTTCAGCAGTGTAGGTTAATGGTGGATAATATGTGACCAAGCTTTCAAACAAGTGGCCTGAAGGACATGGATTGGCATTACATGAACAGTATAACCAGTCACTATAGCATCTGGTCCATTATATGTGGAAAGTCTCTGTGCAAAACTGGAACCCAACTTGCTTTCCATGGAAAACATTCTTGTTTTATATTTTCTCCCAATATGCAGTTTTTCCATTTGAAGTATTTTTTTCTCTTTTATCTGCGGACCTAAAATTATTTAGATAAGAAGTATATATTAATGGTCAATAGCACAGCAAGTCTAGCCTTAGTCTTATATTTTGAGGGGGTATTGTGATAAAAAAAAACCCCTGAAGTTTATTCATGATTGTAGTTCATACTGTACAGCATATATGGTACTGGTACTGCAATTGATTGTAATAAAGTTCATAACAATAAATTTTTAGGATGGAGAAATCTCATCTTGAAAACTTGTAGCAATTTATTCTTCAGTGAGAGAATCTGTTATAATTTTTTATTGGTGATGTATAGCCCTGGCACTGCTTCCTCATTTTTTTTTTTTGGTTCTGTTAAAATCCAAATTCAATCAGACATTTACAAATAGTTTTCATCTGGCTAACTGCAGACAATTTTGCCTGTCAAAGAAAAGTGTCTAGACAGTGAAAAGTGATAACCTACTGTATCTCAAGTCAATTCTGTAGGGCCTTCTTTAACAGTTTATCTGGGGCCTAAAATGATTCCCAGTGATCAGATTTGCACTCCCCTCAGTCACCATATTTCTGCCCAGAAAAAATTTGCCATTTTGTTTTTCCATATTTGCAAGTTTAGGGAAAAAGAGGGAAAATTGATGAAATATAATAAGTGATCAACTGATCATAGCTTGGAATGGTGAGCCAACTGTTCATATTACCCAGGACCAGCCATTGTATCATTTTTCGAAAAGAAAGAAAGACAACAGTCAAGGCCATGTGTCAATACTTACAAACAGAAATTTTGTAACAAAATTTTTCAATTTAGAGGTGTAAAAATGATTAAAATTTTCCCTAAAGATTTTAGCCTGAACATCAGATTTTAAGCTGAACATCACCAGGATGCATCTCAGAGAATCTGAAAATCAAAAGTTTTTACCATCCTGCACTATTCCCATATTTGTGCTTAAGCCACTTGGATGGATTCTCTCCCGTTAGCCTCAAAGTTGGTTTCCCATGTTTCACTAAATTTTTTTGGCCAGGTTACTGCTGGAAATTCAAAAAATTTGCATTTTGTCATTATATGCTACACATATCAAATGAATTAAGAAACTGTTCTTGAATTGCAGACGTATAGAATGAGATGAATGTTACGAAAAATGTGCTTGTAAGTGTTTAAGAATGCTCTAACCATTGAGCTGTACGGAGTCTTTATTGCCAGAACTGATGAATGGTGGCATTTTGTAGGGAAAGCAGGGAATAAATAACACCAAACATTGAATTGTACTTCATCCCGCCCCCAAAAGTGGCTGTTTCTACCGTTTGCGTATCGCAAAATTTGATATCGTGAGACCGGTAATATATAAAAGATATAAAGTTGACTTAGTTGTACCTTGTACGATTTAGGCTATATACTGTATATGAATATTCTATTACTGCTTCCATTCGATTATCTTTTCCACAATCAAACTGAAAATTACGTAATTTAGAACTACACATTGGTTCTGTTAAAACTGCGAAAATCGATTTAAACTGAATATATTGTGTAGAACTGCACGGTAAAAAACCTCCGTTATGGTTGAAATAATAACCCTACATAAATAATGACATGGCAGAAATAATAACATGGCAGGAACTCCTAATGGGAGTTGCTGCCATGTTTTCCGAGAAAGAATCTTCACTCGAAACATGGTGTGTTCCCTTTCTTAAGTTTCAGCAGTTCCCTCAACCTTTTGGACATTTATATATTATTCTTATTACCGGTATTCCTAAAAACTTGGGCCTGTGAGAATGTTCATTTTTTCGCTAATCACTTCAAAAAAATACCAAAGCGGGAAATTTCCGTGTTTGAACACTCTGTGCATCAATAAATTTTGCAAGTTTTTCATCCCATCATTCGGGAACTTAAGGGCCCGCTTACACGTGCGATTTTGTACATTGCGATGTTCATCTTGGTGTATGTAATAAACTCCTGACAGTCTGTGTAGCAAGATATCTCCTTATGAATGACGCTCTCGTCAGTTAAACACATACTCCAAGATGTCAATCGCAGGGCACATAATCGCACGTGTAAACAGCCTTAAGAAATGCCGTTCTCTGCGACGCCGACGGCGACCGGATATCACTTTTACTTCCGGATGACGTTGTCGGTCTTCCAGATCCGCCGTCGGACTTCTGCGACAACGCCAAAATAGAAGATTTGCCGTTGTTTCTATAACGTGAGTAAAATATTTATCTTTTAAGATCGAATGAGTACTTTTTGATTAATTTACTTTGTGATTAGTACGTTCAGTCCTTTTCTTGTTACTTTGCTCGAGAAAAAATCAAAAATTTCGTTAAATTTGAAAAATTATGTTCATGTATTGTTGGTTTTAAACCTTATTGAACTATGACAATGGGCACGAAGTTAAAATAGTTTCAACTAAGTTTTTCATTCGTTTTCTTACGTTGTCGGATAGTTTCTGAAAAACGAATTATTAAAAATTTGTATGTTTAGGTCATTATTACGTAGGCAATTCAAGTTCAGGTTATAATAAAACCGAAACTTTAAGTTGTATTTTTGTTCGTTATTTGTAACTCATAATGCAGGATGAATATTTGAGTTCCTACTTCCAAGACATGTTGTCCGATAAATTAAAAACAAAAAGAGGCCTTACTTTGTCATTCGTGGAAACCGTGACACGATCTGAACGAAACAAATATTTTAATACTTCTATAGAGGTTGCAGGAGGACATTTTGCTCTATTTAACTTTCGTATTTTGAGTTTTTCATAGGAACACTAGAACAAGTGAACAACGCCATACTCTTCCCAGCTTCACTCTGTTATTCACGTTGCCGTCGCCGCGAAAAAAGTCATTTCTTAAGTTCCCTGCTGTTTCATTGGGTTCGGGTCTACGGAATACGTCCTAACTCCATTAAATCCTTAACGTACATTTTGTGACATTGGGTTCCTCGGTGATATGGCCATGCTTGGGGGAGGGGGGGGGCATTAGGGAACTGTGTCTTTCAAAACATCCAAGACTTACTGTCACTGATAACGCTATAGCAATACATGTTGAACAAAAAGTTTAGAATGCTTTAGAAAAGGGAGAGTTTTTCTCGGCATTTCAGTAGTATAATTCATTCGTTTTAAGATACGAATGTTTATGCCATTTCAGGAATTTCGGAGTGTAATAAGACCAGGTTGACGTCTCATTTTCCAATTTAGGACCATTAGTCTCCATGGAATTAATAAACGCTTTTTTTCAATTTAATCCTTTACAAAGTTACTGTTTTCATCTGACATGGGCAGATAAAAACAACTGCTTGGGCGTTCGTTTTATTCCCTTAGATTTTACTTTTGTTCATTATCAGTTTTTTTAATTTCATTAATCATTTTGCGTCAGATGAATTTTTTACCTGTAAAAACGACACCTAGCTTTTTTATCTTCTCACATTTAACTCCGACGAAGGGTGTTCTCTGAAAACTTCAGAATTTTCTATTTTTAAGTTCCGGCAGTTCGTTTACCTTTTGAATTTTTACTAGTAAATCAACAATACCTACGCACCAATCTACTTTTATACTATTAGTACACTCTGATTGTCAAAGTTAACTTTGAACGATGAACAGGGTAAAAGCAATATCTTTTGTAGTTAAAATTTAACAAATTAAAGGTATAACGATACAGGACTGATGTTTTCTTAATCAGCTCTGAACCTTATCCCTAACTTGAATTAGGACTTCGGGCAAATTTTTTCTCTTTACGATGCTCTTGTATAATAAATAAAATGTTCATTCTAACATCCATGTCATTAACTGACTTCATATTCGGTCAGTAAGTCCAGTAGTTAGATATATAGGAAACGTTAACTTTGGCCATTTGTTGAAGAGAAAACAAGCTGCGAACTTTCACATAAATGGTAAGTTCGCGGCTTATTTTATCGAGGCCTTTTTGATCAAGCCACAAAGGTCGTGGCTAACATGCTTGCCGCAACTCTTTTGACCACTGCTGGGTCTTGAAAACTATCTACAGGCAAGCAAACAACCTGTATCGACTTGTCGAAAAAGAAAAAAACAAAAATTTTTCAGATCAATTTATCACAGTATTCTGGTAAATGATGAAATTTTCTCTTCGCGTTCACATACTAACGAGACAGGCAGCTGGTAAGTATCATAAGGAAGGTCTAGGATTCTCGTCTCTTCACTTTGAGAAGTTAGCGCAAAAAGGGCACCATGCTTTAAAGTGTTGGGCATCTAGGTGGCCATATTTGTGGTAAAGGAGCAGAAAGCATGCATATCGTGCTCAGAGCTTGCCACTAGTAATTAAAGTCCAACCCAAGATGTCCCTGCTCGAAAAGCACGATAACGAAGAGGCAGCTACGATGACTTTCTTCCATGGAAAGAGGCGCCAAGGCTTACGAAAAAAAGCCCAAAATTTTGTGTCGAATCGGATTCATACAACGTCGAAATGTTTTTTCATAAAATCCTCTGTAGTATTTGCCCCTGTCTTTGGAAAGAGCACTTTGAGAAGTTCAAGGGGCTCAGGGGGCAGTATCTTCCCTTGGGTCACTGTGATATTTGTAATAATATGTATGTATTTATACTACATGTTTAGATGTCGATGAGCAAAGACGAGTCTCCTGCAGCAGCCAGGTCAGCTGGCAAGTTACCAAAGCTTCCTCCTATCACATCATCTATCTCACATTCCACTAGCTATGCAAGGAGTAACCTAAAGTCTTATCGAAGGAGCAAGGAGCTCCAAAAACTTTTAGGAAAATATCTGTAAGTATTCCAAAAACAGTCAACTGTGTGCCGTATGTGTACCAGCAGTATCTTTACTTAAAATAGAGTGCAAATAGCACCTGATTCTCATACTTGCTTGCATAAGTATATCTCAGCGCTGTGGAAATGAAATAAGTTAAAAACCAGATTAATCTAAGGTCCTACAGTGTCCACAAACATGTAAATCAAGTTTAGGAAAAAAGCTGATCAGCTCATGACCTGAACTGGGTGATGTCAGGTCATAGACTTCAATTGCATATGATTTTGGGGACACAAGTCTTACAAAACAATCAAACATTTTAATTTCCTACATATGTAATACTATGTCGACACCACATCTGGGAACGTACTGAATACAAACTTTAGATGTGCTACTGCAATTAACAAGTTTCTCCTGACTGTATTGATTTGAATTACCAGTAATTATTGGAGAAAGTGTTTCACGTTATATGTAATGACTGCAGCTGATTCCTGTCACTGCCACACTTTTATTTAATTGACTTGTTGCCAATTGCAAAAGCAAGGAAGCCTATATGGTGGACATGGTCTCCGACTCTTTGCTTTTTTCCAAGTCTTAATTGTACCGTCATATTTTAGCGATTTTCGAAAATTTTATTTTATTTTACTTTTCATAATTATGATGGCACGTTGGTCTTTAAACGCTGTTAGTAACAGATTAGTTTTAGAGATGATCCGTTTACTATGCAACAGGTTGGGGGCCCTTTAGAATTCTACATGCTTCGAAGATTTCGTCAACTCTAGATAAGTGAATCTCAATAAATTAAATTTGAGCATCGTTCACTTCACTAGCCAAGATGTTTTGTGGGAATACCATGTATTACTATGGAGGTTTTAGGTTAATATAGTACATCATCTGAATTAAATCGTTTAACTCTTTCTCTTGGGGATCAGTTGTCTATTATCTAAGTTTGGTTCACGCCAGACAATTTTAGTCGACAAAAAGAGATATCCCTGTCTCAATTAACTCTTTCACGAGTAGATCAGTCTCATTTAAGTCTCGAGTCACATCCTTGGCTTTTTGTTTAAAACATTTTTACATTAAGATTTGGTATTTCCTTAAAAATAATGATTTGTTAATAGCGATGGTTCGATGCTTGGTCGTATCACATTTAGATTTGAGAAGGCTGCTGAAGATAAAGAAAAGATTGAAGAAAGTTTGAAGCGAAAGCCTCTCCCTTCTTCTGGGCCTGAAATACCTTCTACTGTAAGTTTAACACGTAGCATAAATATATATTACACCAGGAAACGCTGGCATTTGGCGAGTGGGAAAGGAGACTTGTTGTGATTTAAGTTCAAGTACGTCCTTTACGATTAGGATGTAATCATTGCTGGTTATCAGTGATTATTAACCCGATCTTACAACATTTCTATTTTTTAGTTTAAATATCCGATGTTAGAAGCGCAACTTAAGTTTTAGTGGGTGTTAATGTAGTTAAAATTTCCATTACATTACTTATCCTTGCTAATAAAATATTATTTTCGACTCGAATCTGTTAGCGGTTTTATTAATTTTTACTGTGAAAACCCTGGCGTTATTTTTTTTTCCCTTTGACTTCGTGGATATCCATTTCAGATGATGAGCAGAGAGAGAAGAATTAGGGTGAGTTATAAGGAATTTTATATTTACACATTTTTAAGGTAATGTGATAAACCATGTAGAAACAAATCGATAGTACCGTAGACGTGTTGTACATGACCGATCTACCAAGATCTGACAAAGGCAGATATAACAAAAAATCTATCCAAAATACTAACGAAAACCTAGGAGTTGAATTTTGAAATATTTTCCTCGACTGCTGTAGCAAGGTTGAATGTACCAGTTTTTAGACATTTGTACGGTCTATATTTTAGTTAAAACCAAGCAAGGCTCTTCTTAAATATTCATGAACAGCAGAATTCTGAGTTCAGAAAAATCTTTATTAACAAAATGGCTTTGACAAAGAGTTTGGTGAAGTGTTTGCGTCAAAACTTCTATGCGCGAATATCCGAAGCTGCATACATCTTTCTTCTAATCACTCGTGGCTGAATCATAGGTGTCGGAATAGGATTCGGAGAGCTTAGTGGAACTATGGGATCCCAATTTATATGAATAGGGGACTTATCCCTCCGTATATTTTAGGTCTATATGAGTGCAATCTCGCCAGTTACCTTGCTTAACTAATGGTATACAAAGTTTTATCCTTAAAGGTGTCTTTATTTATTCATACAATAAATGTAAATAATGCTGCTGTACACATTTCTTATTCAACTTTCTGAAATTGAGGTGGGAGGTCACTGGAATAAAGCCTTTGTCCGACACCTCTTTATAAAAAGTAGTATCCCGAATGTAAAACATTTTTCGCCACCAATAAGCTATACTTAAACGTCCCCTGAAATCTTTCTGTGAGTTTTAAATTACTAAAAGTGTTCGTTTTATAGGTCTTTATCGCGAGATGTAAAAACGAACAAGATTTGCTTTAATTCCCGTATTCTTTGATTACAATGTCAAACAAGTTATCGATTTTTCCTGTGATTCTAGCTTAACTACCAATACATGAAACGATGTGTTGAAAATGGCCCTGTGACCCCTATGGCAGAAGAATGGTGGCACGATATTTTGAAAATGATTCCACCTCACCTTGTGAGCTCGCAACATTTACAACCATATATCGCCGAGGTGTACGAAGAAGTGCGAAAAGAATATGAAGCAAGCATGAAGAAAGCAATGGGTAATGGATTTACACTTTGCGTCGTAGTTTAATGCACAGATTAATGGGTACGCACACACGTAATTTAATTCTGCTATAATAATGATTACACATTGATCTTGCTACAATTCCCATTTACAGTTCAACATGTATTGGCAAAACCTAACGTAAAAGGCGTTGAAGATGACGAAGACTTACCAGAGGAACCTACGTATGTAGTGCAGTCGTACAATAATTTGTAATGCCTGGTTGTACAATGTTCAATCATATGATCAGTGACGTGCGCTCGCGAAGCTGGATTTCGATTGAACGAATATCGTCGCATGGGTGACTAACCTCGGTAGAAACTCTCGGTAGGAACAAAGTGGTAAAATATTTACCTTTAACGATAGCGAACTCGCGCATGCGACCGTCTTGCTTGTTGCGGCCCTCGCGAAATTATTGAGGCTGCATGGAGACAAAAACGCTGGACGATAATGTGATTGGCTGTTTGAATACAATAGGTTGAATAAATGGTAATAGGGACGCTCACCGATTACCAGAAACCAGGTATCCTGATATTTAGGAAATCCGATGTCTGTCTCCGTAGCCCCAAAACACTTAGTGTGCCCTCGCAGAGAAAAAGGACGGAATCTTAAGACTCCCCTGAGTCCCAGGGGAGAATCTAACGCATAACTCTGATAGCTAGTGAGTTGCTATAACCATTGAGTTACAGTGACTAAGAATGAGACGGATAGCAAATTTTGTACACGTTTTTTGCCCTTATGAGATCAGGTCATTCCTCAAATCCAGGGTTGATCTATTACAACGATTTAGGAGTTGTAAAGTCTTGTCAAAATCACAATCCTCTTTTTCCAAAATATGAAATATAAAAACTGTTTTTTTCCTTTTTGACTCACGGATGCTGCTCAGCAGCATTTGTGAGTCATTGCGATCACTCGCACATTCCAACGGTGTAAACTCTTGTGAATTAACCAGGCTGCTTTACGGGCTGTGAGAAAACCAGGCAGTGTACGAGATTACTCGGCCCGTTAGTCCGTTACAGGCCCGCAGAGAGGCAACTGGAGGCCCGGGGCAAAGTGGTCATCCAGAGGGCCGCCCAACCTTCAGATTATGGTCTATGCGCCAAAAAGAGTTTCATTCGGGATTAAGGTCTTTAAGGCATTTTGAGGAATTCTTAGGAATTCTTAGGAATAAGGCCTTTACAATCTGAGGCCCACAGAGTACGAGGCCCTGGGGCATTCTTCCCCCCTTGCCTCCCCCCTCTCTGCGGGCCTCGTCGGTTATACCAAGATTTAACAACTGGCATCGTTCACTGAGTTTTTATGCGAAAGGTAAGCAAATTTTTATTCACTGCCTTTTTTTACATCCGTGAGTCACCCTCAAAGGGCCTTTGATTTTTTTTTGTTCCCTAAAAATAAATTCACCTGAATATCTACCGGAAGATTAGTAACTTAAATTAAAAAATTAAAATAATTTACGAAAACTTATGTTATGAAATCACATCTTACACTTGTAAGTTAAAGCGAAGACTTTTTTTGTTTGTGTTGTTTTGCTATGTTTCCTACTCTTTTCTTTCCTTGTCTTTTTTTCCTTACTTTTCATTTTTCTTCCGTTGTTTTCTCATTTTTCCTTTCACTTTCGTTTCGTTTCTCTTCTTTTCTTTCCTTTCCTTTTCTTTTCTTTTCTTTACTTTTCTTTTCTTTTGTTTTTTTTCCCACATATTCCCTTTTCTTTGCTTTTCTTTTCTTTTCTGTATATATCTTAAATTAAATTCTCTTCCTGTTACCTCAACTTTCCGGAAACCAGTGCTCTCTCAAGAGCCAGCTAGGAGAAAAGTCCTCAATTTTTTGCTTGAACTTATCATTATTCTGCAGTTATCTCCGGTTCTGCAATTTCTGGTTCTTTCCAAAACGTCTTCAAATGTGTTACAGTTTGCCTGCTCGATGTTGGATTTCTCAGCTAAACTGCTGCTGTATGATTTTTGCATTCTTCTTCATTTGGTCAAGCCTACACAGTAGGTTTTGGTCTGTTTTCACTACAAACCTCCGTCCAAGTAGATAGTAATGGAGACTCTCAATGATCGTTCTGATACCGACACACTCCTTTTGAATAGTCATGTTATTGCATTCCCTCAGAGCTATCTACTGAGGCACACGATGGATATTTTTCACTATCACCAAATACTTGGCTTAGGACTGCTCCTAGGTCTCGTTCTGACGCATCCGTCTGAAGCAGTAACTGAAAGGAGAAGTCCGGGTTGCGCAGGACAGGGTCGGACCATAAGGCACCTTTCGATTTCATTAATGCACTCTTCGGATCACGCAACTTAAGATGGTTCCTGGCGATTTGTGGAGCCATGATGGAAGAGAAATTTTGAATAAAGTTACTGTGGTATCCAACCAGCCCAGGGAACGCCCTAACTTTGGTCTTCGTCGCAGGTCCTGGATACTCTTGTATGGCCCGAGCCTGATCGAACACTACCACCAGTCCACCCACGCTAGAGCCAAGACGAGGCACTGCCCGTATGCCCAAGAGACGTTTGCTATATGGCTATCAATTGTGCGTGTTATAGCCTCTGAAGAACACTTCTTACATGGGCAAGGTGCTCCTTCGACGTACCATCTGTTGCTACTACACTTCCTCCTCTGCTTGCACGGTCAGTTCCCTTCCTCCTTGCAGAACTGGGCTTCTTTTCTTCCAGTCGTCCCTCAAGCCTTCGAAACTTCGCAGTTGTTCCGATCGGTTTAGGGAGTTAATTATCGGTTAAATGCTGTCAGGTTGAAGAATCCCACCGCTGCAATCATGAGTGAAATTTTCATTTCAACTATGCGGTTGTGGACAGGTATATTCCTCTTAAAATAGTACTTAATGCTAATAACATCCCCTTTTTCTGAAACCGACGTACGCCCAATGTCTCTAACCCCAGCAAGCTTTCATTTAATTCTACGTTATTAAGTGGAACTGCTCCGCACCATCACTGTCTACTATCTGTGAATAGTGAAAGTTCATTAACATTTTTTTTCGCCATCAACACTTTATCACCCGGTTCAAAACCGCTAACTTTGGCGTCTGTTTGTAAATCTTCATGATCCCTACTTCATTTCACCATTCCAATCCCGAACGTCAGACTATTCAGATGAAACACCATCCTCGCACAAGTCGGGCAACTTGGTTACAAATTTCTCATCCAAACGACATCTACGACGGGCTTACTTTGCTCATGGAATGCTGCATGGTCCTGTAGGCTGTACAGATAGCTTCAGCAGCTCTCTTTGCGAACTCTAACTTTCCTACTATACAATCTTATCTCTTGCCCAACCATTGTGGTCGAATACGATCCTAGGTTTGTTCTTCCGGTTTTGATCCGTAACATATAGACAAATCAAAATGACGAAGCATAGTTTCAAATTTGTTATTTATAACATTGTTAATCAATGACTGAACGTGGACTCCGAGGTTATAGTTGCGTTACTTTTTGATATATACTCGCAGAATTGTCCATGACGTGTCCTTCAATGTGGAACGCTTCTCGGGGTCGTCAATAGACAGATTTAGCAAACGCGACGCGGACGCCAAGAGGACGTGAGATCGCGCGGACAAGATTGAACCTGAGTCATTTTCGCTTCCTGTTTTGGCGGCGACGTCGTCTTGGCGAATTTCACGATTCCAATTGGCCTGTTTTGACGTCCTCGTGAGAACGTCGTTTTTGTTGGAGTTTTTGAGTATACATGAAGGTAAGTTCAAAAACACCTATTTCCTAATAACCACTAGGTTTTTCTTAACAGTACTGTTGCGACTGATGGTGATTTATTTGCAAAATGCTCTCGTAATTTGCTTTTTAAGACTACTTCGCTTTAAGCGAGTTTCGTTCTAATTGGATCAACACTAATCCAAAGTCGAACACCAAGCGGCATCTAGGCTGTGGATTATGCAAATTTAACGATAGTTTTAATGTATAAAACTAAAAGGAAGATACCTCGTGATATTACACTGCATAATTTTTTGAATAGTGCGTAACTTTGCCATGCAGTAATGAGTTCAGTCTGCATTTCTTTCAACCAATTCTCCCATCGAAACACTCAGTTGCAAGGAAAATTAATATTCATGCTACCCTTTCACACCAAAAAAAAAGTTTAATTGAACAGATTTGATGGACTTCTCTGAATTTTCAGCAATTTTAAGCTTAATTATAAAACAAAACAGTTTTATAAAGATTTTTTGACCAAGCAATGTTTGTGTTGGTTAAATGTCTAAATACGGATGCAACTACAAGTTTTGGTTATAGCATATTTGATAAAACATGTTTTCAAACGTCTTTAAGCTGTTTAAACTTATCACAAGTGGAATACAAGTACAGCTGAAGCCCTAATGTGAATGAATTCATAGCATGCAGGTATTTTTTTAAACTACAGATTCTGCATCCATTCATTGGAAATTGTAGCATGGTGTTATGTCGGGATATGAGAAATTGACAACAAAAGTTTTAATTTTTTTGATTGGTGTTTTATTTATTTTATAGTCAACTAGCTGGCCAAGACATGGATTGGTGTCCAAAATAAATACCAAGTAAACATCTGCCAACAGTCAGAACAGAGCTATGCAAGACTGAAGACTGTAATAGTATAACTATTTCAATAGGGTAAAAACACATAACAGTAAGCAATAGCTACTGATAAACTTGTGGCCCTAATAACTACCAAAATAAACAAAAACATATTTAGAGGAGCATGGTGGCCTTTTGTACACATAAAAGGTCCTTATAAAAAGCACGCTTAAAGCATCCAATAGAAGCCTGATTTCTAAGAGTAATCTTTAGTGCGTTCCACTGTTTCGCAGTCATGACTGCAAAGGTGCGGCCACCTTCTGTTTCACGCTTATACTTATGAGTTACTAAATTAAGACCACTGTGGCGCGTGACTCTACTATGGATATCACAATTTCTAACTAATTATTTACGTATATACATTGGAACATTATAATTATTTACTCTTTTATAAGCTAAAATGTTACGCTTAATGAGGCTTTCCTTATAAAAGGGTAGCCAATTAAGTGTATTGAAGGGGGTTACAGATGGCGTCTTTCTATCTGCGTGTAGTATAATCCTAGTAGCCCTCTTCTGTAGTTTAAGAACAGACTGTTTAGACATGTTACTACAATTGTCCCATATTATGCTGCCATACATAAGGGTAGGCTTGATAACACTCGTAGAATACATCTCGCGCAGACATTGCTTTAAGTAAGGGCTAATATGCTTCAACAGTCCTAAACGCTTTGAAACCTTTTTAGAAAGTTCATCCACATGAGGCTTGTAGCTCATATCAGAATCAAAAGTTGCACCTAACAACTTCTTAGAAGTGGCACTGTTTATTGCCACGCCATCTATCTTTAACTCTAGATCCAGGCTTACACTGCTGCCCAACTTGCCTGCTATCCTTTTTCCTGTAACTAACATTGTCTTTGTTTTCCTAGTGTTTATGAACATTTGATTTTCTTTTGACCATTTATTAAGACAAACTAAATCACTGCTTAAATTATTAGTCAGTTGGGCAATGTTTTCATAGTGTGCATTCGAAGACAAAGTTGTATCATCAGCAAAAATATCTACTAAGGAGTTGCATAGATGTAGCGGTAAGTCATTGACAAATAGCAAGAATAAAACAGGGCCTAAAACCGACCGCTGTGGTACGCCTTACTTGACTTCCAGGCGCTCGCATGACGATCCATTAAGAACAACGAATTGCGAGCGTTCCGAGAGATAGGACATAAACCAAGACAGGGCGACATCACCAGCTCTGTACAATTTCAGCTTCTTAAGCAGACGTTGATGGTCCACAACGTCAAAAGCTTTCTCAAAATCTACGAAAACTAACCCGGTAACTTCATCACGATCCAAATTGAACAGAATCTGATCTGTAACCTTAATCAAGGCAGTTTCTGTGTAGTGATCTTCGCGGAATGCAGACTGTAGGTGGTATAAAAGTCCATTTTGCACCATATAGTCCATATATGCCCGCGCGACGTGTTTTTCCAATAGTTTGGATAACACAGACAAAACAGATATGGGTCTGTAATTTTCCATGCTGTCACGAGTACCGTCTTTATAGAGGGGGGTAACACGCGCAACTTTCCATTTTCTAGGAAAGTAGCCTTTTTCCAAGGACAGATTGAAAAGTTTTGTTAAAGGGTGACAAAAAACTGGCGCAACCAGTTTCAGAACTCTTAAGCTGATGGCATCAGGACCTGTTGCCTTTCCGCTTGGTAACCCCTCGATCATCTCAAGAGTCTCTTGCTCTGTCATTGGGGGAATGTTAAATTGAGTGATATAATTATCAAGCGTAGAAGAGATAAGGTCCTCTAGTTTACTTGTATCCATTTCCGTTTTATCCGAGGTAGTACGAAGATCACTAGCAGTGTTAACGAAATACTTGTTAAACATGTTCGCCATCCCAGCCATGCCCGTTTCCGCAAAACTATCTTTGATCAGCTCGGTGGTTTGACTTTGCTTTTGGATTTTGTAAGCGATTTCAAGGCTTTCCAAATTCCCCTTGGGTTTCCTTTGTTTCTTTCAATTGACTCTTGAAAGAAAACTCTTTTCGATTTCCTTATTACATTAGTAACAAAGCATTTTTTGCGTTTGAACTTAGCCTAGTCATCTGGATCGTTTGTTTTATGCGCCTTTTTAAGTTCTTGATCACGTTGTTTTATTGCCTCAACAATACGTTCATTCATCCAATCAGGCTGCTTAAGCTTCTTTACGCGCTTTTGCTTTTGTGGAATGTGCCGTTTCACTGCCTCATTTAACAGCAACTCAAGTGCATCAAGCACATCATCCAGATCGTCAAATACAAAGGCACTGTCCCAAGGGGAACTATGCAGGTCATTCAATAGAGCTTCTTTATCCAAATTTTTGAAGTCGGAATAATTTATAGTTTTGTGAGTAGAATCTTTATTTTGGTTAAAATATTTCCGACAAACAAAAACTGGTTGATGGTCTGACAGGCCAATGTTCGGTACCACAATGTCCGAAATAAAATGCCCATGAGTTGAGTAGACGTGATCTAAGCAAGTCTTGCTCTTTGGTCTTGTCACTACGTTTACATGTTGAGACATATTCAAGCTCTTAAAGGTTTTTGTAAGCCGGTGTTTACAGTAGGCCATTTGGTCGAGATAATCAAGGTTTATGTCCCCAACCAATATCATCTCTTGGCTCTTTAGATATACTGATTCGACCAAAAGTTCAATTTTAGTGTCTGTGTCCAATAGTGTAGACGGTGGACGATACAGAGCACCGATCAAGATCGACCTGTTTGATTTATACGGGTACACGTTCAACCAAAGCGATTCAACACTTTCATCGTCCAGTTCGTTGTTTCTCTTCGCCTTGACACCATCGGCAACGTATGCCAACAAACCACCACCAGATTTATTTCCTCCCCTATCCCGACGATGTAATGTATAGCCCGGAATGTTATAGAGAGAGTCAGGTTTGGTAGCCTTCAGGAAAGTTTCCTGTAGGAATAGAATGTCGACATTCTTGCACGTTGTTAATAGCAAGTTTATTTGTTCAAGCTTTGAGTCTGTTAGTTGCTCGACATTCCATTGTCCAATCCTTAGTCCTTTAACCGGCAGCTTGATATGCGTAGGGTTTGTGTCACCAGGATTTAATTCAACATCGCCAGCCTTCAACAACTCAAGAGAAATTACGACCAGGTTGAAGGTCGAGACGCCATTTGCCGAGTATCTCGCTAGTGACTTGAGAAATCTTCGTTTCGGGCCATAATAAACAGTGCTAAACCTTTCTTGATGTTCAGGCTTATAAGCAGAGATCTTCAATCGTCTGTTTGTAGCATTTTCAATTGTAAAAAAACTTATTTAAAGACAGCAAAAGGAGCAAAAATAACAGAGCTCCTGGAACGGCTGCCATCTCCAACCGGATGCCGTATCAACGGTAATGAAAAATAAGTGAACTAACAAAGTGAACTACATAAGGGCTCATACTGTGGAGAACAGAGTTATATTAAATCTGTAGAATTTAGATAGATAATTCCTGCATGTTCCTGACAATTTCCTTGAATTAACTCTTGTGACTGCATATATCCCTTTCATGCATACCATTGTCGTGCAACAACAAAATACAACAATAGAACTAATGAAAGAACAACGCAAAAACAAAAAAAAAACAAAGAACAAAAGAATAAAAATATGTATGAAAGGGATATGTGTTTACATACTTTTATTGTGGCTAATTTTTGACTACTCACTTTTACATGGCAGTTGAGTTTTAAAGCGCTTCCACAGAACAATATACATTCAAAATTTTTCAGTTTTGATAATTACATATTTAGTGGTAAATGTAATTATTTTACCAACAATTTTAATGTATTTCTAAAATTATATGTCTTAAATTGTATGTAAAATGCATCTAGAAACCTCAGCAGTTTCAAGCTGTTTACGTTATATCTATAGAAGAATGTAACAAATAAATAAACGGAAATGAAATGCGTTGATTTTTTTGCATCAAACTTTGGACTGTGTCATTATGCTTTGACTGGTTAATCTCAGATATTTAAAAGTTACCAAGAATACTAACAACTCAAAGATGGTTTTCGAGACATCAGTGTGTGTACACATTGATATTTCAGTACACATTTCATTGATAGGCTTTCGTTTTTCAGTTCTGCATTACGGTATCAATGCAACATAGACGTTCACCAGCTGCGACGTCGTGTTCGCTTTTGCTAAATCTGATTTTCACAACAGCACGACGGCGTCTTCGACCCAGTCTTCAACGGCCAACTTGACATTGTCTTGACGTCCGCGTCGTGTTTGCTAAATCTGTCTAATGAAGACATCACGCGGAATCGCATTCCAAGTGTATTGATCTAGAAGACCTCAAAAATTAGCGACCGCTAGAGAGTTAATTAAGAAGAAGCCAAAATGACCTCAAATTTCGATGAAATAGTCGAACTCGCTGAGATTTGCATCCTCGAAATATCCCAAGTGACCAGAAAATGTTAAATGGTAATTCTTTTAAATTTTTTTAGTCCTTTCTAAGTGTTGCTTAACTCTAAGCCAGACAGTTGGGTCGTATACAGTAAGACCTTACGTTTGTTCTTTTGGTTTTCGTGCATAAAAAACACCAATAAATTGAGCGATCAAGCACTATCTTAAATTTGTCGCTTATAACGTTCTTAAACAATGGCCTAAAAAGCGAGCAAATGGACCCCCCTGCTCCTACCTCACTCAAAGGAGCAGTGCATAAATCCCACCAATACCGGTCCACTGGCACGGGCATGGGCACTATGATTATGGGTGCGATACTTTTTGGTATATGCTATAAGAAAAGTCCAGTTTTCTTTCATGTGGGACACTTCTCTTAGTCTTCAATAAAGGTATCATGTGGAATTGCATTTTAAGTGGATTGACCTGAAAGACTTCAAAAATAATAAACCGCTAAAGAGTTCATTGATATGAGCAAACTGCGATTCTGCCTGTCCATTTTTCCCTGTGCTTGAGACCATAACAGGCTGGATGTCTTATTGAAAAACTCCATTTTCCTTCAGAAATATCGAAACTCTGTTGAAGTAAACTGAGTTTGTCGTCGATCTTTGACAAAGCTGGATTTCCATGGACCGCGAAGACTGTTTCTATAACGCTTGAATAATGATTTCTTCAAGAACACTTTTGTGTAAATCTACTAAAATAGGTTGCAAAAACATGTAATGTCCCAACAGCAAAAGTCCCAACAAATTCACTACCAGATCCTGCTTACAGTAGTCTGGTAATTTAGTTCTTGTTATTGCTTCTTAGAGACACGATCTGCTGATAAGTTGACAACCATAACACGCATCAATACCGGGCCGGCAAATCATCGTGAGCTCAATCGACCTCTCGTTTTCTTGGTTTATTTGGAACGATGATTTTTACACCTCTTCATAAAATATTTACTACTACAAACAATTCAGGACGTGACACGCTGAGAAACAGTCTTCCCACTTGCTGTTCCAAACTAATTCTCAGTTGTATCAATTCATTATCTTATGTTTGCTTCTTTTTCATTTCTTTAATGGACACCGCTACTGGGTTGCATGTATTGCGATAGAACGAACACACTCTTCAGCAACATTTCCTGTCTCGTTTGCCACAGAAAGTTTAAACAAGACAAGATGTTGGCGATTTTCTGGAGCGTATCTAACAGTGAAGTCATACTACAAAAGCTCAAAAACCCATCGTTCAAATCTAGCCGACGGCCTCGACTTACTAGAGTATAGCGTCAATTACTTCTCGCGGCTTATGATCGGTATTAATTTCAAACGGGATCCCGTAGAGGTAGAAAGGGTCGTAGTCTCATTTTCCGTCAGCGAATACAGGTGCTCTCGGTTTGAGAGACGCCCACTTGCGTTGGCAATATCTTTGTGATCCTGTTTGCTTTTGTACTAAAACGGCCTCACGTCAACCAAACTCGTATATACAGTCACGTGTGTGTTTATGCACGTTCTTATTAAAATATGCTAGAGTCTCTCCTTCCGCTAACTTCTTCTTTAGCTGTTCAAATGCCATGCTTTGCTCTTCGCTCCAATGTTTCTTTAAAATTGGTAAGAAATGCTAATGCATCAGATACTGTCAACATTGATTTGCAAAAGCCGCCAGTGCGAAAACCCGCGAACCCCTAACTCAAAATGTAGCTCTGTATTGTAGTCACTTGCTAATACAAATCATGACTGTGTAAGGAATATTTAAGGAGAATATTAACGACTAGGGGAGAAAAACCGTCGTTAATTCTATGAGATGAATTGTCTTGATTTTGTAATACTTAAATATTCTACGTTTGCAAAATTAACGATGTCATATGCTCGCCGGGAACCTCTCTAGACAAATAGGAAAGATTCCTTGGTTTGGAGTAGGATTAGAATTCGCAATCTTTCATTGACTCAGGTTACAGTCTGCCAAAAACGTGGCATTTTTTTGGATAAACGTTGACCTATCGCGCTAGGTTGTCGTACGGTTATCAAGCTCTTTAAAAAAAATACACTGTTTACGTCGCAGCCCAGTTATCCTGAAGCACGTAGATAAAAATTCGATTCTCGCTCTGTTCATCTAAACATTCGTTTGAGGTCTACAAACTATCTATCAGTATTGCTTATGACTATGAAAAATTTACTCTTCATCTTACTGTCCGGTTGTTTCTGGATTAAAATATGAGTTTTCAACTTATTTAGTAACCGCAAAGTACGTTTCCCTAAATGCCTAGATTCGTGTTTTCGCGACGTATTTTGTCAATTAGCAGACAAATATCTGTTTTTTCAACAGTCATTTCATGCTACGCTTCATTGTCTATTTTAAATAATCTATGAACGTTTGTCAAGGCCTAAACTCAGAAAAACAATTTCTGAGCCACAGACAAGGACCGAACCCGCCACCTTCTGATGACCGGTCTTCTCACCGGTAAGATATCTCGAAGCTCCCACATCTACCACATATATCGACCATCTAGTTTAATTTCTGCTAAATGGAGTGTACATTTCTTTCACTTTTTTTGCTTCTTGTTTTTCCGTTTTTAGAGGGTTGGATTTTTCCAGTCCGTGGCGTGAAACATTTAGTGAAGCTAAAAAGTCCATTGCTGAAAATCTACACATTTTGCATTATTCAATGCAAACCATTCTGGGGGTTTGTCAAGGCAGCAACTATGCTAATCTACTCATTGTCGATTTGTCCAAGTTGAGGTAATAACATATCATATCGTAATTAAAATTGTGTTTGAGCAATGACTCTTACTGTTGGTGCCATTGCTTACTGGTAGGATAGTTTGTGGGATATCTAAACTAATAGATATCCGATATATCTATTATCCGATGGAGGACTATACCGGGATTTCGAAGTCCGAAATTTACGAGGGCTTCGGAATTTCGGTGAAGTCTGATGTTGAATATTTCACGAGTTGACTTCTCGAACACAGAAATGTGCACATTTCCTGACTACATGTAGTTCGAAAAATCTGCTATAGTCCGAGAACATTTGATTTTCTGCAAAACTACTAGTTGGAGATATTTCTCCTGTTGCGAAAGCTAAACGTTAATTTCCTTTGTTTTGGGTAAATGAATTATCGACAAGTTTGAGAAGCGTAATTAAAGATCTTCAATGACGATATACGATGATAAATCAGTTTAATTTTGTTTACTCTTTAGATCACAAGGGGCAGTTGAGTGCGAACACTTGAAGAACAATGTAACTTTGGATTGCGAGAAAATGGAGGAAAAGCTCATGCACAGGTACAAATCAGCTTAATATCTTCTATCCTTGTTTTGTTAATTATAAAACACACTGAATCAGTGTTAGTATCATATTTAGTTTAGTATAAAGTTTCTGTTTAATTTCTACTTCAGTTAAATATCCTTCGACAATTTGTTTTGTTTTTTAGCTGGTTTCCTGAAATTGTAAAAGTTTTTGTTGACAAGAATACCTTGAAACACTTGAAATCAGATCAGCTGGACTCATTTTATAACAGTGTATCAGTTTTAGTATCCAATCAGGTAATGCAGCCAGCTTAGTTTAGTTTGTCGGCTCTTTTTTTCTCTAGTTTTAGGATTCTGTACTTTCTTCACACTTCTTTTACATATTTTTGTTCACCAGTTGAAAGAAATGCTCATCAGGACAATTAGAGCCTGGGTGGTGTTATTTGACGAAAACCACAAGGACCAGCTACCAAAATTTAAACTGGAGCTGATACTTGACGACGATGATAACATGCAGTTTTACCCAGTCTTAACTGATGTTGAAGTAGCTGTTTTCCACGTGTTAGATACCATAGCAAGGACAATGCAAAATGTGCCTACAGTGCAAGTATGAATCTTAAACTGGTTTTCATTGAATTAAATAATAAAAACAGAATAAATAGATCCTATAAATAAATTTCTCCTCTGCTGTCCTTCCTTCCTTCCTTCCTTCCTTCCTTCCTTCCTTCCTCCCTTCCTTTCTTCTTTCCTTCTTTCCTTCATTCCATCTTACCTTCCTCCCTCCCTGCCTCTCTTCCATCCTTCCTTGCTTCCCTCCCTCCATCCTCCCTTCTTTCCAACCATTCGTTCTTCCTTCCTTCGTTCCGTCTCTTTTTTTTCATATTTGGCTTCCCATGAGTCGGGTAAGTAGTCGTTTTATGCGACACTTGTTCACTTACTGGTTAGAATACTTTTTACCTCGGTCACCGGCTTTGTGTGCATGTTTGCCTTCTTTTTTGCTTGCTCGCTTGCCCACTCGCTTCCATGATGGCGAGCTATTAATTTACATCATTGTACTGACGTTTTGGATTTATGCTTTAATATTCTTCCGTTTCCTTTAAAATTATAATCCTTTAGTCGTGGCTGTCTGGCAACATTACTACGACCCCCATTGACGCAAAGATTGACGAACGTGTCCTAGCACAATGCAAAACGATTCTGGCAGAAGCAGTGAAATCTCACTTGGAACAACCCATGCAGTATTTATCTCGATTTGGTACGTTTTTTATCAGATCTACAAATATTGTATTGCTTCTTGTAATATTAATATTAAATTATTTGCATTTCAGACGAATTTAAAATGCTTGTTTCTGGAGAGGCGAAGGTTGATGTTCAGAAATTTCTCGACGAGGACCATACTTTTGAAGAATACACAAACGTTAGTTATCAGAAAGAATATTGTATTTATTTAGTGTTGGCCATTTTTTGTATTAATTCATTCGTTCATCCTTCATTTATCAATTCGCTCACTCACTCACTCATTCACTCACTCACTCACTCACTCACTCACTCACTCACTCACTCACTCACTCACTCACTCACTCACTCCCTCGCTCCCCAATATGCTGTTCATGACGCGTTGCTATTTTGCAAGGAAATGAGCAAGCGAGTGCAGACTGGTGGGCCTGGGTCGTATAGACCCAGCTCCATTTATGTTGTCTTCGATAGTTTAGATACTGGTAATTTTGTGAAAGCACTGTTGTGTGATTGTTCATTCTTTGATGATCATACTGACTCACTAAATATGGATTTTTTATTACAAAGTACCAAATACATATTTTATTGTTTCCAAAATTCGGTTTTTGATCCTTTGGAACAGGATTAGGACAAAATGCGTTTACACTTATGTAAAATTAAAATTATGTACTTATGTAAATTATGTATAACGTAATGAAACATTGTAAACCCTCGTTAAGCCGCAAAGGAATTCAAACGGGTTTGTGAAGGCAACGAAGTTCTAACGTTGTTAGATCGGTATAGCGTTGTTTGATGCAGTTACAAATTGGATTTAGCTTATTCAAGTCAGAACGACAATTTCACATTTTAAATCAGGTATTTTGGCAAAGAAAGGAGTGTAATTTCTAACTCTTATGTGCCGTTTTTAGCTCGCTCTAGCCTTGTTTGACACCAACCGGCGTCAGTCTGCATTCCTGCACCAGAAGCACTGTAATTTGAAAAGTGTGCTTTGTTTCTTATTAAGGAGATTCAGAAATACCGTATTCTTTCCCGGCAAGTCTCAGGTTTACCAAATATTGCTTATTTTGATATGGTTGAACTTGATTGTGACGACTTGAAAAGAGGCCTCGCGGCTAAATCTCATAGCTTTGCTGAACAACTACTCACAAGACTTGCAACCGACCACAGAAATGAAAATATAAGGTACTGTTACGTTACAGTGTAGAAATCTAATAATTCGTGCAAATTTTTACCCTTTGGTACTGATGACATTTACTCACAAAGCTCCTAGACAGTTTATATCGTCGATTATTGAAGTTCTATATTATGACTACAATTGTTCACGAAATAAAACAAATTCCGAAAATAGACATCTTGTGTTCTTGATATTCAAGTTAAAAAACAAGAGTGTACAGACAGAGTCGGTACCGACTCTGTCTGTACACTCTTGTTTTTTAACTTGAATATCAAGAACACAAGATGTCTATTTTCGGAATTTGTTTTATTTTGTATTTTCTTAAGTTGTCTGCTTGCCGTGGTTATTGTTCACGATAGTACCGTAATAAATGATGAAAGCATAATAAAGAAAGATAAAAGAAAATCAAGTCTTCGAAAGCTGCTAATTTCTGAACGTTATGTAGTCTTATATCCTTCATGTGCTTTTTCCACATCTTTTGACATGAGTGATACCAAAAATTGTTGAAAAAATTGTTGGAACAATACAAACCAAGACGACTCGATTCCATTAAACAGACTTCCTACTCACCTGAAGCGTTGGAATTGATGAAAAAGAAACATTAACAGGGCAAAGAAGGTTCAAGAGATCAGATTAATTTTTACCTTAATTTAATAAAAGAGTGTTTTTCTAAGAATTTAGTTTCTAAACCAATTAAAATACCATCTCAGATGCAATCTCTGTTTCGTATTTAGCATATGTAACGAATACGAAAGGATGAAAGAACTAGCACTGAAAGTCCCAGAAGACACGCGTGAAATGACAGACATGATAAACTTTATTAAAGAAGCAAAGACGTCGAGATTAGTAAAACTAAATGAGCAGATTAAAGTAAGTTTAGTACGAAAATTCTATGCTTTCGTTGTTCTGCTAATTACCTTCTACCTGGCACCAGTATAGTCGTAGAATGGTTGCCGACAGTTTTATGGTACATGAAACACACCCCCCCCCCCAAAAAAAAAAAAATATATAAAATATATATGTAGAAAAACGAAATTACTAAGGTTGCCTGCAAAATCCTCATGCGCTGTTGGAAAATTCGAAATGAGCTCCACTATAACCTGGTTTTCACATAATAGCCTTTATCCGTCTGACATTAGTCTTCCATCTGGATGGGGACCTAGCTGATGATGACTGTCACTGTACGGAGACCAGACTTTAATTGCAATGGTGTGCCTAGTGCCTAAAAGGGTGAATTTTTTGTTCTGTATTACAACTGTAAACTCCTGGATAAATTTAACAACTTTGATCTACGTGGAGAATTCTTTAGTTCACCTTCATTGTGACCATTAGCATTCATTACGATTTTCTCGGCAAGTGTATCAGTTGCAGACGATATAGTTTGGGTGATAACGTCCGTCGTTTTATTGAATATTTTGTGAAAATCATGCAGCTTCAAGCGGAAACTCCGCCAAAAACGTGTCACTTTAAGCAATGTTCACAGTTTCACGATATGTGTTCTAGCTTATGCTACAGAAATAAAAGTTTCATTCCCATTTATATTAATTGCTGAACTTTTTAATAGCTGTACAACTTTTATTCCGAGCAACCCCAGCAATAACACTTCTTTATGCTTTTCCCTTGTTCCTTTTTGTTTTCCTTTCCTACTCTTACGCTCCAACTGCTGACAGTATTATAACTTCTTTTCAATTTGATTCTTTCGTTCTCTTGGCTAGAATTTTTGCTGCTACCATCGATTGAGTGAAGTTCTGTACATCATCTAACGTTTAACTTCTTCCCCGGGAATTACCTTGCCAATACTTTTGACTTTCATTTCTCAATAATTTGATCTTTAATGTATTCTTTCTTCTTGTACCCGAATTATTATAGTTGGCTTGTTTAATCCAGTTGTATGACAAACTCGTCGACGAAACACGTTCAACTGAGCTAACTGTGCGTCTAATGTTCTCACCACCTCTTCATGTTCTTTTGCTCTGTCAACTTCACATGTTTTATCCGGTCCAGGATCTTTCAGCGTCAAATTATTTTCCACATCGTCGTAACAGTCGGCAGCTAGTGTTCGATCTGTTGGAACCTAGTGGGCAATGGTTTCCCTCTACGGAGACGAGGTTTTAGCAGCAATTGTACATGAGCGTAGTGCCCAAAGGATGAATCGTTTATTCTGCATTAAAACCGCGAGCCTACTGGGTAAACTGAACAGTCGTGATCGGCGTGGCGAATTCTTTAGTACACTTTAATTGCAGCCGACATCATTTAGTTCGGTTTTCTTGATTATTTTAATCAGTTGCGGACAAGGTAGTTGGGCTAGTGTTCATGCATATTTTAGTTTAGAATGCTTTTGGAGCTACAAAAAATAACACCTGTCGTTTTCTAAAATGTTTTGTAAAAATCTTCACGATAACTGTTCTAGCTTATGCTGCATGGGTAACGTTTTTATCCCCGTATTCTCTGGGTTTCAAAGCTGCAAATCTTGAGTCTGTGCCCCTGCTGAAGGTTAATTTATAGCAGGGAGTTTTATTTCTGATTTCATTATGTCCATGTTGACAACTAGTAATTTAAAGCTGAAATAACCCCCGCTGTTAAGCAGGGGCAAGCTGTGGATTGAGACTTCTAAAAGGGGGAAATCGATGAAATATATAACGTTTTGTGTGCTATCTACTGCCGTTCACTTAAAATTATTTTTTAACTGGAGTTCCCTTTCAAATTGTGTATACCAGGAACGTAAAACCTGAGCCCGATTGTTCAAAAGACGATTAAAGCTAACCCGGATTAAGAGTTAACTCGCTGTTTTATTTTCTGATTGGTTAATTGACTTCAAACTTCACAAAGGAGAAAATTTCTGAATGTGCAGAAAATATTTCAAAAGAAATTCCAACTTTCCTCACCAATTCGCACATACGTTTGCTAATAAACTTACGGTAATCCAAGATAAAACTTATGGACAGTTGAACAGCCGTCTCCGAGTAGTTTTTTACGTTCTGAACTGTTTATCGGTTCGGAAGTTGTACTTTTGATAATGGGGTCGTGCTAAGTTTCAGTGTTTCAGTGATGCGAAGTTATGTATTGACTTGCGTAAGGGTATTTACATCACCCTTACGATCTGCATCCTTAAATTAACGTACCCATCTTTATCCTAGGAGTCTCAGAGCAGACTTTCCTATCTTCTGGAGTCGTACAGCTTCACTAAGGAGGATATAACACTGAACTGTACGGTGCTCAATTGGCCAAAGGATATCGGTCCTGTATTTGACCAAAACGATGAGGTACAACAATTTATTGAGGGTTAAGTTAGATCGCTCAGAAAAAAATTCTGAGTCTCTAACAGGAACTGAAGCCGCTATCTGCTGATCAGCGGTGAGATGCTTTAATCAGTAAGTTATGGCCATACGATTAGCCGGCGGTATAGCGTGATCAGAAAGGTGCAGGTTTGATTCCCATCAATGACCCAAAAACCATTTTCTGAGTAATCTAACTTTGGAAGGTAAATAAAATTCGAAATAAAATTCCACCACAATCTCAGACAATAAAGAGCATAAATTTTCACCACTTAACCTTTTCATACCCAATTTTTTCCCTTTATTATTTGTTCTTTCTTTGTTATTGTTTTTTTTTTAATTTATTTTTTGTTCTTGGTTACTGATTTATCGAATACTGGGTGCTAAAAGGTTAAATGACTAACAGCAAAAATATGCTGTAACAGTAAAATCGGCCAAAACAAAAAAACAAGTTGAAGTAAACCAAACATGGTCCAGACCAATGTCATTTTGGTGATCGTTCAATCATTTACCAGGCTTCTCGTTATGTAGGTTTGGGGGGTTTAGTTTTCACTTGTAATCAGGTGTAGTTTTTGCGGAATGATGATCTGTAGTCCCGACAAATTTTGCCATAATCTTTTTAATCTCAGTTCTACGCAAAAAACATGATCATGTATTGTATAGGTGTATTATTTTATATTATTATAAATAACATATGTTAGGCTAGGTAAAATTCAATATTCAACTCGCAAGTTACCTTGTGAACTTTATAACTCAGAACACTTTCAAACACGTTATTTTTGGGATTGTCGAACGATATTGGCCGACTCGAGGACGAGTATGGTGTGTTATCCCCCACCCCACTTGTGGCGATAGCCTAGGTCACCTCATTCCACCAAAGAATGTTATGCGGTAGGTTGCCCTTGCAGTGTTTTAGCTTTTTTGACAGTGTCGATTTTAATGTTGCACAGAATGTGGTAGCTTGGTGTGTGTAAATCTCAAACGCGCAAGCTCCTCAAGCTCTGAAATCAGGAGAGGTTTCCGAACCTCAGACGGGAATCAAACCCGTAACCTAATCGTCGGTTAGATACTCTAACCATTGAACTGCACGGACTCAGGTGGAAGAGCGAAGATTGCTTGTTGAGACTGGCTCATAATCGACATGTGTATCATTGACTGGAGCCTGGACAGGTCAAGTAATCCACTTTAAATGTTTTACAGAATTGGATTCGTTGACCTCGAAATAAGATCAGCGAATTGGATTACTAGACCTGTCGAGATTGCTGTGACAAGGTCGTATGATGATTACGAACCAGTACAATAGAGCGTATCTACCTGACATCATCGCTACCATGTTGGTATTCCTTTACAAAAGAATCTTGATCATCTTCTTTTGTTAGGTACACCAAGATGGCCGTCATAATTTCTAGAGACTGAATGCATACGCTCCATAATTAACCTCCGCTCTTACATCTAAGAACATACAGCTCAATGGCTAGAACATCTCAACAGTAAACAAATGATTTGGAGGTTCGCCATTCCCGTCAGAGGCTCAGAAACCCTTTCTGACTGTCGATTTTAAGTTATAAAATGAAATCGTCTTTACAAAATTATCCAACACATTGCATGCACGATATCCATTTTTATAAATCAGGAAACATTAAAAATTTGAACGTTTTAACGTTCAAGATCCAAAAACCCCGGATAAATTACTCTCATTTTTGAAGTCTCCATCTATGATTACTATTTTTTTCTTTAAATACGCATGAGTATTGCTAGAAGTTGCCATTCCGTGGGCACTAGGATATGTAATTGTTGTAATGCACAATGTAATGTGCGTATCCTCATACTGTTTGAATTTATTCTATATTCAGATTGTTGCTGAATCTCAGAAGAGAGGAGAAAGTGCTTTGTCGGACAAAAGAGAAAAAGTAATGCTGGAACTGGAGAAGTTGCAGAGGTAAAAGGCCCAATTTTACAAAGTCTGGATAGGTCACTATCCGGTGGATAGCTCGCTATCGGGTAGATAAATCTTATCTTCTTGATAAATCAGTTTGCGCAAAACCCGGATAGCACTATTTGGTTGATAAAATCCGCTGTTAAAAACCATTCGTTGATTAAGTTTATCCAAACGACATAGATAGTTAAAATCTTTTATCCAGCGGATGAAATTCGACATCTTCATTACGTTTCGTGTTAAATTTCATCTCAGAATCATCCCCGGGGTAACGTGAACAAGATATTTCATAAACTGACCTACACTGCTGAAGTCAACTAGAAAAGGTGACTAGAGCGGAATTCGAACTCGCATCGTCGGGTTACCCGACCGCTGCTCTACCATGCAATTGAGCTATCGAGTCAACTGGGAACAGTATGCTTGTTTTATCCAATTTAAATTGAATAATTCGAGTTCAAATCCCACTCTAGTTAGCTTTTCTAGTTGACTTTACCAGTGTAGGTCAGTTCATGAAATATTTCGTGTTTAAACGCACAAGCTCAAATGATAATATCTTTTTATCTCCGACCGTTTAGCCAAACAAGTTTTACACTTAAAACTAAGTGTTCAAAGAGCAGACAAATTTAAATTGAAACGTAAAAAGACTCAGTCTGCAGAATAATTTCATGGGCAAGATACACAATAACTATTGTTTTCTTGTTCTTATGGTTGAAGCAGCTATGCGAAAATTGATCTTGGTTAGTCTAAATGAAAAATCTCGCGCGATCTAAACTAAAATAAGTGCACAGTAATACTGGCTCAAGTCTGACTGCTTAATTAGCACTTCACAAAAACCTGAATATCTTTGGATCGAAATGAGATGCTGACGAACCAAGGACGCCATTCTTCCACATTTTAAACGTATTTATATATGAGAACAAACTTATATACATGTAGATGAATTTTTGTCCAACTTTAACATAATTTTATTCCGGCTAAGGCAGGCAAATCTATCGGTGGGGTTTTGTTGCAGGACCATATTAGATATGTATTTACTTAGACTCGATACAGGCATAAAACCGAGAAAGGGAATGACTAAAGCTGAAAGGACACAATCAACCCCTGCAGTGCTCGACCTTAGCGGTAGTCCACTAGTGCAGGACTATTAAAAATTGTGTTTGGGCTACTAAAATTTGAGAACTACTAGTCACTGGGCTAGTCATATTAGAAGAGGTTTGGGAAAGGTGAGTAAAAAATAAATATTAAGATTCCATTCATCACTAGTTAAGTATATCCATACTAAGCAAGTATATCCATTCGATCAATCAACTGTTATCCCACCAATCACGATAGTTCTTTATTTAGTTAATCTTTTATTTTATTTTATTTTATTTTCCCGCTATCAGTCAACATGTAGTTTTACTTTAAACTTCTCACTGAATATTTTCCTTCTCCGTAATCGCACATGGACAATCAACAAGCTAAAGACAAGCTACAAATGATTGTTTAAACCTCACGAATAAATCAAACATATAGATGCAAAAAAAACTATAGCAACATCGTAACATTTAATGTTTGTTTGCAAACAAATTTAATTTGACAAAAATAAAAATTCAAAGAAAAAATCAGTTAAAATTATACTGACATAATTCACTGCTTTGCTGCCAGGTGATGCCTTTTGGCTAGAAAATTTTAAACTTCACTAGCTCAGGGACTAGTTAGCAAAAAAGTTAAGGTCGAGCACTGCCCTGAACAATGTCCAAGGACCCCTAGCTACGAGGACTTTGCTTACGATCTAAACGCAGTAAGTTGACAGGAAACAAAACAAAATCAATAAGAAATTAATTTTTCTCCTTAAAGTGATGGAATCATGGAAATGCTATTTATGGTGGGTGGTTCTATTTTCATGAAAAGGGAAAATGTAAATTTAAGGCACAAAAACGTGCTTATAAAAATATTTTGAACCAAGAATGGAACTGAGCGTGGAGTAATCATTTGACAAATTTTCAAAATTTCTCTATATCGAAATTTTTTATTATATTAATACTGGCCAACTGTTGCCCATTCTACGAGATAAAGTTTGAAGTAATTAGGAGCCATTTTGAAAGCCACTGTTGCTACTTAGATGACACTTACATAACATATACTTGACGTTTCTATAACATAAACATGATAAAAATGTCAAGAAATCATTGTCTAAGTAGCTTGTAACTGAAGTTTTTTGATTAGATAGTAGTGGTTATACTACCGTTTTGTGTTCGATTTGTTATCAAAATTGTCTGACTTCACAGTACTCAATCCCAATATTCACGTTGGGAAGACGACGTTCCTTCCCTTAAATTTTACCTGTTTGATTTCGAGAATGATATTGATCGGTTTCATTTTAATTGTTTATCAATACATATATTTGATCCTCCTTGTTTATTTTTCGCTAGACGTGTGGATGAATTCAGTGAGTATGGTGATTTAGATATGATGATGCAATACGTGAAAGACGTTCAAACGGTGCAAAGAAAGCTGGCAGATTGCGCTGAATCAATCACATTTATTAACCAGGTAGGACAGCCTACAGTATGAGAAGGTAACTTCTATATTCTATGTATTTAAACTAGGGAAGGATTTTTTAGGCGATCCGCTTACACTACGCTATGCAGATAAAAGACACGACTGTCAAGTATGCATGCATGCATTAGATAAACGACATTCGTGAATATCGTGAGATCTGAAATCGCGCGTAAGTGCAAACAAAGAACAAAGGATGCGGCCAAAGCTTCCGGGCAAAGCGAAACGTAAAAACAAGCATAAACACAAGGCCCAAGCCTCGATTAAGGAAATTTTAAATTTCACACGGAAAATTGTGAAAGTCTGAATTGAGGAAAAACTTTTTAACCCCCTTACGACTTTTTGGGGTTTTTTTTTCTTTTTTATTTTATATGTATTTCGTACGTTTGACGTAAACTAATAGCTTAAGCACCAAAACGAAATGCCTTTCTTTTTTAGAGGACGTATTAAAACAAGGTTTATAGGATATATAGATCAATTCCGCCATATTTATCGAAAGGCTTCCTGTCGGTGTATTTTGTACATTTGAATTGACATTTTTGCTCATGACAACTGAGATATCAAGTATATCGTACATTTTATGCAGTAACAAAACTTAAAGACAAGGGAAAGCCATTTAATCCATGTTAACGTACTGTACGTTATACTTCTTATTTCCATCACTGTGATATTTACCACAACAGCAATGGTCGTTTATATTCTTTTTGTTTGACTTTAGGAAGAGGATCTTTTCAAATGGGAGCAAACATCCTATCCGCAAATGGACGTCATTCAGCAGAGCATTGATCCCTACATGAAACTATTTTCCACTGTTGTGAAGTGGCAGAGAGCCGAAAAGAAGTGGATGGACGGTGATTTTCACGAGTTGGAGTCTGAAATCATTGAAGCTGAAGTATTACTTTTATGCATACATTTCTAGCATATCACGCAGAGAATATTGATGTCTCAAATCCCTATGTCCATCATAGAAAGTCGATCATAAATGAAACTGGAGGAAGCATTGCTACCTAAAGTTTTTGACTAATTAAATGCCTTCATACTATGGGGAAACCTCGTATAACGTCTTTATCTAATAATTGCCTATTTCAAAACAGCCTCTTACCTTGCGTTTAACAAACAAAAAAGAAAATTCAACTTCAAAGACAATCAGGTATACACGAGTATGTTGTACCGGTAGCACTTCTTTTGAAACCTTAGCTGTGTGCTTTCAAAGTTTTTGATATCATAAATTCGAAAACATTAAGAACAAAGCTTTTATTGTATGGCGCCTGCGAAGAACATAAAAAAGAAATCAGAAACAGTAAAAACAGAACATAAAAACAAAAAAAACAAAAAACAAACAAAGGAAGAACAAAAATAAAAATAAAGTAATTAACACTTACTAAACGTAAAAGTGCCAACAATATTGATCAGTTTTGTATTTTATTATAACACTCTGTGATAACTCATTTTTTAAAAAGTAATTTAATGTGAATTATTCAACCGCTAGGGCGTTTGTTGAACTTACTGGAAGTATAGGTTATAAATTATCTGTAGTTAAGAGCACAATCGTTTCGTTTCCTCAGTAGTTGGGGGTAGGCGCCAGACATGTTCTTGCTCTCGGGGGTTTAGAAAGCCTAGCTATGCCACTGGTGCAGCGAAAGGCGTTTGGGGAGGTTTATAGAGATATGGATCAAAATAACTGTTAAATAATCGCTATTAGTTTCTATATGAAGACAACAGGATTATTCGCTCGATGCGAGATGATAACTGACTCGGGTCTTCGTCTTAGGGTCATCCATTACCTCCCAGAAATTTCGAGCTCATAATCAAATTGTTTATTAGTAAGCCTAGAGACATGATGCACATTTACTGGGTATATTGTGTTGCTGTGTTTACTGTAGCGCAGATCGGGATTTTTCCTCGCAATTGTGCTATACTCAATCTCGGATACATATTTTGGTCCAAGTCATCTTGCAATTGTCGTTTTTCGTGTGAACAATCGAGTACATAGTTGAAGACAAATATGCCGATGGACAATTAAAGAATTTGGTAGAATAAAAAGGCGTCTTTCGTTAAAAGATCATTTAGTGGTTGGGAAAGTAGTCGTTTTGTATTAAGAGTTTATTCCAGTGCCCGTATATCGGCATTTATTTACACAGAGATACTGTAGTACTTTCCACTTATACATGTCTCCACTACCAACTATCCTAAATTGAATTATTCTCTTTGAATTCTCTTATCGGAATCACAAATTATCATTGAGATTTTTAACAAAGGAAGACATGAATTCACTCGGAGACATTTTACGCTTTAAGAATATTAGTTAATTCTTGACGTTTTACCTTTGTATGTATTTTTTCTGTCGTTTGTAGACTGAGGAATACGCTCGTGAAATGTATAAAATTTCAAAACTTTTTACTGCGAATAAAAAGGAAGACAAAGAGAAAAAATCTAGAATTCGTGATTCAAAGGGAGAGGAAAAGGTTGAAGAATCGCCTGCTTCCAAGGTGGTACACAGTGTTCGAAATCAGATTCAAGACTTCAAGGTAAATGATGCCATTAGTATAGATAAAGTACTTTTGAATATATTCTGCAGCTGATTTTTATCCAGACTCTAAGATACATTCCATCAATTTTAAGCAGTACAGCTAGTGCTAGATGTTGCTATGGTATTTTTAAAACATACAAAATGAGGGTTAATCTGTGGTACCAAGCATGACAAAAGATTTAACGTGATGAGTGGAGCATAATGGCTACGGAGGTCCTAGACCCCGAGTGGAGGTATCGAATTCTTGAACGATGCCAAAATCCTTTATCACACAAATGTCCATTAATTAACCACCTTATTTCATCCCCTCCAAAACCCCTGGAACACTTATACAATAATTATTTTGTTATTAATTTTGTTGTAATACTCGTAAAAAAATTGTTTTTCGCTACTCAATTACCTTTTTTTCCACTATGTTACCTCGCAGTAAATGACAATTAAGGGTAAAGTTCTTGATGAACAAAACATTCCAATTGGTTAAAAAGGTCGTATAACCCATGGAGAGTCAATGAAATAGAACCTTTGAAGTATTGGAAAATTTGCTGAAGTTACAAGCGAAAATAACGGCTGAGGTTTGAGTAGACTTTCTTTGGCAAGCGATTTTCGTGACTCGTGTTCGTCAGCTAATACTTGATCTTCACTTTTATATTATCAGTAGATAATCCTATACGGTTTCTCGTTCAATTCGGAATTGAGTTGGACTCGTTTGCTTTTTAAAGAGCCCAATTTGTGTTTGCCCTGAAGGCTTGCACAATCCTTGGCTATTTGAAAAACACACTTGAAACCGTACGATCAACTATACTAATTGATATGTATATTATAATTGTTGTCATTATTATTTTCAAACACTTCAATAATTCATGGAGAAACACAGAAGAAAATTATGACCCTGACCTGTCTTAAATGTGATGAAGACGCGCTAGCTGTTTTCGACAAACCACTTGCTGGTTTCTTGTCGGAAGCTTATAATTGAAACAGCATTTAGTTTGTTTACTCTTGCATGTTAATCACGTCTGTCCCTTGTTCGCATCGTTCGTCTCTTCCCACTGCAGGGCTTGCTGATATACTTTTACTTAATCTTTTACTGTCATTTCTCATTTAGGGCCATATCCCTGTCATTGCGACATTGTGTAACAAAGGGATCAGGCCACGCCATTGGAAACAAATGTCTGATATTATCGGCTTTGATATTACTCCTGACTCTGGCAGTACACTGAGGAAATTCCTAAAGTTCAACTTGGGTCCTTGTATGACCGAGTTTGAAAGCATAAGTGTTGCTGCAAGTAAGGTAATTGAAACTCACAATTTCTGTTACTTTGATATATTTCATAATTAGAAAACAAAAAGCGTGGTGATTACATAAAGACGACAGAGAAAAAAAACTTCAGTTAATTTTGTCTATGGTGGAATGGTACCTAGAAATGGTTAATTGATATGGCTTTCCTAACTTATGTAACAGTGATTGAAAAATTCTAACTATAGCATATTTATGGATAAGACATACGAAACCTTCAAACCAAAAGATATGCAAAACTGTGAATTACCATTCTGTTTACAAAACATTGTAGCACTTCTCAATGAAAAGAGAAGGAAAATTTCTAGTGAAGAATAGTGGAGAAGAATTGGTTCTTAGTTGTTTAGTTTGTAGTCATTAGAAACCTTTTGTAAATTACATAACAGATATTTTACTTGGCCTTAGAATGTGAATGACCATCATGTTCTAATTATAGGAGTTTTCCCTTGAGAAAGCCATGCAGAAGATGGTCGATGATTGGGACGAAATTGTTTTCAACACCACTCAGTATAGGGATACCGGAGTGCACATTCTGGCTGCAGTGGATGAAATCCAGACAACCTTAGATGATCAAATTGTCAAGACCCAAACTATGAGAGGATCACCGTTCATTAAACCGTTTGAAGCAGAAATAAAGGTATTGGATGAGAACAAAATAACCCATTTATCAGGGAACAAAATCAGATAATTGTCATTTGAATGAGGAAAAAAAACCAAAAAAAAATGAGCAATATTTGTCCCACTCTTTGGTCTTCGAATAATTTATTGTTGACGGCCATATTAAATCATCTGCTTTTTTTTTAATCTTTTTTTTTTGCTTTGCTATAGTCGTGGGAAGAAAGGTTGCTGAAAATGCAAGAAATAATTGATGAATGGTTAAAGGTAAAATTAACTGTAGTTCTTCCCACAAAGTTAAATTCACTGGCAAAAATGTGGCAGATGGTAAAATTAGGGTAAAAGTCAATCCCTCAAAGACTAAGTTTTAACTTTTTTCATCCTGTTTGTTTAAGCAGCGTATGAACTTTTAATACCCCCCTTTGTCTCGCCTGATCTGTGGTCCTACCACCTGCGTTATTATATACCATCCTCATACTGAACTGCGGGAAAAAAATCACACTTTCGTATATTTGAAGATCGCAAACCAATGTTCCTGCCCCCTCTCAATGTTGTTTGTGTTTTTCCTGAAGTCTTCCAAAATGGGAAGAAGAGGTTAAAGTTAATAGTAAACCCAAGATAATACGAAATTTGAAGAAACTATGCCAACTGTATTTTCTAAGATTCCTGTTTGCATGACCTACCATGCTTGTATCTGTCGTGCTTTGGCTCATCTTGGCAACGTTGCTAAGCGGTGATACTGCCAGTCGTTTGACACGTCCAGCACAGATATTTGCGTCATACTATCCTAGCTAAGACTCTGAATGACACTCACTAGCTAGGCAATAAACAGACAAAAATGTGGACATTACTCTCCATAATGATCCATCTCAGGCAAGTACCATGCACGTATGGGAAAACTAGTGCCGTTTTGCAAAGCTTATTCTAATCATTGTTGTTTTTATTTTGTTTTTCTTGTCTAGGTCCAGGCTCAATGGCTTTATTTGGAACCTATTTTTAGTTCTGAAGACATAATGCAACAGATGCCTGAAGAGGGACGGAAGTTTCAAACTGTTGACAGAAATTGGAAAGATATAATGAAATTTGTTGTGAGAGACCCCAAGGTTAGTTTTGTAGAGGCAATAGTGCGTTGCTTCTGCCAATAAACCTGCTCCTTGCCGTAAACAAGTTACTAGCCTAAGGTATACCACGATTAGAATTATATTATTCCAATTAATAATAAAATATTTGTATGTAAATAAAGAGGTAAATGAGAGAATTAATTCAGTAGACACAGCCCATTATAGTAATCATTTATATTACCGTAATAATATTTACAATAATTGATGATACACTGCGAGTGGCATTGTTACTATCTTCTTCTATTGGCTGTTAAAGTCTACATGATCTACTCACCGCGATTTAACTCGGATAGAGAGTATTGGGAGACTAAAAACCAAAACAGCTGTGAGAGGATGCTGCTTGCAGAAATTTTTAAAATAAATACTGTTAAATCACAACAAATAGACTGAAAATTTCTGCGACAATTCTGTGTTGGTATGTAGTAAATAGAAATCCTTTTCCGTGTTCCCATTGAATTATGAAAGATATGTTATTATCGTTTTCTTATAAAATAAGCTACCGAAATAGCACGAACAGCCCTCCTTTTAATTCTCATCAAAGCGTAAATTGTCTTTACAATTCAAAAATCAAATGCCATGTATGGCTTGAGCTTTTTCATGTTTCTGTCGAGTTACAGGAACACGACTTTCAACCAACCACCACTCACAGTTCTGAACTGTTATTTTATTAACTCTTATTAATAGCCAAACTTTTAAGTTCTAATTTGGAAAATTACTAAAACAGCCTATGACGTTTTCAGGTTTTGCCAGCTACCGCAATGCCAGGTATGTATGATCGTCTACTGGACAGTAACAACTTACTCGATCAAATCAACAAAGGACTAAATGCTTATCTGGAGAAGAAACGTCTGTTCTTTTCACGGTAAGTTTGAATTAAATTTTTACGGTAACTGTTACTTTTATTTTTACTTTCATCTTAACTTTTACTTTTTCTTTTTTTCTTTTACTTTTTGTTTGAATATTACCTTTACTTTTACTTTTTATTACTATCACTATCGTTCTACACATTTACTTTTACTTTACTTGTACCTTTACTAATACGGTGGTAGTGTTGTGCGGATGTTGGTAAACAAAGAAGTGGTCATCACAAAAATGTGTTGACTACTTTTGGAATCTTGCAACAATTTGTTTGGAGAGTTTTGCAGAACTCCCAGAGATTTAAGCACTAAGGCTTTGGTTGTAACAATCCGTCATTCAGATGTCAAACTAGACTTTTGTTCTAAATCCACCTGTTAACATTCCATGCCCCATGCACATGCAATAGTCCCTAGAACCTGACACTATTTTTCGATTATGATCATATCTTTATCGCGTTTTTTATTTTAATTGAAGGTTTAGTGGTTTAGGTTCCATATTTACCTTACTTAGGCGAAGCCCTTTGGCCTTTTTTACTGTAAATACTGTTGTTTTGTATTTTTCACGTAGGTTCTTCTTTTTGTCAAATGACGAAATGCTGGAAATATTGTCTGAAACCAAGGATCCATATCGCGTACAGCCACATTTAAAGAAGTGTTTTGAAGGAATGGCGAAATTGCAATTCAAGGAGAATCTCGATATTACGCACATGTTTAGTAGCGAAGGGGAAAAGGTGAGATAATACAGTAGTAATCGCCTGACATTGTTCCATGAGCAGGATGCAATATATACCTTCATGCGAAAAGGACCTCAAATGGGAAGGACTTGATTTTGTAACCCTGAAAGCTGAAACTTCTGCAGTAGAGAAAAAAGGATTCCACGGGGAAATTTGAGTCAAAACCTTGTTTCCTATTTTTTCAAGAGTCAAATAAAGGATATTTACCACAATTACAAGAAACTTTTTCAAGGAACTTTAAAACAAGTGTAATCACGAATTCCTTTTTAATGTGGCAATTCTTTGCGACCTCCTCTCCAACATCCTTAGAATTTATGGTAATTAGTGAAATATGAATGGACTGCAAAAGAAGCCCGAAATTACGTGTACGTGCGACTTGTGTACGTCGAGATATTGCATCGTGCTACGGGTGTCACCTTATGGTTCGCGGGTCCGACCCCTTGTCCCCGTCCGTAGATTTGAAATCACCGTTTTAAAGGAAATGCCTATCAGTAGTTGAAGGTTTGAATGATGGAACTGTTAGAATAATAGACAACATTCTTTGTTTAAATACAGAACCTGCTTATCACGTCGACATTTACAAATTTTTTGTTCAAAAAATGAGGTATTATTATTCATTTCTTAAATTAGTCGGAATCGATGCAATTTCTCATAATGCTATGGATTTTCTAATATCTGAATGAAACAAACGGCATCTAACGCTTTGAGGCCCACAACTCGTTTTACATTGTTTTACTGAGATGCTTAGTACGTTGTTTGTTTCTTCGTACATTACTGTATCAAAAAGCTAATCCATCTTGTCAGCATAACCTTGAAGTAGAGATAATCCCCGCAATGCGGGAGTCCCATTTGATACCTTCATGTAATTTTACATCATGAATGTTTTTCTTTTTTCTTCCTTAGGTTCCCTTCAGTCAAACTATTTCTACATCAGAGGCCAGGGGAGCGGTTGAAAAGTGGCTTTTACAAGTACGTTCATGCTTTTTAGTAATGTTCTGTTTATGCACGTTAAAGTTAATGCACGTGCATTGCCCGTTCACTTCTTCGATTTGCACTTTCAAATCTTCGATGTAACCTTACTGATTTCTCTATTTTCAGGTTCAAGATGTTATGCTTATTAGCATCAGAGATATTATCGATAAATCTGTACAGGTGAGGCTTGTTCGTCGGAATGATGTGGTATGTAATTCTATCCGTTTTAGGAGCAGTCCTTACTTCTCATCTCTCTTATAATTTTAAAAAAAATCAAAAGTTTTTTCAAAAATTGTCATTTCAAATTCTCTTAAATGAACTTTACTGATACATATTTATGCGAGTAGCTGCAGGGAGGTATAAACAGTAAGGTGCAAGACGTTTTGATCGATTAAAAAAAGATTACGTAACAAATTAGGTAAAGTGTTAAAACATCCTGATGGCTATGGGATTATGGCTTTCTGTACCCTCTGTTGACCTTACGTTGCTTTGATTGATTGGATACGGGACAATGGGAAGAAAGAGGATAGCAACTGTATTAAAAGCTACACAGGTGTTTTATTGGTAATATTTTTTCTTGTTGGAAGGCTGGAAATAGCTTGGTCTGACAAATCCCGTGCACTTTTGGATTATTTGCTCGACAAAGCTATAGTGTTTTGTTGTTCAGATTGACCGACAAAGCCACAATTTTCAAAAATTGGAGGGGTGGATGGGTTCTTAACACACACACACAGCCCCCCCCATTAGCTATAACTCTGACTGCATGTAGAACAACAAATGTCAGGACCTACAAATTTGTTGTAAAGTGAACATTGCGTTGAGGCAATATCTTGCTTTCGTTGTCGATGTCATTGTTGTTGTTATTGTTGTTGTTGTTATTGTTGTTGCTTTTGTAATTGCTATTGTCCTTGCTGATACAGTTGCTGCCGTTTGCGTGGTTGTTTGTGATGTAGCTTTTGTTGCTGCCGTTATTGTACTTTTGGTAGTATCATAATCATCATTAAACCAGAGTTCTAATTGAGTGGAAATTTTTGCATGGACGTTTAGAATAAAATATTCCCATAAACTTGATATGTATGGTCTCATAAATAAATGTTTGTTGATAGTATCAAAGTAAGTATAATATAATTTTTAAATATTGTTGTTTTGTTGTGATAATTCTGAGCAATCCTCGTCATAGCTACTTCTTTTAAACCAGGTTGTTTTGTATGCCAACAACGGATTGCGTTAGCACAGTGTTTTATTTTAGTACTTGTAATAAGACTTACTTTATTTCCTTGTAATTCTAGTCATATGCGGTTGAAGAGAGAAAATATTGGGTAACAGAGTGGCCCGGACAGGTAACTCCCCATGCACAGTAAGCACACAGTTTGGAAAACAAACACATTCTGCTAGATTCTCAAGCTTTTTCAAAAATGCCTCGTATTCTATCATTTAAATGGTAATTCTAGAAAAAGACGTTCGATATGCAATCCTTAAGAATCAACAGTAACATAATTATATTGTTAAAAAGTTTAAACGCGCTTTCATAAAATGTCAGTTTTCAGCTTTCTGCATGACTTTATGAAACTTGTAACTTTTTTCCTTTAAATGTTTGGTAAACAATTCCTCCTTATGTGAGGTTCTCGTCGCACTATGAATAAACCTCGTACTTTCAACAACCTCATACATCGATGACAGAAAGAAGAAATATTATGTATTTGCCTGAGGTTTTCGTACAGACCGAGCGACGAAGGAGCGACGTCTGTGCAGAAAAAACCGAGGGCAAATACTTTCCCGTACAGACCGAACAAACGAGGTTAATAAGGAATTTATTATATGGCTTTTGGCTCCTTTTTTCATCGCTTTTAACGAAGCTTTGTGTTCGTGAGTTTGCGGGTTAGGTTTACTTGCTTGTTTTTACCTGTTACATCGTGGTTTTTGGCATCTATTCCTTTAGTTTTATGCTTAAAATTATCTTTGAGAACGTTCAACTTCTTTTTCCGTAATTTGTTTTTATAAATCTTCTGTAAAAGGTACCTGAATCTGGTTTGTTCTTCTTCAAATTAACTCGGAAATTTTCCCACCAAAACTGGCCGGTCTGTACGAAAAACGTATTGCACGGCTAGGCAGCCAATCAGCATGCGTCATTTCGCGTACAGACCGGATAGCGAGCTCAACCATATAATAACTTCCTTTAACGGACCGGTCCATTACGGGTTGCAACAGCAAATTTCGCCGACAAATAACAAAAAAAATTTGGATCCCAAAATAACATAGTGAAGAAATGAGTTTCGTACGGCATATTGTGAGTTAACGTAAAGTCATGTATGAGCCAGAGTCAGAGAAGGAACACTCAGAAAGCGAGTTCTACTATCCGGACGAATATCCGGAGGAAATTCACGATAATGAAAATACCGGTGAAGTTCAGCCATTGCAAAATAGCCAAGATGAAATTGAAAATTTGGTCTCGGGTCAACAGGGTGTCAATACAACCAAAAAGACAAGAGGTGATGTAAACACTTTCGACCGTTACTTAACATCAGTTGGAAGAAACAACATTGTTCTGGAAAGCTAATTTTCAAACGAGCTCGACCATTTATTATCCAAGTTTTTCATTAACGCCCGCAAAATAAACGACGAAGACTATCAGCTTGACAGTTTATCTGGAATCCAGAGAAGTATACAACGCCATCTTGCTGACCATAAGTCTACACTCAACATACTGAAGGACGTAGAATTCGCCAGGTCAAGGAAAGTTCTTGCGGCTAAACGTAAGGAACTGGTCAAGAAAGGCAAAGAAAATTAGCCGAAGGCAGCGTTAACCTTTACCAATGAAGAAGAAAACCTCCTGTTTCAATCGGGACAATTCGGCGAAGATAGCCCTGAGGCATTGCAAAAGGCTGTCTGGTGGTTGCTGCCAATACATTTTGGGTTCCGAACTCCAGATGAAAATAGGAAAATGAAGTGGGGCGATGTGAAACTTCAACACGATCTTACGGATGGTCGTGAAATGCTTGTTTGGCTTTCCGAGCGAAGGACAAAAACCAGAAAAGGGCAAGAAAAAGGCCACCAGAGAGTTCCAGCCAAAGATTTACGCCACTGGCGCAGATCGATGCCCTGCGAAATACTATAAAATATTCTCTAGTCATCGTCCAGCCAAAATGAACAGTCCCGATGCATCGTTTTTCCTGGCCATAAACAACAGGCGAACACCTGGAAATCAGATTTGGTACATGAAGTCCGCGCTCGGTAAGAATGAAATTGGGAAGTTCATGAAATAGGCAGCCATAAGTGCGGGTATCCAACGACCTGGAGAAAAGATAACTAATCATTCAGTTCGGAAGACCTGTATTTCCCGACTCTTGGACGCTAATACTCCAGAGAACTACGTTGCACAATTGAACAGGCACAAAAAGCTTGAAAACCTGCCAGCATATAAAACGGCCAGCGTACAGCACCAACGACAAATATCGTTAATTTTAAGACGGGCTCCAGTTTCAGAACAGCTCGTATCCTCAGGAAACAACCATCTGGTTCCAGTTGTTGCCTCATTTCCACCACTGAGCTTCATTACTCCAGCAAATTCAACAGCCACGACTATTCGCAACGAAGTAAGCGTGCAAAGCACCGTCAACTCAAATTCTCTCGCTACAAAGCAGGAAAGATCCGACAACAGCACAAACGATCAAGCTATTTTTGCAGGGGCGAATATTTCCAGTTTCAGATTTTCCATGGTCCTGCCAAGATTGTCCAAAGCAGCAATAAAAGAATGGTTATTATCGAAAGTGATGAGGAAGATTCTTGGAGATTTGGACTTGCAGTGCTTAACTTATAACAATGGTGATCGAATCGTGTCCCTTGTTCTGACAGAATTTTCTTTTCGATTCTGTCCCAGGAATATCCATTTTTTCCATCTGTTTTCATCTTGCAACTTGCTTAAAGAAAGTCTTTATGTAGGCAAAATGAAGCGACCTTGGATTTGTTTTGAACATTTTTAAAAACGAATGTGAATTTGTGATCAGGGCCCGGATACTAAACCAGTTTTACTGGTTATGTAATTAGTACATTACGTCATAGTCATGTGGGATTACGCGAGCAAAGCCTTTCCGTACTTTTTTGTTCGAATTAAACAATTTTTATTGGTATTAAAATATTGTTTTCAATTAGATGTCTAAATTATTGCTTGTTACTTAGGAATTCGCCGTGAATTGATATTTTTCTATGTTTTGCCCATACAAACGAGCGCGTTATGTTATACTCATGTGGTATATTTTTATCAGTATGTTTTTCATGTTTAAAACAAGCCATATAATAAACCTCTTATTATCCTCATCCGCTTGGTCATTACGGGAAAATATCAGACTGGGGTCTTTTATGTACGGACCTCGCCCTTCCGGCTCGGTTCGTACTGTCAAGACCCCGGTCTGATATTTTCCCCTAATGACCGTACTCTCGGTTAACAAGAAGTTAATAAATCTCCGTTTGTGGGCATTTCAATCTTAGAAAATAATAAGTTCAGCATCGATTATATACAACTGTTGAAAACGCGTCATAAATATTTAACAGTTATTTGTCATTACCATGGTTCCACGATTGTCACATTTATGATTTGTTTTTTTCGTTTTTCTGCGATGATTTTTCCTGAAAATTGGTGTCGGGACAGAAATTTTTACCGAAGAATAGCTTAGCCAAATATATGTGCAGTAAAGATATAGGTATAAGAAGTTAAATTCCGTCTTATGAGATATTTTGTAAATGAGAAGTTCAGCTACACTTACTCTGTTTGTTTTATTTACAGGCGAGTTTTAAAGGTATTTACTGACTCGGTAACTAAAGCAAACATTGAAAAATTTCGTATTTGCGTTAGACCGTGTGCTGCTGTAGTGATCGAATAAGAAGTTGACTCTGTATACGTACGTGTACCGAGCCTTATTTAGTCATTAGTCCTTCATTAAAAATTATTCTAGGGAGCCAGCTTAAACTCAGGATGATTATCTCACCTGCCACGTGAAGCGTGGTGTATGTAAACAGAATGCTGTTATGTAATATTTTTGGTTCAGTGACTGTATGAGTCTTAAAAAATTTATAAAAGAAGTGGCTGGATAATTATAAAATATTTTTACAACCACGTTTTGGTCGTAATGTGTTGCAGGTTGTCATCTGCGTAAGTCAGATATACTGGACATCAGAGGTTCACGAAGCTATTCGCAGTGGACCAAATGGTCTGAAGGATTACCATCAAAAACTAACAAAACAGGTCAGCACACCCTGTGCTATTTTTTACTTTCAACTTCTTTTGTCATTTAGTTGATAAATGTGAGATGATATTTTTAGTTGGAGGATATTGTAAGCCTTGTCAGAGGAAAACTTTCCAAGCAAAACCGAACAACTCTTGGGGCATTGGTAACTATTGATGTCCATGCAAGAGACGTAGTTCAAGACATGATTGAAAAAGGTAAGAGAAAATCACTAGGAAATATCACTGTTTAGCTTAAATAACGCTATATTTCCACGTGTTTGCTTTTACTTGAGGAGAGGAGAGGAGGAATGCTTCTTATTCTCTAAATAGAGGAGAAAAGACCTTTATGGTAAGTTCTCGACCTGGTTTCTTTGAGTTCTATAGGCCATACGGTAGCCTACTGCACAGGCGTCAGAACAACAATAAAAGTGAGGGGGCCTGGTGAGGTTTCAATCTCCGTATGGGTGTGTCTGACAGTGTGGTCCGAGGGTAAAATCCCCAATGGCCAGCTACCGTCATTATACAGGCGCCAAAACGATAACCTGAATGTTGTTCGAAGTCGAATTTGTGATTTGCTAAAGGTTTGCTTACTGAATGCAATTGATCGGGCAAATTTATGGGGCAGATCCAAGGTAAAAATGGGGCTAACTACTGGTCTATTGGAACAGGCAATACAGCGATGTCTGGCCTCGCTGCCCTCTCTCCACAAGAATCAAATTTTGTCAGTAATATACACAGTCTAGACTTCTCAGTACATTTACATATGGCTTCTCAACTTAAATTTGAACACTTGTATTGTCTTAAAATGTGGGGGGCCCGCACATACTCTGGCCCCCGCCAAAAAATGTGAGGGGGCCAAGACCCTCCGGTCCCCCGCTTTCGACGCCCCAGGCCTACTGCGTTGTATTGTAAGTCGTCCTTCGATCTATACTAAAGTCGAAATATCATGTCGAAATATCTGGTATTTGTACTATTGCTGAGAATATTTAGAATGGTGGTTGTGAACAAGGAGATGAATACAGTCCTTTTTTCGAACCGTTGTTCTTCGACCATAAAATATCAATTATACGTCTTCCCTCTCGGTCCATATCTTTCCTTGCAGATTTCTTTTGCTTAAGTGTATTGTTTCCCTAGTTCACGCAACGAATGGTACCCAAGTCGTTTTTGTTGGGTAGAACCGATCATTATTACCTACACGATATTACTGTTATCTTAATAACTTCTAATTGAACCATAATGAATCAATTTTACAAAACTTGAACTAATGTTACTCCGACAAAATAATTTGGGGGAACTCGCTTCAACTGGAAATTAAATGATATCAAGAAGTGTGAATAAGTCTCCCCAGAAACCAAAATTGAGACTGCTATCCATGGAGTCCAAAATCAGTATAAAAGAATACATGGAAAATGTAAAAAAAATTCAGGGATAAAATATAGGCTGTGGATTGCAAATACCGCTGATTAAAATTACACCATTGAAATTAATCTGTTCGGAGTACCATTGCAACTCTGTGCCGAAAATTTCTCATTTTTATGTTCAATGAATATGGTATTCTTCCACAAACTTCAAATATGATCTTACCCTTAGAAGTAACTTAACTTGATAGAGAGACCTTTCCAGTGAGGTACCTCTGACCTTTCTCGAATAAAGCAGTTTTGACGCAACGCTTTCCTTTTCAGGGGTTTCTCGTGAAAACGATTTTGACTGGCTTTCACAACTTCGTTATTACTGGGAAAAAGACGACTGTCTGGTGAGAATCATTAACGCGACTGTCAACTATGGTTACGAATATCTTGGAAATTCCGGAAGGTAACGCACATACTGCTGAGTTGTCTGACATATGCTGAAGTTATAACTCGTTAATCAACAACAGTAGCCTGATGTTCTTCATGGGCCTCCGTGTGCAATTTTTATTAAGTTAGTGGTCGTTTTATATCGGGATATACAGAGGCAAGAAGAAACCGAGTGAAGCATACTCGAATTTTTGAAAATTACTTCTAAAACTTCCCCTAAATTTTCGCTGGAAGGCTGTAACATTTCTCAAGGAAAGAACAAGTAAAATGAAATCAGTGTTGTTGTGAAAAAAGACCATAAGGCAGAAACAGTTTCAGTAAATATGATACCAAACTGATGTTTTATTAACCAGTTCTGTATCATAATTAACGGACATTGATTAAACATTAATTTGCTTAGAATTTTTCTCGGGAATTATTGATATAACTATATAATTTGCTTTACAAGTCGTGAAATTAAAAGACTGATGATTCACACAACTCATGTAAAACTAAAAAGCAATACGAACAAGTTTTGCAATGTGGATATACGATCACATCAAGACTCGTTGTCTGTTTTCAGTTCAAAATTTCACGAAGTAGCGAGCGTTCAAGTAGTAGGTATATCAGGGACACCAGTCACCAGGCCAGGAATTCTGGACATTTTGAGCTAAATTTGGTCAACGGCTTGCATCAATTGTCCGACTGACATCGCAAAATAGTCCTGCGAAATCATCAGCAACTCACAAATATCCGCAAAAATAAGTTATGTTGTAAAACACTTTTCAAATTTGCCAAACTAGAGCAGGAACATGCTAGTCCTACTTATGTTGGAAATCTATAAAAACTTTTCCCTTTTCGACATTTCCTTCTCAGCAGTTCATGTTTATTGTAGAGCGACTATCCTTCGGTAATCAAGCGTTAGGAAGTAAGGCTTCAGTAAAGGTATAAGTTACGAGGTGTTAAAGGTTGCTTTGAATCATTTGGTCACCTAAAAGTAGCGGCATACTCATGCTGATTGATTAGAAGTCCAGAAAATTGAACAGGAAAATTAAGTTAATGATTTTAAATATTTCTATTAGTTTCCTACTGTAGGTGCTGAAGGTTCCATTTCTACTTTGGCAAGTTTGAAGTTTTTTCGGAATAACTTTTATTTGCGGATATTTGTATGGCGAAGATGATTCCCCAGTACTTTTCCTGCGATGTGAGTAGTATAACTGAAGTGATCTGCTGAACAGCATTTGGGCTCAAAATGCAAAAAAATTTTTGGCAATGATATACTCATGGCATGCATTTGAATCTCAGTCTGTTTGAAGTTGCCGAATGGAAAGACAACGTTAATTTACCTGTGAGGATACTGCAAGAATGTTTCAGTTTTCATCATAATCACGAGATAAAAACATATCTTTTTAACATGAACTCGCTATTTTCAGGTTGGTTATCACTCCCCTTACTGATCGTTGTTACCGAACTCTTGTTGGTGCATTTCATTTGAATCTTGGTGGTGCACCTGAAGGACCTGCTGGTACTGGCAAGACGGAAACAACGAAGGTAAGTCATGTTTAATAGGATATAAATTATTTTCTATAAGGTTTCAACTAACTTCCGTGTTTGTCTGCGTTCGTTTGTTCACTGTATGAATCGTTCGTTTGATCACTGATGCAATCGATCTTGTACGTGACTCTTGTGCTGAAAAAGCTTATTTTGTACCAATTAGTTTGTCTGTTCTTAACTCGATGCGACGTTGCCAAAGATTTTATCAGAGACCGAACGATTTGGATAATATTCTCTTAACCAAATGAAAAATAAAAAATGACGTAATACATATTCTCAATCAAATTCGTATCCTTTGTCAAAGAAGCAACAGTCGTTTTAATGACAAACGGAGGCCCTATGACTTGAAGACAATTGGAGGAAAAGTAAAAAAGAAGTACTTTCTCAGTTACCGTGATGCTTTTTGTCTTGAGGGTAAGGGTGGTAAGTAAGAATAGCGATGCATTTGAAGCATGGTAAGACTGTTGAAGAACATTTAGCTCTCTTTGTGAAACGTTTTTCAAGCGACAATATGACCAAAATGTGAAACCGCAGGTTAGGAAGACGTTGTATCTCGAGCATTTTGAGTTGATAAGCTTGTGCGAAACTGTAAACGACCTAAAATTGGGCTTTTAGCTTTTCTCCATCCAAATCCCACTTTTATTACTGCATTTTACGCATTGGCTAACGCTAGATAAGTTTACTCGTCAAGAGGTGACGTCTTGGACTTGCAAGGGCTAAGATTCTTTCAGTTAAGTTTTTTCAGCCTGAATCTGAATTTTAACCCTTTCCTGAATGACGACGAGTACTCCACTACTTCACTCTGGCTAATGCCAGATGATTTTACTCGTAATAGGAGACCTCTGGTCGCGAAGATGTTAAAAGCTATATCCTTAACCCTTTCTCAACTGACGACAAGTACTCTACTATTTTACTCGCCAGACGATTTTACTTGTCAAGAGAGACCTTTAGTCGGGAAAGTCTTAATAGCCTTACTCTGGCTACCGCCAGACTATTTTGCTCGTCAAAGGGAGGCTTATCCGACCGAAAAGGGTTAACGCTTTAAGCCAGTGGACTAGCTACTGCCGACATTTCTGATAATAAGAGAGTTTACAACCATTTTTCTTGGGGTTTTTTTTTCCTGCATAAATTGACTTTCGTCCTAATAAACATTTACTTCGAAAGAAACCCTTAAATCAGGCATGATAATGACTTTACATCAAGTTTTGGAATAAATTTATCATGCCGACTTTTAAAAACACCTTTTAAGTTTACAAAACCGTAAACTGTTTTCTAACCATACCATGTTTTGAAATTTCGTTTTAAGGCATCAACTTAAGCAGAAAATAACGCTTAATGAGAACTGTAAATATTTTTCTTAAAAATGGCACCCAGCAAGAAAGCGAGACTCTGAAGATTTAAAAACGATCTCAGGGCAAACAGTTGCCACCGACAAAAATGCGTTTTGTTTAGAACCAGAATTGTTTCTATAAGCAAGTGGAAATGTACACAGAAAGTAAGTTAACGATATTTTTGATAACTAGAGAAATGTCAGGGAGTGTTTGAGAGTAAGAATCATCGTGTTTGGTAATCTTTACGTTCAATGGAACTGCATTTTTGCTATCTGGTGTTGGTTCGCCAATTATAACATTTACTTAATTTCTAAATTCATCTGGATTCATCTGGTTCCTTGCTGAGTGTTCCCCATAGTGTCAAATGCTTGAATTTTTACCGCAAGTTTTTGATCGATATAAGTTGTTTTCAAATCACGTGTTGAGTAATATTCAATTGTCTTGCCTCCATTTTACGTTTGTTTCCTTTTGTCAGATGGTACGGCCGCTTAGAAATCTGTGAATATCTAAGAATATCGTTGATAAATCGTTAGTCACTAAATATGTAGCCCATTTGTTGCAAGGTTCTGAAGCCAATGTAAACATGTCATGATAAATCGTTGGCGCTACGTAGCTTTGTCCTTGCATGAGTAAGGGTGGATTTCAACTTGGTGCAAAATGTCGCGTCCGCGACTTTTTCCTTTTGTCTTAGAAGCTCTCGAATGGAACCGAGCAGAAATGTATTCAATTTTAACAATGCAGCTGGCGAGCGCGCGACATTTTTCACCAAGTGAAAATCCACCTTAAGTCGGAAAAAAATTATAAATTTTGTTCAATTTTTAGTTTCAATATTTTTCAACAGAGAAAATTAAAGGAACAAAATTAGGGAAAAAAAGAAATGAAATAACAAAATCCTTTATCCTGGCAGTGACGAGCTATGGTTGTGTGGATACAAGTTTTGCGAAAACTAAACCTGTAAAGTTTCAGTAGCAGTGAAACTTGCTTGGAATACAGCGATATCATTTATGAAGAAATTGTACGTTTATTTTCCTAGGGTACTGCTAGCTTTACCAAAACTGCCGGTGGCAAGAAGGCAAAGTTCAGCTAAGCAAAAAGATCGGATAATCTCAAACTTCACAATGCTTTCGTATATTCGAAATTTTCGAAAAAGTTTCCAAAGGCCAAAAATATAGTCAACGACGACGTATTTTTTGTTGCCACTCACATTACTGGGCTTGGGGGGAAACAGGACTAGTCATCTTGACATGAAAGAAAATGTCTTCTGGTCAATGATCATTTACTTTGTTTCGACAGCAACTGGCCATTGCTTCTTTAACTTTTCGTTCTTTTAATATGCGGGGTTTAAAATCTCGGAAGCTACAAAAAATTTCCAAAGTTTTCCAAGTAAGGCTTTCTCACTGGCACGCTGCAAACCGTTCTGATCAGTTCACACATCGACTTTAAATTCTTACTGGAAGTTCGTCTGTTATTAACCAACCATTGCTAGTTCTGTCATTGCGTCTGTAACTACGGATGGTTTCACCTTTTTCAGGCTCTCTTCAGTTAAACTGTTTTCACGTGACATCAAAACCAGTCAAGGGTCTTTTTGTTTATTTCTAAGTACTGTATGGTGACATCTTCACTTTTTGAAAACAACATAAACCGTAAACAAGGGAAGAAGATTAAAAATAAGAAGATGGCTAGTAAATTTTATTCAATAAGATTCCGAAGTGACTCAAAACTGACGACATTGGAGACAAAATCGCTACAAAACCCAAGCAAAATACGCCTTTGTGACTGCTCTGAGTTGGTTAATCCACAAGCTACTTGGATAATGGAACGGGAATTAATACCAATAAGGCAACGTTTGAGTGACGTTGAAGTTTGCCACAAAAACACAATAAATCTCGCTCACAAAAATTGCTTTAACTTCCCCCATTTATTAGAAATATGATTAACTTGGTGTATGCATTTCCATTTGCTAGTGGCATAAAACGTAGGTAAAATAAGGAATTTTGTTACTAAACACGACGTTTTCTCGTCGATAGCCTTTTTTTTCTTTGAGCTATTGTTATGAAGTTAACCCTTGCGTGCCTCGGCCCCGTGTTGGGTGCTATCTTGATATATAGTATAAACATTTCAGTCTTTCAATCTCCAGATGCGAGCGTTTATACATGTTTAACTTACTTTTAATATCATGAACTAGCCTGAATAAGATGACAGTTATATAACTGGCTTAAATGCAGTAGTTTAGATAGTGTCCCCTTGGCTTATGGTACCTGCAGAAATAAGTGACTTAAGAAAATGTCGATGAATCAGTGATGAATTTCAAACGACTGAGGAAAATTAAGATTACTTAGAAATAAAAGAAAATATAGGTGGGTAGGTTGTGAACCATGGTAGAGCATGTATCACTGGGGTCATTGGAGGGCTTACAATACCGATGTTTTATGCACTTTATCTGAAGAAAAATGATTTGCACTATTGAGTAGTATCACTGACGTGTCATTGACGATTGGTTGTCGATTTAATTACGTGATGGCACTGCGTTGAAATAACGCTACTGTTTCCAATTATAGGATCTTGCCAAAGCCCTGGCGATACAGTGCGTTGTATTCAATTGCTCGGATGGACTGGATTATCTTCAAATGGGAAAGGTTCGTGAAATGACGGCATAACATCAGCTTTAAAATTTGTTAAATCGATCAAGATGTTTCTCAAATGTGTAATGTTTTATACTACAGTTTTTCAAGGGACTGGCATCTTGTGGGGCTTGGGCTTGCTTTGACGAGTTTAACAGAATCGAACTGGAGGTGTTATCTGTTGTAGCACAGCAGGTTAGCTTTTACATATTGTTAACCGTTTGCCACAAAAATGTAAGTGAATTGAAAGCAATAAGACATATGCATTTCATCAGTCAAAGATGTTTTTCAGTGCTCCTTTTTTCTTGATAGAAATATTCTATTTGTTAATCATTCAATTTCTGGGAAATGTTAATCGAAATAACAACAATAACTAAAACTGAATTGATAAAAATAACCGTGACGATAACGATTACGATAGCAAGAACGATCCCGATAACGATGAGGATAAAGATAAATGATAAATGTAAATGACGATAATAACTATGCCTCCCCCCCCCCCACCTAGCAAGCCGAAATCCCTTCCACTATCCTTACTTGGTTGGTGTGCGGCTTATAATAATAAAAGTGAAAACGATAGGAATAACTAATCTTGCTTCCCCGCGCACTATTGGCAAACTGACTGGTTTGCCTGTTGATTGGTCAGAAAAATTGTTTTCTGGTTTACTCAAAAGAGGATAAACTTAATCATTAATAATATAGCTTATACCTTGAGAGCTTTCGGATCAATTGGTGCTAAACTACGTTAAAACTTTCACTTAAAATGTTTAGGTTTTACTGGTAAACGTGCTACAGATACTGTGATACCAGCGAAGGGAACAGAAATCCTATCAAAAGTACAAAAATATGTCGAGTGGTAGTAAAAATACAAAATCATAATAACTGGTATCTGCGAGGAAAAATTTTATATTTTGTATCTGCCCCAACGATGCATGTTGAGGCGTGGTATATTATATGTTAGAATAGATTTAACGATCTATACCATCAATCGGTGAATGTCGTTGCGTATCTTAAAATGACGTCATCTCAGTCGGATGGGCATTTTCGAAAAAATAATAATCACTAATCCATTAAAATATTGATGTAATATTTGAAGTGAATATTAACAGAACGGCAAATTTATAATGAAACAATTAGGAAACTCGCTCTCGTTTTCTATCAGCGATAGTCGACTTGGGGTGCGTCTTCATGAACTATATGCACGTTCAAAACTCGAGTTTGTCGTCTAGTTATTACAAAATATTCAGAAAAGCGAGAAGAATCTGTCTGTAAATATTTTGGTAAATATCTGGAACATAACATATAAAAATTACTTTACAGATCCTTTGTATTCAGCGAGGTATAGCTGCCCACCAAGAGCGTTTCATCTTCGAAGGGACTGAACTGAATTTGAATTCCAACTGCTTTGTTGCCATTACCATGAATCCAGGCTATGCGGGCAGATCGGAACTTCCTGACAACCTCAAGGTACATCTACAGTGATCAGCAATATTCACTTGATAATTTCGTGCCTGTAACACAATACGTAACACTGGATATTTCGAAAGGTTATGTAGATACAATTACTTGAGTAAGGGACAGATCTTTTGATGTTAATCAAACAGTGAGGACCACGAAGAGAGGAGAATGGTCATGAAAACCTCCACCAATGCCAGGAAATATCAATTGTACAATAGATTATAAATAATTCTGAATGGGTTGTCATCAAGGTAGATTACCTTCTGGTTTATTACAAATTAAATTTGGGACCTTCTCCTATTAAAATTAAGAGGAAATCTATACATGTCCTCCACATACACGCCGAAAATACAAATAGAATTTAGTTTCCATTCCTACAAATAAAACTTCATGGTCGTCTGAGAATACATTTGTATATATATTTTAAGAGTATAAAACAGCCGTCATTCTGGAACGTTAAAGGGATATAACCAGTAGTTAGAGCATATAGTTTTAGCTATCTGAAATTAAAGTGGTGCAACAAAATAGACGAAAATTGTCACGTGTTCATAAACTTCACTTAAAGTGAGATTCACCTCCACGTGTACTTTCAAATGCTTAAACTGGAGCATTTGAGAACACACATATTTTCCCTAGCCCGGACCCAATCTTCGTTTTCGGCAGTCCTACTGATGGTTGGCACACTGTAACTCTATTTGCCGACTAAAAAATGGCGAAACGAACTTGTATATAGGTATCTTTAAAAAACTCATTCGGCTGACGAGGTTTTTTCCTCATTAAGGCATTGTAAAAATAATAAATACCTGACCATTGGAAGCAAAAGGCATTTTCTGTAAATGGACCCTTTCTCAAGTAGTTGACGTTCGTTTTACTTTGAAATATTTTATTTCTGTTAATTTGAAAATTCTCTATTACCACTATTCTTCCGCATTAAAGGTGGTGATCTTAAAAAATTTAGAAGTAGTATATTTGGTATCACTGTAAATGTTTTCATCAAGCGTTATTATGTTATTCTTGATAATTAGGTTCTATTCCGTACAGTAGCGATGATGGTCCCAGATTACGCTCTCATTGGTGAAATTATGCTATATTCCTACGGATTTGTTGATGCTAGGAACCTTTCTGTGAAGATCGTAACGACATATAAGCTGTGTTCTGAGCAGGTAAGCCCTTGTGACTCATTGGATTTCTGGACGAATACAACCGGAAAATTTTGTCAAGCACCCTCCTTTTATCGAGCCTCCCTTTCAATAATTCTCACCACAAAATGAGCTTGCCCAGTTGAAAAAGGGTGGTGGAAGAATAGTTTGTCAAGGTTGGGAGTTCTTCAAAGGTATTTAGTGCAACATATGCAGTTCTGCACCCTATGCTCTTTGATTTGCCATGAGCCTTCCATGTTTTTTGTTTTTTTTCCAGCTTTCGTCTCAGTTCCATTATGATTATGGCATGCGTGCTGTGAAAGCAGTTTTGGCAGCAGCTGGCAATCTCAAGTTAAAGTATCCCAGTGAAAACGAGAATGTTCTGCTTTTGCGTTCCATTATTGACGTTAACCTGCCCAAGTTCTTGTCCCACGATATTCCTTTGTTCCAAGGCATCATATCTGATCTGTTTCCTGGAATTGAGCTTCCCAAGGCTGATTATGGCATGTTTCTCGAAACAGTTGGCGAGGTTCGTATAGATTTTGAACGTACATATTTTTCGTTATTAACGATGCTCTTAATGAAAGAATCAATTTTGAAACAAAATACAAATTGTGCTGGTGCCATGTGATAGGGAGATTACATACTACGTAGGTCGAACTTCAATCGCAAATTGTTAAGATATGTAAAGATTCTAGTTTCAAACGGTAGCATACAGATGGGGAGGCATGGGGAGGCAACGAAACATGTTGGGCGAAACATGTTGGTTTTGTGCTTGTTTATTAAAATTAATTTCATGAGCATGTACCACTGAGGAATTTCAGTCTTGTGTTCTTAAATTTCAAATAGATAGATGTTTTTCCTCAAATCAGTCGTCAGTGCGAGTGGTGCATAAAAGCAAGGAGCGGGTATAACGTATTTTTTGCCATATTTATCAATCGTTGTATTTGAGGTGAAGTGGCAATTTTTTCCTAGCGCCCTGGAAGATAATTCACTATGGTACCGCCCGGGTTTTAAATTCGGTTGTTTATTCTTGTTTAAATTGATAATAAGGGCGAGCATTAGCACCATCTTAAAGACACACACAGTTACATTTACGACCGATGCTAAATCATGCGTTGTACTTGAAAGCTGCTAATGCAAAAATGGACGAACTTGGCAAATTCATTAGTTAAAAATTTAAAATACTCCCACCAGTTATATTTTCAGTTCCCAGATTTCCTTTGTTAAGAACTATAAAGTAAGGCACCTAACAAAAACAACGTGCTTTTTATTTATTTGATATAAAATACGGTATTGGTGACAGGGTTTTTTTTTAAGAAATAGAACTAAAGTCTAAATGTTTTGCTCTTCCGGAAATACGTCGAGCATTTTGGTTCATCAATTCGTTCGTCACCAACATGCAGATGAAACAGACGTAAAGTGAGAAACCCAATCTAAACAAACAACTTAGGGAAGTATAATTTTACGCCAACAGAGTTCTAAGACTGAATTTTCTTAAAATCAGTGCTTCAACATTCTTATCCATGACATGAATATAGTTTGCACGATATATGTGTGGGAACTGAGTGCCGGTTCATGATCAACTCAGGATAGCGGTTATATCGTTGGCAAACAAAACCATAGAAACAAAGTGATAGAGATAAGGATAGAAAAATTACCAATTGATAAAAATTCTTCGTTAAATCTGTTTTCGCCCACAGAATCTTTGTCATTAAGTGAAAGTAAATAGTAATACAATGATAATATATTAGTAATGATGATGATGATGATGATGATAATAATACTAATAACTTTTCTGTAGCACTCCCACAAAGTGGCTTTTCTTCTACATTATACTAAATACCAACTAACCAAATAGACTAAACGAAATGAAAAAAACATTCATAACTTACATAATGGCATACAAGATAATACAATGCATTACCTAAGAATTTATACTGTCATTGACTCGATTAACTAAAAATGCAAACGTGTCCTTCGAAAAACATTGAAAATTTCTAATACGTTCAGGTAGATTATTAAAATACTTCGAGGCTTGATATTGAAAGTATAAGCAGTTAAAGGTATTTCTATAATGGGACACTGTTGGTGTTACCTAGTTTACGGTTAGGATTGTAGCATGTACTCACGACCCTTGTGAAATGCGCTATTAGTTTATTCGAGCGCTGAATGGTTTCTTTGATAGTTTATGTTCATTCTGCCAATTTCCGAGCATTCGGAAATACTTCAGTTTGCTGAAGTATTTCTTCTTGACTGGGTAATACATTTCAATTATATGAACTTTTCACATGCTCTTCACAGGTGTGTATGTATACATATACATATACATATACATATACATATATATATGTATATATACTGTATATATATATATATATATATATATGCACATATAGGTGTACATGTATATCTTTATGTATATGCATATAATATATGTATATGTATATATATATATATATATATATATATATATATATATACATATATATATAAATATATATATATATATATATATATATATATATACATATATATATAAATATATATATGTATGTATTTATTAAGGTTTAGAATATAAATATTTGAACTAATTTTCAACTAACATGTCTGTAAAGGTGATGTTGCACGGGACGATTTTTAACGACGATTTTTAACGCAACAATGTTGCACAAAAGTCGTGGCATGGCAAACGAGACAATTTTTTGTGCAACATGTTGCACAACGGCAGTGTTACATTGAACGATTTTTCTCAATTGAAATTAGGCAACATCTACCTCCCAGGCTACGGTGTAGTTTTACTTTACACGACTAAAACAAATAAACATAATAGCGATAACGCTTCGCAGGAAAAAGTTCATCAAAATGTTGCTGATATTAGAGTTTAGATGAGGAGGAACCGAAAGAACGTCAAAGAGAAATCTGGACAACAGCTTGGATAAACAGAAAGCTTGAATCACTCCATTCGTCAGATTTTGACCATGCACGTAACAAGACTGGCTTCAAAAAGGAAAAAAGGACTGAAAAACTTCCATTGTGACGGTGTTTTATTTCCCTTTTCACGCTTTACTTACCTCAGCATCGAAGCTCTTACCATTTTGTTCACATATCTGCATTTACTGGCTGCTTTTCCGGGCAAATGCAACTAATACTGCAAGGGACTCTGGGAGATTGTTGCGATAAAAATTGTTGGCTATGCTGTTACACGAATCAACTTTACAGCAATCTACGCAACAATGTTGCGAGCATTTGAAGTTAGTTCAAAGTTATGCAACATGTTGCCGCAGTCATCGTTGCGTTAAAAATCGCTCGCAAACACCATGTTACACGTATCGATTTTTTGTGCAACATTGTTGCGTTAAAAATCGTCGTTAAAAATCGTCCCGTATAACATCACCTTAACGCTTAATTAATTTATCATGAGTTTGGCTTTTGGATGGGATCCACAAACGTGAAGTTTTTAAATCTCCTTATTTTACCACTTGTCCTTTTACCGATAGAGGATATATTTCATTCCAATTTCTTACATTGCAAACACGTTTAACGTGAAATGTTTTGCTTGAGAACAGTCGTTTATAATAGGTCACTCTGAAATCAACAATGCATTAGGGTTTTGTTCTTCATAGGTCATGTGATTATTTTACTTTCTGTGCTGGTCGTTTAATAAGTGGAGTGGGGTAAAGACGTATGAACAACACCCTCCATTACTTTGGGAGTTCATCCAAAAGAGTATAAAAGTATATTTTTCATTTCATAGGTACTTTAACTTCTGTAAATTCCTAAGTATATTGAACGAATACTTAATTGTCAACTTGTGTTTTACATGGGTTTTTTTAGACTAGTTATGTGTAGACGGTTTATACTTAATGTCACGTTATAATATGTATAGACATATATTTTCAACCAATTTCTTTTGTTATTTACGCGAACATGGCCGCTATTCCTTTGTCACTTGAATCTCTGGGGATTGGACGAAAATGATTTATTGCTTAAAGGATTGTTGTAACTGAGGACACTTTCCAAAACACTCATCTGCTTCCTCCATGACAAAAATTCTCCACCGATACCATTAGGAGCATGACATAAAATTTTGTCCATGCTTTGTATTTGTGGCCTGTATTTGCATGAACCGGTATTGTTGGAAATAAACAATTGTTTTCTTTCTTCTAAGGTATGCGAGAAAGAGAATCTTCAAACTGTTAGTTTCTTTACCGAAAAATTAATCCAGACTTATGAAATGATGGTGGTGCGACATGGGTAAGTATATGTATGGCGTTCTCGGGATATTATTGTTCAAAAGTTGAAAAAAAAAATTCTGGATTTTTGCGGCTGTGGATAATTGAGCATAAATCTACTTTCGTTATTATCGTCGACAGTTTTATGTTGGTTGGAGATCCTTTCGCTGGCAAGACCAAAGTATTGAATGTTTTAGCTCAAACACTGACTCTTATGACAGAAAGAGGATATGGAGATGAAAATATAAATAAGGTAATGAATAAAGAAAGGAACAACCTCGCTGAGATTTTTCTTTTATGAATGATTCTCATAGGGTTTTGTACATCTATATAACATCAAGCTTTTCCTTTCCAGGTTTGGACCAGGGTTATCAATCCGAAGGCGATAACCATGGGACAGCTTTTTGGTCAATTTGATCCTGTATCTCACGAGGTAAAATAGAAGATTTGCTTTATAGTATGAGATATTAGAGATAGCATGTAGTTATATGGCATCCAGCATAGTACATAGGGTGTCGGGTGGCATATGACATATGGTAGTAAACATGGAACACTAAATATAATGCAATATGTCCCTGAAATTATATCAATTAGAAATAAAAGTATTCGGCGAGATTTTCTTAGAATCATTTAAGTAATTAAAATACGTATACTTTATATTAAGTATATAAAAAACAAATCAAAGAAAACAACATTGACTGCGTTTCCTTATTTTATTCATTCTTTGTTACTTTGATAGTGGACCGACGGTGTTGTTGCGAACACATTTCGTGAATATGCGTCGGATCAGTCAGATATTCGCAAATGGGTAGTTTTTGATGGACCCATTGATACTCTGTGGATAGAGAGTATGAATACTGTACTGGATGATAACAAGAAGGTGAGAATACCAAAGGGACTGTAAAATTCAGTGTAAATCTTTTGTGAGCTCTTTACTGATACTTTTTATTGTGTTTTGCTCATTTTCTAGCTTTGTTTAATGAGTGGGGAAATAATCCAGCTTTCTAACGTTATGAGCCTTATTTTCGAATGTCGAGACTTATCTCAAGCTTCGGTAAGTTCAATAAGCGCAATCCTCAAGTTGAGGTTTGTACGGGTCATGGAAAACCTGGACGTAGAAATGTAGAATTTTGTTTTAATGTCTGAAAGCCATAAAATTTCAGCGCTACAATAAAACAGTCGTGATGTTGTTGAGAATTATTAATTCTTGTAACTATACAAATAAACACTTTATTTCTCAAAGAAGCCCTTAAATTCTATTCCTTAAATCGATATCCATGCAAGAAATTTCCCAAACCAAACATCATTATTTAGTATATCAAAAATATTGGTCTACCTTTGGTCACGGAAAATAATAAAAGGTAATTGAAAATCACATCAGAATCTTTTTAAAACGGTTACATACGTATATTCCTATATTACAGCAGCGCAGGCAATACCTTATAAAGGTGGACAAGATAATAGATGGATTGACACACTTACACTTGCAAAGCAAGCATCTCCCTTATATACAGTAAATTATTCGAAAATATTTTCCATCAAATCAAGTTAAAATTTGTACTTAAAAACGTAAAAACTGACAAAATAGTTGGCGTCAGATTAAAGAACTGCGCTAAGCAGCATACTCGTTGTCAAATTGAAGAGTGAACATCATCTGGTTTCAAAATCTTAAAACAAAAAAAAATAAAACATCGCCCAAAACTCAACTTGTTGTCAGTTGGTTAAGTAAAACAAAAATAGTCAAAATGTAGTTTGACGTCCCCGCTATAGCTCCGGTGGTTGCGGGCTTGTTTTGCATGGTCTGACTATAAAACTTTCTCCACGTGACCTCAAACGTTGTGACACATAGTTGTGTTTCTGACTGGTATTTCGAGTTAACTACAGTTCAAGTCAATATGTTTGGCGCTGCTTAAATTGTAAGTTTATTGTGAGCAAAAAATCAAACGTAGAATGAACTTCAAGTCAAGATGGCCGCCATTTCTACCTCAATTTTGCAGCTTTGTTACTCCTTTGTTAGATTTTTTTTATTGAGTTGCAGTTTTAAATTACTGTTAACACAATTCACAATTTATATCAAAAGGCACAAATTTGGTTCTAGCTACTATTTCAATACACAGTTTTAATTCTTATCTCAGTGGAATTTTATTAACATTTGCCTCTAGCCTGCTACAGTCAGTCGTTGCGGAATGATTTATTTAGAGCCGTCCGCCTTGGGCTGGGATCCAATTTTGAAGTCATGGCTTAATACATTGCCAGAATCATATGGACAAGACTTCAACAAACTCGTCGATGCTTTGTTCCAATGGGCTGTCCCTCCTTGTCTTACGTTTGTCAGAAAAAAGTGCAAGGTAATTTTCAAACGTTTCTTATGGCCTGTTTACCCAAAAGCTGATCGTCTGTAAGTTACCGCTGAAGAGTTCAGGAATTTTTTAAAACCTTTTCTTTCAACCTACTATGAAAAATGATTTTCTCCTATCCTTTCTCTTTCTACTCGTCTTTCTAACTGGTCTTGACACTGGGGGGTTTTGCGAGCTCCTGGAAATGACATTGTTTTATGACAAAATTCGGTTGGACGCGTGCCATACTACGTTTGACGCTTCACTATCAGTTGAATAATCTTTAAATGAAACGCGAAACATTTTATTTTTTTGGGTATTCCTTAAATGAAAAGATCTCGTTTGGCGCTTGGCATTCGGTATTCCGATTGAAGATTAATCCCCTACTAATGTCAGGTTTATGCCACTGAGAAGCAGTTACATTTCACCTTGTGTCTTCTAAATTTTTAGTAAGGGGTGGAACTGAGGACAATGGGACAATTGTAAACTCACACCTCCTTTAGTCGAACAAATTTCTTTTCGCAACAAAATTTTTTTTCGCAACAAAATTTTTGCTATCCCCCGACAAAATCGTGTCTTTTTGGCAATATTGTAGCTAAAAATGCGTTTTTGGAGTGTTTTCTTTTTTGGGGGTTGTTCTTAAATCAAAAATGTACTCGTGAAGTTGCGCTCCTGGTCCAGGTCACCAAGAGACCTCGTCCATGCATGTTTTAAGTGGAAGTTCCTTCACAGAATGTTCAATTGGTGTGGTATTTCTACGTTTGTGGTGTCAGCGATTTTCTCATTTTTTTACTTTTTTTAATTACTTTATTCTCTGTTGCTGTGTAGAGCGTTTTTGTTATTCATAACACACTTTATATTTGTGGTCCCGAAATAAAGTAAAAAAACCTGTTTTACTTCAATTTCCAATCACTTTCTAACGCTCATGAATAACTGTATGGTTTCCAGGAATACCTTCCAACGTCAGATAGTAATCTAGCTCATTCGCTGATGAACTTAGTAGAAATTATGATGAAAATTGCAACAAAGACAGAAGTTGACAGTAAACATCTAAAAGTTTGGTTAACGGTAAGAAGGCGTTTGTAGGCTCTTTTGTTGACTTTTGGACGGGTCAATTTACTTGCTTCAATAAACGTGCGTAATTAAATTCTTATTTTTAGAACTCTTTCTTGTTCTCACTTGTTTGGTCGGTTGGTGCAAGCATCGACACAGATAGCCGTGCCAAGTTCGACGAGTTTTTACGAGAGCTTTTGAATGGAAAAGATGAGGACCATCCGATTCCTACAGCCATTGGTAAAATTGACAATGGGTTTCCGCACGACGGTCTGGTTTACGACTTCTTGTTCGAGGTGAATTATCTGTTCCTGTGATCCTAACTCAAATTCTAATCCTGCTAATTTATATGTATATTGCATATGTATATTTTTTTTTTTGGAATACCAGTATGCAAATAGTCATTATTATATGGATATGCGTATGAGTAAGGATATGAACGTGATAAGTGAAGATATGGATATTGTTGAGGCTGTTGGTATGGATATGGATCTGGATGTGGGTGTGCATATGCATGTGCACGTGGGCGTGGGTGTGAATGTGGATGTGGATTTGGATGTGGATATGGGTGCTTTTTCAAGGATGTGCATGGAAATATAGGCGTACACTCCTATGTATATGAGTATTCATATGATAATTAAGATTGTGTAGGTTAAGCTTTTATCTTGATTTTTTCCTGTCGGAACGTTTTTGTCACATTAAGATCCGGTCCAAACGATTATGGGAACGTCCAAGGTACTTTGCGTAACAGTTTATGGTCTTATGCATAGTTTGGCCAACCAGATCAAACGTTGTTCATTAAACATGGGATTATTGGAAGCGAAGGAATGTTTTCCGATTTTTGATAGAATGCTTGACCGATCTTCACAAACTAATTATTAATTCATAAAGAAAACACAATGGAAATCAGAACCAAGATGTAGTTTAATAATATGATCTTAATTAGCACAAAATTTCGACAACTTTAAATCCAATTTTCTATTGAAATACGGATACTTTTGAGAAGCCATATCACACACTTGAAGTCGTGTTAATCTGATTCCCCAAAACCTCGAAGAGGGTTAAAAAACTTGGCCATCGTCTCGTCTCTCAGCTCACTTCATGGTGTTTGGAAATCAGATCAGTCCTTCTCGTGTATGATATCTATTAAATCAAAAGTCATTCAACCCAGCCCACCATCACAGAACAAGGTGTCCGAACCAGAAAACATGTTTTATAAAATAATGTTGGCAGATTTTAACGGATGTTTTAGTCATTTCGAGTTGGCTTTGCTACCAATTACATATCACTCTGTAGGGTTCTGGCTTGCGAATTCTTTCATAACTTGCTTTGTCCGGCTAATTTTTATGTTCAAACTAAAAGATGCCATGTATCATTCTGTTATAATTTTATTCTAACCTAATTCTGCCTCTAATCACGGAATAGGCTAAGGGTCGTGGAAACTGGATACCATGGACGAAAACCATTAAATCAAGCAGCCTCGGTGGGAAGGGAACGAAGATAAATGATATCATTGTACCTACTATGGATACAGCTCGCTACAAGTTCCTTATGGACATCTTGATTAAGCATAACAAACCTGTCTTGTTTGTCGGACCTACTGGGACGGGCAAAAGTGTCTATGTTAAAGACAAATTGATGAATGAATTAAGCAAAGACGAGTTTATACCTGCCTTCCTCAACTTTTCTGCTCAAACAAGTGCAAATCAAACTCAGGTTAGCAAAATGATTCTGGAAGCTTGTTTCGAAATTCTATAGGTATATTAACGCGTAAACATGAGAGGTCGTTGAGATATGTTTATTTTTAGTTCTAAATTTCCGCAACAGTAGCCATCACCATCACGCATCTGATAATGGTCGATTGATCTTAAAAAATGTCTAAATGTGAACTGGTTGATTACTTTGTCTTGTTTGTATTGATCTGTAACTAATGATTAAGATTTTAAATTATTTTGCACCACTAGGCCAAAATATTTTGCACGTGGTATTGCTTATACCTGAGGAAGGAGCGATGGGGAAGTTACAAAGATTAACTACGTGTGCAGGAAAATTTGACAAGTAACACAACCCCAAATTCCAATTACCCAAATCCATCGTCATAAAAGTTGTGAAATCTCCATCAAGTGCTAAAGGCCAAAAAGATTTACTAAAAGTTTTATGAAGTTGATAGCAGACTGCCCTAAAATTTTAAATATCTGTTGTCGTAACGTATGTATTGTTAATAGGCGTTAAGATGGATGCAGTAATCACTGTGTGTTTCATCGATTGGTAAAAGCAAATTATATTCAGTTCATCGAAACAAAGTTGCATCGGCATCGAAATTCTATCCAATTTCTATAAGTCGCGGTTGCCTTCAACAAGTGCTACGTCGTTCATTCGTCTTTTTTGTGAATACGTCATTTTCATTGTCTAAATAAACTTTCCCACAATACGGGTATGGGTTAAACAGTGTCATTAAAATATTTATTCAGGACATTATCATGTCAAAGCTTGACAAGAGAAGAAAAGGCGTTTTTGGGCCTTCACTTGGAAAAAAGTAAGTGAATGCGCACATTTGTTGTAGAAATCATTTTCGTTATCGTCGTGTTTTCCCGGCATCTTGTTAACAGTGATAATATTTTCATTTTTGCCACTGATGTTCTTTCATATATGTAGAAGTATAAAATGTGCAACTTCATATTTTGTTTGGCTTGATGACTTGAACTATTTCTAATATTTCTAATTATTTTTATAGATTTATAATTTTCGTCGATGACTTGAACATGCCTGCATTAGAAAAATATGGTGCCCAACCTCCTATTGAGTTGCTCAGACAATATTTGGACCATGGAAACTGGTGCGTATTCAGATGATAGATTGTTATTTGTTTGCCAACCCCACTGATAATTTCCAGCAGTAGAGAACAGCCTACAGTTGAACTTCTCGACGATCTTATTTAATTTTGAATAGTTAACAGAAATTTCGCTGCAGCAACAAAAGCAACGAAGACGACTACAAAATTGTCAGTCACAATTATAACTACACTGTCAACAAATACAAGGATGACGAAACCATCCACTACATGAATGAATGTGTAATTCACGAGTTACAAATTCTGTACTTGATGTAAAAACAACAGCAGCAACGACAACAAAAAAACATATAATATCTAAAAAACGAAGACACGTTCCTAATTCATCAATTTTCGCTTTATAAAAAAGTCTTTTACAATTATGAATTTTCGAATCTCTGTAAATCTTCTATATTTTTCATGTTATTATTTGCAGAGGTAATAGTGATGACTCTGGTTGTCTTCTTCGTAGGTATGACAAAAAGGACACTTCTAAAATAAACTTAGTCGATCTTCAGTTCATTTGTGCGATGGGTCCACCTGGTGGAGGGCGCAATCCAGTAACTCCAAGATTCATTCGCCACTTCAACATTATCTCTGTTGCGAAATTCAACGACGATACAATGACCAGAATTTTCTCTAATATTGTCAGCTTTTACTTTAAGGTATATGCAATAAAACGAACAAAGAATTTAATTTGAAACTCGGACATAGGTTGCCTATCAAAAAAGGAAGTACTAATGAAGATTTGCCACCCTTGTGAAAAAAAACTTCAAGCAGCAAAATCAGTTCCTTTGTTTTTTTTTCTGATATGCGGCTTTGAATTTTTAAAGATGTGTATAGTTTGAAGCAGAAGAGTGACATATTGTGATTATGTGTATTGAAGGTTTCGCTGTCAAGGTCAAGTCCCTGAGGTTTGGTATTCCTCACTTGTAGAGTGTGAAGAATACACTCCTAAATCGAAACAGCCCGTTAGAGCCTTTGTGAGGTCAGGTCTAGGCCATCTACTGTACAATCGCTGAAAGAGGCTGTTAAAGCCAACAGCCTGATCAATCCTACATTAGTCAGTTGTGAAACCATAAAAAGCTGTTACAGTCTGTTGGGTTTTTAAGCGTACAAGAGTGTGATGTATAAAATTTAGTATTCTATTTTTGGACAGAACAATGAATTTCCAAATGATGTTTATGCTATGGGATCTCAGATTGTATCTGGAACAATGGAGGTGAGAGAATGAATCTTACTTAAAGTAACCGTCTATCCTTAGTACACTTTCCAGCCTAAAAGGCGTAGCGCGTTGCAAACGAATAGCCCATACTAAATGCCCCATATCAAACTAAATCTCTCAAATTGCCAGAAGGAATATACCAATTTTGAATGAAACTCGAGATTGTTTTCGTCTCCTATATGCGAATGTCCCCGCGACCCTTTGAATGTTTTCATTGAAGGCGATTTTGTTCTATAGACAATCCATTTATTTTCTTCAAGTACAAAGATGATCAGCCATGAAAATTGTGTTAAAAATTTTCAAAATCTGAGCAAAACGAGACAACAAGGGGTCGAAATATTACTGATACCCTTGTTGTGTTTTTTAGTTTGAGCTTTCAAGTACTTTAGTTTCGGTTTGTGTTTTAGTGAACAGTATATGAACAACAAAGCATCCAAACTTAAATCTAGGTTCATCTCCAGTAATGCAGATTAAGAATAGCATAAATGTAGAAGGCTGTGTAATTTAAAAATCAATTAATTGGTAATTTAAATTACAACGAATATTAAAATGTTCGTAAACACAAAAAAAAGAACTAATTATGTTATGTAAAGTATCGGCAGGTTGAAACGTAAAATATGGTGAATCATGTCATGATAACTCTAATCAAATGTATATTTTTCCCTAGATTTATAAGTCAGCTATGGTAAACTTACTGCCAACCCCAGCTAAATCACATTACACGTTCAACTTAAGAGACTTTTCTCGTGTTATACTTGGAGTACTGCTCATCAAAAAACAAGGTTTAGATGACAAAAAGTCTATTATAAGGTAGGTAAAAACACGTTTACTTCTTATGATACTTTTTCCACCGTAGTCAGTCGAAGCATGATCTGGAAAGTTGGCTAGCTTTCTAAGTTTTGTCCAGCAAACAAAGAAAAATAAACTGCGAGTTTTGTAGGGAAGAGCCCTCACCAAGCTCAAATTTTTCGTTTTATGGCAATTAACGTTCGAATTGCATGGTTAACAGACTTTACCCAAGTGTGTCTGTTAGCCGATTGTTGCTCACGGTGATTGTGCATAAAAGTGAAGAAAAAGATAGAACAAAGAGTATCCATGCCATGTCATTCAGCTGACTTAATAAAATCACCGATTCAAAGAACTTTCGATGTTTTTCATCGTTGTTTGTTATCACCGCTGCAGTTATTACTGCATAAGTAAGATCCATGTTCTTAATTCAATCAATAAGCAACGTTTGATGCAAGTTATATTAACTATAAGGTGGCTAGATACAACTTCTTTGAAAATTAAAATCTTTTTGACTTTAGAAGTATTTTAGGAGAGAATGAAACATTACGTGGTTGAAAAAGAACAAACAACATTTTGTTTTAAAGCTAAGCTCTCTTCCTGTTGACTTTCCGGACTATCAAAGTCGTAACATCAGCAGTCACCACACGAACCACTTCAGTTATTATAGATGTCTTTTAGTATAGAGACTACTACTAATTCAGATTTAACCGATGACTTTACTATTTTGTCTTCTTCGTCTAACTCAGTCTCTTAACTTCTTATCAGGGAAGGCCTTTTAATTCGGAAATTTAATGTACCCTTTAATGCAAACACGAGCTCCTTTCCTGTTGCTCTCATTTAAATTTTCATCTCTCCATTTTCCCTTATCTTTAAGTCTTATTAGTACTCTAAAAATATCCTATCTCTTCATCTTTCTTTTGTCTCTACTCCCCACATCTTCTCGCAAGTCAACATCCTGTCAATATGTAACACTAACAAATGTAATCATACAGATGTAAGTACTTTTTATTCATTCTCTGATGATGATGCGTGACGTAACGAAACATCAGAAATAACAAAAGCTTTTATAAAATCTGCCTGTACTTTGTGGTTTTTGTTGGACTCTGCTGTTCATCCTACGCATAAGATTCCCGTCTGGAACCTCAGTTGCTGAAGTAAACAGTCAATTCTTTGATTTTATTTTTGTCTAGGTTGTGGGTTCATGAAGTATATCGTGTGTTTTACGATCGCCTTGTCGACGACAAAGACCGTGCTTGGCTTCATAGTTGCCTAAAAACTGTAACCAGGGAACATTTTAAGGAGGACTTTGATGCATTGTTCAAGCATCTGGGAAGTAATAAAGATGTAAGGCTCTTTAATTTTTTCATTTTCTCCTGTTCTCCAATCATTTACGCGGGAAAAGATTCTTAATTTTTTTTCTTCTCCCAAAAGGTAACAGAAGATGATATTCGAAGCTTGATGTTTTGTGATTTCCTTAATCCTGAGTTGGTAAATACCTCTTTCGTATTTTTAAGTGTCTACATACAGATGTTTCAAAAACCACATGGTTGTTTATCGTACTCAAGCGCTCGAAAGTAGACCGCAAGGGAGCATCGCAGTTTTGGACTTCACTTAACAAGCAATTTGTGTTATGATGTTGTGTTATTAGGAGTAAAAGTTGTTCTTACTGACTTCCCTATCTGAACGTGCTCTCTTATGTTAGTATTTATATTTCCAATCCTAAGCTGGCCTTCAGCTTCGTCACGTGCGTTTGCATCTGTGGAAGGAAAACAATTTTGGAATTACAGTAGATGTTTATGAAACCGTTTCATTTTGTTCAGTGCAGTTCACCATACTTGCGTAAAAGCAAGTGTACATTAAGTAATATTTACAAACAGAGTTCGAGGGATTTAACAGATGTAAAACAGTAGGCTTAAATGACTTCTAAAACGAACCACCATATACACTAATTGACGACGAAAGTTTGGCCACCGAATGCTTTCTGAGTCCCAACTATTTGCAAAAAAAAAAAACCCGAATGGGATACAGCACGGTTTTGATTTTCCTTTGTGTTTCCTAATTAATTATTAGTGAGTTTTAGAATGATTGACAGACTACCTTATCGTTTATTAATGACCTCATACTTTTTATTGTTTTATTCCTCAGCTAGCAGAGGATCGCTTTTATCAAGAAGTAAAATCGATGGACGAACTTTATAAAACTGTTGAACAGTATCTGGATGAGTATAATCAGCTACACAAAGCTCAGATGAACCTTGTCATTTTTAGGTGAGTTGGTATATTTCATGGTCTGTATCAGGTTCTCGTCAATGGTTTGGAATTTTTACGTTCATTTTGTTCCATATGTACGGTTGTTTATGTTCAAGACAAATCTGAAATCTAGTGAACACACGTCTAAGATTTAAAAGTACAAAACGGTTTTCGACTTTCACACCTTTTCGTTGCGTACATGCTTGAATCAAGTGCGCGACGTTATAATTGGAGAGTTGTATTCTTACAAATTCTAACAAATCAACAGGCTGATTTCCGGAAAGAACAATCCACTCAAATCTTACTTCCAGGGGTGACTGATAATTGGTATCCTAATATGAACAAAGGATGGAGTCATTATAATAAGTTATTTTATGATAAGATGCATTTTCTAACAAAAGGATTTCATTTGGGAAAACATGTTTTTGACATGTGAATGTATAAACGTTGGACTGAAATAAAATGGTTGATTGGCATTTAACAAAAGGTTAATGTATTTGCTAAAAGGATTTTACAAGTAGTGATTTTTAATATCAATGCAGCTTTTTTACTGGAGGGCGTCTTACAAATGATCAGAGTTATTTGCATTTGGTCCAGTCGCAAGTAAGGGGGCTATGAATTAAAAAGTTTATCACGTCATGTTTTCGGACCAAAATATTCGCTCTGAATTTCATTGAAATGAAAGAATTTTTTGCTGATATTGCAAACGACAAGTCAATTAAAGAAAGGAAAAGATAACAATTTGTCAATAAAGAATTTCAAAGATGACAGAAACATTTCATTTGTGACGGACGAAGAGCTGGAGAAATGGAAGGCGTTGAGGATTACTGCAAATACTAAGATCATGTCTGCTTGGGGAGTTCGTTGTTGGGCTGAATTGGCAGGCGTATGTAATGTGAAATCTAAATCCGTTAAAGAATAGTCTACCGATCGATATGGGAAGAAGCGTTCCCAGTGAGATTAAGAAATCTGATCAAAGTTATAATATTAAGAGGAAATTCCCGTTGTTTTTGAGAAGTGTACAGTTTTCGTTTCGAAGGATTTTCACGTATTTTGAGAAGGAAAATGTCGAAGTTGTTGGAGTTGGTGTATGTAAGAGTTAAAGCCCTCGAACGTCGGCTTTACGCCTGATACAGCCCTGGGGCTACGCCCTCAGGATGTATCTGGCGTAAAGCCTCCGTTCTCGGGCTTTAACTCTTACTTAAGAGTCATAATAAGTTAGGAGTCATTATTCTTCATCTCAAGATGCCTTTACTAAAAAAATTTCTAAATATCATACTTGTGGAATAACACTTGAATAGTTTCAGTCAAATCTTAATGACAGAATACAAATGTGCAAAATTAATCTATCTCCGTCCAAGAAACAAGGCGTGAAATATGGAGTGCCACAGAGATCAAACCCAGCCCCTTGTTGTTTCTAATGTGCATGAACGATTTACCCAATCATATGGATAATGCCACAATAAGCAAGTTTGGTGATGACTCAATTTGGCAACCAGTTGTTACTTTGCCAAAAATTAGCACCTGATCTAAATAGTGACTTACAAAAAGTTCATCGATGGCTAATTAATAAGTTAAAGCTTAGCAAAGATAAGTCCGAATAATGTACAGGGATCCCTTGATCACATGAAGTAGTTATAACATTAAATAATGTCTTTCCGGCAGCTATATCTTTAATCCTATATACATCATATTTGTAAAATTACATTTTGTGCGTTAGGATACTAGTTTAATGAATTGTATGTTATTCGTATATCTTGTGATCTTATAGCTATTTAGGAATTTAGTTAGGTAGACTACCGCCTCTTAAAAACAAGTTACCGAAAGGTACTGTAGGGTCAACGTTGGAAAATATCTATTTAAGTTACTTTCGTGTTAAATTAAATGAGATTAAGTTAAATTAAATTAAACTGAACTAGCGGTTAATCAAGAAATTACTTCATAATGATAATCAAGGGATGATTCACTAATTAAAAGGTGAGTTACAGTTCCGATAATCTGCTTTTGTTTTATTATTATTTCCACTATTTTTTATAAGATACGTATTGGAACACTTGGTTCGTATCAGCCGTGTCTTGAAGCAAGCTGGAGGCAATGCTTTACTCGTCGGTGTTGGCGGCAGTGGTCGACAATCGTTATCTCGCTTGGCCGCTGCCATATCGGATTTCCATGTTTTCCAACCTGAAATATCAAAAAGTTACGGAATGCCGGAATGGAGAGAAGATATTAAAGTATGTGATCTTTAGTTTGAGTAATTTAAAGGGATACTCTCGATCTCAAAACTCAGTGAGAAAAGCAGTCTGCTTGTGACCTAAATACAAGATATTTCAATGTAGAAAACGCCTTTCACTTTTTTCTTTGTCGTAAAAGCGGCGAAATGACGGAAATAGTCTCCTATATATTGCGAGTTCTCACTCGCAATATATCTTTGATTTAAATTTCAAACATATTAATTTGTGAAATCTCATGTAGGAGCATCGCTTACCTTAAACTTTAAAGAGAAGCACGAATTTTGAATCATAGTCTCAATATTTTCCCATTTTTATGAAGAAGTAAAAAGGAGAAAGACGTTTTCTGTTATGAAATGCCTTGCAGGTAGTTCATAATAGGCTGTTTTTCAACTTGGTTTTTGATCACAAGATTATCCATATAAACCATAAGTCTAAAAGAGTACCTGGCGGGACTAAATTGCGGGAGCGTAGTATTTATCCACGTACATCGGTATAAATATGTGATTGGAGAACGTGTTTGACGTAACAATTTGTGTTTAGCGGATCTTATGTTTCCATGGCTACGGTTTTTCAACGACATGTTGCCAAAATTTGAACTTCATTATTTTATTCAAAATCTTTAGAAGATTTTAGATTCTAGCCAGTTTAGAAGACTGGAAGGTGTCTTTTCATTATATATTGTTTTAGATATCTCTTTGTTGGGGTTTGTAAAATCATAAAAGGTTGCGCACTACTTTAACAAAAAATATAAAATGGCAGATTATGACGTCATCCCAACAGGTTACCGGAAAACAAAAATTAAATTGAAAGTTGTATAAATGAAACAAAATAGGTTTGATTGAGTTAATGTCTTCGAATTACAATGAAGAAGGGAGAAAAAACGTTATCGTAATTCTTTAGGAGTCAATGTTTGAACATGGAATATGTCGACCAAAACAAATAAGTTTCATGTGGAAAAATATTGAAAGATTGCAACTTGTATTAAGACAGGCTTCATTCATGAATGTCTTTGTTTTACTTATGCAGGAATATACTCACAAAAAACATTACTAAATAAAAATATAACAGAAAACTCGAAAACCCGATATTTTCCTATTTCATGACGTCATTAAGAGGTCATATAACATCTTTCGGTCTGTACGAAAACCTCAGGCAAATACTTTCCAGTACAGACCTTACACTCGGTTAATAAGTAATGATATACATACATACATATATACATACATACATATATACATACATACATATATACATACACATACATATGTACATACATATATACATTCATATACACATACATACATATATTGATTACTTATTCACCGAATATGAGGTCCTTACGAATGAATGTCTTTGTTTTCCTTATGCAGGAATATACTCACAAAAAACATTACTAAATAAAAATATAACAGAAACTCGAAAACCCGATATTTTCCTATTTCATGACGTCATTAAGACGTCATATAACATCGTGGAAAACATTAAGCTGAGGCAAATTGATTGGTTTCTGAATTTCTGTTTATTTTCCATATCTCATGACAAAAGTGAAGTATAGTAAATGTAGTAGCTTAGTATATGTGTATTAAATTTTCAGTACGCATGCTCTTAAGCTATTTTACTCGGAAAAATTTTCTCTGACGGAATTCCAAACGGTAACCTTCTGATCGTCGGTGAGATACTTTAGCCATTGTGTTACACGGACTCAGAACATGAGCGAAAGTTACATTTGGTACTGGCTTATATCATGGTAGGACTTATGTACTGCCTATCTGCCAGTGTCAATACGTCATGTATTTATACATTGTCACTGGTTAGTGGTTAATACTAGTAAATGTGGTAACTATATATAAATATATATAAATATATATATATATATATATATATATATATATATAACACAAGTGTCCCAACTCCACTCGGCAGCAGAGAAACCATATAGTAAACAAATTAATGCTACCACGACTTGAAGAATTTTTAAAAATATATTATATTTTGGTTATTTAAATTTTCGCCGGTATGAAGCGGCCTTCATCAGAAATATATCAAATATTTCTGATGAGCCTATAAAACCTGATTGCCAGTGAATTGCTCTAAAGATTGAGCTACGCAGATTCAGGTGCTGAACAATGGTTACATTTGGTACTGGTTTGTATGATGGTACTAAAAACAATGTGTATACAGATCTACCAGATTTACAAACATTAACCAATGACACTGTATATAACATGGCATATTGAAAAACTTGCAGATTGACAGTACGTAAGTCCAATCATCATAGGGGCCAGTCCCAAATATCTTCGTTCACCATCTGTCTGACGTCGTGTATGAGTTAGAACATCTCAACAGTGATCAGAAGGTTAAGAGTTGGGGTCCTGTTAAGGAGCCAGAAATTTTTTCCGAGTAAAATAACTTGAGAGCATGCGTACTAAAAACATAAAAAGGTAAAATTGCTTCGGAGTTACAAGTTGCGGGCACTTAGTATACCCTCAAATATTCCAGCACGGATTAAATTTAATAAAGAAGATTTTTAAGTGGAATTCCTACAGATGGCTTTATATTACTGCCTTGTTTAAATCTATATTTGTACCTATCTTTGCATAAAGTATTTTTTTAGCTGTCTTCAAATGTATGAAACTTACCGTTGCTTTAAACAGACTTTGCTCAAGACCGCAGGTGCCCAGATGAAACCCACAGTGTTTCTATTGACTGATACACAAATCAAAGAGGAATCATTCCTCGAAGATATTGACAGTTTACTCAATACTGGTGAGGTTCCCAACTTATTTGCTGTGGACGAAAAAGCCGAGCTTGTTGAGGTATGAATATCCTTCAGAAATTTACCGTGGTAGCCTGTATGGAGTAGTGTTACTATACACCCCCCTAAAAGCACTACCGGATCGATTACGTAAGAGTTTCAAGGTGAATTAACCCTATACCTTAGATTTATTTTCTTTGAACTTTGAGTTTTGGCTCTGGTAAACCTAATAAGGCTAACCGAGGCATGAAATTCCCTCCCTGATTGTTTACACCTGGATTTTTCTTCACCTGCTGAGATTAATAACCAAGCCTCGATCGTCAACGCTCTGTGTGAAATGAGCTCTTTACTCCGCATATCTTCAAGCCTGATCATGATTGGAACCGAGCTAAGCCTTGCCGTTATGAGAGATCGCCTTCATGGTCCTCATAACGACACATGCATTTCTTCTATTTGGTTAAAGTCTGTGCTCACGTTAATTACGCTGAATAAGAGGTTTTGCACTCAGCCACGTAACTTGCATCAGTTTATCACCCTGATGCCTTTGTCTCAATCAGTAGACTATGGAGAAAAAAATAAGGACGAAATATGGCCTCAAAATGTGAGAAATTGCATTTTAGAGCTTTAGATTTTTAAAGTTTTGTATGGGACCTGACCTTGGTCTCTCAAGAAGCGAGGTGGTCAAAGCCTTCGTCTGGCCAGTCTGTTGTTTCATAGAATTGCGTCGCTTATTCTCGTTGTCGGGCTACGTGGTTCACAGGAACAATGAAGTAATGCCGTCACTTTTTATTGTCCGTTAATCTTTTCATACGAAATGATATAGTTTTCCAATTTTTTGCTCAATTATGTAGGTGGTGCGGCCTGTGGCCCAGGCTCAAGCGGATGACAAGAATATGGAGTTTTCGCCATTGGCTCTTTTCAACTTCTTTGTAAATTGCTGTAAAGAAAAACTGCACGTGATGTTATGCATGAGTCCTATCGGTGATGCATTTCGTAACAGGCTTAGGCAGTTTCCTTCGCTTATCAACTGTTGCACAATTGATTGGTTTCAAGTAAGAATTGCTTTGGTTTTTGAAATTTTTGATATGTAGCATTCAAAGTACACCAATACGTAAGAATGTGTTAAGCTGATATAGACAACGATGAATACATTAACATTCGGGCCCAGCCACAAGATTTTCAAAGTTAAAGCACAGTTTTTGAAACGGTTATTAAGGCTTCATAATCATGAAATAAATTTACATATTGTGTTTATATATAGCATATGTTTGAGTTTTAGTATCGGTGACGTTAGAGCAAGCATTCATGACATCAATCCCGGGTCTGTTCCAAGACTCATTAACCGACCTGATAACGTCCGGACATTTGGCCCTTACTCTGGAAATTCAATAGATTAAAATTTTTTCGGTACATTCACCTTGAAAGTTCCTTTTTTCAAATTAGCCTTGGCCGGAGGATGCACTGGAAATGGTAGCCAAGAAATTCCTGGCTGAAGTTAGTTTAACTGACAAAGAACGAATCGAGGTGATACCACTTGTGAAGCATTTTCACACGAGTGCCAGAAATCTATCCGAAAGGTACTGTAACTAGACATTTACTCCAACTATGGATACCCTAGTGGTATACGTACTGTCACTAGACTAGATTTGGAATACCAGTATCGGACGAAACACTCATAAAAAGCGACGAAAGAGCAACGTCTGTGCTTAACAACACCTTCGCAAATACTTTCCCGTACAAACCGAGCCAACGAGGTTAATAAGGAATTTATTATGTCGCTTATAAGTTTTCATGGGTTTTCATCGTCTGATGATGTTGTAACTTACCTCGTAACTTGTTTGTTCAGGTTCAAGTTTCCACCAGATAAACATTTATTTGTCGTACTTTTATTCAATTAGCTTTAGCTCTAAACAAAACTGCACTACTGTTTAAGTACAATTCATTTTGAGGAATTTTTCAATTTAGATAGTTATTTCTCTATTTTTTATTAAAACTAACTTTTATTAAAACAAAACTTACCAGTCTGTTATAAAAAGTGTATTCACTGAGTGGTCAGCATGCGGAATTTTGTGTACTGATCGGGAAAATGAGGTCGGCCATGTAATAAAAATGTTTACAGCTTATTAAAATCTACTGCTGTCAGAGTGATTTCACCTCAGTAATTTACTCTTCCAGATCGAATTTACTAGGGATATAATCATCCCAGATGCTCACATAAGCAAAGATTAAGAAAAATTTGTTAACTGGAATCTTTGGCGTGCAGTATGCTATAGATATGATGGTATACTGCATTACCGCAAATAAAAACATGAAAGTGGCTGATTTTGAGGTACCATGTTCAAAATTAGTGAGCAATTCCTCTTCTATTACTATTGTTCGCTGGCCGTGAGTGTTAGACGATGATATTTTCCTCAATCCTGACGCAAAAGCGGCCTTAAATGCATCAAATACCATTTCAAAGGGACTTTGTCATAGCCCTTGGAGTCTAACAAATTTCCATGGGGAATATCCCGTCGGACCTCAAAATATATTTAAAATTCCTTGTAGAAATTTTGCATTCGAGCTTGTTCAAACTGACACGATAGCCCTTGCCTAAAACGATGCCAGTACGAACACATTGGCAATTTGCTGGTACATCTTTTTCCAACTCGCCCGATAACCGCCTACCCAGACAACAACACACTACAACTTTCTTTAGCTAAAAATTCTGAAAACTTAATTTTACTTTAAATGGGTTGAAGTCATTAACCATGTTAAAGTACATATTACATGTAACTTAAGTGTGTTTAACATAAATGAGTTCATGAAGTAATGTAAACTTGCATTTCCTGCTCTTCTATATCTCATGTCGTCCTTGAAATATCCAGATCTTTCTGATATGCAGATAAGGTACTCTATCACATCTATTTATTAGCGCAGCTATTTGACACATGTGCTTGTCTGAGACCTTTTAATATAATTATTTGAAACTTTTAATGGGAATGTACTACATTAAATTAAGCATCATTGGGCCAAAAATACCGTTACCGTGCTATCAGGTCCATTTTATACTACACAATAATCCATGAAGTTAAAAACAAAACAATTTAAAGTTAAATGACTTGCTGTAAACGTGACACTACTCATGTCCTATAAGTATTTGTGATACAATTCCTGATTTATATGAACTTCTCGTACTAGTTTTGTCGGCTAAAATCTTTGGAATCTTCACAATTTTTGAAGAACCTGAACGAATACATGTATCTGTATCATAAGTACTTCACAATATTCGCGTCGGTATTATATCGCACATACAATCACTCGTCATCGGCTCGCGCTTGTACACCTGATACAACACCTCCGCTCATACTGTAACCGGTTCTTCAAGCAAAATTTTTTTCTGCCACTCTCAGCCCAAGTGTTCTGTACCCCAGCAATGTACAAAGGCTTAAGAAAAGATTATGATTCGTCACAAATATATATCTGATTTCTAAGTCAGTCAAAATGCTGTGTCAACAAAATGATGTCACAGAGTATTTTATCTGTATATCGAACAAACCTGAATATCTCAACAACGAAGAGAGATATCGGGGAGCATGTTAACGCTATTTTTCTTCTTCAAAAACATTTTTACAAAAGAAGCCTTTCACATTATAAACACTTTAATAAATCTTTAGCTCAATTTACGAACTAAATAACCGCTGATTAACTCCAATTTTTCTTTCATGTTTTCAGTTACCTCGAGGAGCTTGGTCGACATAATTATGTAACTCCGACCTCGTATTTAGAACTTATATCGTCTTTTAAAGGATTACTAAATAAGAAACAAAACGAGGTGAGTAGATGGTTAGATTGAAGTATTTATTTCGGCAAAGAACTCATGATGAATTTGACAATTACCTCCTGCAGCTGGCTCCCTTTTGCTTTGTTTAGTTGAAAATGCTATAAAGACAAATGCTGCAATGCATGTCAAGGCTAATAACTTACTTTTTCTAATCAATAAAAACCTTCAAATACGCTACAATTTTTTTCAAAGCGTCTTACGTCAACCCGGTGTTACCGTGGCAACATGATGGCTACTTCAAATATGTTTTATAGAATGTGGAAAAGTCCAGTATTCGCCTGTAACGAAGAAATTTATTTCAATGTATTAAGTGAGTGAGAAAACAGTACTTACATGCAACGAAGTACATTTTTTCAAAAAAATTACTTTCCTTTCTAATGAAATTAATTCCTTTTTACATCGTTGATTTTTCTGCGCTACGCATGTAACTGTAGTCTTTTGCTAGGCTTGGTCACCATCCAGAAATAGCAATTGATTCCAGTTTGATTTCTTATAATAGTAAATTGTCGGTCGTTGAATTATCTCTATTTACACTGGATAGCCCCATCAGCTACCTAACCTGTTCTCCCTAGAGGTCCAGTAAGGGCCACCCCTACTGGGTCTAATGTTACTGCGGGAAGAAGCCGGAGTACCCGAAGAAAACCTGAGGTGCATGCTCTTCTCACATGTGATCAAGGTAAGTTTAATCAGAAAACTGCACGGAACCGGAATCAAACTCAAGTCACAGTGGTGAGAGACACGTGCACTACCACTGTACCACAAGTGTGCATACTACGTAATTATGGTGTCTATTTATGTCAGTTTGAGCGATTTTCATGTGTAACTTTTAGTGATTTGCTTGATTTTCATGTATCTAATTTCATCTCACTAATTCAATATTTTAAATTTATATTTTACCTCATATGTTCTGTACTTAAACCGAATATTTTTGTGAGTTTTTTAATATTATTACTCAAGGCCTCTAAGGATAAGAACAATATTTTTTGTTGTTTCGGTGAAATAAAGATTTTTAATTGGAAAAGAAAGAGTGACCGTTGAAGTCTGTGTTCTGAGCTTCCAGTTCCAGTCCATCCTTTGCCGTATCTTTCGTCCGTATTTGTTTCTTCTCGATACTGGTTGCTAGTTTCAAACTCTGACTAAATTACATTGCCTAGTTTAGATTGGCGTTGCCGCGCTGGTTGGTGTTCATATTCTCTATTTTAACGTTTCCAATAGATTTTTCAGAGGAACTTTCACCCGAAAAATACTTTTCTGCCACTTTTCCTTAAGTAGAATTTTCAAGCTGTACGTTTAATTTTACATAAATATATACTGAGGTATTTCTTAGACTATAACTTAAGTACAAAATTTTGGCAATTTGCTGAACATTATAAGAGCCCCTGTAGCTCTTTATTGAAGCAGGTGGCCATTTTATTATTTCTTATATAAATCGTCAGCTGTCCGAAAAGTTTAATAAAAATCATTTGGGTAAAATTTTTCAATGATTTCCACAATACATTTTCTCATTAAAAGTGAAAAATAGAGGGATATTCATGATTAAATATACAATAAAAATTTGAGAATAGGTTACGTGGGAGAAAATGCTTCAATAATAACTGTATACACCTAATGAAACAAGCAAAAGTTAACAAAAATTAATTAAGTGAGCAACGAAAATATGATCACCTTTTTCCTCCTTCATTTCATATAGATCATGAGAATGAAACGTCGGTATGAAGTTGGCTTGGAAAAACTTCAGTTTGCTTCATCTCAGGTACGCGGCATACTATAGTTTTCACTATTTCCTGACTTAGGAAAGCGTTTACAACAACTCCCATTGTTAATTTTCCCTCCAGGTTGCCGATATGCAAGTGGAGCTCGAAGAACTTCAACCACAACTCGTTGAAACTGCCGCTGAGAATGAAAAAATGCTTGTGGTAATATGATATGTACTACTAAACATTTTCAATATAAGTATTCATTATCGCTGCACTGGCGACAATGTAAGGTAACTGAAGCAAAGGTGTTTATTGCGGCGATGGCAAGAGTACGATGTTTTTCTCTTTAAAACTAGAAATTGAACCCCTGGCAGAACGTCAAAAGGCACAGTTAACTGAATTTCATGAGATTTGTTTTGTCACAACCATGAAAAGTTTTCGTCACACGAGAGAATATAGTTGGGTTTTTTTTTTTGGGGGGGGAGGGGTTCTTTAATTATATAGTTTTTCCAAGCAAATTGTCGGCGTAATGGAATTCCAAATGTCTTCACGTACATTACATGAAATTCCCGTTTTTATGAGAGAAAAACACTTGACAATAATGCTAATAAAATATTTAATTCTACAAAAACGTGAACTAATATTTCCCCCATAATGGATTAAGGTGCAAGTTTTGAGGATTTCATAGACGTTATTATTATTAGTAGTAGTAGTAGTAGGAGTAGGAGTAGGAGTAGTAGTGGTAGTGGTAGTGGTAGTGGTAGTGGTAGTGGTAGTGGTAGTGGTAGTAGTATTTTATACTGTATGTTTTAAATATTGCTCTAACTAACACCCGGCAGGGTGTCTCCCCTTGACGAGTAAAATCGTGTGGCATTAGCCAGAATAAAATGGAAGAACCATAACCAGACCTTTTTTAATGGAAGGTTCAGTCCGATCGACTGCATGCCGTGACAAACAGATTTCTCAATCGCAATCTCACGCATAGAAAATGAACCGATTGCTCACAATTTTGTATATTCTGGATAAACTTTTATTCATGCGTCCTCTGTATTTACTGGTTTCTTTGCTATACGAATCGGACAATCTTTGTTATGACATATGTCCTTAGAACTACAATAGAAAGAAAATAAACCGGGAAAAGACATTACGAGGGATTACGTTTGGTATAATTTTAAACCGGAATGTTTCAGTTAGATATGATCTTTTTAGATTTGAGGGGACCCTGGCCCTTTCTTGAGAATTTCCAGGATAGGATTTAGCCAGATGGAAAACGTTTGCCTGCTGTAGATCAGATTCTTTCGATTGTTATGTGACATTAGGTATTACGGGTTTCATGGCTACTATACGTATGTTCATTTTTATTGCATTACTTTTCATTAACCGTGCTATTCTTTGTATGACAGATCATTGAAAAAGAATCAGCTGAAGTTGAAGCGGCAAGTAAAATTGTTCGGGAAGACGAAGCTGTTGCAAATACAAAGGCAGCTGAGTCGCAGGCTTTGAAAGACGAGTGCGAAAGTGATTTGGCTGAAGCCTTGCCAGCTTTGGAAGCTGCGTTAGCTGCTCTAAATACATTAAAGGTATTACGGCGCCTTAACATTTATTGTTATTATAACTTGCACACCACCCTATTAAGGACAGTGGAAGGAGTCTTAGCCTGCTGCTGGCGCCCAGCATCCCGCCTGGTAAGACGGCAATAGACATTGCACTTTTCAAGGAACTCATGGGGAAAGGAAATTTTACCATTAAAATGGATTTTAAGAAACACCCACAGGGCCAGCCCTTACTCGCCCCATTTATCCAGTCAGGAAGGAGTAAGGGATGTACAGTCCTCTAAAGTCCCTGAAAGTACTCCCCGATGCGTATATCCAGTTTGACCTTAACAGTACTCTGTTGCACTTCCAACCAGCTAAGGTCAGTTTAGGTGCGCCACTTCAAAGGCTAAGTCTGAATATTGTTTTATTTCTTAGACTAGTGCTTATCTGTTCCAGCATTTAAGGCTGGTTCATCCTCAACCAACTAAGGTCAGGGGCATCAGTGTGCTGTAAAGATCTTTTTCTAGTCCTTGGGCTGACAGGGCAGGTTTACCTTGTGTACTTGCAGCTGCCGGCCAGTTAAGGCAAGCTGAGGCTTTCGGCTACCTGTCTACACAGCTAGCATGGCACGGGCGCCACGCCCCAGGTTATCTCATCAAAGCTTATTCGTTATATGGAGGTCACTGTCTCCGAATCAATGCCCTGCCTACATATTATTATTATTATTATTATTATCATTGTTATTATTGTTTTTCTTGTTATTATTGTTATTATTATTATTGTTATATGGCTAAACTTATTTTTCGATCCGTAAGCAACACTGCACATGCTAATTGGTTGCTGAATTGTCAGATATTTTACGATATTGGACCGCCCAGAACCAATGCGCTTTCTATTCCGGACCGGTAAGCTTTGGAAGAAAAATCTTGGAGCTGATGTTTTTAGGGAGAATTATGCGTACGATAAATTAATGTTTAACTGGTGGACACAAGAACCAAGACCAAAGCGTTACGAAGTAAAGTATACAGCAGAATCGGATAACTAAATCCCTATCAAAAATGAGGCAGAAAACTAATGAACCCAAAGCTACACAATAAATTCGTCATTAACTTCGTTTGGTCGGCTCATACGGGAAGTATTTACTATCGGTTTTGTTACTCAGACCTCGCTCCTTGGTCTCTCGATTAATAAGTGTTTTATAAAACAATTTTACTCAACTTATCTTCGCAACGTCATTACCAGTTTTCGCTATTATTGTTCATTCCCTAATGCTATTGCACATCTGATGTTTTAGCCTGCAGATATCACCATTGTAAAATCCATGAAGAATCCTCCCGCTGGGGTAAAACTTGTCATGGCAGCTGTTTGTGTTATGAAAGACGTTAAACCTGATAAAATAAACGATCCCTCTGGAACAGGAGGGAAGATCTTGGATTACTGGGGACCATCTAAGAAGATACTTGGAGATATGAACTTCTTGAATCAGTTGAAAGAATACGACAAAGATAACATACCCGTAAGTGAGAAATCATACAAAGAGTTAACTACTTTAATCTGGGATGCAGACATCAGTATGTAGGAAATCAATACTTTTCACTTCATATTTTTCAAGGTTCACGTTATGGCAAAAATTCGCAAGGAGTACATCAGTAATCCCGAATTCGATTCTACTAAAGTGCGTTCAGCTTCTTCTGCTGCAGAGGGATTGTGTAAATGGGTTTGCGCCATGGAAATATACGACCGTGTAGCAAAAGTTGTAGCGCCAAAAAAGGCAAAATTGGCGGAAGCCGAAGAATCTCTTGCTAAAACAATGGGGATATTGGAATCCAAGCGCCGAGAGCTTGCTGAGGTTGAAGCAAGACTGGCCAGTCTAAAGCAGCAGTTTCAGGAAATGACAGAAAAGAAAGAGCATTTAGAATTCCAGGTACTGTTTATCGTTTTCACAGAAAGTGGTACAGAAAGTAAAAAGTAAATTATTAATTATAAAATATAACTATCAATTATATTATATTGTAATGACTAATATACATATATAATTATTTAATATATATAATATATACTATATTATATATTATATTATATATTATACATATATATTATATATAATTATAACTATAATTATGATTATTAATATATTATAATCATTTTATAAAAATATAATTATTAATTGTGAAAATATGAAATAATAGAAAAACCAAAATAAAATTATTACTAAATTGGTGATAAAACATTTTATTTTCTTCACAATTACTCCTATATTTGGTACAAATGAAAAAACACACCTATGTTTGGTCGTCTTCAAACATACTGTATATAAACTGCTGTGATGTCAGGTGTGTAAATGTAAACTTTTATTATTTAATAATTCCTTACAGTGTTACAGTCATTCGTAATGTATCAATAGAATAAAGTTCTCGTGAAAAGATTCATTCTGAATAAAATAATTGAAATAATCATTACATTCTGAGAACATTCTTATTTAAGATTTTCAAATTATAGTCACCCGTGTAGCCAATGAAGTAATGCCAGTTTGTAAACTATGTTTTGTCCAGGTTGATCTGTGTTCCAAGAAACTTGATCGTGCACAGAAACTTATCGGTGGCCTCGGGGGTGAGAAGGATAGATGGTCGGCTGCTGCAGCAAATTTGCAATATGTTTATGACAATTTAACAGGTGATGTTCTCATTTCATCTGGCGTGATTGCTTACCTTGGAGCTTTTACGTCACTGTTCAGGAAACGATGCACAGACGACTGGTCGCAAACATGCAAGGTAAAAAACACGTCTAAATTTGTTCACCAGTAAAATGCGTGTCCTGCTCGGGTATAATATAGAGTCCATTTGCTGTTTCAACTTAAACTCGATTTCTCAACTGTGGAAAACCTTCATCGGAGGAATTCAATACATGTTGCAGTTAATAGTGGTTTGAGATGCAAAAAGGTCATACCAGAATTGTTTTGATTCTTTTCCCACGTTTACATGTCAATAAAGCAAAAGAATATTTAACTTTAGACTCAATCATAATACTGACTGTTCTGAACTATTCTTATTTCAACTACTCTGTATAATCCTTCATGGGTGCCATTATCCTAGAATCCTTTACGTAGTCGATAAATCTGGAAGAAATGTTCGATTCAAATTAAGGATGTCCAAGCTTTACACTCGCTAAATTTGTATTCCAGGAAGCTAAATCAAAATGTGCATGTGTAACCTTACTATTCTATATCTGTTTTCCCGTAGGGTAAAGGAATTTCTTGTTCCGCAGACTTTTCGCTTAGCAAAACACTTGGCGAACCAATAAAGGTCCGTGCTTGGAATATTGCCGGTTTACCAACTGACTCTTTTTCCATTGATAACGGCGTCATTGTAGATAACGCCAGAAGATGGTAAGTGACTGATGACGAGTGTAACTGAAGTTTAACTGTGACGAAAATTACAATTTGTAACCAGGTAAAATGGTTTAATGTGAATACAGTTCAGGTAACCAATAATTCGAGTCATTAAATGGTGTATTTATTCTTTTCTTTTGTGTTCATGTGTGCCCATCCAACCTCGTGCCCAGAGTTATCCCTCGTGAGACTAGAGGAGGACCCTTGTTGATCAGGACTACAAGGCTTGAGTAATCAGACATTTCTCGATGGGGAAGGGGTAAAGTAAAGTGCTCAAATAAATAGCTTGCGCTATGCATATCATTGAAATGACTTTATTGTGGAATCCTGCAAGAACCTTAGTTTTTTTAACTTTTTCCATGTGTGATATGGCAATCCATTTTAGAACAGGTACTTCTGAATCAAGATCCGAAGTATTACAAGACATTTTCACTTTTGGAAACGTACTTGGATATTTAACAAGCCGGAGACAAACAGAGAATCTTTGAATTTCGCTACAAACCTTGCTTGAAAAATAAACATCTTAATCAGGTTGATAAGTTGTTTATCATCTCAAAAACATTTGAAACTGAGATAACGATGTTATAATTTATATTATAATCAATTTTCATACATGATCATACATATTTTGTGAGATCAGATTGGTTGTTGAGTATTACGTAAACCATATTATATCATGGCTAATTTCTACCGTTATTAAACCAGTGCTAGCCATCATAGCAGGTAATATTTTTAATAACTTTATTGTGAAGGTGTTTTTAAGTTAAATGAACGCTTGGAAAGCTTCTTACGTAGTCATTGATGTATTTCTATGCAATTTGAACTTTTTGCACAATGCAGTGAAGACAAATTGAACGTCTAAATGTTTGAGGTATTACTTGTTCATGTTTCATCGGGATTTACATCCACCATTTGCTAACAAGGAACTCGAAATTAAATAGAGCACTTGGCTTCTCCTAGTGCAGTACTTGATTTCTCGTTCCATTATTAGTGCACTCGTAAATATAAATGCCGATAACGCACGAGTAAACTGTCTGACTGTTAAATATTACATCTTTTGTTTGTGATATTTCATCCTTCAGCATATACCTCTTATATTTCATTTTTAATCTTCATTATATATTGAAAATGTAAATACTATTTTCATTTGTCAGTTTTGCATTTTATTCAGGCCGCTAATGATTGATCCTCAAGGACAAGCCAACAAGTGGGTAAAAAATTCAGAAAAAGACAACAGACTCTCAGTAAGCAATGGGTTAAAGTCCTCGCAAGTATTTCTTGAATTATTTGCTAGTTAATGAGTTCAACCCGTGAATTTTTATTATTTTCGTGCCCAGGTTATTAAGCTCACAGACGCTGACTACATACGCACCCTGGAAAATAGTATTCAATTTGGAACACCTGTATTACTTGAAAATGTCGGAGAGGATTTAGACCCTTCATTGGAGCCTTTGCTTCTAAAACAAACATTTAAGCAAGGTGAGAGTATGATCAAACCCTAGTTCTGACTTTCTGCATTGATTTCTCTTGATAAAGTTTATTGCGTGCTGGTTTATAGCGAAACCTTAGGCCAAATTAACGAAATTAGGACGTTAAGTTACAAGAGCTTTTCTTTTCTATCTACTGCATTGCCGGCGGAAGCGGTCCGGCTGGCTGGCAATAGCCTGATCACTTTTCATGTTGACAAGCACTTGGACTTCGTACTGAATGCATCTTAGCAGAAATACAGAGAAAATTCTCCTCTTATGGGAGCATTACGGAGTATCTAAACCAACGGAACTGGCAACAAGAAATTACAAAATTTTCCATTTATTTTCAACATTAGTTTGTGCTGTGCAGCCGCTTATGTTCTTCTGGACGCCAGCGTTTAACTTATAAGGTGCAATTCCTCGCGTCATAGCGCCAAGTGAATACCAGTAGTCTTGGCCGGAACACTCAAATTGAACTTCCACTAGGCCTGTGCTGATAGGTATTTTAATTTTGTGTCTTCTTTGTGTAGGTGGGGTTCCATGCATTCGACTGGGAGAAAGCGTGATCGAGTATTCCAGTGACTTTCGATTTTACATCACCACGAAACTTAGGAATCCTCATTACATGCCAGAATTATCGACAAAGGTAAAGACAACTTATGGCTAACTACGGTAACGTATGTCTGCAATGGATGCTGAAGTGTTGGACGACTACCTTCTGGTTGGGATGAGATGAGATTGTACGAGACGATTGGGCATAGTATGATATGGAATGATATGGTATGGTACAGCGTCCCAACGGCCTCCAGCTTTCCGAATTAAGGAGCACAAGCCAGTTTCTGCTGTAACAACTACATTTATTGCTCTCAATTTCTATGAAATGATAATAAACTATTTAGATACCTTTTCCACTAGTATGGATTGTAAATTTAATATGAAAAATATTTTTCTTTAAATTTTTATTAGGTGACGCTCTTGAATTTCATGATAACCCGTGAAGGTTTAGAAGACCAACTTCTCGGTATTGTCGTGGCCAAAGAACGGTAATCATTTTGTTCTGATATTTTGATAATTAACCCTGTAATTAATATTACATGATAAACTTGATTTTACTGTGGTTAACTAACGCAAGATTGTTTTTACGCTGACTAACGCCAGGCGAGTTTACTTATTAAGGTGAGGCGTCACGGACTGGAAAGTGTGAATATAGTTAAAGAGTTAATTGGAGCAAACAAGGTTAATGAGATATTATTATATGGCTCTTGGTTGGTTTTCTCTCCCATTTTTAACTGAGTTTTCGTCGTCGGATGTTGCTGTTTACCTAACCTCGTGACTTGTTCGTATCGCTTCCACCTTCCATCAGTTAAAGCTTCATTTTGTGTACATATATATATATACATATATATAATCACCACACAAGATTTGGTTACTTCATAAGAACTTTTATTCACTACAGATCTGTTTCGTATGACAAGCCCGAAGAGTGTGGCAAGCTTCGGGCTTGTCATACGAAACAGATCTGTAGTGAATAAAAGTTCTTATGAAGTAACTAAATCTTGTGTGGTGATTATTCCGCTCTACCTCGGTATAGAGCACTCTGCACCCATATGAATTTGTTATTGATACTTGTTATCAACACACATATATATATATAGCTTCAAACAAAAACGACACTAGTGTTCCAGTACATTGTATTATTCGGAATTCTCCAATGTAATTACTTAATTCTCCTTAAATTTCATTAAAATCAGCTTGTTGATTTTCCCACCGAATCGGAAACTTACCGGTCTGAAACAACCGGTTTAATATAATAAAATCTCGGACCTTCCCAGCACCCCATCAGCATGCCTAATTTCGCGTTCTAACTAAAAAACGAACTCAACCATTCAATTAAATCGAAAATTGCTTGATTGTGTCTGTGTTGAAGTGGTAGAAATATGAATGACGTCATTTCAACTGATGAAAATGAAAATTACGTTAGCGTGCATCTGTACTCTGAGAGGCTATTTGTAGGAACTCGGGTGATAGGGTTACCCTACCCGCCCTAGACAACTTTATCGACTGTTTATATGGAAAAAGTACTGTAAACATGATATCGGGATTTACCCTAAAGTACAAAGATGGCGAATCACATTCTGAAATCTGTGACAATGTTGTTATCTATCTTGTCGAATGTTCTGATTGTTATGTTGACAATGAATAAAATAATAGTAGTCATAACCACGCAGAGGCAAACTCAACAGGATGTTCTTGCTGGACAGGCTGCCATAAAGCAAAATCCATTCGTAACACGAAACTAATTACTTATGCTTGACTTCATACATAATTCGGGTGGCCGCGTTAAGTAGTTCACGTGGTTGCATGAAGCTTGTCTCGACCTGAAGGGTTATCCTGTCTCGCAAAGAGGTTGACCCTACTTTAAGCGTAATCCTATTAACCGAGGCAAGCGAAGACCTCTGCATATAAACACTTGCGGAAAAGTTCAAATAATAATATCGTGAAAGTATCTCGGCCAGGGTCGCGCGAGGAGTGGGGGGTAACCCTATTACCCGAGTCCATATAAATGGTCCCTGAGAGAAAATGAGGTTCGTCTAATCAGGGCGTGCGCAGAATGCGTATTATTTTACAATGAAAAATAAGTCTGATCACGACCGAAATGAGTTAATTGACGTCGTCTTAACTCTTTCCAGTCTGAGACGTCTCCTCTTGACGAGTAAAATCGTCTAGCCTTGGCCAGAATAAAATAAAATAAAGGAAATTTTCGAGTGTCAGAATCTTAACTTTTAAGACCCAACCGGATCCAGTTGGGGAAAAACGCAACTCTTGGCCCCCGTCTGGGAGATGAACCGCGACTCTGCGAATCTTGTACATTGTTCTGCTGAATGAGCTACGTAGGCCGTTGCTGATGGCTTGCCCACAATTTATATATTTATATGGTGGTAATTCCGGCAAAGAGAAAGGTATATTCAACGAATACTTTGCAGTTATACTCGATCACATGAAATTGAATTTATAAACGCGAAGATTTCCTTCTCGCGTTTGCCTGAGTACAACAATTTGTTTTTAGCTAGAGTAAAATAATAAACGTTGGACTCGGACCGAAAACAGTCGATTGAGCTGGTCTTACTTACTTAATTGAGAAGCCTTAAACGTGTTTTTTGACTTTCACAAGGAGGTTACAGGCGTACAAGTAGTTGTTGTTATTAGGTAAAGGTAAAGGTAAAGTGCCTTTGTTTATACTAGATAACCCTATCAGATAAATAAGCTCTCTCCCTAGAGGTCCTGTAAGGGCCACCCCTCATGGGTCCAGTATTACTATAGGGGGAAACCGGAGTATCCGGAGAAAACCTGCGATGCATGGTAGATACAAACTGAAGAACACTATTCTCGCATGTAACCAAGGTAATTTTAATCAGATAACCGCGCGAAGCCGGAATCGAACCTTAGTCACTGTGGTGAGAGACACGTGTACCACCACTGGGCCACCAGCACCCCTGTTGCCCGCCTTTGTGAGGATATAGTATATGGTATTTAACTGTTTCTCTTAAAATTATGCAGTTATTCTATCGAGGTTTGATATTTTATTTTAGGCCTGAACTTGAAGAAGAACGTCAAGGATTAATCTTGCAGAGTGCTGCCAACAAGAAACAGTTGAAAGAAATCGAAGATAAGATTCTAGAAACTTTGTCATCATCGGAAGGGAATATCCTGGAGGATGAAACAGCTATTCAGATCTTAGACTCATCGAAGGTAAGAAATATAAATTTAAAAAAAAAAAAACAAAAAAAAAAACACTGTTTGGCATGCCTAACATATAACCTTGACTAAAACGTAGTGAGACGAGCAACAAAACCCTGAAAATGCATGTAGCCTTTTCCCTGGGTTTGTCTTCCATGATATCTGTAACTGCGAAAGTTTGATCGAACGTCTTCATTGAGCGTCTTCGAATAACTGTGCAACTGATCTAACAAATGAGGCAGCGATTCAGCTGGAACAGTATGTTCGATCCCACATAATTTTCAAAAGTTTTATCCCTTTTGAAATTTATCGTACTGTAAGTTACATGTATATTTAATATTTTAGCTATGATTTAAGGGGGGTTATCCATAATTTTTATGAAACCGATAGATTGTGAGCCTGAATTGTGGCAGCAATCTTGTTTTAAACCACTCAAAACTATATATTTTCTGAAAGTACAGTCCTTGCACAATTTATTACAACTTTCCTTGTCATAATCAGAGTTATACTATTCTACATGAGTAAGGCAGAGTAACAGCAATGTATGCGTCACTAAATCTCAGCTGCTTGACGCCATGACACTTTTTGTCAATATTATTGTAGCTAATAACCTGATTCTTGGTACAAGAATACATGCTATGCCGTGGCATGTTTCTATGACACAATTTTGTTTTGTGAAGTCTTGTTGCCATGGTAATGCAAATTAAAGTTTATACAAATTTGAATAGACACTCACTTTTAAACTAAGAAAGATTTTAAAAATCTGAATCATGGGAATACAGATAATACATTTAGCAATAACTGGTGAAAAGTTAAATTAAATCTGCAAATTACTCACAAAGTTATGGTGTTTTAGAGGTCGTAAATCGTTGTACCCTGTATCCATAAAGTAAAGATGTTTGACATGAAAATGATGATTTTAGAAAATCATATTTTTGGTCATAATTTGCCTTTCTAGAAGTGGTAAGCGCCCCCCTAAATACAGTGTAGTTCTTGACAATTTGTCGTTGGTTTACGACTGTTCCAAACAAAATCATCATTTTCAAAAATCAATATTTTGATTGAAAGGAATTCATTAACTCGGTCTTTAACTTAAGAATGATCAATAATTTTAATGTTTGCTTTTATTTTAGTACATTTTTGTTGTCCTTATGTGATTTTCATTGATAATAAAACTGAAAATATTGAATTTCATTATTTTAGAAATTATGATTTTTAGAGCTGCTTTTTGTGTTTTAATCTGAGACACTTGAAAAAAATCCGAATCAAGAATTGGTTACGTTTTTCAAGATAACAAAGAAAATTCACCCTCTAACATCCGTGGGACTATTGTCTGTCCAATCATGCTCTTCAGTCTTAAATCACGCTGTAAAGGAAATCCGGAAACAAAGACTGGAATGGGTTGTTTCAACCCTTCCTTACTATGTTTGGGGGTTAAACTGCCTAGCCGTTTCTCTGAATGTTACATTGGACAGAATTGGATCTCGTTATGAGCTGAGGTTCGACCTACTCCCTTCTTCAGTCACCTTTCGTGAAGTTTGAATCAGCTATTACCTTTACACCCCTTCCTTCTCGTTCAAAACCTGAAATATGGACCCCTTCCTTAACTTCTTTTATTTCCATTGCTTCGGTTCAATTTTTTCAAAAGCTCCACTTCTGATGGCTGAGTAGGAATGACGCTTACTGTCCTAAAACTGGTGCAGTTGTTATGTCCTGCTAGCCAGGCCTTAAAGATAGTTTAACCTTAATGTCAAGATTAAACACTCTTCAAATTGGTATACTTTGCTACCATGTCATTGTCTATCAACGTCTTCCAGCTAATAACACCTGGTTCACTCTAAGCGACATAACGACTGGGAGACGGGAAAGCAAAATCAAGACACTCAATGGCCAGATGATAAAAAATCCGCCATTTTGTACGCCAACGGAATGTAAGCTCGGTCGAAGACAAAAATATTCAAACTGGTAAAGTAAGATTTCCATTTTTTCTTTTTAGGTTTTGTCAAATGAGATTTCAAAAAAGCAGAAGGCAAGTTTCAACCCTAGCTATGTGATTATTTGAATATTTTCGGTAGAGATGTGTGTTATTACTTTATTGGTATAACCATATCGAATTTTGGTTGGTTATACTTTTAAGGAAAAGACATAAATCCCTAATACCACCTGGAAATCGTCAAAAGTTGTACCTTTCATGTTCTTTTAATCAAAAATTATGAAATTTATTCATAATTAATACATTTCTTCAGATTGCTGACGAAACAGAAGAGAAGATCAACCAGTCAAGGATGGGTTATCGTCCTATAGCTTTCCATGCATCTGTGCTATTCTTTTCCATCACAGATCTACCGAATATTGATCCTATGTACCAGTATTCTCTTACGTGGTTCATCAATCTCTTTGTAAACTCCATCGCAGACAGGTAAAAGAATAGTAGTTTTGATGTCTGTTTATCCATTTTTTAAATCCATCCTGTTAATTGTTTTTGAGGCTGCGATCTTCTAGTATATTTAGAATGAATTTAATTTACATTCCTTTTATCTGTTCACAGTAACAAATCAAAGATACTCGACCGTCGTCTTCGCTATCTCACAGATCATTTTACCTACAACTTGTACTGCAACGTTTGCAGATCCCTGTTCGAGAAAGACAAGCTACTGTTTTCTTTCATCTTATGCTCAAATATTTTAATGTGAGTGGACGTTTTGTATTCGTCCTTCATGTGCAATGTATTTACTTGACAAATAAATGAAAGTTGACATCATTATGAGTGGATTTATTGTAATCTTGATTTACTATGTTATGAGTTTTTAGTATGAAATAGAAAAGAATGAAATGGAATAAAATGAAATACGATAAAATTGGATGGGATAGGATAGGAGGGAACAACGGAATAGGATAGAGAGGAATGGGAGATGATAAGATGGTATAGGATAGGATAAGATAGTATAGGATGGATTAGTAAATAGGATACACGACAAGACAGAACAAAACAGAAAGGAGCATAACGTGGTATGATACAGTACAATGCTACTTATGTCGAGTGGTGCAACGTAATCCAAAGAAAAACGATGCGATACTATGGGATAGAATTATGTAAATTCTGGAAAGGGAGTTTAATAGAATGAAAAGTAAAAAGGAATAATTAAAATTGAACAGGAATGAAGTGGAAGAAAGTGAAATAATTTGAATAATTTATACTGATTTCGTTCAATTTACCTTGCAGTTCAAAAGATGAATTGGGCATGGAAGAGTTCTTGTTCTTCCTCACTGGTGGAGTTGGTTTGGAAAATAAGGTAGAATTCAAAGTAAAATTATTCACGTATAACAAACACTGTATTGCGAAACATTCGTTGTACTTCCTTTTTTCCTTCAGGTGTCAAATCCTGACCCCTCCTGGTTGCCAGACAAGTCATGGGACGAAATTTGCCGAATGTGTGATCTAAATGGCTTTCAAGATTTTAGGTAAGTTATTCAACCACATTTAATCAGTAAATAATTAAAAGGAATTTTTTGGAGACCATCCAGTCATCAGACCTCATAATCATTTTCCGAGCCACACCGCAACAAGCCTTGATAAGCGTGAAACGTGTCACTGAGTTGTAGATAAACTTTACCTTGTACAAACTAACTTCATTATATGAAGTTGCAGGCATGTCATTAATTTCCTGCTAAATTACGTTTTACTGATCTTCAAACTTCTACATAATATGTTTTCAACAGAAAAAGCTTTTGCGGTAGTACCCATGAATGGCGTAAGATATATGACAACAAGGATCCACATAAAGTGGCTTTCCCTTCTCCATGGGCTGAAAAATTGACAGACTTTCAGAAGATGATAGTTGTACGATGTTTAAGACCAGATAAGGTAAAGTGAAGTTGTAAATAAGTTTTTCTGAGTGGCAGTGATGCCTTCTTAACATGGAAAATCGTCGTATATTATCAGCATGTGGATATTGACATCTATGCAATCTACCTTTACTAAATATATATCGAATTCCTCGAAGCAATTTTGTTGAATAATATGTAATTTATTTGCAACTTCTTTTGTTGATTTAGGTCGTCCCTCTTGTGACTAATTTTGTGGAGGATAAACTTGGCAGCAAATTTGTTCAGCCGCCACCGTTTGACTTGACTAAAAGCTACAAGGATTCTAACGAATGTATACCGTTAATCTTTGTACTCTCCCCTGGTGCTGATCCAATGGCTAGTAAGTATGGTTCCATAACTGATCAAAGATCCTCCTTGATTGTTAGAATGTAAACTCTTTTGTTTTAGATTTGTTAAAGTTTGCTGACGATAAAGGATTTACTGGAGATAAATTTAATGCTATATCACTTGGGCAAGGGCAGGTATCGTCAACGTTTTTATTTTATTTGTTGCTTTTACCAGGAGTTTTTAGAAAATTTTCGCTATGTAGACATTTTGCAGTTGTCACTTCGGTAGTGAGCAAATTTTGATTTTATATCCTTATTTTATGTCTGATATATTTACCATTTCAGGGTCCCATAGCAGCGAAAATGATTTCTGATGCTTCGCAAAATGGAAGTTGGGTCGCTCTGCAAAATTGTCATTTGGCTGTATCCTGGATGTCTTCGCTGGAACGTATTTGTGAAAACCTCACTCCAGATACCACTCATAGTGAGTTCAGGTTGTGGTTGACTAGTTATCCTTCCGACAAAGTAAGTTTTTTGTATGGTATTCGTGTATTGCTACAATTGAAGTAGTTCTCTGATGAAAAATCTGCATGCTAGTTTTTGTGTTAATTTCAAATATATCGTGACAATCTGAAATCGCGCAAAGTTTCATCGCACAATATGTTTAAATAAAAGTTGAATCTTATGTGTACAGTTTGACTTCAGGAAACGCCATTAAACTGGGCGCGGTTTTGCATGAAGGAATGAGACGAGGACTTCTTCTACATCGAAACAGCTCCGTAGTCTTTTATGTTTTGCAGTTAAAAATTGTCATTTTCTTTTTAATGGATGTCTATACGAACAGATCGATGGCGTTGTCATGGGCTTGCTTCTTGGTCCTTTGTTTGCCAATATTTTTTGTCGTATCATGAGAAAAACTGGCTGGATAACTGTCCCACCTCTTTTAAGCCCCTAAATTTTCGTAGATATGTTGACGACTGTTTTATTATTTTTCGATCTCAAGAGCATATCCAACCCTTTTTTAGATTATCTCAACCGCAAACATGAAAATATTAATTTTAGTTGTGAATTAGAAACCAACGGATCACTTCCTTTCCTTGATGTTTCCATTGAACGTAGTAATGGTTTCTCAACTTCGGTTTACCGTAAACTCACTTTTACCGGCCTCTTCACTAATTTTGATAGCTTCATTCCTCTTTCATTTAAACGCAGTCTTGTTCATTGTTTACTAGATAGGTATTTTAAGATATGTTCGTCCTATCAGGTTTTTCATTTGGAAGTATTGCAACTTAAGAATCTTTTACTTAGCAACGGTTACCCCTCCGCATTTTTTGAACATTGCCTTAGCGGTTTTCTGGATAAAGTCTTTTCCGTTCCTGTTGTTATCACTTTTAGAGAACATTAATAAACGAGTCATTTACTTCTGTCTTCCTTTTACCGGTACACACTCACTACCGATCCGTACACAGTTGGTCAAACGTCTATCCTCTTGTCTTCCCGACGTCGACCTTCGCATTGTCTTTAAGCCAGGCAGGCGTCTGTCAGATATTTTTCAGTTCAAAGACGTCATCCCCAAGTTAATGAGATCGCATGTAATTTATAAGTATAAGTGTCAGTGCTGCGGAGCACTGTATTTTGGCCAAACTTGCCGCCATTTCCACACGCGAATCTCTGAACACTTGGGGATTTCACCTTTGAGTGGAAAGAAACTGACATGTTCTCTTTCTGCCATCCAAGCTCACACCAGAACAACTTGCCACCCCATTTCCTTTGACGACTTTTCTATTATGTCCCATTGCAATACCGCTTCGGAATTATTAATTAGGGAAATCCTTCTCATTTCTAAATTTAAGCGTGAACTCAATGAAACTATCTGCTCTGTTCCCCTTGCCTTGTTTTGATTTATATCTCTTTTCTCATCGCTATTTCCTGTTCTCACACCTTCCTCTTTTCTCATTGGCTTTGTGTTATCCTATACCATGTGAATATAATTTAACATGCAAACTCCCAATATTCATTTCTACTCTGAAGATGTCGCGCGTCTAGCGACGAAACATCAGTAAATAAATTTTTATCAATGTCTCTTTCTGTTTGAATTTTGAGCTTGGCTCTTATTTTTATATTGCGACTTCGCTTTCCGCCCGGTAAATCGCTGGTTACTATTTTGCTGAATAAGCTTTGCTTTGATATAATAAATCGTTATGGCTATGACGTCAAAATTTACGTGTTAAGCAGTTTTGCCGCTTTAGGTCAGTCTCATTTGAAAAACTTCCTGCACACTCGTGTTCCATCAGAGAACTATTTCATGTAGCAAGCAAGGAGCCGGGCGGAAATCGTAGTTTTAGAATAGATATGAACGTCCAGCATAGAATGCAGAATAAAGCCGTGATAAAGATAAAAATAGATATCTATTAGGTGCACTAATGTTTCGTCCCGTCACGCAACTTCATCAGAGTGTGGATATAATATGTATATATATATATATATATATGGATATGTAATATCATCATATATATATGGGTATATAATATAATCAGTGTGGATATAATATGAAGTTGAGTGACGCGACAAAACGTTAGTACACCTAAGAAGACTTTATTTTTATCTTTATCATGGCTTTATTCAGCGTTTTGCGCTGGGCACTCATATTTGTTCTAGAACTACTTCGTGTAATGTGTTGTATTCTGAGAGGACAATTTTTCAACATGTCCATATAATCTCTTAGGGTTTGTTGTTCAATTGGCGATTAATGCTAATCCCCGGTTGAAATGAAAGGTCATGACTTATTTGTGGTAACACAGTGAGTCACTCATGCTTCACCACTCTAACGACTACAACAACACACAGTCAAAGAGAACCAATGATGTAAATTTATTAAATTAAAATCTAATAAACAATATGATCGGAGGAAAAGTTGAATGAAGACCTGTAGCACGGAAAAGGGCAACCACGGGCTAAGAAATTCTCCCTTTCAGGAAATTCTGGCAGTCCCGGCGATTTTCATATAGATTTTCTGAACACATCCTGAAAAATTGTTTTGCAACAAGCTGTAACTTAGAAAGAGTAAAATAAAACTTAAACCAAAAAGCATCATCTTGAAAACCCAATATACGAGACAATCAAAATGACGACAGAAGTTGAAACGGTAATTTTTCGACTTTTTACAAAGTCATGACAGACCAAATGACTACAACAACCTGCCCAGGTCTATGCTGACATGACTTCAGTATCTTACTAAACTTGTCGACAGTCTTATCATTGTAAATAGTAAATTGACATTTATCTTTCAAAATAGTGATTTAGGCTTTCTTATTCATCGATAATGTCATGTATATGTATATGTAGACCCGGATTGTTTTATTGTGGCCGTTTGGTCTGATTAGAACTTTATCATAAAATCGAAATATGACCATTTCAATTTCTATCGCATCTTGTTTATTAATTCATATCTTGGATTTTCAAGATGATACATTTCTCTTTATGCTTTATTTTATACTTCCTGAAACTATCGGCTGGTAATAGCTTTTAGTTAGCGAGGAACATACATGTTTTTGGTTTATCGTAGTGGGTTTTATAGCAGCGGGTCATGTGTTCTTTGCGGTGCAACGATATATTTCCTCCTGCTTCACCATTTTACTAGAACCGCGTTCACATGAATTTTGATAAACCTTTGACTTCAAGAAACGATCAGTTTGGTTCTTATTGGTATACATCAACTTGAACAGTTTTTGTGGCTGTGTGGAATACGTTGAAGTACGCATGCGTGAAGACCCTTTTGATCTTGTGTGATGGTAGTTATCTTGTGTGACTTGCTTCAGTTCCGACTTCGGATGAACAACGTCTTGTAAAAGCTCATTATTTGAGTTACAGCTAAAACAAAAGTAATTACGGTATTATTTCTACTTTATTTCAAAGTCAGGTTTGAAATTTGACTAGGAAATAAAGTCGAAATATTACTGTAATCATTTTTGTCTTGTCTGTAACTCAAATAGTGAGCTTTTACAAGATGTTATTCACCGGAGTATGTGTCTTTCTCTATTTCTTGAACTTGTCGGCTGGTAATGGATTTTTCTTCAGTTCCTTCTTGTAACTTTATTGCTTACGGCTGACTTACAGTTGCTAAAGTCATACTGTAAGTGTTTCGTCAGTTGACATAGAAGTAATATTAAAGAATTTTTGTACTTCCATCGAATTATAGAAGCCTAAGTGAAAAGTGGGTAGAAAATGACGGTGGGAGCACGAGCGCGAAAGGCGAGCCTTTCCACTACATTTCAAATTCTCACAAACTTCTACAAATGTTTCTGTAATTCGAAAATTTTATTGAAAAATAAAAATTTTCATTTTTACTTTATAAAATAACCATGACCAATAGCTTCATTACAATTTCTTCAATACCTTTATTACAATTTTTTATTGTAATGAAACGTAAGTTCTTCTTCCTGTTCATGACGGCGATATTATGAAGTTAGCTTTTTCATGTGCCCATTGAGTTATAGAAAAACGACTTTCTGCCAATCACTGTGCCCGCTTTTGAAATGCTATTTAAAACAAATGTACAAACACATACGAAAATCGTGACACCTAAACGGGTATGTGGCTATTTTCCCCAATCGGTATTTCTCTGATGAAGGTCCATTGCGATGCTCTGATGAAGTTCCGAGTCAACTGGGAATGAAAAGCTGATATGCTCTTGAACAGACGATACCAAAAGACATAGATATGTACGTTAACAATTGACAAAATTAATTTCCTATTAATATATATTTTTTGCTCTTCTCTTAGTTTCCTGTCACTGTGTTACAAAACAGTGTTAAAATGACCAACGAGCCTCCCACAGGATTACGTCAAAACTTACTTCAGTCGTACATATCAGATCCCATATCAGACGAGACATTCTTCAGTGGATGTCCTGGAAAACAAGGGGTAATTAGACATGAATGTTATATTCATTTTTTGTTCAATTACTTTATTTTATGAATAAAAGGTAAAGGTGAATGCGTAGTTGAAAGTATGGTGTTAAATTCTTTTTTTAGATATTCGAGAAACTTCTGTTTGGTCTTTGTTTTTTCCATGCTCTCGTTCAAGAACGACGAAAATTTGGACCATTAGGCTGGAATATACCGTACGGATTCAATGAATCTGACCTAAGGATCAGTGTTCGTCAACTTCAGGTATTCTCATACATATAAAACGAAATATGGCAACTTTAATGAACATGCAGTGTCGTTTGCTTTAAAAGCGATTAACTAAACCCTGAATTATGGAAAACAAGGTGAAGAACAATGAATGTATGGTTTCAAACTTATATCTTTACATCCTTATACGGATGTGAGTTTGATTCCTTTTGTTTAGTGTTACTTAAACTCAACAAATCAATCACGAGACCATTCTTTAGAATTACAAAAAAGTGTAGTAGGGAAATTTTGAGAGAAAGCCCTCTTTTAGACCCAGCAGAAATTACTTACAATAATTGCAATTTCTAGGCTTTTCGGCGGGAAAGAAGCCCGTGACTCTGGAAATCTGGTCCAGTGTTTTACCGAATTAACTACAAAGACCATTGCCGGGAACCTCTTACATGTACCGCCTTCACCTCCTTATATCTATGCACAGGTCATCGTTGGGATCCGGGTAACAGCCTTTACAGTTCAACCCTGGATTACATTCCCATTGTCTTGGGTTTGATTCTGGTCGAAAGGCCCCTAAAGTAGCATTTTTTGCTAGTGGCTTTAGCTGGAGCTTAAACTTAGTTTTCTTTTCATTGTTCCCTCTTGAACTTCTCCATTTTCATACATGAAATCGAGTGTAAATGCAAGCATTAACTTCAATGATACAATTCCTGTGTTTTAATAATTTAGTTTAAATGGATTTGTTCGTGTCTTCTGTTATATTAATAGTATTTTTATGAAAACTATAAATCCTAAATAACAAAACTATTAACTATAATCAATGAAATATAATGATAATAATTTAATTATAATAGTTTTAATTACTCACTAATAATTTTTGCTACAATCATCTAATTGCAATGATTATAAATTATTACTATAATTCTTGATTTATTTAATTGGAATTAATATTACCAATCTTAATTCTATTTTAATAAATTATGATTTATAAATTCTATATTTCTGTGAAATGTTGGATTTTCTGTCAGTTTTTATAGCCAGGTCATGTTCGGGTTTTGTCTTTTGTTTACCTGCCAATACTTTCTTTGGATCACTAACTCAAAAAAAGCTTGCTCACCCAATCAAATTGAACTTGAACCAAACGTAGAAAGGTATGAAAAACAGGACCTGAAAAACGGAAAATGTTTGTTCCAATTCTCATTTTCGAATTGATAGATGTTCATAAATGAGTACGAACAAGTCCCTTACAAAGCTATCACGTATCTGACTGGGGAGTGCAACTATGGCGGACGTGTTACCGATGATAATGACCGGTATTTATACTTGCTTTTCTTTTTATCTCTTTCTTTTTTTGAATTTTTCCAATGTATATTCATAGTTGAAAGAAATTACAACCACCAAGTGCTGTTTCTTTTTCCCAGACGCTGCCTAATGAGTATTTTAGCCGAATTTTTTACTCCCGAAATTATCCAAGATGCAAAATACAAATTTTCACAGAGTGGCAAGTACTATGCACCACCTAAAGGTTCTTATGAAAACTACATTGAATTTATTAAGGTGAGGTATTGGTGCTAAAATAGCAAACAGGTTATTTCACAAAGTTATAAACATACTGCAGAATGAAATAGAAAGAGTCAGAACAATAATCTTCTTGTAGATTTTAGAACAGACCGAGCTGACCATAGTGCAGCAGAGCAGAACAAAACAAAATAGAATATCATTTAATATGGAAAAAATATAAATTGGTTAGTCCAGTTCAAAAATAAATTCACCAATTGCTAACCAAATACAGGGGGGTTGACTTTAAAGGATTCTTTGGATGTTCTTTCTTCGACTCTTTATGAAATTACCTAATACTCACTAGTCAAAATTCTTGGGTCAATTTTGCTAGCTTTGTAAACTTTATCAGTTGATTTATTATTGCATAGACCTTTTGGTGGTCATGGTGTATATTTATATTTGTGTTCTCTATTATAATTCACCACTTTCCTGACACTATTGTGAAAACATGCAGTTGCTTTATTCGCTTTTAATCAAAACGTCTTTGTTGTTTCAGGAATTACCTGTTAATCAAACCCCAGAGGTATTTGGAATGCATGACAATGTGGACATTGCTAAGGAATTGCAGGAAACTAGACAACTTTTCAATTCGGTGCTATTAACACAGTCTCAAAAATCATCTGGTGGAGGAGGAAAGAAAGGAGATGAAGCATTACTAGAAATTGCTAAGGACATCTTGTCCAAGGTAAGTAGGATTGTCTTCGTTGTTGTTGTTGCTGTTATTGTTTGTTTTTTCGTGGTTGTTGTTACTCTTTTAACTGTTGTTGTTCATCCATCCGCGTCGTTGTTACTGACAATGACGATTTCATTGCAACGGCAAATTTCTCTTCAGTTCCACTTCCTTTCCGTGGTCATACTCCTTATCGTAAAAACAAAATCATAGTGCGGTCAGTTAGTGGAATGATTCAAACTCGCACCCAGTATCTTCTGTCTGCTCCTCCGTTCGGTAACCGTCCGGCCTACTCTCTGTGTCAATCATTGGCCTTGTTGCAGACGAGGTATGTCTTTTTCTTTTCCGTATCCTATTTTGAATAGGGTGCAAAATCGAGTGATATTCGCATTTCTTTTTTATTACTCAGTGCAGGGTTTCGAGATAAATCGTGGAATTCTGTACTTAAGAAGAATTGCGAGTTCGAGAGGAAGGAGCCCTCTGTTATCCATTTCTTTTGTCTGGCACCATCTTTTCGGACATCTGCGGACTATCTTGTCCTTTACATTTACCTTTTCATTCAAATCTTGATCGTTACCTCTCAACGTGGAGAGTCCTTGTCAATTGAGGAAATATTACCTCAAGTCAATGCGAAATTTATATCACAGTGTGTCAACATTGCTGACATGACATGTAGTACATGGGATGCAGCCATGGTTTTTACATTAGTTTGAAAATAACTGAGTCATGATCACTCGCCTGCTGGAAAATCCAGCAGTGAGAAACGACGAAGGAAAAAAATCACATTTTGAAAATGAGTTGCAAGGAGATTTATTCTCAGACGCATTTAGATTCAACAGTCAAATACAGTCATCACAAAATGCTAATTACGGTTAATCTGAAAAACAAAATGACTTAAGAAGTATTGTCGATTAAATGTTCTTCTGTGATTTCAACGTTTATTCGTCAAGTCTAAGAGAAAGTAGCAAATGCTAAGAAACAACATGTCGGTATAGATACCAATGCAACTTTTAACAATGCAACAAGCAGTATTCAGTTCGCCAGATGGCAAAAATATACGCAAATATGTCACATCGCTGAAGTCAAGAAAAGTCATCGTGTTCGTCAACGAGAGCCAATCTCGAACTCGTGTACTAATCTCTCCTAAAAAGACGCTGTTTTAGTGTTTCTAGACAGCTATAATTTTTCAGCACGAGGATTATTTGCCGAACACATTCGGAACTAGCCGAGCTTTGTCTTCGTCCCTAAGAGTAATTATCTTATTTTGATAGGAGACGGTAGAAATCCAATTCTGATATCCAGATTGAAATGAAAGACAAAACCGTGTTGCATGCTCAGAAGAACACTATGGAGCGTCGTTGAGTTAAGAGTGTCTGAGTCGAATATCAGGCGATATTACAATTAAGACAAATTTGGTGACCGCATTAGTCTTGTAAAATATGAAGTAATATTTCAGGGGGAAGTTTTCTTGTGATGAAAGGTTCAGCCATAATTGAAAACTAAGATTAACTTTTTTACGTTGCTCGTACAGTTGTTGTTGCCTGGAGATTAACTCGCAAGGACGTTTCTTTTTCTTTAACATATTTATATCCCAGAAGCACTTGCTTCAAACCTACAGCGCTATGTTAAAGCCTTAAGCCCCTCTAAAATGTTTCTATAACCAATTTATAAAGTAATCATTTGTGGGCTGGAAATGAATATGAACAATGTTAATGTGTCATTCGAATGTGATTGTTCGCGCTAATTCCACAAATACTGTCTAAAACTATCCAACATACGTAGAAACTGAGGTAAAAAATGCATTTTTGTATTCACTAATCTGAAAAATATCTACTACTCACTGTAAGAAAATTGTGAAAGTTTATCATATTATACCAATAGCATGTGTTGGTTAGTTTTTTACTGTCTAATTCTGACGTACTTTTACAAGAATAATTTCATATTTGTAATGTAAGAATTTTAGTTATCTTACAGCATGACTAATTTCTTAATCTTACAAAATATTATGTTATAAAGTCTCTTGCTTGTTGGATTGAACGTTTTTGGTCATATATTTTATGAAAATAAATTAGTGAAAATATTGCATTATTTCATGCATTAAAAACCACACGCAGAGTTAGTCTCCTCAAAAAAATACTGGTCATCTTCTTTTTTTTTTCTTTTTGTTGTTGTTGTTGTTGCCTGATTATTCGAAAGCTTTAGGGGTGCACAAGTCTTTGTCAGAGTAATGTAGTTCTCTTCAACAAAAAAAATCCGATTTAAATTTCCGCTTTATTTTTTTCTTCGCCTTTATAATCTAATTAGGTTTAACATTCTCACTCGCCTTTTCTTATCTCAGCTACCAAATAACTATGACCTTGAAGCAGCTTTACGTAAATATCCAGTCAAGTATGAAGAAAGTATGAACACTGTTTTGGTACAAGAAATGGAACGTTTTAACAAGTAAGAAATAGTTCGACTTTGAATCAAAAGGCTGACGTCTAGCTTTGAATGTAGTAGTCCACCAGGCTTCCCAGTCGATTTTTATCGAACTCATAGTAATTTAATTTTGTTGGTAAACACTCAAGAAGATCCATATTTTGGGAACCGTTTGAATGACCATGGTTCATGTCTTTTACTCTGCATGTTACTACAGTTTTGTACGTTTTGATATGTCGTTTTAAGCTGATAAAATTTAATCCTAGTGGAATTAACTGCAATTAACATTTGCCACTAAGAGGTTTGTCAAAAATGGATTTGCTCTAAACGAAATACTAAGATACTTGTTCCAAGTAATCAAGGAACGAGCGTGAAGGTTGTGTGATACTTTGCAAGGAGTTAATAAAATCGTACAAAGCATTTATTTTCTAATTTCATCATTGTACAAGTAGTCAGGTTTCTGCGTAGATATTTCCCAGAACACCGAATGTTGCCTATAATACACTGCCGTAATCAGACTTCTCAACACGTATTCGTTCTCAAAAGTGTAGATTGTTTGTAACATCAGTGTGTCTCTTACCTTTTAGTTCTTGTGAAATTTATCGACAATTAACTTCTTACATATTACGTTTTTCTTAACTTGTTCCCTGATAGCTTAAGAATACCTCAGTTAAATCTTTTTAGTTAGTATCCGACCTTTTAATTTTATCCTGGCTAACGCCAGCCGATTTTATTCGGTAAGGGGAGATGTTTCAGGCCGGAAGGGGTTAAACAGTTTGAAAATCCCCAAGTCATGTTAGGTTAAAGTTAGGCGTAAACCAACAAACTTAGCTATTCCTGAGTAATAATACGACTATGCATGATTGAAACCTACTAAATGCCCCATCACCCTCAAAAGTGAATCAAAGACCTCAATTTTACGGGGTGCAGATCTATACTGATCCATCTTCCGTAAATATTTTTTGGTTTTCTGTCCTAAGTGTCTTCTTAGAGGGCTCCCATTGAATAAAGAATATTTTAAGCTTTCTAATGCAATGCATCAGTTTCTGTTGGAAAGGTTGTTGAACTGACTTACCAAACCACCATTTGAAAAAACCTGGTGAATAACGGACAAATTCTTTTGTTGACCAAGTTAATGACGTGATTTTTCTTTGTTTTTTAGTTTTATTTTTAACTATTATTTTGTATTTGATTTTGTCGCCTACAGCGAACAACGGGATGTGAACATCTTGTCACGGTGATAACCTCATCTGCTTCGTGTTTTGTGTTGGGCCCCTATAAACATAAGTAAACATATGCTAAACTCTGAATACATATTTACATTTCAAATATCATATTTCGGTTTCCCCATTTATTTTCTCAAGCCTTACTCAGATAATCCGCACAAGTTTACAAAATCTTCAAAAAGCCATAAAAGGTCTAGTTGTCATGTCTGCTGATTTAGAAGCTTTATCTTCAAGTCTTCTCGTTGGAAAGGTAAGAGTACACTTTTACAGTGATTCCTATGTAGGGATGCAATGGAAACAGTTCATTATTATTTTTATTTTGCAGGTTCCTGAAATGTGGATGAAACGATCCTATCCTAGTCTTAAACCGCTGGGGAGCTACATCGCAGACCTCCTTAGTAGACTCAAATTCTTACAGGTAACTCTACTGACTTTAAGATGTAAACCCCAGACGGAACTAGCAAAACTAACCAGTGAGAAAACCAATGACTTGATTTTCAAAAAAACTCCATATTTGAAATCTAACTGTTCTTCCTTCAACTAGCACAAAGCTTCAATATAATTCGCCTCATAAATGTAGTAGAAACTTACAGGGTGCGGCATATGTTCTGCAACAAGGTATCAGTTCAGTTTTTCCCTAAGTTTTCAATCAACACAAAGAAGTATATACCGTATAGGGAGACAATTTTGAAAGATGTAGTGAAACCATGGAGTCAAACACAATTTGGAGACAAGCGCTGGGCCTTTCAGGAAGATTCTGCTCCTGCACACAGAGCCAAGGCTTCAGTTGAGTGGTGCCGAGAGAATTTTCCTGACATCATATCTCCACAGGAATGGCTCCCTTATTCTCCAGATCTTAATCCCCTCGACTATTCCATATGGGGAGTATTAGAAGCGAATGCCTGTGCAAAAACGCACACAAGTCTGGAAGCACTAAAATCCTCCCTTGAGCGTGAGTGGACAAAAATACCGCAGGAAACCTTGAGTGCAGCTGTTTCCGGGTTCCCAAAGCGTTCAACAGCCTGTATAAAGAACAAGGGTGACTTTTTTGAATAATAATAGTAATTTTGCGTTCTATGGCCATGTTCACGTTCTAAAAATATATACTTTTTTGTGTTGATTGATAACTTAGGGAAAAGCTGAACTGATACCTTGTTGCAGAACATATGCCGCACCTTGTAATTGTGTAGTTAATAATTAATAGTTACAGCAATTCGGAAGTCAGACTGCCCAAGATACCTGCCATCTGGTGGGTTATAGATAGCGAGTACAGAAAAAATATATAATGTTTTGTTTTGCCATAACTCTTAGTGTACAATTCATATATGTTGGTGTCTGTCCAAATACATTTAGTGAACATTGTTTCAATGAAAAGTCCATGTAATGTCTACTGAAAGAGCATACCATGAGCTATATTTGGTTGACTGTTGTGCATGACTGATTCAACCATTCATTCCAAAATCATTCGTACTGATAGATCTGCAAATCCTGCTGTTGGTCGCCTGCAGTTGTACTTGTATAAGACATACGTTAAAACGACGTTTAGCTCTATCATTGGAACTACCAACTAAAATAGAACAAATTGTGATTAATAGTTCTTTCTCAATAATGTATTGATGATTTGATTGTTATTTGACAACTAAATTTGTTCGTTCGAAGGAATGGTATGATAATGGCAAACCAGTTGTTTTCTGGATATCTGGATTTTATTTCACACAAGTAAGTATTTCTTTCGTTTCCTGTCATTCTTCTCTTTATTAGGCCTGGAATATAATTACAGTGTTCTTCTTTAGGCGTTTTTAACTGGTGCCAAGCAGAATTATGCGAGGAAATACACAATTCCGATTGATTTGCTTGGATTTGATTTCGAGGTATGTCTTGTTACGTTCATTGTTGCAGTAGAGAACAAATTGTTACACAGTGATTTTTCATTCGACATTCAAATAATAAAGTAAATATATTATTAAATTCATGTTTTGGGTTAAATCGGGGTGGACACGAAATACGGATTTATCATTTTGTGGAATATTTTGAAAATTCGCTTTGGTTAATTCGATTAATGGTGAAATGATCAGTTTTAGAGTGTTCAACATTTCTTATAAAAACTGTACTTTGCGTTATATTTAAAGGCCGACAATGAGAGCTAAACAGGGTTTTCAAGTACAAGTAATTCCTACGAATTCCTCATACTTGAAAACCCGATCAAGTCCGAATTGGAGGCCTTTGAATGACTTCTCAAAATCAATTAGTGTATTGTCACGATCAACTGGTGTGTTAGTAATGAGTGTATGGACGAATAGACCGACTGTATAAAATTCACTTGCCTGAAGTCATACTCCTAGTCCAAGGACTTGAACTATTTCCCGTCCAAGAAGTTGAAAAAACAATTCCAGTCCCCTGCCCAGTACTTCCATGGTATTTCAAGTTCGCTTACATGGTTCCATTCAGCGTTTCGGATTGAATGATATACTCATGAATTACTAATGAGTTTGATATATGCTTATATGCATCTTGCTCAGCGACCACCGACAATCTGTATCAAAACAAAGATGCACATTTTGGGGTTTAGTTAATAGTAAGGGAATTTTTTACATCTTTACGTCATTCGCATACCAGTCCCACATGTGGGACTATTACGTCTACTAGAAGCTGTCGCATTACGAGGAATGATAGAAATGCTTCATTTACTCGAAAGCGTTCCAGGTTTAGTGTACCAGTTGGTGACCGCGCCAGCCAAGAGACCAGATGTTCTTCGGCAGAACGTTCTTATAAAGTTTCGAACTTTTTACCGAAATACTTTGTTAAATCTTCTTCCACTGTCTTCAGTCTGAATCCAACTTTCGTTATTTTTCGATAATCCTCAACAATTTAATCGTTAAACTCGACATTCTTCATGCTCCTGTCTCAACAAAATGTTGTGATTTTCTGACGGCAGTCGCAGCCACAACATTCAGACGACCGATCATCAAATGAATATTAATACTGTAATATTAACAGCCTAGGTTAGGTAGGACCACGGTGATTAAAACAACCATTGTAAAAAAAGCCACATATAATTGTTGATTTATTCGTGCTTGGTTATTTTTTGTTGTTGTTTTGAATTCTGTAAACTTTCAACGCATCTAAAAGCACCTTTCTGAATCGATGGACGTTTGAATAGGGTAAACGTGTTTGAATTGCGTTGCATTCATGGCGAAAAAGACACTAGGATTACTGTAATAATTATTAAGGACTAAAAATTATTTATTTGCTTTGTTTTGGATAAAATAAATTCGATTGCATGAAGAACATTGTTGCTGACGTTGTGTTGGGTTTTTATCTCTACATTGAATGTTTGGTTTGCAAAAGCTTTTGTACTTATAGACGCACACACGAAGGAAAATCTTTCTTTCCAATAAAAATACCAGCATAAATTAGGCATACTACTCTTCTGATTTTCCCCAAAATACCAATTTCTTTTCTATGTAAAATATTTTGAATGTATTTGGTCTTTAGTCAAAATACATCACTTCTCACTTCTCGTATTAAACTAATTGATGTTTAGCTATTATATTCATGGTAAACTGTGTTGTGCTTCAGGTAATACCAGCCGATCAAAGTGAAAATCCACCGGATGATGGAGTTTATGTCAATGGCCTTTTCCTTGAAGGTGCTCGGTGGGACCGAAAAAGGTAGTACTTCATGTCCCCTTGGTGACATTTATTGTTTTTGTTTATGCTTACGATACCGTTTTGCAAAATAAAATTAGTTTTTTTAAGGGTTCACTTATGTTACATCTAAGTAAGGTACTGTATAACTTGTATCAGACTTCGACATGCCAGCTGCTTGGGCCGTAGGCAACAAAATTTGTTCCGTGTTTTTATTCGAAAGTCTTTTCCAAATCTATTTCACAATCTTTTTTTCTCTAGCCTTTCATTTTCCCCCCTCATAATTCGGGTTCGAAAAGTGTCACTGGCCATGCACAAACTTCAACTTTTAAACACATTTTGCATTTGGTCTGAAATTTCTCCCGAGTAGTTTCGTTACTTGAGATTCCCGCTGTAGGATGTTACTGCTTTTATTATTGCCCGGCCAGTGATTGGTGTGAGGAAGGTTTCGTCGTATATTTTTTGCTTGGATGACTGGATTGTACATAATAACGTACTCTTACAACAGTACTCATCGTCCGTATTCCACTGTGCAAATGTCTTTGCTGTTCATCTTGGAGACCCATAACCATCTCCTTACTCGTTTAATATTAAGAAACAATAAAAAACGAATTTGAAGAAAATGCTCATTGCACTACAGTGCCAGCTTCGCTTATTGAAAAGATAATAAAATATTAGCCTTCCTAATATTATATTGCGAAAAGTAGAATACCTGGTGAAATTTTGAGTTAAATATTTTTGCCAACTGTAATGTCATATGAGCAAGTTAAAACGACACGTTATAGTGGCAGAACCTAAACCTCTGACGTGCACCCAACAGAGATCGTTTAAGCCCTCAGAATAAAATTTTTCGCTTACGTTATAAATTGTAATTTGTACTTCATAAGTTGTAACCGTCCTGTAAGTCCTTATTAACTTTTTCCTTCTTGTACTTATAGAGGTGTGATTGGTGAATCTCTACCCAAAATACTGCACGACTCCATGCCTGTAATTTGGGTAAAGCCTGGTGAGTGGAGCCTCGTCTTTATGGTAACAATTGTTATCGTTAAATATAACAAAGTACAGTGGATGAGAAAATAGAAACTACTGATAAGTATTTAACTGAAAAAACGATACATTTTTTTGAAGTGAGAATACAGTTTTTATTCTATTTTGTTTTTAATTTCTTTAGGTAAAACCACTGACATTACCTACCTCCAGACCTACAGATGCCCTGTGTACAAAACAAGCGAGAGAAGAGGCACGCTGTCGACCACAGGTCATTCCACGAATTATGTCATGCCTGTTTACTTACCGACCGATAAACCAGAGAATCACTGGATCAAGCGAGGTGTAGCTTTACTTTGTCAATTGGATGATTGAGGGCGAATTTTGTTGTACACATGTATCGTGGCAGTTAATTTAAGTTGAACTTGTTATGCACTGGTACCAACTGTTGTTCAATAATGTTGTAAATAATGATTATATTTTACAAACATTTTACTGGGAAACGACCCGTAAAAATATTTTAAGGATGTTGTGCCTGGTTTAGACCAAAATCTTGGCAAACTAGTTATAATGCCTATATGGTGGTTAAATAAATACGACGTTTTTAAGCTAGTCTTACCCCGAAATATGCTCTAAATATTGTTAAAATAACTGCTAAATATGTGCTAAAAATTGTCAAAATAGTATGTACGTAATTTAGAGGTGACCTTGGCTGGCGATTGGATTACCTTGACATCATTCAGATAAGAACTGGGAGGAAGAAGGTAAAGTTTCTTCACCCCGCTTAGGTGAGATTGTCTTCGTGTTTTACTTTGGTCTTGATCTGACCTTGACTTCTGCTATCCCTAATGCCCTAACATTAGATATGACGCTAAAAGGGATTACACTAAGTAGTTCAAACACGAACTAAGATTCTTCCTCCATTTTGAAACAAAATACAACTGAGTTCTTCTTTTGACTGACTTCGTTTTTATATGAAATCAAAGTTAGAACCTTTTACGATGGTTTCAAGATTATTTTACAATACGAAAGTCAGTCAAAAATTTAACTGCTTACTCTTCATGTTATCCTGCGCATTATTTTGAATTATATTGCAAACCCTTGCATATTGAAGCCTTGAGATGTACTCTTGTTAGGATTTTCCAAAATTACCGTCGGTAGGAATCAATTAAAACTGACAAGAGAAGGCAAGAGATAAAACAGGAAAGAACCATTTCATCCATGGCACCATCATTGTTTTTGAATAGAAATTTCTGGTCATCTGAATCCGATTGTTTAGCTGGTTATTAACACTAGGACTGTGTTAAAACTTACTTTGTTTTTTCGTTGCTGTGCCTTCTGTTGACCATTTCACTTAAAATATTGATTACTAATCATCCTAGTGCGAGGTCCGTACGGGAAAGTATTTGCCTGAACGAGGTCTGTGCGAAAAACATCAAGGGCAAATACTCTCTTGTACAGACCTCTGAGCTACTGAGACACGGCTAGGACAGTCAGAAATTTTCATACTGACTGTCTTAGCCGTGTCTCAGTAGCTCAGACGTCAGAGCACCGATACGTAGATTCAGAGACCTTGGGTTCGATTCCCGGCTGGGGCAGTCGGATTTTTCGTATATATAGATATGATCGTATCAAATCCTCTTCATATATATAAATGTTGTTTAAAAGCCTCCTGCATACAAGAGTCGTGTATCCCTCCGCTGCTTAAGGAAGTCACCTGAGAGGCTCCATTCTACGTTGCGAAGATGAGATGTCTTCCGTTTCGAGAATTGAGAATGGTGGCCAATACAGTATATATGAGAATTTCTGACTGTCCCAGCTGTGTCTCAGTAGCTCAGAGGTCAGAGCACCGATACGTAGATTCGGAGACCTTGGGTTCGATTCGCGGTTGGGGCAGTCGGATTTTTCGTATATATAAATATGATCAATACTTATACTAATTGCTTCAAAACCAGGCTCTGCCCTGCCTCGCATAAATAACACCTGATCACCATAGTCAGCCGTAACCCAGTAATCCAAAATCCTCGTACCAATGACAAATCCTAGACCTTGAAAAAGTATCCAGGAAGAATGACTCCCTGAGAAGACCTTCATTGAAAAGACGTCAGTGTTCCTGAGAAACGTTGTTAAGAAGACAAATTTGCCAGATTTGACCTTAGAAAATTCTCTATTTGAGTTCTTAGCAGGGACGGCGGAGCGGAATTACGAGTGGGAGGGCTTGAGATAAAAATACAACATTTTGTATGCTTCTCTGGGAAATTGCACAACAAGTGTTTTAAAGCGTAGTTGTTTCAACATTACATTTGGAAAAAAGTGGGGGGCTACAGCCCCTGCAGCCCCCCCGGCTCCGCCGTCCCTGCTTAGCTCTCGGCACTCCCATCATTTCTCAGGGATTCTGTTTATAAGGCGGAAGGCTTACTCTAGGACTCTCTTCCTTTTTTAACTGTCAACGTGTTTACAACCGGTAAGACGACGTCAACCCAGTTGCCTTTTTTTAATGAATTGTAATAAGAAATTTAGTAGTGTTACAGTGATTTATTAACGTTTTTGATCTATAAACTGCCATAATTATGAGAAGTTAGCAAAAACTAAAATTATTACTCAAATTCTGAACCTAATTTATTATAATTTGAATTATCTAAAAATTCTCACAGCTCTTATTGTACGAAGACTGACTATGTCGCTTAGGGGATGAAAAAGTACAGACGTGGTAAAAGTGTGATCTAACGGTATTATTGTGTTCTGCAGGTTGATTTACCCTATTTAGACCGGGACACAAAATGTAACCCCCCTGACTTTTAAAGTTTGGGAGGTAAATTATTTGAGGCTATACCCTTGAAGGTTTATGACTATTTCCCTATTTTATTGATTTCATGGTTGCAAAATACCAGCCAAAAAGATAGAGCAGGAAAAAAGCTTAATGGTCGGTTTGCGGCTAAATAAACCTTCGCAATCAGTGCTTTCATACAGTACAATACTGCCGCGTATTGTAAGGTTTGATTGCAAAATATGTTTAGTCTAAGACGTAGAAGTTGATGCGTGTTAGCAAAGAGTTGTGAACTGAAGTTGGTCAACAGCTTGAAATATACATGTCAGGGAAAATGTGGTATGATTCGAAAATTTTATAATATCAGTTTAGCGCAGGTGCAGAGGAGACTACGATTGAAAGATAAGGGAATAAAACTATCAAAATTTGAAAACAAACCGGTGAACGTGGGCTTCCGATAAACAGCGGTTGAATTAAGACGTTTGAGAACGGAAGAAAAGAATTATTTCCTATCTTACTACAAAACTTACTTCAAAGTTGTGAGTTAAGATAGTGTTGAAAGAGCTCAGTAGAGTACAACTGAGCAAAAAATGGCAGAACAGTCATCGACATATTGACGAAATAAAAGAGGTTCGAAGTGTCTAACCGAATTCAGTTCGTGAACGAATTATGACTGTTTTATTCCCTTATCTATTGTACATGTCGGGATAAGGGAATAAAACTATCAAAATTTATAAACAAACCGGTGAACGTGGACTTCCGATGAACAGAGGTTGAAAGCCTTATGTGCGATCAATTAAGACGTTTAAGAAAGATAGAATAGAACTATTCTCTATCCCACTACAAAATATATTTCAATGTTGTGAGTTAAGATAGTCTTGAAAGGGCTCAGCCGAACACATAGAACGTGGTCGGCTGAGCGAAAAATGTGCAAAACAGTCATTGACATATTGGTGAAAAAAAAGAGATTTGAACTGTCTAACCGAATTCATTTTATGTACTAATTATGAAAGTTTTATTCCCTTATCTTTTATACATGTCCGAATTCCGTAAAACCTTAAGTTTGTTTTCTTTAAATACATTTTCGGATTTATGAGTTTGAGGTTGGCGTTAATGATAGTATATTTTCTGGTAATGAACAGCAAAATGTGTAGTCTTTGAAGGATAGTATTAGTTATATAACCACACCTCAGAACTAGGGAAACCTACCTCATCAGGAGCCATTAACTCTTTTCCTGCAGGATATCCCGCCTGACTAATAAAATCGTCTGGCATTAACCAGAGTAAAATAATAGAGCACGAATCATGCTAGGAAAGCGTTATAAGCGTTGTGGGTTATAAACGTATGAAACCCTTATATCATTATAGCCATAAGCAGATGGCATACGAGCAATTTCTAAAGAAGTTGGCACTACCAGGTTTCACAGAAAGAATAATAAAAACAATTGTGACATAATTCTCCATTTGTCTGCCATAATATTTCTGCAGAGTTCAGGACAATCAAAGCAAGTTGGGTTCCACCTGCATGTGTAAGTACGCTTACCACACGATAACCCTAACACGAAGCTTACGCTACTTCCTGCTGTTGTGCACATTTTGGTCCTATTTAAGCGAATCTTGTAATGGAATGTGGATACAGCATTTTGTCTGTTATGAAGAGGAATTTTAATCGTTTGAACCAGTATTATGCACTCCGAGGTCAAAGGAGGCGGTGCGAGTTAGGGTAACACAGTGTTTTTCGCCTTATTTACCTTGTTACTTTTTCCCCACACCTTTTCACCTTATTTGCCTTGTTGGAAATTTTTCATTATCCGCAATGAGTTTGGGCTGATTTTGTTTAAATATTGTTTAATGAGCAGTCAACATTCTACATAATTGATGAACCTTGCTTATTAAGTGTTCCATGGATGTAAATGTCCTGTGAGATGTCAACTGAGATGTGATACGTCGCATGGCATCAGCTGGTTGACTCTAAACATTTTTATCAGATCTCATGTCTTAAAACCCGATACCGACCATTGCACAGCATATCCTTTCCGTTTATTTTCTTCAACCCTATATATTTGTTATCTTGTGCTCCTGTCTCGACGCTTTTTAGGCCCATTCACCTCAGTTGTGGTTTGTAATATGTCTGCAAGATGAAGACAACTATATTTCAGAGCATAAGATCTGGGCTAAGAAGAAGTATTTACGCAAGGCTAACCAGCTTGATAACACAAAAGCTCGACCAGAGCCGAAATTTTCATGCAATCGCTAGGTATTTTTAAAAACATTTCTTCGTAAGCCCGGACTGAGATTTTAGCCCCGGCTGAAGCCCTCCAGGTAATGAAGAACACGTAAGGGGGTGCCTACATGGACAATTTTAGCCTGGGGTTAAATTTTTGCCTTATAATTGTGAGATAAACTTCAAAAATAGTTTGTGAGCCCGAAATTCTCTAAGTCTGAAGTTACCAATTTTATCAGCCCCTGATACCTAAATATATACAGTCCAAGTTTTCTGAGTAGTTGATTACATGAAGTAAGCCTAAACTGGAATGTTTGGGGTCATGGAGAAATCTTTCAAAATTACCTCCCTGTTACATGAATAAAATTTCAGCGGGCGCTGAGCTTTAGTAATGTCATCCTGATTAGCAGGAACAAAATTCTTCGATGTAACTAGTCCCTAATGATCAATTTCAGGCGTGCATAGTTCTCATCCTCTAAATATCTGAACCTTCCCCACACTTAAACTCCCCATAGCAAAATGAAGCTTGTATTTGCATTTAACGTTATGTCTTTAACGAATTTTTAAATAATGAATTAGAACAACACTTGAACCATCTTTTTTCAGTTTAAATATATTGTATTTGAATTGTAATTTGATATATTTCTTATTGGATATGAAAAGTCCATGTGAGGACGTGACAATAAAATATATATGCATTTTGCCATATATGTGTATACATGTATGATAAATGAATGGACGGATGGACGGATGGACGGATGGACGGATGGACGGATGGACGGATGGACGGATGGACGGATGGACGGATGGACGGATGGACGGATGGACGGATGGACGGATGGATTAGCTAAATGGGCATGTTCAAATTCCCTGAAAGCTAGAGAATCGTTTCAGGACTTTGTTAAAAAAGACAAAAAATGAAACAGAGAAAAAAGTAACCAAGTCATTTTCAAACGTTAAAAAATTCAACTCGGCTCCCTCTCAATAGTTCGAATTTTTTTTGCCATTGCTGGATTCCAAAACAGAATAGATGAAAGTAAAACAGCATTCTGTTCAATATGCCTGGAACAGATATCCCCAACACTATTACAGTTCTTACTGCGTTGTTCTATTCAAAAACAGTCCTAAATTATTGTGCCTCATCCATTCAAAATCCCAACTCACAGTTGATTCTTTTTCATCATTGAACACCAATTACATCGACATGTTTCATCCAAAATCTTTTCAGGTTGATGTTGATTACTCAAACGTAGGTAACGGCAATGCACCAGATTTTTCCATAACAATGACTTGTCCTTGATTTCAACCGACTGATGTTGTTTGACAAAATTAAATTTCCTTCTTCGCCTCGTTTGAATCTGATCCTCATTAGAATCGTCTGGCAAATCTACAGTTTCCTGTATCCCTCCAATTGGAGGTAGCTTTAAAAATTTCTTTACTTTAATTTCTGTTGTTTTATCCGAATCAGGCAGCTCATTACCAAAGTTTGAATTCGATCTAATTATAAGACTGGGCTTGGAAGGTAGTAAATGATTTTGAGACTCTTTTCCAATTTCAGTCATGTTCGAACTAGCCCTTGAGGCGACATCATTTTGGTTTGAAGTGCGCGTGTTGATTTGAAGATCGTTCTCATTTTCCACGACTTCCGATGAAGGAGTAACGTCTTGTTTCTCCGTCGAGTCTATCACATCTTCGGTTTCACAGTCTTCCATGGAGGTCCACTTCACCTTTGAAGTTTCCTTGTATTCATGGCTGCCCTGTTTATTTAATGTTGTTTCTGTTATTGGTGGCAAACGAACTAAGTCATCTGATTGCTGTTTCTTTGGTCTCTGCCTTTCTTTCAATCTCTGAAAGCCTCCTTGGAAAGAAGGATGTCCCCTGATAGGATGTTCTTTGAACTGGAATTTATAATCATTTACGAGAGTTGGTAGGTAAGTGAATCCCTTTAAACTATTTCTGTGAGCAAGCTTACTAACATCTGTGCTGGAGATCTCTGGAACGTCTCTTGTTCTGCCCTTAATTTTGAGTCCAGCTGCTGGGGGTTTACGCGATCTGATGAATTTCCTTTGCTCAAGTGAAAGCAGTCCAAGGGATTGACGACATTCTTGCTCAAGCGTCCAAACTCTATTATCCAGGTGGTCTTGTTGACACCGATTCACATTAAAAGCTCTTCGGATGGACATGCTAACTTTATCAACAGCGTTGACCATTTCCTGAGAAGACTGCAACTGATTCTTTCTTCGGCTTCTTCGATTTGGTAAGCTGAAGCTTTCCTTTGCAATCATCGTTTCTAACGTCTACGTTTGAAACATTAAGCACAGACATTCAAGCGTTAATCTAGTTTGCCAAATGTGCTAAGGGACCCTGTAATGGTACCTTAAAGACTTAATGCTTTGTGAACCCCTTTGTGAATGACATACGTCAATGGGTTTCCGTGTAAGTAGATTCTTTTGTCAACAAGCGTTATTTGCATTTGGGGTGACGGAATTAAATGTCTAGGGTAATGAAAACGTATTTAAAAGCCAAACATTTGGTAATACAGAGGGTCCTGAACATCACTTGAACATCATCATGTTTGTCATGTAGAGCTATTCTGCACCAAGATGATGTCCTGACGTCTTATTTTTAGAACATTTTGCCGATTTTATTTATATTAGTCCAAATCCAAGCTCAGATTCTATCCCTATTCCTATAGCTATGATGTTATCCTAACTACAACCCTAACCCTAAATGAATGTTAAGTCAAATGCTAGGAAGTAGATTTTTGACTTTACAACATCCACTGTGTGCTATCCAGCTTTTCCCAGTTTTCGTCATGTAATACGACAAGATAGTTTTTAAGATATTTTTTCGTAAGCCCGTGATGACATTTCAACACTGCCAACCGGAAAGATACTTCATTCTGGGCTGAAATTTCCAGGCAATTAGCCCCAAATCGAGCTTGTATGCTCAGAAATCCTTTTACTGGAATATGAACTCTGCGAACTTTCGTCCGATAAATGTTTTTCGACAAAAGTTTCAGTTTATTGAAATTACGTTTATCAGATGAAGTGCATGTACCCTCTAACTCATGTAAACAGAAATTACAGAGTTTTTGAAAGCCGTTCAACTGACTTTAGATCAACCGAGGGCGAAATGAATTTTTCAGGGTGACATTACCGTGACTAGCCATAAATTCGAACTTCTTTGTTCTTTTATGAAGTTGCAAATCGTTGATTGTCATGACGACCAAAAATGCGTAAATCTGGTCGTCAATGTCATTAACATTATCATTCTGAAATCAATTGTTACAAAATCGGATTGATTCTGCATAATAAACTTTATAGCCTAATGTTGAGCGCGTATTATCCCCAACATTCCCACTTACTTGGATTTGGAGGGGGTTTCGTCAGTTAATTGCTTTTTTGGATAATCAATTCAACAAAATTATTCTAGTTGTTATGAAGCACATTAAAGTTAATTAAGGAATGAAGGCAGAAGACGTTGTTGTCCTTAGATTGATCACTTTGATCTCAGCCTTTGAATGTTTCATTGCTGAGATGGATGAGAAATCAGAGTCGGTTGCACGATTGAAAATTCCTCGAGGAATTACAGTTTTCCTAGCTCATGTGTAGCTCACACTGCCAAAAATTAATTAAATTATGTTTAGTGTAATAATGAATGTCTAATTGTTTATTATTATTTTGTTAAACTTGTCAGTGTCACCAATAACAAAAGGTATGAAATACAACGACATCTATTAATTACCTATGTTGCTGTCTTATTGTAGCTTATTATATTTCTCTTTTTATTGTATGAATGTGATTAATCAGTAGACGGTAAATATGGTCCAAGGAATGAATGGATGGTGATGGCAACTGTATGTGAAGGAAACAACTTTCAGGCTACAACTCAAGCTGTATCCAGACCCTGGTCATCTACATTAGTTCAGGTTCTAAATTCATCGTCTGAACCTTCTTACAACAGATCTCAGCTAACTCATGACTACGCTCCCAAGATAAAAGCACTAGTGTGTTTAATTGTTAGCTCAAATGGCTTAGTTACTTAAGACCTGTTTACAAAGATGGGAAGATGATCCTAGTAAGCAGATCAACCAAGTACCATATTTTTCCTCATTCTGTTGACATGAAAAGGGCTGATTTTAACTCGGCTTTAACATGATTTAAGCACTAACAGTAAAACCCTACAAGCTAACAGGTAGGATGATCCTAAGTTTAAGAATTAATCTTCTAATACATCGGTCTTCTCATTAGATTTTGTTTAAACAGTTACTTGAGACGATACGTAAAAAGTTTAAAGTTATCCAGATATTTTCTTAATACGCACACTCTCAAGCTGTTATCTCAGAAAAACTTTCTGAGTCCCTGACGGGAATCGAACCCGGTGAGACACTCTAACCATTGAGCTACAAAGACTCAGATGGTGAGCGAAGGTTGAATTTGTGTACTGGTTTGTATAGATGGTAGACGTGTACTGCCAGTCTACAAGTCTCGATATGTAGTTTATTATTTTTTTTTGTGTTAATCCATGATGTGATTGTGGCAGCTTGGTAATTATGTTCTTAATACGCACGCTCTCAAGCTGTTATCTCAGAAAAACTTTCTGAGTCCCTGACGGGAATCGAACCCGTAACCTTCTGATCGCCGGTGAGACGCTCAAACCATTGTGCCACAGATATTGTTTACTGGCATTTCTGTGTCTTTCCGGAGTTTTTAAATCAATCAGTTCGGATATTTATCTTTGATCATCTTCAGGTCAATTGACGTTGTCGGAAACGTTCACAACAAAAAACGTCAGAAGAATACAGAGGTACCAAGGACTTCAAGGACAGCAGTTTATCCCTTTGTTTGACAAAAAGACAAGATTTTTGGCAATGTTATCTTTAGACCGGGACCTCAGCCCTTAGTTTATTATGGTGGCCTTAATAAAGCTTTCCTACAATTTAATTCGAACAAACCCTGGCTGTTCTATCGATTTTCAGTCTGCGTTTCTGAACTTAGAAAAGGAAAAGCAGACAATAAGACCCGACTTATCAGGACTTCAAGTAGTGAAACGGTCGAAATGGTTCGCCTACGATTCATATAAGGCCAGATGATTCATATGAAAACAAACTTTATGTATGAAAACTTTTGCATATGAATACAAACTTTGTTTCAGCCAGTTTACCACTATCTTCTGAACCAGGGGAGTAGAAAGCAAACTTCACCAGGGAAGTAGAAAGCAAACTTCACCAGGGAATGCAATCTTTCAGGGTGCTTTTGCATTTGGAAAGGACTTCCCCGAGTGAGACTGGTTCACACATGAGCACAAGCATAACATAAGGACAAAACAAAAGGCAAAATAAAGGAAAAAAGTCAAGCCTGCGACATAAGCATCGTCGTAATTATAAGCATAAGACCATAGTCCGAGCACAAGCCATGAGCCGACCAAAAGACGAAACAAAGAAAAATTCTTGTTGTTTTATCTTTGCAAATCCTTGAGGAGATATTAAGCTTTGTTTTCGTTTTGATCTTGTCCTTATGCGTATGTTGCTCGTGTGAACCAGGTTATACAGTTCTGCCCTTGAAAATATTCTGTCCCAGATCATTCATTGTGGATTAAGAGCAATTAATAATTTGTCGTGGATCAAACGTATCGAGGAAATTACACTTTGGGGAATAGAAATCTGGACCTAATCTGTGATCACTACAAAGAAAATTCAGATACAGATGAGAAAACTCAGATGGTCAAACCACATCTGGAGAACTTGAAATATATTTCAGGATTCAGGATAATCGCTTCGTAACAAGCTTACTCTGTTTGTATTTTGGTGAAAACTCGGCACGCATCTCGACCTTGTGCGTTCTCTAGTTGCAGTTTAGATTTCTTTGCACTAATTATAAACTGCAAATAGAAAACGTACGAAGTTTATTCTCGAGTATCCACTCTGAATAAGTCCCAGTATCAGCTGGGACTGACTGAACTATTGATGTTGCCATTCGAATTAGAAGAAAGTTGATCTGGTTGTTCCATTTGAATCCAGTCTTGATTGTTTCATTACCACTAAAAATTCTTCCAGCATGTTTAATGAATACAACACAAGCCATTTTGATCCGAGCAATTTTTAAGTTAAATTCGCTCAGAAAGAGTATTTCAAAATCCTATTCCCACTGAATAGTTTTATAAAGGAATTAAAATCCCTTATGTTTACAAAAACATTTGTAAGTTTTTGTCAGCTGAATGAGTACTTCCACGTGATACAATTTAATTACGAACCCAATCCTCTTATTTGATTTTTATCTGAAATATGATTTAACATACTTTTAACATATAGTCTGGCAATCTTCTAAGATTTGTATATGTTTCAACAGTACTTTTAGCCTATAGGGGTTGATTCTGATTTCGTTCTTTTTGAGTATTTTGAAATAGTTCCTTTGTTTTCCTACTCAGTAGTCCCGAGCTAACTGCGCTAGCTTGCCTCAAGTTATCAGCCCCACATAGAAACTAAAATACAGTTTATTAGCACAAAATCTTGGCTGTGGAAGAAATCTATACATTTTACCCCCTGAAGTATATATTTCCGTTTTAAACTGTTTTCTCGGATAATTGCACTCCATTTTGAAGGTACATGTAAACTAAAGACAAGTTTAGTTTACTTGCCGAGAAGATCCTGTTGTTATGATCAACGCCCCAACATATATAAAGGCCTTAGCTGAACTAATGTCCTTCGACGAACCACTATTGTAGACCGATATATTAATTGTGTAAATCCATATTCTACAAAATCACGAAAGCTCATACCATTTACCTGAAGGAATGTAGTAAATTCTCCATGACAAGTATAAAAACCTGAAGGGCTTTCTATGCCATTTACTTATTTACACTAAGGTAATGTAATAGGACTCTTATTAAAAAAAGAATTAATTTTTGGCATAAAATGAGTTTTGTAGCGGTGGATTATAAAACCAGTGAGTCAAGGGAGACTTGCTACATGAAGAGGAAAACTTTTCGTTAGAATTCAAAAGATGGAAATACGCAAGAATTGGTTTAAATCTCTTCCTAGATGCAACCAGATTAAGATATCTAGGAAAAGAACACTCGTGATTCGTAAGATTTGTTGTCCCTCCCATTAACCCTTAAACGCAGTGTCCGATATATCGAACACCTAAGAACAAATGAACCAGTGAGAGAACAAAAGAAAAACAAAGAGAGAAGAAAGAACAAAAGAAAACAATTTTAAGCATTGTAGGGTTAAAGTGATATTACACGGAATATTTTCAAAGACAACTTGTAATCCAAATTAACCCTTTCATGCATGATTTTTTTTTCTTTTGCTTTTTGCTCTCTTTTGTTTTTGCTTTGTTTTTTCATCAGTTTTATTGCTGTAGTTTGTTGTTGTTCGACAACGGTTTGTATGAAAGGGTTAAGCAGCACGTAAGATTTTGACACGGGCAAGTGATTTGTTCAATGTAATTTGTATTGAGAATCGTCGTCATAACGATTCATGTCGTTATAACGGCAGTTTTCCACTTCAGGCGTGCTTAATCAAAATGTAGCCGAGCGTTACGATGAGCATGCGCATGACTCGAATGTGATGATAAATCAGGAAACTACTCATGCTCATCGACCAGAGAACTCGCCCCCTTAAATAACGAATAATCAGTAATTGTCAAATCGTCTTAAATTAACCATTATCCTTAATCTAAGGTTCCAGTTATACTTAGGATCAGGGTTAAGATTAGAGTTACCTAACGTAATCCTAATCTTAACCCTAAACTTCTACCGGTTACCTCTTATCCTCCCGCACGGTAAACTCACATCCGACTTCCAATCGGGTTAATTGTTAGTGAATTGTCAACCCGTCTTAAATTAACCATTGTCTTTAATCTAATGTTTCAGTTTAAAATGTTCACTACAGATTTACCGGGCTGAAATCTTAGACGTAAAATGAAGATGAGAGCCCAGTTCAAAATTCGGAGATGTAATGTCATCACACTCAGGAAATAGACAGAAATACACGAATAAAGTATAATTGAAGTTCACTGACATTTCGTCTTCATTTTACGTCTGTTTCAGTTTGTTAGGGTAAGGGTAAAGTGTCTTAATCCTGATCCTCACCTAAACGTCACCGGTTACTTTTCACTCCCATGCAACGGTAAGCACATACCTAAGTTCCATATTAAAAGGCTTAACAAGCTTTAACATCGCTCTAAAGTTGAAAACCACTCGCGCTACGTCCTCCTACATCGATGCCAAATGACATACACATAAATGAGGAAGGAGGCCGTTGCAAAGGAAAGAGCGAGAACTCTAATGTGTTTGACCTGACAGGTTGACAAATATCCCTAAATACAAGATCATGGGCAATGAAAGGTGGGTAATCCCCACTAGACTTCACTGATACCATTCTAAACACTGAATTTACCCATTCGTAATATTAGTGTTCCGCTTTGAAAAATGGTGATAAACATTTTGATCTTACTCTGTCTTCTCTGACATTAACAGTAAACTTTTCCCGTTTTTTGGTTTGTTTATATTTTTTTCTTGTGAGGTATCTCCGGGGAACTGATCCTTTGAAATCTCAGTGACTTTTACATTCGCATCAAAGCTTAATCTGATTCCCACTAGCTGGAATTTTTCGCGCAGACAAAACTTCTTTGTTTTTTTTTTAATTAGTTCCACCTGAATGCTCATAAGACAAGAGAAAATTTCGTTCGAGGGGAAAATTCCACCTAGTGGAAATCAAGCATTAGGACTAAAATGAAAACAACCTAAACATCACATGGTCTAAAAAGATAAATTTTTATACGCAATCCAAAAGATACGCGACGAAAACAAAAACTTCAGAAACTCACGGATGGGTATGGTGTATGAAGTGATGTCACGCTCTCATGGCTCTCTAAGATCTCGACAAAGATTTGATCTGGTATTTCACAGAATTCCTTCATTAGTTAAAAATCTTCTAAATGAGTTTCTTGTGGAGTAAATTATATGAAGTCATTATGTGATTTTTCTTTTTTAAATCCTAGCTTTCATGTAGCGCGGAGAACTGACATTATTCGATAATCCTGGACAGAAGTAATAGAAATATGTGACGCTAAGGCCCAGTTCAAACGTCGAAATTTTCATGTGCCGAATCTAACGTTGATTAGCGAAGTCTTTTCTTCTGATTTGCATTTGATTCGGCTCGTGAAAAGTTCGACGTTTGAACTGGGCCTGAGGTGCGTTCAAACGTCATACTTTTCATGTGCCGAATCTAATGTTAATGATCAAAATTCTTTGTTCAAACTGATTTGTATTTGATTCGGCACATGAAAAGTTTGACGTTTGAACTGGGCTTAAGACAGTTTGGTGGGAAATGCCGAGCGCGGACTGCGGACTGCAGACTTTTAAAAATTTCCAATTTAAATATTTCTGACCGTCTATGCTTTTGACCTTCAGAAAAGACTGCCAAATTTTGCTATTATTTAATATCATCAATCACTATTTGAAATCCTAATATCGCTCTACAGCTGCCCCAAAACAGGACTTAACTAAACACGCTCAGTCGCCAAACATTTCTGTAGTACTGAATAACTAATTAAATTGCACTCACTTTTCTTGAGAGTCGTATCCTCCATTTCATTAGTTAGACTTGAGATAGTGGAGTTATCTCAGTAAACTTTGGTCTTAAAGTGGTAACTCTGTCATGCACTTATTGAAAGTGATTTCAGATTTCACTCATGACAATAGGGGGGGTTAATAAAACTGAGATTGTGTCCTATTCTAGACTCCCAGAGTCACCATTAATATATTGTAGACAATATGCGTAACATTTATTTTTTTGCGTGGAAGGCAAGATAGAATTTTATGAATGCGAACGTTAACAGTTCACTTGCTGAAAGTATTATTTCTTCTGATCTTGTCTTTAGGATATAGACAGACACGATATAAACTGACTGAGAACTGTCCTGTTTCAATTTCGTGAGTAGTTGCAGCGATAAAGAAATAACTTAGTCATGCAACTTCAGTTCTCTGTTGCGAACTTGTAAAGCCATTCGATTATAACTTATCGAATTTCAAGACGACACAGGTGCGAAAGCAAATTTACTTGACCACGACAGAAAAAGTGGAAACTTAAAGCGTTGATGATATTAAATAATAGTAAAATTCAGCAGTCTTTTGCGAACGTCAAAAGCATAGACGGTCAGAAGTGTTAAAATTGTGAAATTTTTAAAAGTCTGTGGTCCGCATTTTCCACCAAACCGACTAAGACTCCGTCGACACGTATGTATTTTCGTCGGAAACGCATACATTTTTGTCCAGTTTAGTCTTCTGTTTACACGTAAACGATGAGTGGGTGGAGTTGTTTCCAACAAAAACGGAGACTTTCGAAAACGACCTTGAACGTGGAGACTTTTGAAAACGGAGACCTTTGAAAACACTTCGTTTTCGTGTGGACAGACGAAAACGGAGACTATTGAAAACGGTGTTGCACCCAGTTCTCTAACACAAAGACCACTATCGAGAATAGTGATTTTCATTGGCCAGACATAATTAAATTAATACTCCCATGGTTTTCAGTGTTGCCGTGTGGACAGGCGAATACGACACAAAAACGCTCGCGCGGACGCAATAATTTTGACGCGTTTTAAGTTAAATGAAAACGCATAAATTTGAAATCAATGTATTTGTGAAACGTAGCCTAAGATGTAGCATTCAATAATAATACCAGCAAATTCGGTAAGATCATTTGGGAACCGGTGGAAAGAGTTTGGTGACATACACGAATGATCAACGTCATGTCTCAGTAAATAAGCACATTTTAAGCGTATTAAGCATATTGTCAAGATCCTTTATTTAAAACTGTTTTCTTTGAAAGATAAATCATGTTAAATTTTAAAAATATTACTCAATACAGGAGACATAAAATACATAAGGTGAACGTTCAATCTTCACAGGAGTAGATGAAAATACCGAGAAATTTTAAAAATATCAAATTTTGGGAATCAAAACTTTAAAAAATATTGAAAGTTTAGGTTATATACAGGTAATCAATGCAATACGTACATACAAGAAGGGGCTGTGTATATTTAACTTCAAAACACCAGGTACTCAATTCAGCCTGTGATTGCTTTGACTGTAGCAAAGCGTATTTCACCAACTTTCTTTCTGATGACCTTCTTTCCATTAGTAGCTTCGCAAATGTACTCTCCTTCATCTTTCTTTCTTAGGTTGTTAATAAAAACCAGTTCTGGAAATGCTTTAAAACTCATATAATGCAGATTGTCAATTTTGATCCTCCTTGAAACATTTGCGTTGAGGTTTTTGTGTAAGACTGAGTACGTCGCATTTATGTTATTAGTTTGACAGTTTATAACAGCTCCTGACCCAGGCTTCATACTACCCATAACTGATATATTTGGATGGAAGTCTAAAATATAAAGAATACAAAATCATGTTAGCACCTTTACTGCACTGTCAACTGTTCCTTGAATGGTAAGGCCAAGTTCAAACTTCTAACTTGTCGAATCCCGTTCTTTAGAACTTAGATTCACTGTTAATAACCAGTAGAATATGCGAACCGTGACCAAACAAGCAAAAACAAGAGATACAGCAAAATGCTCAAAGATGAAAGTAAACAACAAACAATTCAGAACTGCCCAATTTTTTTCGGACCGTAAACAACGTACACGAGCGTTACGCTTGTTATTTAAGATAAATAGATTATGAGACTTCTTTGACTTAAGCTTTTCTTTGATTGAGCAAGACCCAAAAACGCTCATTAATTTTATAATAAGGACAATCAAAATTACGAATGAGTAATTTCAGATTTTAGAATGTTGTCAATGAAGTATATACGGATATCGACCTTATCTGTTTCTAGCCATTTTAAGCGTTCAGGTAAAATGTTCAACTGTCAGATCATAATAAAACACAACAGAGTCCCATATCCATTTCTATCCTTGAAGCCAAGTGCATCCTGTACGTGTGTGGCATTTGGCAGTCGTGTTTATGCCCAAGATTCTAGAGTGAGCGTTTCAGTCTTTTTTAACTTCAAACAGGCATCCTCGTTTTCAGGGACCCTTGGTTTATCAGTTAATTATAGCATTCCCTTGGATTACTTGGAATATATGAGCAGTGGTTTTGTATCGGATATACATCGCTCATATGTTCTAAATAGTACTTAAGAAACGAATACTTTTAAACATTAGTGTTCTTCAAAAATGGTAAAGATTCCAAAGATTTTAGTAGAGAAAATAGCACGAAAAGTTCACGTAAACCAGTGGTTCTATCACTTGATACAACACGTGTAGTTGTATCACATTGTATTAATTAAACTTTAAATTTTTTTGTTTTTTTAGAAGCTTACATAACATAAGGAACTCTTAGAACGAGTATTTGTGAGGTTCAATGACAAGTTTTTGCTTCACACGAGAAAATTACTTTCCTCGGTGATCTAAAACCCAACAAGCACCACTTTTCTCACCTATATTCAAAATCTATAAAATTTGACAAATCTTTAATGTCCCATGCTCTACGATCCCTATGTGAATACATTTTACAACTTAGAATATCTATTTCCACTTACTGAATGCCTTAACTTGAAGACTCGCAGTTTGGTACACCGTTTTTTTATTGATAGTGACACAACACTTGTAGTCGCCAGCATCAGTAACCTTGACGTTTTTTAGAGTCAATTTTACCCATTTCTTATAGTTGCCTCCCTTGCTTAAACCGTTGGTAATCTTCTTTCCGTTCTTATACCACGCAATATCTTGAGGTCCTCTGTACCTGCAGACAAAACGTACTAATGCTCCTTCATCAACAACTTTGTTTTTGCTCCTGATGTCTCCGCGACCAATTCTTGGTAGATCTAAAAGCCAAAAACAAGGAATTTGACAACTCTGTACGCTCAAGTGATTTTACAGCTACGTATGTTTGTATACCCTATTTCTTTAAATGGTGAAATTTCATGGCAGTTCCTTTATGCAAGATAAATTGTCTAGACTCTTCCAAATAAAATAATTCAAGAAACTTTGTTTGAATTCTATTTTAATAAGTAGTGCTATAATAGATTTGTTTGCCAAAAAAATCCCATGCAGGGTTAGAATTTGTTTACCTACGCGATTGGTTTGATGTATGAAATATCTTAGCTCTCAATAGAATAAGATGAGAAGCGCTTACAAAATTCCATCCTAAACGTCTTCTTCGTCTTCTTTTCCAGGAATTTCTGTTTGTAAACCATCGGATATTTCATTTGAGCAATTCAGAGAAATCTTAAAGCAATGGCTAACAGAAGATGCCTTGACTAATATGGTTAGTAAGTCTGATTTTAGTTCTGTCTCTCAACCTCAGAATCTTACTCCATACAGTGCTTTGACTAAATGAGTTTCACGTCCGTATCGGCCAAAGTAGAAGTAGTTAAAAATAATTACTCGATTATCGAAGTATTTTCACATCTGCTTTAATGTATGGTTCATTGAGTAGTGTACTGATGTGTAATGAGTAAAACCCTTAGGGGTGTAGTGCCTGCACTGAAACCATCGGGGGTTCAAGTCTATCACCCCCCCGTAAGCCAGCAGTGCCTACGTTCCATCATTGCTCGATACAATAATTTATATAAGAACTAGCTATGTCCATTTACCAGTTTAATTCTCACATGGACAAAGTTTTATTTGAAAGTGTACTAATTTTAGGACTACCTTCGTTTGCTCTCCAGTGTTTTTGTTTATACAGAACAAAAGCTGAGCAACTGCCAGAAATACGTATGGCGAGATCCCTACACATTTCGAGATTAACATTATCTTTTTTTTCATTTTTGCAATCTGTTATAAGTTACGAAGTTGAGAATTGACCTCGAGCACCAGTACAACGAGAGTTTGCCCCTGGAGGTCTGGTATCGGAAGCTCGTAAATTGAGATATATTAAACTTTTACGAGTCCAGAAGGTTTCTGTCAATATTTCAGGGTTTGCTTTTTTCCTTCTATTCCAGGTTTGTTTTAGTATTCCGTTACTTTAAGTTATTTTTCTGTAATGTCTTGTTAAAGCAAACATGTTTTGTTATTGCATGGAAGTTTTGACGGACGCGCTGTACACAAAAGAAATTTTGGTATTTTTTTTTTCATGTGTAGCAGCAACCGGTCTAATAATAACAATCGAGCAAGCAGCTGTTGTCCTTTTGGCAACTTTTAATAACAGGTAATTGTGAAAATCTTTCGCGGGAAAAAGTCAACTTGAAACTTCACAGCAGCCAATTTTTCCTCGAGGTGAGACAATTTTCTCAAGCAAGATTTTTGTTCTGATGATGAAAGGGGCAAACATAATCAAAAATTTGGGGGATGTTTCTGACCTCAGCTCCTACGTTCAAGGTTTTGCTGCACCAGAAAAGTTTTGATATTTGGGGCCCTCGAAAGCCTATTATCCATTGACATCAGTAAGATGTATTTACCAAAATACACTTCGCCGAGAGGGAGATGAAGGCTTTTCTGGATGTAAAGGCATTTGTAATTAACAATTAGAAAATTGAGCGGATGTCTCCGTACAGTGATAAAAATATGAATATCGTCATTTCAAACGGAAAAACACATACTCCAAACACTAAGCGTTGCCCAGTGTTTGGTGCAGTATCTACCAATCCTCCAGGGGCGTACATATGGGAGATGACACCCCGAGTGTTTCCTCGAGTAGGTCTCAAAAATTAGGTCTCCAAACGTCTAACTTTTCATACTCTTGAGGGTTAATGCCAGAGAACATGCTTGCCAAGGGGCAGTACCAAAGAACCTCTTTGCCAAGTCTAACGCACTACTATCTATATACACCTCGTTTACAAAGAAGGAAAAATTATTTTGGATTATCATGTGTAAAACTTTGCAAAGACCGGATTTGGAATTAAATATATTGGTATTTACCCTGATAACAAAAAGATAGATGCCCTGACGTCTTGAGACGGTCTGTACAAATATTGGGGCCAACTACATTTTTTTAATTGAAACAGTGAAGACGGCGTTCTTCTGATCAAAGTATTTGATTTCGAGCTTTCGGTCACCAGGCTGTGACCTTCGTCACCTCGAGACCTTTTCCTTCATGTCATTATGTCATCAGTTCATCGAGGACTGAAACCCGCGTTACGGTTATTCGAAGGATAACCGTCTCCCGCGTATCGGATGTTTGTCAGTATATTATGACCGGCAGTTACACCTCCGACTGAAGTGAAAACAATAGAAAAAGTGTAATATAAAACAAACTACGAAAAGAAGCATCGTGGTAACTAAAATGTGAGTAAGAACAAAGGACAAAATTAAGGTGATGATTCCACTCTATTACACAGTCACTGTCAAAGTCTGATAATGACAGTTGGTACCAAGTTACTTCTTTTTGGAGTTTGTTTTATATTACACTTTAAGTTTTCGGCAGGGAAAAGAGAAAGGTTTTCTTGAATTTCGTAATTTTTTTATTAAGTTTGGGTGTTTTCAATAACGATAAAGCCATCTCATCCGTTAAAAACTATAGTTATTTTAATATAAAATTTCTGTTCGATTTCAACTTCTATAGTCACAGACACTCCCTTTTTTCGAGCACGATATGTTTGCTTACTACAGGAATCATGTGCCTCAACGGTGTCTAACCAACTGTTGCTGAATCGTCACTTCCAGTTCTTCGAATTGTTTAACCTTTTAATGCCTAAATTTTTTCTTCATTCTTTTTCATTTCTTTGTTTGTGCTTTGTTTTCCGGTATGTCCTTTGCTATATGTGTCCGACAAATCAAACACTGAGCGTTACATGGTTAACCAAGTGTTATTATGGAAATTGTAAAGCCGGTTTTCCACTAAGCGGACTTTTTCGCTCAGTCTACCTTTTTCTTTGTCTTTGTCTTTGTAAATTAGCTCAATACCCGCTTACGGAAAAAAAAAGTTGCTATCCACCTGGAAAATTTCCCTTCACGGAAAATCCAGCTTAAAGGTAGGTACTTCTCCATATATCTTTAACCTCCGCACCGTTGTCCTCCATTTTAGAGCCTTCAGCATTTTTTCAAACAATAGGATTAACTTTGACTATAAAAAGTTGGACATTCCTGTCATGGTACAAGATGGAATGATTCCATAAAGACACATTGGTTACTCTCCTCTTTGTCAACCGAAGGACAAGGTCGGGAAACTGTTCTATTTTCTTGTTTACTTTTATTCAGAATTTAGAAAATTGGAATAATCAAGCAATCAGCCAACAGAAACGTACGAGTTCAGTTTATGAACCGTGTCATTTGAATATTTGAGGCTTGAAGCAAGACAGAAGGACGACGGCGATAAATAAAGCAACAAAATTTTAGAATTGATCAGAAACTACGGATCACTAGCTAATATTGTAATGGTAACTTGATGTTTGCTTTTTGACTTCTGAAAAGCTTGAATAGTTCCAAAAGAATTTTTATTCAATATTTTGACGTGAAACTTAACTTTCAACATTAGCCGCTGCATGAGTTGTCCAAAGTCAGTGACCTATTCTCTGTAGTTTATAGTTACTTCAAGGTAGATAGCCTTTATTTGCAATGCTTTCGTCCTGCTTGTCTGGGGCGTCTTCTGAGCATGCATGACTGTTTTTGACGTTTTCAATGCTGAGGAAATAAAAAGACATTAACCAACATGGAAGTAACTACAAACTACAGAGACGAAATCAATATTTGCTTCATTGCAAAGCTTAAAAGAAAATACTATCAGTAACGTTGTATGCTGAACGAGTACAACATTCGGACTACCCTCAGCTTTAAAAATTATTCAATTTGCTGGGATACGAAGAACGTTGTTGTTGATGTTCCCATCGTGTTCACTTAAGGTTCCTATCATGCTCGCTTAAGCTTCCTCTCAATTGCCATAAAACCAAACATTTGAGCTCAGTGAAAGCCCTTCCATCCTATTGTCTTTCTTTGTTAGCTTCTTTGAAGTTAGCCTCGTTTCCAGACCATACTTCAATTGTCAGTGCCTTCACGTGAACTAGAGTTCCTTGGCGAGTCTTTCTGTCGTTTAAGCAGAAGCAAATCCAGCAAAAAGTTTGAGCGTAGTTTGATGACGTTATAACAAGTATGACGTCATGGTTGGTGAATGACGTCAACGTTTATATGTGATGGTATTATCGTCATGAAGGATAGCAAAAAATTTAAAAGAGAGTTTGCAAGGTGCAGCAAATCAGGAGTAACCAAATAAGTGAAAGTTTAATAACATTTCCGATAAACATCATTAGCGTCTAATTTGAATATTGCCGCTTTAGCCCTACATTAAGTGTACTTACGTAGTCGAAGCCAGAAGCAAACACATTTCAAAAGGCAACAGCTGTGACAGAGCAGCGCGCGAAATTTAAAACTATGATATTTCAAAGTCCTTAGCGCGACGCGGCAGCCATTAAAGGAAACATTAACATTACTTAATAGATAATTACTTCGGCACGCAGCGTTATTTGATATAATGCAGGCAGCTAAGGTCGCAGGCCGAAGCTGCTCGCATTATGTCCAATAGCGCTATGTGCCGAAGTAATCTGTTATAATTACTGACCCTCTTAAAAACTCATGTTTTCTCTGCATTGTACCAACGAATTTAGCCCGCAAAATCGTACTAACTCGACTTGCATAATTTTGCTGCCAGCATTCGCTGATATAACGCAGAGTGAAAACAATAGGTTTTGATGCGGGTCAGTAATTATAAAGGTTTCCACGATTCCAGCCCACGATTAATCCGTTGTGCTATTAAAATCAATATTTCGTTTAAAACCTGGATTTAACCAAGAACTGAATGTAATCATTCAAGACGCAAAAGTTGACATACTGCCATAAAACATGAACGGAACACTGAAGTTTTGACAGCCGACTTTAAGCCCGGGGGTTCATGAAGATGATCGTTTAATTTTGAATTATGAACACGGTTAATTCAGAGTTGTTCGGTCACCAGCAAATGAAAGCTCATTTACTTATCTTACTGCCCGGAGATCGCTGGACCATATCCTTTGGCTTTTGGGAAACTGGAGATCACTAAAATGACAAACCCGCTACGACGTATTTCCTTCATTGCACCAAGTTGTCTAGCTTCATTTGCGCATTTGTAAGCTTGTCAACACAAATCAGCTACAGTCAACCGCATATTTGATTGGCTATAAGCCTAATCAGTATAGCTCCCGCCAAATCTGAGCTACACTGAAGAAGACAAATATGATTGGGCAGATATAAATAGCCACAAGCACACTGGCATCAGGTCTAATTGATTCATTTTTCCTCGTTGCCAAGCCGGAGGGCGTGAATTTAATACAGAACAGATCCTGTCAATTCCGGATGATATTTAATAAATTCACTTAGAAATTGACTGATGGAAGGGGAATTTGCCGAAATTGAGCTATGAATGTCATATTATTGACCAAGACTATTGAAGACAATTGTGCAGTATATTAAGCTTCTGTATTTCATTTCATAATTTGAATGATGCTCAACCATCTCTTGCTACACCGTAGATCCGCCCGTGGTTAAAGGTACATTTTTATGTCCATGTCCTCCTGCAATCAGGACCTGGCTACTTCCCTGTTTTCTGTACCCTAATCCCTCTCAACGTGAATCTACACGATAAGATTGGTGCATATGATTGTCCGTCCTGATGTACCCGATTTACTCAACAATGTTTTCATCAAGTATTGCAACATTCACCACATCCGTGGGTGAATAGGAAGCTGGAATTGTGCACTTAATTGCATACACCAGAATGAACAGCTCTATACGACAATCTTGTTTAGATGAGGTCTTACCCCATTTGCTACATCATAGGCGTAGAGTTTTTCTATTCCCAAGGGGGGCTGAAACCGAAGGCGGAAATACCTGACTCCACGATTCGTGAATGATTTGTCGCTAAGATTTCAAATTTTGGGGGTTGGATTTAGCTCATTTTCTTAGGTGCATCATAGGTACTATTGGCTTGAAGAAATAACACTTTGACGGTTATATTACCCCAACCAGCACGTCAGTAACCTAACCATTCGAGAATCAAGTATCAATTAATGTAAAATTCCAGGGGGACTAAGCCCCCAAGGATATTTCGGGGGGCTGAAGCCCCTTAGCTCCCTATGCTCTACGCCAATGTGCTACACTATTGCTTAATGACTTCTTTCAAGTAAGTCCAAGTTTAGAAAAGACGAGTTACCTCTCACTACGAGTTTTCCAAGTTTCTTCCGAATATTAAAGCCTCTTGAGGTTTCTTGGCCACAATAGTAAAATCCAGAGTCTGCTCGTTCTAGGTTTGAAAGCTGATATATCCCTTTGTAAGTTTTCAAGCGGTAGGTATGAGTCACTTTCGATTTTGCACCATTCTCAGCATCAGAGTACAGCAAATAATATATCGCTCTTTTCTTTCCCCGGCAATCGTAAACCATACTGGATCCAGCCGGTAGTTCAGTATAGGATATTGAATTCTTAGTTTGTGATATATCTTTACCGGCTAAAAAAAATGTGAAATCAGTCTACTGATAGTAGAAATATATTTTCCAATCTAACGAATCAAATGTAACCTAATGACATCTGATAACAAATCTAAAAAAAATTAAGGTCTTAGAAGCGTTTTTAAATTGTTCGTACACATGTACTAAATCAGACTACGTTGAATCCATACAAATTTAGATTCTCATTTTTAGTACTATTTACAATATGAACGGCGGTGTTGTATCAGATATACAAGCTTGTGCCAGTGATGTATTTACGGTACGAATGCAGGCAGGCATGTAGCCAGGAATTTTTCTTGTGGGAGGTTTCAATGCTGGGCAACTTTTGCCGCTGGAAACTTTCAACACTCCAAAAGATGTACTGACTTCTTCAATACTAGTTTATCACATAAGAGAGTTATCTGAGCATAATGGTAACGGAGAGTTAGGCTAGCTACCGTGCCTTTTAAAACCCTTCGTTTGTGTATTTCACCTCTATTTACAGAAATCTTTTTTATTTACAAGAGGACTCGAACAGATGATGACTTCGCATTTTTTGCTTTACTCCAGTTATTCTTTTGAACTACGGTCAATTTTGAGGGTTCCAGCCTCCAAATATTTTATTGGAATTGAAAATGCAGGGTCTAATTTGGATTTTCCTGAATTAAGCTTGAAAGATGGATTAATTTCCGTACTTCGTATTCAGTTTATTAATCGACAAAAAGTACGAAAATATTTGGCATAAAATGTTCGTGTGGTTTAAAAGTACCCAGTCTAGGATTAGTAAAACAGAACTAGACGTATGAGTCTCCTGGGGACGTTGATGGGTAAATGTGATCGACCACTAGGGAGAATGTTTCGCTATAGAAAGAGAATGGTAACTTTGGTAACGCTTTCTGCTTAAAAACGTCAGTAATAATGTTCACTAAATTGTAAGTAATATAGGGTGTAAGAGCATCATAATTGACTAGTTTTGAAGCTGACTATACTCAATGGCCTGCAAGCGCTTTTGTCCGACAATCGACATTCGTCAACGATTAACGTTAGTTCAATATTCTACTGACAACTGACCAAACATTCACATCCTCACTTCAGAACTTCAGATAATACGTTTCGACAATTTATCGCGACACCAAGAGTGGTTTGATATTCGCAAATCAAAGCTGGCCAGATTGTGATACTGTCTTATGAATCATCATTGAACTGGAAACTCAAGGTCGCTGTAGCTATGGGGGAAGGGAGGGTTTGAATCTCCCGGACCCCTCCCTTGGCTACACCACTGAATCCAGGTGAACATGTATGTTCATCGAAAATAGTAAAGATTCCAACAATTTTAGTCGAGAAAACATCACGAAATGTCCTTGAGAATCAGATGTTTTGTCAACAGATACAATACATGTGGTTGTATCACATTTAAAATAACTAATTAAACTTTAATTTCTTTTGTTTTGTCTGAATGAATTATTAATGAGTATTATAAAAATGGTTTACGCAATGCATTTGAGTCACTTTTCAGGTAATCTTGAGACATATTCGTACATTTCAATTTTATAAGTGTCGCAGGTGTGAAGCAAGAAACATGGCTGCATTATGGCAGTGGTGTAACGAGGCAAGTTGCCGCCCGGGGCGGGAAAGGAAAATGTCTCCCCTCAAAAAGATAACATATGATGGCTCCATTTACAAAGAAAATAGAGTGGATTTTTACCTTCGTCGTTGCGTCTACGGTTAATATAACGGTGAAAAAGTTGTCATTGTTTTAACAACTACCATTGTTGCTAGTTTGCGCAATAAATCCCCCGTACATAAATCCCCCGTGAAGCCGTGAATCTTCAAGTTCTAGCTCCGAGGCCTTTGCCGACTTCTAAGGTGGCGACGCTTAAAATGCCCGACTCCCGGAATGAAGTCAAATTTCCCAGTATGGGACTTACACAGACTGTCAAATCTCCCTGGGTTGTATGCACCTCTCTCCGTCAGGGGAAAAACATTGAAAAGCATTTATGGTAGTTATTACACTCCATAACGTTTTCAGGACACCGATGGCCGAAAATGCCGCCCCCAAAAAAGTGCCGCCCGGGGCAGTTGCACCTATTGCACCCCCGTCGTAACGCCACTGCATTATGGTTTATATTTGTGCATTTTCTTTGAAGGGGAGTTTTAAAAAAAAAAACTGTGTGTTGCTACTCACGTGGTTTAACCATAAGTGCCCAACGCCACTCCGTAACACTCCCTTTGCTGTTTCGGACTTCGCAAATATATCGTCCGGAATCCTTCACCACTGTTTGCTTAATTGTAAGGGTGTTTCCAGACACGATGTACCTGTGCTTTCCTGAAGATATTCTTCTTTTCTTCCCATCAAAAAAGGCGTAGCTTACACCTTTTAAGGGGCATTTCAGAGAAATGTCCGAACCTGTCTTCCCGACCTCTATGCAGTAATTTCCTAAAAGCCGTGTTGAGCCTGGAAAAAACAAAGCAATTGCCACAGTTTGATGGGATATCTGACAACTATTTGGTATATATTAAGGAAGTTTCTAAGAAGAGGTAGCAATTTCTCTTACCAATAGCCGAGTTTCCTTATCAAGTCTGCAGAATACATTTACTGGAATGCTTTTCTATGTTAAATTTGTTATATAAATCTAAGCCCTCTTTTCACGATATGATTGACAGATACGACTGACATATACAATTGTTCATCCCAGGACGTGTGCAGTTGTCTCAAATCTAAAGGCACAATTCCTCCTTTCGGTTCAATCATTGATGTAGCATTGCGTCAGGACGACTATACAGCGAGTTAATAGGATAGATCAAAACAATCGTATACAACAATCGTGTTGTCTAAGTGGACCCTATGAAATTGTCTTTCAGTTTCTCTTCGTGAATAATTAACAATTACTCACTGAAGTGGAGGTGAATAGTGGCGAGGTAAATATCTACACTATTCACCGACACTGAGGTGAATAATTGTTTTAGTATATTCCTCTCACAATTGTTTTCGCATATATATTCTTTTTAATTTTTAAAACAATTTTATAGAATGTCGGTTTGTCACCTGCTTGTAATTTCTAAACAAAACATTTTGAACACATCCTGAACGCAATTACCGCTAAAAAGAATTAGAAATATATCACCAAATACTTCAATGCTAAATTTCGTTGGTTTTTTTAGTATTGTCTGGTACTACGGCTACATTCATTAAAAATTTCTTCTTCCTTAAATGAAACAAAATGGGACGCCATCTTGTTTTGCTCGGAGGTGAATAGTGCAGGTTAGTTCATGATCACCTCGGTTTTCTTTGATGTAACGCGGCTCTTAAAATCACGTAGTAACCCCTAGTTAATGTTTTAAAATTTAAATTTATTTTTAATCACCTAAATCGAATAGTATTACACTACAACATTCTGTATGAATCCTCTGTGATCGTGAACCAAGTAGGTCAGTTACTTCAACTTCGGTAACTACTTTGGTTATTAACTTCGGCACTTCGCGTCTCGGGTTAATAAACAACGTAGTTACCTCGGTTTCGGTAATTAATCTATACATACTCCGAGATAGGGGAGCCAATCCGATTGCACAAAAAACACTATTCGCCAGCGAGGTATATGCTACAGCTTGATACAAGAAAAGTGAAAATGCTAAAAGCCAAGATCAAAGGGCATGGTTATTAATGGGTGAAAAATGTAAAGCTAAGGTCAAAAGATAGGATGGGTGCAACAAATAAGAGTCCTGGTTAAGCTGAAAATTGTCCTAGCACACAAGTAGGACATGGGACCAGAGTTATTTGATTAACCATAAAATATTTCTCGACTTTTATGAGGTGCTTTTTTACTTACAAATATCAACAAGAAAGAGTTTTCGGTATTTTGACAACGTCAGAAAAAAGTGAAATAAATGCTTCTACTATGTCCGAAACAGTGCCGGATTAAAACTATCATGGACCTAGATCTCAATTCCCAGTTGGCTTGAGACAAAATATCTGCTGACTCCTCTATAGAATTGTAGGGTCTCACATTCACAAATATTCACTATGTATTCTTCAAGTTGGAATGACGCCATTCCTGTTTTTATCACAGCACAGAGACACTAGAGCAATTTTGTAATTGTTAAATATACGGTAGCACTGTGGTAAGTTTCTCTCTCGTTATGCGAGAGAAAAAGGATTCGAGTCCCGCCTCAGACAACCTATTTTAGATTGTTTTCGTTTGTTTTTTATTTGATATGTTTTTTGGTTAGTTTTTTCTTCTTTTTTTTAGGTTTCTTTTCCTATCAGTTTTTCTAAAACTTAAGACAAAAAGTTTAGAAATTATTCTAGCTAACCTGTTACGTAATGTTTCAAACACGAGTTGGTGTTATTCCTGCGATTTCTAGATACCGAGAAACGAGTTGAAAAACGGGGTGAAGCCGAGTTTTTTTAACGAGTTTCGAGGTATCTAGAAATCGGAGGAACCAGTATTTTAGGCGAAAATCCAGCCGAAAGTTGGAAAAATTCAGCTGTAATCTTCCTCCGATTTCTAATTACTGATTAATTACGTATTTCTTTTGTTTTTGCTTTATGACTTATTAATGAATTTGAGAAGAGGTATTCAAAAGCCGACAATGAGGACTAGATCGGGTTTTGAAGTACGAGGAATTTGTTCTAGTCCTAGGCGAAGCCGAGGTAAGAAACGAATTCCGAGTGCTTGAGAACCCGGACAAGTCCGAATTGGAGGCCTTTGAATGACCTCTCAAAATCAATTAGTGTATTAGGAATGAGTGTATGAAGGAATAAACCAATTGTGTGAAATCATAATTTCAAGTCCAAGCACTCGAACTATTATTTCTAGTCCAAGGAGTAGAAAAAATAGTTCAAGTCCTCCGCCCAGTACTTTCATGGTACTTCAAGTTCGCTCACGTGGTACGACACATCGTTCAATTATCTTACATCGTTCGTTTGTTGTATAATACATCATAATTCGTGAATATAAATCGTACGTATGCATCTTACCATGAAGTAATCTACTACAGGAGTAAGGGCCGCCCTCATACACAGCACCTCCCTACAGCGAGGGTGCGCTTATTCGAAGCGGTGCAGCTCGAGAGCGCCATTTTCTTATCTGAAGTTTTATTGTTGTTGTTGTTGCTGCTGTTGTTGTTGTTGTTATTATTGTTGTTGTTATTGTTGTTGTTATAGCTATTGTTGTCATTTCTAGAAGTAACAAGCAGTCAATTTATTGAAGTATGTTGTTTTCGAAACTCAAGACTTTGAGTAAGATTTAATAAGCACAGCCGTCGAATAGGCACCGCATCAAAAAGCCTTAAAATATAATAAATACCGCAACGCTTTTGCGAGCAAACACGGTAAATCTGTTAAAATTCAAGTCGAAAGTAAAACAAATGTACCTTCACTAAAAGCAATTTAGTTGAACAAGTGTATTTAGTTTTGATAATGTTGTATAACTATTCTTGAATAGATTTTAAAAGCGTGGTAAATTTATTAGTAAATAGACACGGTTTAGTGGAAGATAACCTGTTTTTTTTATGTAAATAGTTGGTGAAATATTACCTTGTATAAATAAAGTCAATAATTCGATGTAAAAGGCCAAAAGGAAAAAAAACTTTTTACACTTTTTAAACCTCCTGCCTTTTTACTCGTTTTTTACAGTGCGGCGAGGAGTTTTTGCATTAACGTATTTCGAGAGAACATGTTTGCACTTCACTTAATGGGTGTTGAATAAATAAGGGACCTAAACGAAGAATGGTTGAAGGTGGCGGCCCGTGGTACATGTCCATGCCAGATCTTAATTCGCCTCTGGCCAGACAACTGACAGATATGTCTTTACATAAGCATTACGTGACATATAAAAAAGCTGTGAAAACGTTTTTAAACTATTTGCAATAAAAGTCAAGTAGTGATATACTCGAGGGTAAGCAGTTTTCATTCTGAAGGTTGACGATAAATATCCATAACTCAATGGACCTAGGTTATAACTTTTTACTATTTGTAAGTCTAGTACTTCGTTATTACTTCGAGACTACACTTCAGTAAGTAAAATATTTCTCATATCTTTCCTTGATGTCCGAGGCATCTTTTGAACAAACCGGAGTTTAAATTAGGCACCATCCCACTGTTCGCTCTTGGCTTCATCATTGATCACTTTTCCGGTGACGACTTTAATTGAGTTAGATGACGCCGTTCACATATAACGTTCATTTAGTTAGATGTAGGCATTTGCCAGTTATTTATATGAGGTAGAGTAGCAAGGAAAACCGGCTGTTTATGATCTGGCAGGTTTTGTTTTGGCGGGAAGGTGCAAGCGAGAGACTATGGCGATAGTCCAGTGAATGAAGGTACCAAAATTCATGACGGCTGAACATTTAGCTGCAATGCTTTGCAAGATCAAATTATAAGACCGGGTTCAAGTCCTACAAGAGGACCGAATTTGTGAATATGAATTTAGTAGACAAAACCTTTCTTCCGAGTAACTTTAATATCTTTGAACGCAAGTTGTTTTTGTTTTTTTTTTGCGTACTTTAGCTGTGCCAATGATAAACGCAAAACTTGATCGTGCTGGGCGTGATGATTGCGAAACGTAGACAGTCGTTCAATACAATACATTATTAATTCATCGAGACTAGCGCACTCTAGTGAAAAACATTTGCCTGTAAGTTTTGCTAATCAGTTGTGACGAATGTATTTATGAAGCTAATTTAACTTTTCCCGTCGTTTAAAAGTTACTTTAAGATGATGTTACAAGCAGGACCAGATTACGACACTTAGAGACCCTAAACACTGGAAAGATTATGGTGCCCCAACATGCAACTCAAAATAAAAAAAATTACGAAGCAATAAAGTCACTAATTTTTATCTTTTGAAATTACACTAAAGTTACATATACATTGAAATTAAAATAGTTTCTTACTAGATTTTCTAATCGCAAAATCCTGGATAATTTGATTTAAAACAACCCGACGAAGCATGTCTGAGAAAATTGCATTCTGCAGAGCAGTCAGTAATTGTCGACGTCGGAAAACACGTAGTGCAATCTCTACATTTGAAAATACACTTTTTATCCCGTCGTCTACCTGGGTCTCGTAAGGATTAACGGGGCTGAATTTCGTTTTACCCATTTCATTAAACTTAACCTGTAAACGCGCTCATGAGCAATTGACGTCTAAAATTTTCTCAGTTTACAAGTTTGTTCGATGTCCCTACTTTCCTGGTGCCCTAAACACGTGCTTAGTCTGCCTACTGATTAATCCGGCACTGGATGCAAGGATCGATTTCCAACGACCATTCTTAATAGAAACGAAGCAACATTGCAGACTGATACGTGTCAATCTATTGTGCAATATATTGCGAACCGCAGTTGTAATTCGTTTCGCGTAATATCGCCTTTAGCTATTAAACATAACATCCCCCAAAACATAAGCCCGAACGTTGACTGGATTAACTGGAGTGGAACATGCTTCTCTGTGACAGTAATTAAACTTAGGGCCTGTTCGTGTGAGCCGGGGTATCCCGGTTCGGTGGGATAGTTCAGGGGCCGTTCACACTAGCGTGTTAGATCGATCTCAGATCAATCTAAGTCAAAATTGATCAGAGTGTGAACGCTTGAATGCGAACTGAGATCGATCCAAATGAGTGTGAACGCCTTCACGAAGCAAACTGAGATCGATCTCAGATCGGTCTAAGATCGATTCAAGTAAGATCGATCTCAGTGTGAACGGTCCCTCACTTGCGTGAGATCCGTCTGTCCTTACTATTTTATATGAAAAATTCCTTTGTGTTCATATGGAACATGACCCAGCCCGGTAAGGTGAGATCTCACCGGGGAGCGTCATCCCACGTGACCGGTATGGAAATATTTTGCCGATTTAAACCTTTATTAGTGTCAGATGTTGTATTTTGCAAGATAGTATAAGTAAGTTTGATATTAATTAGCGCAGACGGATGATAACAGTGGTAATACAACGTATAATCACCGGTGTCGAAACAAACAGCGCTATGCTTATTTGTTAATTTCGTCCCGGTATGATGAGATGAAAACAACCGAACGAACGCAGAAAGATTTTGCCCAACTGAAGTGCGTAACTGGGTAGCCTGGCTCATATGAACAGACCCAGTTAGCATTTGAGACAAATAAAGAAAAATAAACTGCGCGGAGTCGTACAGTGGAAACGAGACTTGGGACTTCTGATGATTGAAATAGTCGTCACATTTCTTTTCTAATAAGTTAGCTCGCCTTTTATTGGATATTATCTTAAAAAGATGAGAATAATCGCCAATAACTACGTCATTTTGAACAACCAAATTGAAGATAATAGGAGCTGATCCACGTTCCAGAAATACCGACTGACGAAGGACGTCTTTTTTCTTATGAAAGACACCTCAGGGCCATGGACTGAACATTCAGGTGGTTACAATAAGATCTTTGGGTAAACCTTTTCAAAACTCTGCATTAACAACGAGTTGCTAACTAAACAACACATTTTTTTTTTCAATCAAAAATAAAATTAACGGTGATTGAGTATTGTCAATAAACACAATTTCCACATGATCTAAATTGTCCAGGCACTCACGTTTGTACAAGTGTGTCTGGTATTTTCTTTTTTTACGTACACAGTATTGCCAAATGTAAACTATTTCACAGTTTTCCTTGTTTTTTCCCTACTAGAAACTTTATATAATCGAATTTAGAAGATACGCAATAGAACTATTAACGTTGACGAGGTCAACTGCTCAGTTTGAAATCGCGTTGGTGGCACGCACATCTGATAGGCCTAACATCAGCCGGATTCCAAGTAGAGAAGAGGCTAAAAACAATTTGATGAATTTGCTGGTTTCAGTCGAAGTATGCGCCTCCATATTGTTCCTTCGATCTTTAAAATCTCCGAAGATGTGTATAAACCAGAACGAGGAACGACTAAATGTGGCTACTAATTCCCTTCCACATTTTGGTAGTTCTTTGCTTACGTTTATGCACTTGTCCACGGTCTTTATAGAACAAAGAAAAGATGAGGCCTATACTCGAATTGAATCCCGCTGGTCCTCGCTTAGCAATATATTTGGTCTTTGTGTACCAAAGCGATTTCATCTCTTACATAGTCGAGCATAGCCGAAGCGCTGGGGAAAGCCCAATGCTTACAAATCCTGACCTAAACTTTACTATCTCTATGTTACGAGACTCAAACATGTAAACACTAGTGGTGAATTTAGTTCCGTTTTATGTATATCTCTGTTTCAACATCTGGACAAGCAACCAATATTTCTTTCGAAGTTTACTCTTTTGTTACTAAAATCTGACTTAAGATAAAATGAGAGTAAAATCACAGAGGTAAATCTTTCGCGATATTGTGGTATAGTATGAACTTAACTAATACAATGCAATAAATAACCCACATAGAGCAATGGCAAAGGGGCATGGAGGCCAATACATACTGCCAATCAAAACGATCAGTCAAGGATAGAGGTGCAATATTTTCAGTTTTCTGTCAGAGCCTGTTGAACCAGGCGTTGCATTTTAGATATATTTGCATAACTAGCAAACCGTTAAGGGCACGGGATTATCAGCCAGGTTAAGGGAATGAGATTAACAGCTAGATCTTTCCAGATAAACATTTCTGCTAATCATCGATTAAATGAACTATTAAGTATGTGTAATTGAAGTACACGGAATTATAACTTGAGAAAACAAAGAAAATGAGCGTACCATCTAGGTATGGATAGCGAGGTGGCGCAAACATGATGAATAACGTGTTTTTTCTGCGAGTTAGTGTTGTGACTTACGTTCAGATATGCTAACGCGCACAGAAACGACACAACTCCATAACCTACAGTATTATGATTTCAACTTACAGTAGACGGACTTGTTTCTCTTTGGAGTACTGGAGCAAGGTGTCCAAGCACAAGCTGCTAGTAGTAAAAGAAATATCTTGTTCATAGCTTGGACTTTCTTTAGACTGCGTTAAATTCTTTGTAGACTTTTCACTTTAATATAGTGCTCAAGAAGCACGTTGGACGACTATCTCGCACTGTCAATCTTGACAAGTTATGTCCGGTCGTTAAAATCATGGACTTTAAAGCTTCGTACCCAACAGTGACAAGGCACAAAACGACGGTCTTAAATTTCATAACCAATCAGGTCATTTAATTAGTCGATAGGAGAAAGGTATTCTTTGTTTACCTTGAATCGTATCAAACGTCATTAAGAGGCTTAGCGATACGCCCCGTTAACAATTCTTTCATCGTCTTACCTTTCATGAATGAAAGGTCAACGCAGGCCAAGTTTAGTGGGATCTCTTCTGAATAAAACCAATTAAGATTTCATACTTGGAATTGCAATTGAGGACCCGTGAGATTAACAGCTACCTCCTACAGTTGCTTCAATCTAGCAAGTTCTGATAAGTTGTCTGGAAGCGTCTTAAAAGCCCAGCCTATTCTGAGGAAGGGCACGGAAGTTGTGACCATCGTTGTAGTATTTATATGACAAAAGTAGATTCCGGCAGGTTTAGCGTCATTAGCATTTTTTATGTTTGTACAATCTTCATGGGAAGTTGGGTGTGTCACCACATGCGTACCTTGGGTGGTATACAGGTGTAAAAACTTGGTATCAAAAATAGCTGACAAGAAAACGATAAACATCAGTAATTTGGTTATCCAAGGGCACGGGGAGTAAACCCTGGATATAAAAACGGAAAGGAAAAAACCTTTTCCACATGATGCGGTGAGTTTTATTTAAAAACAGAAAAAAATAATACGATATTGTTTAATGGGATTAAAGTAAAATGGACGGAAACAAATGATCGGCCGAAACTATCGAGATTAGTTTAAACGTCTTTGATCATCCACCAAAGTCTTAAGATTTCTCTTCTCTAGGCCTGATAAATGTTAAAAAATAAAACTTGTATTCCCCACTGTGCATTAATTAAGAAATGTTTCTATTCAAAGGAAGAGGGTGGACAATAGGAAAATTTGTTAAAATTTGATTTTAATAATTTGTTCCTTCACTTGAAAAGTCCTAAGGCAGCGACACACTGTCGCTAAGTCGCTAGAGCTTAGCGACACATTTGTTCGGTTACCAAGGCTTGTTGCTCTGTCGCTGGGACCGCGTCGTTGAAATCACTGAAACGCATGAAATCACTGAAGCACATGAAATCGTTGAGTCGCTAGGAAAAAAAAAAAAATCCAGAATGTCGTCGTTCGACGAGGTTCTGATAAACGCAGACTGTACCCCGTGCTTTATGATATGTCACGGAAGGACTATAGGAATGAGAAAATGAAGTTGAATGCTAGGGAAAAGATTGGGTTAAAGTTGTTTTCCACCAGGCAAATTTTAATGCGGAAATCGACATTTCTTTGTGTGAATTGAATAGGTTTCTCATTATTTACAGTCGAAAGCCCATGAGACAAAAGAAAAAATCGCTTTTCCGCGATAAAATTTGGCTAGTGGGAAACAGTTGTGTCGTTAAATTTATTCGCTTTATCGTTACCGACTTTTACAGTGTGTCTAGCCACTTGTTGCTTAGTCGCTGGTCGCCTTGTCGTTGAGCCCTAGCGACCTAGCGAAGCGATAGTGTGTCTCTGCCTTTACGTCCACTCTGACAAAGAGCTTGTGCAAAAATTTAGTTTTTCTAAACCGTTCACTATTTCTTGAAGAACTGTATACACAGCTCTGTTTTACATCAAATTTTCAGACCGTCGAATTTCACGTGAAGTGAACACAGTGCAAACAATGGTAGTGTATATTAAGGCAGTTCAGAGGAGAGAAAATAAAGGCTGCAAATGCTTTGATAGTATAAATGGTCGAGCAGAGAAATCATTCGAAACTAGTTTTAGTCACAATAATACTCGTATCGATGCCATGTTCACGGATCATCTCTAAATCTGGAGGAAAAAATCGAGAAATTGGATGACCGTTACAAAATAAAGGCGAATATTAAGTGATAATCATATAAATGCATGAATACGTTCACTTGCATATGAAGATGACTAGCGATTTAATAAATAAAGTTAAACGAAAACAATATTTACAACTATTGCTACAGCATTCATTTCTCTTGTATTGATTTCGTCAGTTTTGATAAGTATAAGATTATTTGCATTGAGTTTGGTTCATATGAAGATACAAATTTAAGCTGTCTCATAACATAACGGTAACACTTCAAGTTCTGACTATTTCAGTCGTAATGGCGACAGGATATATTGCTCCATTGACTTGACAAATCAGCAAGCCGCCCACAGGGTGACCAGAACAAGATGCAAATTTACGGTAATTCTTCCTTAACATCCCAGCAATTTCGATTTAAACGAGAGGGCAGGAAGTTTTATTCTAAAACGCCACAAATAGCTCATGTAGTTTTCAATCAGTTAAGGAGCTGAATTCCACCACGTGCAGAGTTTGTTGGACCGGAAAACACTTGATCAAACTACTACTCAACAATTTATCTTAATTTAAAATTCTAAATAGTCACAATACACAGCACATTCTCAAAGACAAATTATCACCTTAATAACCAAGTACTCATTTTAGGCAAAGTTGACACATTTTGTTTCTCGTTTTGATTGAGTTTTAAATTTCTTAAAGGTCTCCCGAATTTGTTTGAGTGGGTAAACTATCACACACTAGCGGAAAGTTTGGTCCCAAATTATTTTAAAGATGCTAAAGTCGGTTACCGTTGACAAACCGTACATTCTTGGAGACAAACAACGCCGGTATGAATAGATATTTCATACTAAGGTGATCATTGTCTCTGGAGTTCTCTTTCCTAAAGAGCCCTTTAAATATCCAGTTAAAATCGTGATCGTTTGTGAAGACATTTCAACGACTCATTCAGCATGTTTGACTGCGGTAACAAATCACTCGAAAGCCATAAATATCTCGTGGTTACGCCCATCTAAATTTACCAGCTTCTTCGCATTACACGGTGATAAACACTCAAAGTCGTCGTTGAAGTACTACGTCCAGATTTCGGAAATAGATGTTATAAACGACCACATATTGACATTGTTATAAATGGATATGTTATAAACGACCACATATTGACAGAGAACATTTTATGTTTTATCAGTCAACAATATTTTAAAGCCCGAAATGAGAAATTTGGACATGATAATTAAACGTATGTCGCATCAGAGCAGCATTGAGGACACGACCTCAATGCAGTAGAACGGATTTAAAGTTCCGTGTCATCTTTAGAAAAAAAAGGATACGTTTGACTTGCTCTTCATTCTGATCGGGTTTAATTCTTTCGTTATCAAACCTTGATTGCACTAAATAGGAACTACATAGGAAAAGAAAAGACGAAATATACGCTTTGGGTCAGGTATGATTGATCGGAATGTTTGAGAACTAAGTTTTCAAAAGGCTCATTTCCAGTACTACGTTTTTCCTACGAATGTTGACGTATGGGGAGTGCTCAGAGTACGTCAACTAGATGTCAGGCTTAAAACGTAACTCAGTGATGTGAGCAAACAGACGTGAGCTCTGCTTCCTTAACTCCACCTGCATGATTGACGATTGAGGTGGCAGCGAAGATACAAACGTGTTTGGTTCGGAAGATCAATTTTACCACAAAGGATTAGTCTAGAAGGTATGACTGCTTGATACGTTCGTTCGTCCTGATATACAGGGTGTCCCAAAAAAAACGAAAACTATTGAAATCACTTATTGTTAAAATTTGAATGCCCTACGAAAAAGCTGAACGTAATGATGCGTAAAAAATTGACAAGGTGCATGTATTTTACTGTTTTAGACAGCTTCATTATGTATAAAATTACTTATATCAATCATTTATGCACTCGTGGGGACCAACAGACTGCTAAGGCATTCAAATTCTAACAATTAAATTGTTATTGGTGATTTCAATAGTTTTCGGTTTTTTTGGGACACCCTGTATACGATTCGTTCACTCGAGCACATGTGGGCAAAGTGCAGCACATAAACCAATTTTGAGCGGCCCGCGACATAGTTTTCAAAACATTAATGCCATCCGCAAAGCATTATGCTGGCCCAACAACGCTAGTTGAATAAAAGTTTGCTTTCGGTCAAACATTTCCTCCTGCAAGTGAGGAGGTACAAAAATGTTGAAACGTGTCGCCAATGTTGCCTATTGTTATACAACCTTCCTACGTTAAGCCATGACTATTGGTGGAACTCTACCCAGCAGAAAAAGCCCTGGGAACGAGGAAAAGCCAAGATTTATTGACGTTCATTTCACTTCAATAAATTTTGTGTGATCTTCGAAAAAAAGGCCAGGCAATTAAAGTAAACTTGCATCAGCATTGTTTTAAATGTGTTGTTTATCACCGAAAACATTTACCGGGCATAAATTTTTAAAAATAAGTATAATTAAACTGCTATTGAACAATTGACCAATTAACTAACAAGCTATAGTATGCAAAAATTATCAATTAAAATGTTTTTGTGACTTAGATCTGGCTCAAACGTCGTACATTTCATGTGCCGAACTAAATTACAATATGGGTTAAATAAATACTGCTGGTCAAACCAGGAACTTTCTTCGGCCGGAATTAATCAGCAGATTGTAGTTCATTCAAGGCATTTGCATGCATGTATTTCTATAGCTATGCTTTTTGTTCGGCTCATGAAAAGGTCGACGTTTGACCAAAGCTAAACTTGGGCCGTTTCCCACGCTTTCTTGAAGCGTCAGAAAACGCGTTAACGACTTTTATTCAATCGGTAGAATTTAATTAGGAGTTTTCCATGCACTGAATTCGATGAATTTACCACGGCTCACGATAAGTAACGGTATTTGACTCGGCCCTTAGTCGACTTCGGCGATGACTCAATGGGTAAAATAGATTACTTTTTTCCCGGATCAGTGCTTTTATCGAGGAAGAGGGAAACTCGTTCTTTTGGGAACTCGGAAATAACACCAAGATCACGGAATGTCGAGGTAAAAATGCAAACCCTTCTTCCTGAGTTACTTAGCTACTCCGCGGGATGAAATTTTCGTAAGCAAGGGAACTTTGCGAAACTTTCAATACGGGGATCACCTCTGAAATCTCGGTCTGTCTGATAACTCGCTTTTATATAGCCGGTATAACTCGGTTCCACCCAAAAAGCCCTTAGCGGAAAATTAACTTGAAAGGTTGATTATGGCTGGTTGCTTTTTACCTCGTGTGATTTGAAAATTAAAAATACAGCAAAAACGGGTTCTCTCAAATAAAATATAATTATAATACAGATTGAATGTACTTTTATAAGATTTCTACCATTTCAACATTTTTTAAAATTCTTGATATTTATCTTGCCGCTTCGATATTAGTATTACAAGAAATTTTCTGACTTAACTGGGCGAGCGTTTTCATCATTTTTGTTCGAGAGAAGTTTATCCACTCTATTTGATTTGGACATAGTTGAAGAAGGTCGACTTGTCATCGGTGCTACAAAATGTTTTGATGGGGTCAGAACACTAGCAGATTTGCTTGTATTGAGAAGCTTTCTCGAGCTATTCGAAAGGTGCTTCACAGATCTCCTTCTTGAATGTTTATGTTTCAATGCAACACTTTTCCCAGGATTGATAAATTTTGGTGAATTACTCTTCATCGGCTGGCTCAGCGGGCTTTTGGCTAAAGAAGAGTTTCCAGAAATACTTTTGGTGACCCTCAGTATAGGAGAACCAGCATTGTAAACTTTGGTTTGAGCTGACTTCGTTTTGCCGTCTGCATCAGTAGGTTCACCTGAGACAAATTCAAAGAGAAATTTCAAGATTAAAAGTAATCACATAAAAAATTGTACACGAAGGACAGAAACTTCTGGTGGTTACATATGAGTTTGTGGCTAATCTTGTTTCGTAAGCCCTTATACTCTCCAGGAGTTTCGCTCTCGCACATACGAGATTAAAGGACGTTTTTGAAAAAGAAAGAATAGTTCTAATTAATAGTTCTAATTTCGTTTTGATAACGTGTACTGTTAGATTTAGCCAAAGGTATTGAAATGGGAAAATAAATTTTAAAAATCCATGATTAGTTCCTTTTCATGGATTTGGAGTAATATATCGTGCTCCAACAATATTAACCGCGACTTAAGCGTCCAGCCAAACACATTTGTACTTGCATTTTTGGTCGAAAGCAAAACATGAGGTCGACAAGTCGATATATAGGATCGCTTTTTACGGCAAATGAATGTCAGATTTGGGTTTGCGATTTGATATGCGAAGTACGTCCAGCTTCACCATAATTCTCTAAAAGGTTTCAGTCTACAAGGAATACGTTGAAATTCTCCAATGCAAACCAAAATTATTCAAACTAAATTAGCACTGTCCGGTGCTATTTTGAATGGACCGTTGACTCCATAAGAAAAATTATCCGCTACTATTTTGAACTGACCTGTCTTGTTATGATTTGATTAATGGTAAGGTGAAGTAATTGTGAGATTTAAGATATTTTATAATTCTCTCCATGTTTTCTCGAAGGATCAAATAATGGTTTTAAAAAACGGAAAAGAATTCTCGGATTGATAAGAAACGTGAAATTACTCACTTTGACCTACGGCAAATGTAACAAAGATGGTAGTGACGAGTTAATTTCACGGTTGCCGTAAACACGATGCTAGACCTCTTCAATGATTAAAATCATTAAATCATTCCGAATGTTTCGTGGAACATACGACACAGCGGATTGCTGCATGCAAAGTTGTAATGATTAAGGATATTAAAACACAGAAATGTTATAACATTGTGCATATGCGACCTTGATGCTATTGCAGATGATAATTAGACGTTCGTCATGCTCATTTTTCAGAAAAACAATCTTTGAGCTCCAGCTGCATTAGAATAAATAATGCTAATTGTATCCATCAATGTTATACGAAATATTGTGTGTGGGAGCTTGATGTTGTTGAGGAGGATCAGTGGACGTACATCAAGCACATTTACTGGGAAAAAACGTATTCTGAGCCGCAATCGGGGATCGAATCTGCAATCTTCTGATGACCGGTGAGACACTCCAACCAATGAGCGACCGAGTCTCAGACGGAGAACTACGGTTTTAGGTAGGTAAGATTGGAATCACGTTTACGGCTACGTTTTGTGCATAAGCTTTGTTCACAGAGACTGATAGAAAAGAATCCTCGCGTTGACAGCAAACGCGAAACTGCTCACTTTAACATAGAAACGGAGAACTGCGAACGTGGTAAGAACGGTTGTTTCATGGTAATTTCAAGTTTGCCGTTATTTAATCTCTCTTTCATCGCTGGAGTTGCTCAATTCATTAAATTTACTCACATTCAGGTTTTGGCGTCTCAGCGACAGTAGTAACCTACAAGAAACAAAAGACCAACAACAATATACATATTATTAGACAACAAACCAGTTTGTTTGTACAATGGGTCAGTTCAACGTGTTCCTCAACAGTCGTATACCATCAGTAAGGCAGGAAATGGACCAGGCTTTTTAGCTCTAAAACAATTAAATTCGTGGAAGCTTCACGATTTGTTTAAACATCTGTCCCACTAGTTGGAGAAAAAGATCTTCAAATAATCATAAGTGCTTGAAATATTTAGCAAATAGTCGATGAAACGCATTAGGTCTAGCTAACAATCGATTTCGCAGATCTGTGAAAATGAAGGTATTTTTCGACAACAGCATCAAAGATTTTGACATTACCGCGTATAGCATGCCAGAAATAACCAGCTAGAGCTTTTAGTTTTCCAAATGTTTTCTGCTTTGTCGGTCGGCTTTTATCTTTTAATTTTTCCATGGAAAACAAGTGATTTAACTGTAAAAATTGTTTAACGCAGCAAGAAAAAAAAGCATCTCATTTTCTCTTTTCAAATATCATCCTGACATTTCCATATAACTTGTAAAACAAAAAGTAAAAGTTTACTTTCAGTCAGTTCAATGAATTTGTTTCGTGAGAGTGGAAGGACATAATTCTAGAATTTCTAGTTCGTCGATTGTACGTCGTTGTTGAACAACTAAATAAATCTGGAAAAAAGTGATTTAAAATTAAATCATATTTTAATTCTATTCTTTACCTTAAGCTTTTAACGATCAAATTTTTCCAAAAGAAACTGCTAATTATGCATTCTACTAAAAATACTTTTGAAAATCTATTGAAATTTGTTTATGCATCTAATTTCCATACATTAGATCGTACAGATATGTCTGATCGCCTGTTAAAGGGTTAATACTAAAAAAACAAACAAAAAAACAAACTTGGACAGTTAATTTAAGCCCCATTTACACCGTTAACAATATGGGCATAGCACGGCTAAAATTTCGGCGCGGGGCCCGCTATACTCTTAGGCACGGCACGGGTGATTTTCACAGTGTAAACGGTGCAGACTTCTTAAAATTTGGTGCCTGGAGCTGAAAATTTAGCCGTTCTGTGTCCAAAATATTACAGTGGAAACGGGGTTTAGTTTGACTTCAGACCTACCTGATGTCTGTTAATACAGGTTGTTTTGGAGCAACGGCAGTTGTCAGAACATCCAAGTCCTCCTGCTTTGCACTTGCATCTTCTCGTGTTGCAATTTCCCTTACAGCAGCAAACCTATATATAATGTTAACGTATAACGTTAACTTTTTTTATCTCGGCGATAGGAGATCATTGACGTCTATATCCTTACATCACCGCCTCAAAAACGCGTATACTTGCATATTGCAGTTCGTATATTCCTTGGGCATTTTTGTGGCAGACCACATCAACTTTTGCAGTAATGGTTATTTAACAAATATGGCCGAAAGTGTTGAAGACAAACGTACTAATTTTTTTAATTGTACCGTTATTTACCCGACGTCCACATTGTTAAGATGTAGATGCCGAATTTTTGCTTCATTAGCGCGACGCAAGTGCCAAACTAGACACTGGTGGCCTCATGTCAATAATAGTTATTAATAAGTGTATCTCATTGCTTAAGATGACGAAGCCTAATTTTAATCCGCATGATTTTGGTTCTGAATAGCTAATGTGAAGCAAATTGGTCGCTTGGTTGCATTACCTCTGAAGTGTATTTGTATTTGTATTGCCATTCTTCACAAAAAACATCCACTAAAAACTTGATCAAGCAGACAATTTATCTGAAGTTGCTTTTTCTTTCTTGCTTTTTGTCGGAAGGTATTAGTTTGATTTGAGTAAGAATTTCATTAAAATGTTTAGTTTGAAAATTGTTAGTGAAATGACACAAATATTCTTTCCAGAAATAGTTTACGTCAAACATACCATTAGAATTCTTTCGGGGTTTATAATATAGCACCAATTTGTTCTTCACGATTGTAGTTAGAAATTAGGTAAATGGTAGCAGAAAAAGATGAGGATAAACCAAAATCGAGGGTCATCAATATGAGATGATATTCGCTTGCCTCTTGTTGATTTGATTTGGAAGTTCAAGTTTTCATTTCTAGCAGGAATAACGTTTGGTCTCATTTCTTTCGGCAAAAAAGGCAACTACACGTAGGTCAAAAACCCAAAATTAGAGACTAGAGTGTATTAGCATCTTTAAAAGGATGTAGAAATTCTCCAGAGCTTTTTACAGGAAGGAATACTGACGTTTCGTGCGAAGGCCCTTCGTTTCACTTCGACAAAGAGAGGTGGCTCGAAACGTCAATCTTCTCTCCTACGTTTTGGGAGTTTCCTGCCAGTATTGGCCTTTTATATTTAAAACTAAGTAAGTATTATCAAATCGTGTGACTTTGGAAAGTTTACATTAAACTTCGCTTGACTCTCTCTGAGTATGATAAAGTCGGTTTACATTTTGAGAATTCAATCCTCATGCGAAGCCTGGGGGATATGAGTGAACTTACATCTATAAAAGACGCCCTGGAATTCCTCTTCGGCTTTACTTGTACTGTGGATTTTCGCATCTTCTTTGTTTTTTTTTGGTTGATCGGGGTCGGGATGTATTCAGAATCGTATTCCGTGGATGGAAGGTATTCATCGTCTTGCCAGTAATCAGCAGGTGACTCTGGCTCTGTCACCACTTCAAGCTCAATAACCTATCGTTGTAAAGGATTATAATTAGGCAAGCATCAACGTAAGCTATAAAATTCCAAAAACGAGTCATAAACCACACGCCGTAATACATTAGCTCTAAGGCAGCGTTCAAACCAAATGTTTCATTGCTGTATCATATTCCTTTCTGTATGCATGGCACTATAGAAATAACTGTGAACGATTTGTTGCGACGAACAGATTCGGCCAATGGCGCTACGCAAGGGCCGGAGGCCCCTCAGCTTAAAACACAATAGGCCTCTTGTGCTGGAGGGCTCGTAGGGCCCATGGTGGAGTCCAAGGCGATTTTAGCATTTTCAAAAGCTCTAAGAATCGATTTCAGAGACAAAATGAGATTATCACATCAAAAATTAAACCAATAAAACAAAGTTTCAAAGTCGGTTTTGGTGAGAGTTTACAACTAAAACGTTTAGTAAAATAAATACTGTAGTAAAATATAGCATCACCACAACACAAACGCTCTTTTTGTTTCTTTAACGTGACTGTTGAGGTAATTCTCCTAATAAACCTATTGCTACAATCAAACTTTTAGAACACAGAGAGCTCAAGATAACTTCTTCTAAAATCGATTGATTCCTTTATACAACAAAAGCATTTGACCCTATACCTGAGATAAATCTAGCACAAGAGGGTATGATCAAGTAAAATCCATTTTGAATGGCTTCAAATGGAGCTCCTTGGGTTTCTTGAGCTCAGCGAATGGATTTTCAGTCAAGATGTGTCTATGGGGCTCCCGACCCAGAGGGGTTCCCCACTCCACCAGGTGAGAGCGCATAGGCGTTACGCCACTGGATACACCATATGGCCACGCATCTTGGGTAAAGGTAGAGTGTATTTATCTATTCTGGATAACCTTATCAGCCACCTGAGCTGTTAGCCCCAGACATCCAGTAAGGGTCACCTCTCAAGGGTCTAGTGTTACTACAAGAGGAAACCAGAGTACCCGAAGAAAACTTGCGAGATTTGGTATAGATTCAAACTAAACAACACTCTTTTCACATGTGACCAAGGTAATTGTAATCAGATAACTGCACGGAGACTGAATCGAACCCAAGTCACAGTGATGAGACACGTGCACTACCACTGAGCCATCAGCACATCTCTAATCTTGAAATCTTTACCTCATCCTTTGCTTTTGCAGCCTTCTTCTTGACTTTTGGTTCTGGAGAAAGAACTTTCGTGAATTCATCCAGGCGCTATAATAGGAAATCAATCTCAGGTTAACGTTGAGATAAATGACGATATCAGTAAATTATCAGAAGATTGCATCGATAACAGAATAGCATATAATAAGATATTATTATAAAACTGCATAAAACTGTACTTGTATACATGAGCAGAAATTTTTCATATATGTTAATAATAAAGACAACAGTCAAAGAACTTTACCCGTTTCAAGCTGTTATTCTCAGCTTCAAGATCGCACATAATCCTCTCATTAATTTTCTGTTGGGAAGATATAATGAAACAAAAAGACAGCATCAATAGGCTGAAATCTGTCTAACAAAACAAAATGTCAAATTTAGGTCTAATGTAGATGGATACTTCGACAAAATGTCCAATAAACCGATTATTTAAAGCCAGTAAATCAATCAATCAGTCAATCAATCAACCAATCGATCAATCAATTGATCAATCAGTCATTCAACCAGATAGCTAGCCAGCCAGCCAGTCGCCATTCTTAATGTATCAAACACGAGAACAGTGGTTGGAAGAGGAAAAAATTAACCAATGCCTGTATTTTGAACGAGCTCTTACAGCTCTTGGACGAATCGTGGGTAAATAAATTACTGTTATTGTTAATATTGTCATTGTCCGATATGACGGACACCTAGAAGGAAAGAACAGATGAGACAATGAGAAAAAAGAGAGAGAATAAAGAACAAACAAGAAAAAAATGAAGCATTAAAGGGTTAGAGGTAGTACCAAATAATGAGAGATGGATAGTGATTGATCCTGACATCAAAACATCGAAAAGAGCATGCTCTTCGAGGTGTTTAATCGAATGGTCACTCTCATGAGTTGACAAAACCGAGGAGGCATTGTCAGGGTGATACATAATCACAATAATTACAACGTTCTCTGAAAAAAAACAATTTATTCGAACGAGTCCTCTCAAAATGTCATCTCAAACAAATCGATATTTCACATGAAAGTTCGAATTAATTTATGCAAGGTTTTGGTTGTAGTATCAAACCACGACTCGGTAATGATTTCCCTACGAGTTTTCCTCATAAATTATTAAAGAGTTTGACAAAACGAACAGTATCACGAAGAGTTTACATTTGTTGTTTCTGAGATAGTTTGTGCAACAACAAAATATTGCTGCAATAAGCTGTCGTTGAAAATTAGCAGAATCAGCAAGGTACACATGTATTGCAACTTTAATTAGCGCTCACAGCAAAACGAATGGAAGATTGTAATTGTATTGCAAGCACGAGGGAAAAGATGATGATGACGATGATGATTATCAGAGACTCTACGGCAAGTATGATCTGGCATAAGCTAGGAAGTGATTTGGGCATGCCCGTAGGGAGTCGTAGAATCAGATAATGCAAAACTGTCTCGGGTTTTTATGATTTAGCGCAACCACCATACAGAATGCAGAAGACCAGAGGTAGTAGTAGCAGTGGACGTTCCACAACACAGCAGATTTAATGTGAAAGGTCAGTATCAATAACTGAAACAAGAGGTTGTGAACTTGGTGAATGAGAAAGATAAAAGTAGTTTTCGTTGGTACTTCAGACATAGAAAGCAAAAGTTCGAACGATGGATCGAAAAAACTTGAATAATTGTAAAAGTAAAGCAAGTCCACAAAACAACGCTTCTCGGAACAGCAATGTTGCTAAGAAGATTACTAGAAAGTAAGGCAACCCAGTGTCACTTTGGCCTACTAGCTGTAGAAAGTTGTAACTGATGTACGTTGGTTTTCCAAAAACCCTAGCAAGGAAACTAAAATAATAGTAAATGATAATAGTAATAATAATAATAATAGTAGTAGTAGTAATGAACCAGTTTTATTATAATCCTTTGTAAAATAATAAAATTTACATATTGTATAAAATTTCTAAAAAAATAATTGAGTTGTGAGCGAGTCAAAAGTTAATAATTAAGAGTCCATAACATAATTGTTTGATTGAAAACGAATGTTAAGTTGTTCGGTACAATAAACAATAAAGTCATTGGCGGCGTAGCTGGCTCTCTGACAGACCAAGTTCTAAATTTTTGTTTTTCACTTGATTGAGGGATTTTCTTGTACCTCTCATACATGCAATTGCTGATCTTAGTAGAGCACAGGAGAGGCGGCATCTCATCCACGCTAAGGTGGCGGCATATTCACATTTCCACTTGACTGCTAGCAGCTCTGCCATCCTCTTATATGCAACCGTTGTTTCTTTACTGAGACCACCACTTGTAGAGAAAATCAAAGGTGTGCTCTATTTCTCGTATTCCATCACCGTATTCCCTTTTTTTCATGTTTTCCTGACTTTTGCACAAAGAGCTAATGCTGGTGTTGCGATAACTGGGTGCATTGGGATGAAATACCCTTATATCAAAAAATGCGCTTTGTTGGCGATACCAGAAGCCTTTAGCCTTTATATCTGGTCTGGCTTCTTGCCGATTTGCTGACTGCGGATGAATAGTTTTACCGGTAATAGGCTGTAATTGCGGTTCCTTCTCTGTTTCATTACACACCTCATTCAGCCACTCAGCGGTAATGTCACGAATCTCATTATGGCGAAGAATGGTCATACCACCGTGTGAGCAGATCATGGCATGATCTGTTGAGAAATTAACGCCGAAAATAATAATAATAATAATAATAATAATAATAATAATAATAATAATAATAATGAGAGCGATCAATTGCAGAGTCATCCCGGTTGCGGCATACGCCATGAATGTATGCCAGTTTACCCAAAAGGAGTTATATGATCTTGATATGTTGGTGAAGGATATTCTACGCAAGGGAGGTATGCTGGGCCAACAGGCAAGTGATGAGAGGCTTTACCTGAAGAGACAGGATGGAGGGCGCGGCTTGAGGAGCCTGCGGCAGGTTTATAAGGAAACAAGGGTGCGAGTGGCAACGTACATGGTTTGTAGCACGAGCCGCTGGATAAGGATTGCTTGGAAGAGAAAGTATAACAGCGAATACAAGAGCTTAAAAAGGGAAGCAGAACAAGCATTGCGTGAAGTTGGGGTGGAGGTTCAATTTAGGGAGGACGAAGTCTGGAAAGATAGTGAGAAGATGGAGAAAGAATGGGCAGGATGCTGGGCGGAGCTGAAGAAAGGAATGCAGGACGGGTATACAGAGAAGTTGAAGAATGATTATAAGGCGAAGGGTATGCAGAGTCAAGTATTTACAGAGCAGGCGAACGAGAGTCTTGTGTGGTTGAACACAAATATCACACCGCAGAAGACGGCTGGAATCATGGATTTGCTGGAACAGATGGTGGAGACTCGGAAATGGAAAGTGTTGCGTGGGATAGGAGGCGGGGACGGAAAATGTAGATTGTGCAAGAAGCTTGATGAAACCGTTCAACACTTGCTTGCAGGGTGTGAGATTCTAGCCGAAACTGAGTATCTCGGTAGGCACAACAATGCCTTGATGGTACTGGCTGTTAGCTGGGCCGTTGAGAGAGAATAATGGCTAGAGTATGAACTGGCTAATGAAAACACAATAATAATTACTAGGGTAGACGGGATGTTTATCTGAAACTAATGATCCCGAACTACCAGGGCTCATGCACCAGTGTCTAGTAGGAGTAGGTGGATAATAAATGTCCTCAGGGTGCGGCGACCCTGCCCTGCCGATGCTGGGTAGACCCAAGAACATGCCAAAAATGTTATTGGACAGGTGTTGGCAAACCTGCTCTGTTAGCCTAAGGACTACAACCATTATTCCTTACAACTGGCTTAGGTACGGCTGACCTTAATTGGTTGGTATGTTCCAGCCTCCAACAATGTTGCTAAGGATTAAATGTTAGTCTAAAAGCAAAACAATATCCAGTCCTCAACCCTCGCAGCTGCGCAGTGAAACTGCCCTTAATTGGGTGGAAGTGCTTCTCGTAAATGCTGTTTGCAGGCCAGGATGGGTATTCGCTATCGGGGAGTACTTCTAGGAACAAGTCGTCAGTATGTCCTTGTCCTGTCGAGCCTTGTTGGCAGGCAGTCTATGGACTGAGCGCATGGGTGTTAAAATCCTTAATGGCAAAATTGAAATATCCCCATGAGTATCCTAGAAGGTACATTGTCTCTTCTGTCGGCTACAGTCTTGTTGACGGGCTGCTTTTGGAGGCCAAGACCCCTCGCCACTTCCTTTGGAAAGTGTGCTGCGACATTGGATAATAATTACAATAATGGTCATAAAACTTTCAAGAGGGTACTGTAAACATTATGGATCATCTAATCTGAATGTTTTTCTTAATTGCCCTCGGTCAAAGTACAAAACACCAAATATGACCAGAATATGAAGTAACTTACGCAAACTAGGAGAAGGTACATATGACAAGATTTAGAAACAGAGCACGAAAATTGTTCCAAGCGTTCAGTTGAAGGAGATTTGTTTCAGTTAGCGGAGAAACGATTATGATTTGCTATTACAGTTAATTGTATTGCCTATCAACGTACCAAAAAAGTCTCAAGTTTGTTTCAAAATTTTCTGGTTCCCGGTTTAAATTCGAGGAGTTTTTAATATAATTGTTTCAAAATGAAATACCTGTTTCTCACAGACTTCTCTTTCTCTTTCTAGTTCACTAAGGAGTTTTGTAACCTTCAAGAGACATAACGTGAAGTCGGTTTATTTTACATGCTTTTTATCCTGAAAGAATGTACAATAGGAGAGAAGAGGGAGTAGGGTAACAGTTCATGGCAGTCTAAAAATTATATAATACTTCAAATAAAAACAAGGTATCTCCCAGTTTTTATTTTATTAGAATATATTATCAAGCCCCCAATTTCTTTTCGTGAAGGAACGTTGTTGGCAAAAAGGAAATGAGTTAATGTTAACGAAACTTACACAATAATGATGACGATGAATTGACAGTAAAATGTTACCAATTACAATGATAAGAGTAACACATCGAAGACTTGATATACCTTTTTAAAACACGTATTCTACAACTATGAACATATACAGCGTATAAATGAACTGTATTTATTAACCAGACTTCAGTACACCTTCCCTACAACCTTCGATTCTCTAGCATTACCACCTCAATGAATACAGAACTCGCAATCATACTCTGAGCAGAGGCCTTCGTTGCTCAATTGACGGAAGACCGCTCTAACTTCGCAGCGTCGATTCCCAGCTAAAGAAATTTATGCCGCAATTTTCCCCGCAGGCCCAGATCGGGTTTAAAAATTCATGGTTCCGACTCTCGAAAATTTTCTTTCAATCAGGTTAGATCCTATTTCATTTCACCACAATATTTCACGTGTCTAACTCATGTTGCTGGGATCTGGTTTGATAGACAATATAAATGCTGCTAAAAGAACCATTCTATCAGCAATACTATAATCATCAGAATTCTGAAAACCACTATTGTGATGAACGTACCCTGTTAAAAGATTATTATTATTATTATTATTACCCACTTTCAGGAAAGAAATTTGTGTAGTTATATGTCCCCATCGCAGTCATTTGATGTGTTTCCACATCAGCCAAGGGTTACTCATTTCGCCGATAATTCTTGGTCAATATACCATTTTGCACATATTACAATCTGTTGGATTTATCGCATTCCTTAAATGCCGACTGATATGTATTTAAAGTTGTTTTAACTGCTTTCTTTTCTTAGTGACCCACTAGAAGTCTTCAAATTTCCCAAGAAACTAAATTAATGAATTTTTGGTCGTGACCGGAATGATCCTCTAATGTTTACCGTGTCAAAAAGCTCGCCATTTGCACACAAACGAGTCTCATGTCATTTGGGCACCTCCGCCTTCCTGCTCTTCAACCTCTAAAATTCTAATAAGAGAAAGCCTCTTTCTCTAAGCTTAAATCTTTAAATATTCTTCAGTCTGACCGTTCTGTAATATAATCCTGCGAAACTATCTATTTATTCATGGTAAAATGTCATTTTTATCCATACTCTGATGTTGCGTGATGCGACAAAACGTTAGTTCGTGCAGGAACTTATATTTATTCTAAAATCTACTCAATTTTTTACGTTTAGTTTGATTTACCGCGTTCCAGATTTGAATACGTGCATAACCTCTGTTCAGACAGATTCTCTTCCAGCCATGTTTTTACAGTCCTCTTGATTCTATGTTATGCATTGTTTTACAACACGGCAGATTAAAAAAAATACCTTGTAAATGAATTTAATGCAATTTAATGTTTCTTGTAGCCAAGCATTTAACTCTACCTTTTCTTCATGGCGCTTTTGGGTTAAGGTCGTTTCTTTTTCTTGTTGTACAATCAATGATGATATTTTTAGTTCGTAGCTACTTCTTATTTTCTGAAACACAAAGCATGAAAACATTCACATAGGTTAAAAATTATATTGATTACTTCTATTAACCATGTGTGAGGTCTTTAAGGGAAAGTATTTGCCTTTACCAAAATATTTGGCAAATACTTCCCCATACAGACCGAACAAACAAGGTTAACAAAAAGAATTTAAAATGGCTTTTTGGTTCCTTCATCGCTTTTAACGAACTTTATATTTCGCAAATTAGTGGCTTTGGTTTACTTGCTTGTTTTCAACTATTATTTCATGTTTTTAGTATCTATTCATTCAGTTTTTTGCTTTAAAATATCGTTAAAAAGATATATCAACGTCTTTGGCAGTTTGTTGTGGTAAATCTTTTGCAAAATGTACCTGAATGAGGTTTGTTTGTATTGAAATCAACAAGGAAACTTTCCCGCCGAAACTTGCCAGTCTGTACGAAAAACGTATTGCACGGCTTGGCGGTCAATCAGCGTTTGACATTGTATGTACAGACCGGTTAGCGAGCTCAGCCATAAAGCAAAAAGATATACTGCATTATAAGCGATTCTTAATGCTTTTTAGACTCCGAACAATATATTACCATAAGGGTAGCACGTGATGTTTATGAAAGGATATTTAAATCAACTGCCTAATTACAGCTAAAATAAAGTAAAAGCACAAACCTCTATTTCTGATCCTGTTTCTCTTGAAATTCGTCTACAGTGTTCTCTTTCTTTTTCAAGATTCGCTTGAGCAAGTTTTGCTTCCACAACCTACGAAACCAAGTGCAAATGCCAACATTACTCGTAATGCAGACCATATTCGTAAAGGGTGCTTTATTTGATAATCTTCGATGGGTTTATCTACTGTTCGGTTTAATCTCGCTGCTAAGAAAGGAAACTCAAAAGGATTATTGCTTAAAAACGAGGCTCAAGGCGGTAACCGAAGTACATACGAAAGAATATCTACGGTTTAATGTTTGAGAAACATGAGAGCTTGGATATATTATGGTAGATGAACGATCTTCAAGCTCGATACTCAGAAAATGATTTCTGAGCCCCAGACGGGGATCAGAAGGTTGCGGGTTCGATCCCCGTCTGGGGCTCAGAAATCATCTTCTGAGTATCGAGCTTGAAGATCGTTCATCTACCACAGAAAGAATATATAGTAAAGTTCGTCTATGAATGAGGTGTATACCCAGTTGCTTCATCGGCATTACAATCTATCATAATATGTATCGATCTCAAAGCCGGATGCTAGGCAATGGCCTTAGCTTCCCAAGGTGGTAGATTCGATTTTCGCCAAAGGTCCTTAAGACTTTCACTCATTGTAAAACCAGGCAAGAAGCTCACTTCGAATACTTCCACCTAATTAAAAAAAACTCACCGTTGATTTCTATTGAACGTGCGCAATTGCAACTTGCATCGAACCGGGTTCAAAGGCGTCAATAAGTAAGGCTCGGGTTGCTTTTTTCGTAGCAGAGAAAGAAAGAGCTTTCACAGCATTATTCATACTCACAATTTTCCTCTTTCACCTTTTGACTATTAACAAGTTTGACTATTAACAGCGTATTCTGCACTGCAATATTTCTACTAATGACCTCGCCTAACCTTTCTTAATGAGTTATTTAGTATTCTGATGTGGTATTGGAGACTGTGATGACAGTGATGATGACAATATTGATGATCATAGAAATAAAGATGCCCATGGCAACTTCCCGTGTTCGTGATAAATTTTCAATAATGAAAATTTTTTGTTTTATTCTTTACCCAGTTTAGCAGAGTTTTAAGTCCAGCTTTTGCTTCCGCCATAGTGTGGACATTGTTCCAGCGGTATTTGGTTCTATCACCTGCAACAAAAACCAAACACATTGTAAGATTTCGATCCACAGGTTTCAAAATGCAACCCTTCGACTGGTAAAGACACCTCCAAGCTGAGTAAAAGTAATCCGAAGGTTGCTTTTGGATACCGTAACGTTCCAATAGCTATTAATGATCAACCAATCTTATTTAACAAAAAAAAGTTTTATTGGCAACAATGTAAGTAGATTTTTAAAAAGATCCTAGCGTGTAAAAATTTTTGCGGAGGAAATCATATATTTTTTCCCCTTTAGAATAAAAAAAAGGCACTAGAAAGGTTTTTTTTATTATTTTTTAATTACCTTACAGAATTACAACATGTCAGAAATAGTTTAATGAGGTTGAAAGGTAACTGAAACTCACAATTGCCATAACAACCAGCGAATCCCATTTCACAGTAATAATTTTTGAAGCCCCCAATTTTTTTTTTTTTACCCATCAACAAACTCACTTGGCTTCATGACTAACATCAACTAGCGATGAACAAGCCTGAGCTCGTGAGTCATTTGATTACGACATTAACTCCGTCGATAAGACTGATATTTGTGTAAATTGCAAGCATTCTTGCAATCTCGCATCCAGCAAACTAAACATAACATGCAAATTTCGTGAAGGAGAAAGGAGTTAATTTTAAATAATTAACCCTTTCATGAATAACTTTTTGTTCTTTTTACTTTTGTTTTCAGCTTTGTCCTTTCATATGTTTCATTGTAGTAACTTATCGTTGTGCAACAACAGAATCCTCGTAAGGGTTGACAATACTTTATTCATCAGTGCTAATTCAAGTGGTATAGAAGTTTAACAGACTCCAAGATACCTTGCTCAGCGTCAATAATCTTTTGTTGTAATTCAGCAATCTGTGAACTCCTAAACGTCCCAAAAAATTGGATAGATATGGCATAAAGCAATTAGCTAGCTGTTTGAATTATACTAATTAGCTCACACATGAACATAATAAGAGTTACTGAACACCTTGGAAGGTAACACAAAATTCACCACTGAGTAAAACAATACCGAAGATTTTCTGAGTCTTTAATAATCATCATCATCATAATAATAATAATAATAATAATAATAATAATAACTACCTTGGTGTGGTGGGGAGGCTTGCGTACCTTAATGATCCTGAGAGCTATACTGGCGGGAGCTTTTGCTCCTGGTATGGACACCCTTGCCAGGCAGGTCAAAGGAAAGAGGTCAGACAAAATGTAGTCCGGTGGTGGTGTAACCTAAAACTCACTGTCCTCTAATGAGTGAAAAATGATAGAAAGTAATATACCGAATAACGGCTTAAATGAAACCGGAACTTCATGTGAAGGTGTCTCGCCCGGCAGGTGTAAAGTGGTGCAGCAGCGTTGGCCCGGTCGTCATCATGCTACTGCTGCAAATACTAGATTGAAATGGTCTAAGGATGTCAATGTTATAGTTATGGAATGCTTCTTCCTAAGCAGACCTTTTACAGACGATGGAATACCAATTCGAGGATATCGCCAAAGGATGTACAGGATGTAGCAAGAAAGAGGATTGTTCTCTATAACGGAACAGCGACTAGATGACCAGGCGAGAGCAATTAGAAAAAACGAGTGGTTAACAACAGTCGAGCTGGAAGAAATAAAGAGAACACACGTGTACTACAGGGAGAGACGGATGGAGTGATACAAAATCCAGAACAAGAATTGAGTGGGGAGCCAGACATTGAAGAAGAGTGTATAAGAATAGATAGAGATGATACAGAGGAAGAGCAGAACGTCGGAGCAGAGAGACTTGTAACAGATGAGATTGAGCAAGCCACAGAAGAGGAGAAAAACATAGTTAACAGAATTATAGAACTGATGAACGAGCAAGATGATAGATGTTGCAATTTAAAGAAAGTAGATAGGATGAAAGTTTTAAAAGAAACAAAAAGGGCAGATAAGGTAATGAAGTACATCAAAACAAGCAATATCACAGAAACAAACAGATTGCTAAAAGCTGTCGGCTTATATGTGGCAGAAAGATTAGGAATTGGGAATAAAAAAAGAGGAAAGAGGAATGGAGAACCATAGTGGAAGAGAAGGATCGAAAGAGTCATCAAAAGATTAAGAAAAAACATTGGAGTATTAGAACGAAAAAAGGGGAGAACTAAGAAGAGAAGTATCAAATGCTGGAGAGAAGATATAAGATCAAAAGTGAAGGTGTGACCATTGTGCTGGAAGAGCTAAGCAAAGGGTCATTGCAAAGAAAGCAACGGTAAATAGATATGAACAAAGAATAAAGCAATACCGGCAGAATAGAATGTTCAATGTGGATCAGAAGATGGTTTACCAAGAATTGAGCGGAGCTAGCAGACAGGAGATTGTACCTGACATTGAAGAAAACAGGAAATTTTGGGGAAGTATGTGGGACAACAAAAAGAAACATAATGACAGGGCAGAATGGTTACAAGAATTAAAAGAGCATATAGACCATACTAGACAAGAAGACCTACACATTAACCAAACCAAGGTTGATATGCAGTGCAGAAAGATGCCTAATTGGAAAGCGCCCGGGCCAGATGGAGTGCAGGGGTTTTGGTTTAAGAATATAACAGCCTGCCATCAGAGAATAACAGAGCAATTGGAGAGGATATTAATTGAAGGTGGAGAACTTCCGGAATGGATGACATGTGGCAGAACAGTGCTTTCTGTAAAAGACCCCGCAAAAGGCGGGGTCTTTTACAACCCTAACCCTAACCCCTAACCCTAACCCTAACCGTATATCGTGTCTTCCAGTGATGTGGAAACTTGTGACTGGTATTATTGCAGAAAGTATGTACGATTTTCTAGATTCCAACAAAATTCTACCAAACGAACAGAAAGGCTGCAAAAGACAATGCAGAGGAACCAAAGACCAGTTCCTCATTGATAAGTTGGTGCTTAAGGACTGCATAAAAAGACACACTAACCTAGCAATGGCATGGGTAGATTATCAAAAAGCATACGACATGGTACCACATTCATGGATTGAGGAATGTTTGAAAATGTTTGGAATTGCCAAAAACGTAGAACAGTTTGCATGTAATAGCATGACGAAATGGAAAACAGAATTGTCTGCTTGTGGAGAGAGTGTAGGAGAAGTAAATATCAGAAGAGGTACATTTCAGGGAGATAGTTTGTCACCACTGTTGTTCGTGCTTTGTGTGGTACCCCTTAGCCTTATTTTAAGGAAAGTGAAGGCAGGATATGAACTCCAGGGCCGAAAGAAAAAGATCAATCATTTATTGTATATGGATGACCTCAAATTATATGGTAAGAGCGAGGCACAGATCGACTCCCTTGTGAAGACGGTCCATCTATTCAGTAAGGATATTGGCATGGAATTTGGAATTAAGAAGTGCGGGGTATTAATTCTAAAGAGGGGAAAGATTGCCGAGAATGACAGAGTGGTATTGCCACTCGGAGAAGTAATGAAAGTGATTGAACGAGAGGGATATAAATACCTGGGTATCTTGGAGATAGATAGATTAATGGAAGAAGAAAAGAGATCAAAGTTCAAAAAGGAGTATGAGCGGAGGTTGAGGTTGGTCATGAAGTCGAAATTAAATGGCAGAAACAAAATGCAAGAGATGAACACTTGGGCAGTCGCATTACTTAGGTATAGTGCAGGAATCGTTACCTGGAACGATCAAGAAATAAAGAGCTTGGATAGAAAAACGAGAAAAATATTGACCATGTACGGAGCTTTTCACCCTAAAAGTGATGTAGACAGGTTATATTTGCCGAGAAAAAAAAGGTGGTGGAGGATTGATAAACTGTGAGTCAAGTATTAGATCAGAGGAGAACGGTGTTGGATGGTACATCAAAAATGCAGTAGAACCTTTATTGGTTGAAGTAAGAGAAAGAGAAGTTATCACGACTGAAGATAGTATGCCAAAGCAACAGTATAAGAGGAGAGAAGTCGAAGAAAGAGAACAAAGATGGATAGGTAAGAGAATGCATGGACAGTTCAACAGGGAGAAAAGTGAAGTCATAGACAAGGAAAAGATGTGGAGGTGGCTACAAAAGAGTGATTTGAAACCGGAAACGGAAGCCCTAATATGTTCAGCTCAAGAACAGGCGATAAGAACTAACTATATCAAGTTCAAAATTGATAAATCTGTAGACTCACCGCTATGCAAACTTTGCGGGGGAAAAGGAAAGTGTGGAACATCTGGTAAGCAAATGCACAAAACTTGCACAACGAGAGTACAAAAGTCGACAGGATAATGTAGCGAGAATTATACATTGGAAAACATGTGGAAAACACGATCTAGAAAGAGCGAGAAAGTGGTATGAACATGCCCCCAGGGAGTAGTAGAGTCGGATAAAGTAAAAGTTCTTTGGGATTTTATGATCCAGTGCGACCATCAGATAGAATACCGAAAGCCAGATATAGTAGTAGTAGACAAAGCAGAAAAGAAATGTGCAATAATTGATGTAGACATACCAGGAGACAACAGAATTGGTGAGAAAGAAACAGAAAAGATAGAAAAGTATCAAACATTGAAACGAGAGATTAAGAGCCTATGGTCAATGAGAAAGGTAGAAGTAATCCCAGTTGTCGTTGGAGCCTTGGGCTGTGCAAGCATAAAGTTTGAACAATGAATTGAGAGGATTGGAATAACAGTGAACGTTGAGGATATCCAGAAAACGACACTTCTTGGAACATCAAGAATTTTAAGAAGAGTGCTAGAAAACTAGTTGTAACAGTGCCACCTTAGTCTACTGGTTGTAGACAGCTGGCACCGATGAATACCGGATCCACAGCAAACCGTGCGGAGAAGAAAATAATAATAATAATAATAATAATGTGGACAGATTGTACATTAAGAGGAAAGAGGGAGGTAGAGGCCTGATGGGTGTGGAACATTGCGTTAGAGAAGAAGAAAATAGTTTAGGTTTTTATGTTGTCAATTCTGAAGAAAACCTCATTAGGGGAGTTTCTGCAGCTGAGACAATCAATACGGAAGATATTTTAACGAGTGGAGAATTTAAAAAACAGATAGCACAAGAACTTAAACAAAACTGGATTGAAAAGAAAATGTATGGACAGTTTGTCAGGGAAATGCCAGAGAATGTTGATAAGGGTAAAACTTGGCAATGGTTATCCAAATGTGATCTGAAGATTGGGACAGAAGCGTTGTTATGTGCCGCACAGGAACAGGCCATCAGGACAAATTATGTAAAGCACTATATTGATAAGACCAGTGAAAGCCCCTTGTGTAGATTATGTGGGAGAAAAGGTGAAAGCGTGCAACACTTGGTATGTGGATGTGAGAAATTGGCTCAGAAAGAATATAAGAGAAAGAAAAAATTTCAAGTCTCATGAACTCTTTTCAAAATTCTAGCTGTATTCAAAATGGTTTCCTGCCAGCCATTCTGGTTTCAACATCAATACTTCTCAATCGTCCCTAATTTCTTTGGGGTTGTTTCCAGTGATCATATTATAGGAATGTTACTTTGATTTTCCATAATCTTCTCAATTCCAACACTAGACCCTGGGGTTTTCAATATTCTTGTGTACATTTAGCGCTGTTTTGACGAGTCTCCCATCTTTTGGGTTTGACGTCATCCTTTTTCTCATTTAGATTGACCCTATATAGACCTCAATTTTTTTCGTTTTCATTTAAGCACACCCAGCACTCAAAAAGTGGTCTGCCGGAGCAAATGGAGCTTTTTAATTGATATCTGTTGATTTGTTTCTTTTCTTTTTTTTTTAAACCAAATTTCATATTTTTAAGCTCACTTCTTTCATTACCCTGCTTCTTCTAATTTCCACACAGCTCTTTTGAAAACTTTCCAGTATTGTCAATCACCATGGTAAATAAGTTCTTCAAAGCTACTTTTAAGTTAACTACCACCATCAAGTTCGTTACAAGTATTTTGTTCAGCCATTCCTTACGAAAATGTTCCTAAAAATTTACAAGCATCCGAAATTATTCTATTTTTGAACAGAGTTTAATTGATTAGTAAAGAACTTTACAAACTGAGAGCAATTTTCAAGATTCAATCTAAGGCACAAAAGTATGATTTGATGCGCGGATTCAATCATGCAGATTAAGAACCAATGCCATCACAATTAAATCACAATGGAAATTATGAACAAAACACGCGTAGACTAGGGAAATTCTACATTCAAACACCTTTTCTCTCTACATCCGCGTGGATAAACTTTAGGTATTGGCGACAATCTCTCGTGCCCTTAAGTGACATTCTGCGAACATACTGTTCCCAGTTCACTCGATAGTTCACTAGGAACAGATTCGCAGCCCGGGAACATGACTAAGCAAGGTCGAATCCCACTCGTATTAATTCAATTTTTGTAGTAGATATTCGCAGTGTAGGTAAATCGTGATTTTTCTTTTGCTCGTGTACAAGTTAGGCAAGCTCTTCCTGCTCGGTCTAAACTAACAAATGTCACGCAATGAAAAATACCAAATCGCCAATACCTGACTTCAAGATCAATTTCTAATCCTTGGATTTGCTTTCTGATTTCTGAAATGTCAATATCTTCAGAGGACGTATATTCACCATCATCCAAAGATACCCTCTGCAAAACAAATATAAAATGTACTGTACAGTCATTAACTTTTTTCATCCCCTCGAGAGACTAAATTCGTATTTTCTTTTTCTTTTGTGTTTTTTTAATTTTTTATTTTCAAAACCTGTTTCGCTGTCTTCAAACGTTTTTGAGTAATTTGCCCATTGCCAGTAAGACTTTCTATGTTCAAGAGAGCCACTCCTTCCCCAAACCTTTAGAAATATTACAAACATGTCGTTACTTATGGGGGACATCAGCTATCCAACATTCGTAATTATGCAGTACATGATTCAATGGACGGCAACAAGTGATCATTGAGAGCCTGGTAAATTTTTACCTTGGTTGAAGGTTCGTCCATTTTTTCTTGTAACCTGGTCTTTAGGACGGACATTTCCTGTGACAACATTTTACGACCGTCGATGATTTCTTTCAATGCACTGCGCGCTTCACTTGAGCTTACCATAACTTCGACTTCATGAGTCAACCAGAGCTATAAGGTAATTAAGCAGACCTTTAGCTTAACCCAGATAGCATGTTCATAGGTTATGAAGTGTTGAGAACGGCAGTTTAAGAGATCGTGAGAGATCGTTCTTGTCATAGGAACATAAAAAAATCCTCATTCTTCAGCTACGCGCAATGTTCTATGTATTCTACCAATGTGAAAATCGTGATGTTAATTTTCGATGTGCTCCCGAGAGTGTAAAACGAAGTAAAACGTATTATATATATATATTTAAAAAACTCATTAAAAATTCATGAGAAAAACACAAAAGATTTTGGCTCCTAATTAGAATGCTGTAAATGGGATACAGAATACTAAGTAGAATTATGAACTTTCCCTTCGATTTTCTACGTTAAAATTTACTGAAACTTCAAAATAACCGGTAAACATGGCCATTCAAATGCATGCATATTTTAAGAAACATACAGTATTCGCGTCCGATCAATATGGGATTTGCTACGGCTCGCCTTGTAAATCCCATACAGATCGGCCGCTCATATTGTATCTATTACATATAAATCATTAAGAATTCATGAGGAAAATACAAAGAAAAATTATAGGCGTTATGTACTTTCAAATGTAATAAAAACTTTGCTTATTTTTTGTTCCTTAAATTTTTTCGGCTTAGAAAACATTGATTTTAATACTTTCTTCGTAGACTAAAGTATTAACTGGTTCGTTTTATAAGTTATTTGAAAAACCCGCAGTACGAGTTTTATCTTCAAAATACGGGCGACAGAGGTACCAGGCGGGAATCGCAGACAGAGAAGAAATAATAAAGCCCAGCAAAAAACACGCAAAATAGGCATATTAAAGGTTTATAATGTAGTTCTAACGTTTCGTTGCTGCACGCAACATCCTCAGAGAATGAATAACTTATATTACAAGGTGATGATATATAATGGTATGTTACATGATATGTAAACGAGATATTGGCGTAAGAACGAAAGTGGGAAGGACAAAAGGAAACAGCAGGCTGAGATGTAGTGTAAAGGTCGAGAAACGAAAGGTCTTAAAATAAAGAAAGTGGAAAAGAGCCCATGTTGGCATTAAGCGATGGATTAAGTTTGCGGATAAGGAGACTTTCTCTGACGAGAAGTTCAGAGTTGAAGGAAGAAGAAGACAAGATGGTAAAGTCATCAGGCGAGACAGGGTGTCCAGTGTCACAATGATGTGACAGGATGCTAGTCGGAGGAGGATTGACTCGTTTTTTGCCAGTAAGTGCAGAAATACCCAAGTGCTCTGAGATTCGTGTGTGGAGAAGCCGACTCGTCTGGCCGACATACAAAGAACTACAACGTTGACACTTAAAACGGTAAACGACACGAGATCTCAAGACCCTGGGAATCCTGTCCTTACTGAGAATCCTGTCACTTTTTTTGTCTTTAAGGACAGGATTCCCAGGGCCTTGAGATCTCGTGTCGTTTACCGTTTTAAGTGTCAACGTTGTAGTTGGTTGTATGTCGGCCAGACGAGTCGGCTTCTCCACACACGAATCTCAGAGCACTTGGGTATTTCTGCACTTACTGGCAAAAAACGAGTCAATCCTCCTCCGACTAGCATCCTGTCACATCATTGTGACACTGAACACCCTGTCTCGCCTGATGACTTTACCATCTTGTCTTCTTCCTTCAACTCTGAACTTCTCGTCAGAGAAAGTCTCCTTATCCGCAAACTTAATCCATCGCTTAATGCCAACATGGGCTCTTTTCCACTTTCTTTATTTTAAGACCTTTCGTTTCTCGACCTTTACACTACATCTCAGCCTGCTGTTTCCTTTTGTCCTTCCCACTTCCGTTCTTACGCCAATATCTCGTTTACATATCATGTAACATACCATTATATATCATCACCTTGTAATATAAGTTATTCATTCTCTGAGGATGTTGCGTGCAGCAACGAAACGTTAGAACTACATTATAAACCTTTAATATGCCTATTTTGCGTGTCTTTTGCTGAGTTTTATCTTGTCTAAAAAACTCGGAAAAATTTTAAATGGAGTGTTCTGCCAAAAAAAAAACGAGTAAGCGAGATAATATCCCCGAGTTTGTGGAGTGTTAAATTTCGATTTGACAGAGGACCGCCCTTAAACTTCTTTTATTTCGTTCAAACTTGCCTACACATCGTTCTGTTTTTCATATATGCGTATATGTATATGGGTTGTATAGATGTCTATGTTTTGTTGGGGTTTTTTTTTTGTATATCTAAATACATTTATGTAAAGACGCGTACAAGCAGGGAGGGTTTGGTTGGACGATAGGAAATGAGGCGTGTATGCTCATTTTTGTGACTGACTTATAAAATACATCTTAGTCCCGAGTTCGCCAAATATTAAATTTTGATAAATAAACCAGATTTTATAGTAAATAATTAAATATTATATTGCTTTCTAAAGCCTGGCATGTAGCGTAAAAACAATAGTTCTTGCAGACTATATCAGCTTGTTTTTTACCATAAAACCACGCCTTATATTGCACCATCACCCCACATCGTATTCAAAAGAAAAAGTTCACATTAAATTTCATTTGAACGCTTTCAAAGACACGCGATCTAAATTAAGATAAAATTTCAAGAACGTTCTAACCGACTTTTTCCTAAAATCTGCTTTTCACTGGTCGCAGTTCATCGGCAATCATCACGAGAATGATACGTCGTTAAGTTTGATGTTCAGCTCCCTAGATTATCAAACCCCGTGTAGCAGATAAAATTGATTTCTTTGCTTGAATAAAATTTGAAGATGTGCGGTCAGGATTATTCATGATAACAACAGAGGCGCTCTCTGACCAAAATATTTTATTATTACGAGCTTTCGTAATGTAATAAATTATCAATGAATAGAGAAAAGCTGAATCGTCTACTTTCACCCTCAAGTTAAACGTCGCGAAGTTGGTTAAAATAATCAGCATCGCCTCGTCTTTTCATCACATTTGATTATCGTAAACAATCTTACTCGTATTTGATTTATTAGGTCAACTGAAGGCAAATGTATATCATGATATTTAAATGGATGCTGAAGCAGTTGATCACCTTCATTCGTTCGACTACATTCTCCGCTTGCTTATTCTGTTGGTGCATACTTTGACTGCGCTTTTCCGATGCCTCTTTTTGCTTGGAAAGAGCGGCTTTCAACCTTTTGTTTGCAGCAGCAGCCTGTTAAAATATATAAGAAGTTTTACAAGTAAATTTTAACCCTTATCAACGATTTTACTTATGGAAAACACAGAAAGAGTTTCTGGTTTCATTACAATTTAACTTTTTCCCTTGGAGAGCTCTCCCCTTAACGAGTAAAATTGTCAGGCGTTAGCCGAAAGTAAACAGATATAGGGGGCTGTTTATATGGCAGGCGAGCCAGCCCGGCAAGTCGTATAGCCCGGCAAGTCGTATAGCCCGGTAACTGAGACGGTTTTTGCCTCGCCTTTATATGGTCAATTTGATCCCGGCTGCCGGGATTATTTACGTTGAAATTTGGCGCGACAATAATGAAATAAACGTAGCACATGCGCACTCCCAAAAAAAATCATCCCGGTGAGCGGGCCAGCCCGGCTAGTGCGTGTTTACATGGGAAATTTTCATCCCGCCTACCGAGATTTCACCACTTCACAAGTGAGATCCCGCTTACCAGGCTGGCCCGTTTGTCCATGTAAACTGAATGAAAGATAAACAACAAAATGGTAATGAGGCGAGATCCCGCTTACCACCGGGCTAGATCGCCTCCTATATAAACAGCCCGTAAGTCTTATCCCGCCAGGAAAGAATTAAATGTTTCGAATTACTTAAGAAAAATCTCCGGATATATAATGCTTGCAGGTGCACTTGCGTACCTTGGTTTGTAGGTTATAAAATAACGCTGAAGTATGAATGTTAACTTGTTTGTGTATAACAGGTCCTTTGCAGAAAAGGAAGCCCCAAAGAAGATGAAAGAAAAAACATTCATTTGTCAACAATATGTACTGAAAGGATTTAATATCTGTCCATGAAGTCAAGACGTTAGTTAATGCGTGGTTCGCAAGAACGAGCACAAACAAATTTACGTGTGAACCGAGGTAAAACAAGCGCAATCAAAGTATAAGATAAAACTAACAATCTTCACTATTGTCCAGCTATTCACTTGTGTTTGCACTCATTTGGCGTGCTCCTGCTAATGCCTGTTTCACCTCTAAGAAATACCTTTCTTTGTCTTACGCCTTTTGTTATACGAGAGTAAAAACGTCCACTTTAAGAAGCTAAACTTACTTTTACAATATTGTTCCTCAAAAATATAAAAAGAAAGTTAGCCGAGAGCTCCGTGGTTAAATAAATCAAATAAAATTGTACCGATGTAACTTCTCTCCATTGCCGTGGGGAAGACGGTGTTCGTTGCTAAACCTTCCCCTGATAACGCTATGTACTATAGTTACGTCCTTGAACAAGATTTCGTCATAGCTCATGTCCAGACCTCTTGACTTGAGCTCTAACTAAGTGATAGCCACGACCAAGATTTTATTACCACGCTCATCTTACCTCCTCCGTCTTACGACGTAAAACAGCTTGTTGTTTCTGATGTACTGATTCCAGTTTTTTATACTCAAATTGCCTTTTCCTCCCCTAAAAAAGCGGAAGGTAAAGTTACTTATTCTTTTTTCCAGTTTAAATTAAATCCAGGAACTTATTACTAACTTATTATCAACTTCACAAACCCTTTCTCCCCTCCCTCCTTCCCAGCGATTTTTAATTAGGTATGTATGCATGTATGTACGTACACATATGTCACGAAAACTGTCTTTGTAGACTGCGTGACCGCACCGGAATTTTTCCGAATAATCTAGGATTCAGTTTTAATGAACATTCTAGAACACTGCCGTACAATCAGGTCTATTTTAACAGTTTGCTGTAACCTTGTTTAAATAGCATAGCTATGCAATGTTTCCTAAAATAGTAACTTGTGGAAGGTTCTAGAGGGTTGTAAAATTAGTACAAATAGCAGCACGTTATTCACGGAAGAGTTGTTGTAGTTGTTGTTGTTGCTGCTGTTGAAGTCTTAGTGTAATACAGTGATCTTGAGAGGATTAAACCAGATTGTTATCGTCACCGGCAATTTTGCGTTCAGTCTCTTATCAAGCCTGCTCTATAACGATTCTCGTAACATAACATATATATATATATATATATATACATATATACATACATACATACATACATACATACATATGTGAACGTTTAGGTTTACGAAATACAAAGAGGGCTCAATAACGCACAGAAAGAGCAAATAGAATTATATCGCTTACCTCAAAAGGTCACCTTTTGAGGTAAGCGATATAGTTACATACATACATATATATATATATATATATATATATGTATGTATGTATGTATGTATGTATGTATGTATGTATGTATGTATGTATGTATGTAAAATGTTAGTTGAGTTTAAGAATTCTACATAACAAAAATGATAATCGACTTTCTGATGTGGTTTCTTAGTGATTCATGATTTAGATTGATCTTTAGGGATTGTACTTTCATTGTTCTTACAGCGGAACAAGCTTGCGATCTTTCACGACAAGCATGCATTGGGCATTCATAACGTCTACATTTTATTGTCTCCCAAACTAAGGAAAATTAAAATTTCTGTGGATGCTTAAAGAATATACACACAAACAACTCGAGACACGCTTTGTTTTGAAATTTCAAGCTACCAGCGAAAAAGCCGGAAAATAACCAGCGTCAAATTACTGCTGCGAAAATGCGAAGATGGAACGAGTTTTGGCAACAATATTTCACAGTCAAGTGACCTCGATTTTCACCATTTCGTTTTCTAATTTAAATTATGATTTTTGTTAAATGAAAATTATTGAAGCAAACATATTTCCAACTGCCCAGACTAAAAGTCGGCCAACAGAGTCACTTAGGAACACCCTAAAGAACTTCAAATCGGTGGTTTGCGTGGTTTCCATCTTGGATGTCTTTTCACAAAAAAACTTGGCTAATATTGTAAGTAACCTAGAATGGATTTTGTAACCTCGACTTTTGTAAAGTCATCACGGTCACTGCCATTGTAAAGATAGAACTAGGCTTTGTTAGATAAACGCGCACGGACAGTCAAGATATTACTGTATATCCAAAACTTTTTTCCTTCATATCCTAGTCGGTACTCAGTTTGGGTGAGTTATATGCAGTAACTTAAAACATGCTTAAGAACAACATATTTGTTAAGGAGAAAAACTCCAATAATTTTACAACTCCATAATTTTACCTCTTGCTTAAGGTGGTTAATCTCCTTGTCCTTGTTGAGTTTCCAATGGCGGAATCTTTCCGCCTCCTCTTTCATTTGACGCATTAACTTCACTTTCATCTGCTTCATTTTCTTCGAAAAGAAACAAAAACAACACTGTTACAAAACGCCTTACTGAAGAAACAAAGCATATGGAATGTAATATACAATGTAAGATATGCAATGTAGGGATATTAATATTGGTCCACTCTTTCATCCTACCAGCGTAGGATACTAATTTTTATTTCAATATTACTATCATTATTGTGTTGCTACTAACCATGAAAATAACTCCACTGTCCTTAATTGAGTGATGTGCAAGTTGTAATAACAATAATAACGAATAGATGACTTAGGTGAAATAATATTGAATACTATTATTATTTTAAAAGTGGTATTTGCCGACTTGACAGTCATGTAACTCTTACTTGAATTTCATCATCAAGCTTCGTTATTTTCTTATCTCCTTGTTCTTTCATCATTTGAAGTCTCTTGTGCTCAGTCTACGAAATAAGGTTAGAAACAAAGTAAGCGTTGTGAATGTTGTTTCTTCGAAACAATTCTGGTTGAATGGAATACTATAGTTCACTTACTTGCTTCTTTCTTAATTCACTAAGTTGAGCCTCGAGTTCACGCAGTCTTTCTTTTTCTCTCCTGATACCGAGAATCGAACAACCATAAGACAAATATTTTAAAGCAGTTTTACTTTAGAACTGTATTATCTCCACCTCTGTCTCTCTGGTTTTTTTTCATACACTGATGTAATAGCAAGCGGTTATCATTGTAACAGGAATTTGATTATAATAAAATGATTTACTTACTTGACCGAGCTAGGATTTGCTTTAGAAGCCTCTAAAGCTACATTCAGTTGGAATTTCTCCTTCTCGAGCTTTTGTATCACGTCTTCTAGTTCTTTCACAGTGATCTAAGCAAAATTAAAATAATAACGTATTAGAAGGCCTACTTCACTAAAGTGACGCAAATAATAGAACCAGAATAGAATATACGCTAAAAGAAAACACAGAACTATCCCACTTCATGGGCGACACAACCATAAGCAACGAAAGCCATATCAGCTAAAAAATAAAATACACGTTCCTCTATTTCGGGCTTTGGGATTGCCATTGTTCCATCATGGTTTATACGTGATTTTCTGTGTGCTCGTGGTTGAACTCTCTTCGCTCATGTGAATCAGGATTAACTTTTTTCAGTCAGTAACCAACTTTTTAATTTTACTCTGGCCAACACCATACGATTTTACTCGTATGATGTATGAAGACATCTTGGACCGAAAAGGTTTAACGCCTGGCCGACATCCTCTATGGGCGTAAATGGCATTTAGAACGTTTTCACTTAAAAGGTCATGCCGGCCATGTCGGTGTTCTAAACAGACGAAGTGAATCAAAAATCTCAGGTTAAGATATACCAATATGGTGGATAAGCTTTGAACTGAAAAATATTGTTAAGACCGGTTACATTTCCTCCCTGCTACTTCAACATAGCCGACTACGTTTTACAATGTTTGTTCGCATGAAAACAGCTGGAAACAAAGTCAAAGTGGGTCGTGATATTGAAATAGCTGTCTCACAGCCAAGAAAAAAACGAGATGATAACAAAAGGCTGCGTTTGTAATTGACAACAAGCAGAGTTAACCGTATGAAAGGAAAACTGTTCTGATATCGATTACTTTTTTTTTTTAAAGTATTGTAATCGATAACCTGTTCAACACATTGTCTTTTTTGTAATCGATAACTATTTGTTTGGCAGTTAAATAGTTTTTGATAATAATCTTTTTATTTTAGAAAAAAAGTGTTGTAATCAATAATGCTTATTCGAAGGAGGACAGCAGAAAGGATCCATGAAACGATTTTCGATTCACAATGCAAATTACAGTTCATTGCAAATAAAACTTGCGCGAGAAACCGCATTATGGAACTTCATTTAAATTACAAATCGTCGTTGAAACTACTCCGTATACATAACATTGCCTTCAGGGAAGACTGTGTGCTGGGTCTAAAACACGTTCTTGGGAGGACTTTCAATTTTACTGAGGTATACCCTATGGTGGCGTACAGGAAACGAGAGTCCTCGTTTCCTGTAAAGTGATCAGATACTCAAAATGGTTTGCGCACAATAAGGATGTTCAGAGAGACTCCTTCAGAACCAAAATTAAATTTTCAAATCCATCCCTGCGCATATGCCACCCTACAAGTTATAAATTTATGCCCATTAATACGTTTCACACATACAAGGCAGTGTTAACATTTAAATTTCGGAACTATTTGAACGGGGACCAGGACTCTTATGACAAAAATTCGAAACAGTTCACTCTTACTGATACCATAGGTCAACGTATTATTGACAACCCAGCCAACATACCTCGTGTTGTTTTTTCATGGAAGTAATGCGCGAATCGTTATCCGCCATTTTGCTGGCAAGTTCTTCTTTCATAGTCAATGCTTTGGTTAATTCCTGAAGTTGTTTGCAAAGTTCTGCTTTTCTTAGGGCGTGGCGAGCGGCAAATGAGCAGTCAGCAATATCAGAATTCTCAATTTCAATTTCACCGTTACCAGATTCATGTTCCTGCAATAAAATATGAGGATGTTCAATAATTTAGTCCAAACTAAAGGTTTCACAATTCAGATTATAACGCCGCTTAGAAAACTAAAACATTACAAATGTAGAGAAAATGCCAAATAGCCGGTTCTCCTTATTACGTCAGCTGAATACAACTACCAGAACACTTTGCGTTTTTTTTTCATTTTCATGCAAACAATGAACTTCCACAAAGCGAATGGAAAGACGAGTGCTCCGATTTACATTACTAACAAGATTTTTGAAAGGCATTCTGATAGTTGTGCTGAGCAGATGTACGAGGGGAAAGGGTTCATCGAAACAATGAGAGTCTTTAGCCCTATAATTTATTCAGAAAATTGTTGTTTAGACACTACAGTTTTGAAGTCCCTAACTTTTGTGGTATTTTTCAAATGACATATTCATTATTTAGAGTTACAGCTGTGGTACACTTGCCTATCATTTTGACCATTTCATTTACTTTTTTGCTTATGCATTTTAAATGTTATGGTGAGTGTCAAAAAAATTTACATCATAAACCTACTGAAGCTCACCATCAGCACGGTGCATTCGTTCTGGTAGCATTCTTGCTACTGCTGCCACATTTTGATTTGTAAGAAAAAAAGACGTCCCGTATTACTTCGACGTTGGTAGCGTTATTTTACAACTTTTAATGCATACCTGAGTGTCTGGCGTTATGGCCACAGATGTGTGCATGGATTCTTCCGATTCCTATAGTAAAACGATAATAATCATAAGCCAACTCTCTGTTCTTAAAAAATATTGACAAAACTGTAAAAAGGACGAATTTACAATAGTCATTCATCCGAACTGGAACCTCACAAATGAACGCGTTTCACTGAATAGTTGGATAACACCATCTCCTTACAATGAGCTATTTCTTCCTTTAATCTAAATCAGGAACTCGTGAGCTATCATCCTTATGCAATTGTTCGAAATCTTTAAATGCTTTGAATTTTTTACTACTTTAGCAATGGCACCCCCCAATTTAAGTGCACTGCTTTAGTTATCATGTATTTACGAAAGAATGGCCACCAGTAAAAGAAAACAAAAATTACCTGGAAAAAAAGGCAATCTTGTAGTGGAAATATATGCATCTGTCTCGAAAACATTATTTGCCAGTGCAAGAGTCATGACCAGAGTAATTGTTTATATACTCATCTTATCCTATTTTATTTTTATCAATTGCAAAAAACTTTGTTACAAGGTACGTTCAACAGTATCCTATCTTTATGTTTATCTTGTTACACTCTGATGCTTTTCCTAAACGTAATCGTCATTCCTGTACGCATCTTATTCCCAACGAAACCTTAAACCTTATCTTTACTAAACCAACCGAGACCCAATCTTATTTTATCTTTATTTTTTTCTTAACGCTTATTATTATCTATTCATTAACTTTACTCTTTCCTAATAATATTTCTTTTATTTACTGAATCCTTATCATTATCTTATCCAACCTCACAAACCATGGAATCTTTTACCTTACCCCGATCTAATAATATTCAAACTTCGTCCAGCGTCAGTAGCAGCCACGTAGCCAGACTAAGAAATCAGGGGGGAAGTCCTACTTTGGAGGGCAAGTAAGGGTGTACATACTTATAAGTGTACACAAACACATTGACAATTTCAGGGCAATACTTTGTAGTGCGGGAAATACTTTGTTATCAATAGCCCGTCAGTTATGGGATGTCGCTTATTCGTTGTCATGTACGATATAAGCATAAACTGAACTGTGTCAGAGATTCTTAGTGGGGTGCGAGCAAGAATTTGGGGGGCGGCCGTCCCCCCGCGCCCCCCCCGTAGCTACGTGCCTGGTCAGTAGCCCTCCTTATAACTGCTTGTGACCTCAAAGTTTGGTACAATCCATAGTATCAATCAACCAGGACTTCCACAACTACAAGAAAACCTCATCCAAGTACAGGTGTTTCCTTTGAATTAAGATGCAGAAAACCGTGAAGGTGCTTAAGTCCTTAGGCCCCAACCTCCAAGGAGAGTGACACAAGGTCGTTATCTTATAAGTATGTGCAGTTTTGAAGATATATAGCTCTTTTGAAGAACGACAGAACTTAAAAGAAAAGTGGGAATTATTAAGACGATTGTGTTGTACTACAAGATGTTTAGACGGTTTGCGCCGCAGGCTACCAGAAGGAAGGGTTTCCCAGAATCGACCTTCCTGTAAAGTGAATTTGGTGAAATAAAAACAAAATTAAGAGAACCAACAAAAAAAGTCCATATACTCACATTCATTTCATCAACCTTCATTTGTATATGTTTTACAATATCAATACTTTCGACGTTTTCCTTGTCTTCGTCAAGGTCAAACGAAATATCTAGGCCACGTGAACTAAATATTGAGAAAATTTATTATCAAAACATATCTGAGACATCGGACCGAAAGAACAGAAGATGTACATCAAGAATAAAATCAAAATGAAAGAAGACAGCTTACAGTATTTTTTCTTTCAACTGGTCCGCCTTTTGTAACACCTTATCCTTCGCAAGTTCAACCTATTTTGTAAAAATATTGAATGGATGAATTGACAGAAGCAAAGTTCTTTAACCCTCACAAGCTCAGTTTATCAAGTAGGGATTTCTTTGCCTGTAGATCCACGAACTATTTATTTTTTGTACAGGCCAAGTAAATTTTTGAAAAACCGTCTTATTACAAAGCACAAGGAAAATTACATGTGTTATTCGACAAGTGACGCTACAGATGAAGAAATCGCAAAAATGCTACAAGAAATCTAAAGCCGGAACTCCACTTGAGATTTTTTGCATGCCAGACGACAGAAGATATTTTTATACCAAAAATGCAACCTATTGCAGTTCTAGCAAAAATTTTTTCATGTTTTACAGGGAGTCGTGTCATCTATTCCGAAGTGGCAATCCGTCACACTTTTTCGTGTTCTGGGTACTGGGAGAGTGTTTCAAGAAGTTCATCGCCTGTACAAGAAAGATTCACGGCTTCATATTGAGACTTACAATTATAGCAAAACCAGGCTTGTATGCCCTATTGCCTAGTAAAGATACAAGAAGTGAAAAACATGGTGCATTGAGTGCGGAAAGCGAATGCGAAATACAGGTACACATTGTAAAGTTCTGAAAAGAAAAACAATTATTTGAGAAAAACGCAGTAGCCGTTATTCCAAATCCGACGGTACATCCGAGTAAACCGGGATACGTAACTGGCGAAATAGCAAAGGGATTCTTCCTTCTTTGCTGTCCAGTTACAAACATGTTTATACGAAATCCCCTCTAACTACTTAAAAAATTCCAGCGATTTCTACTCGTGTTTTCGAGTTACTTACTGATTTACTTCAACGACGTGGATTATTAAGTTGTTATTTTAAACTTATCCTAATATTCTCTCACTTTTGTTGCAATGTTTTTGTATCAACTGTAGACTTAACAATTTGAGAATTCAGAAAAGAAAACGGTATATGAATCCAATCCGAGTAACAAGTCTACGTCACCACTCTGTCCATTAAGTTAATGTACACAGAGAGTGACGCAGACTGCAAGAGCAAGTTTTATATAGCTTGTCGGTACATCTTTGATTATGTGCCCCCAAACAGCGCGGACCTGGTTACGCCACTGGAAAAACGTCACTTGAGAAGCCAAAATCACGACGCCTGATTTAAGTAGTCTTTGTAATTTAAATGTATAGCCATAAAATATACGTGAAGTGACACAAAACTGCGAACCAGTGATGAAGAGAGTAAACTTGTCGTTTTATTTAGATTTATGTAAACCTTTTACGACACTGGAAGGCCGTGTTACTATTTTATCGGTCGAAGATCAGGCTTCTTATGTTAAATTTAACGATATTAAATACCACTGTTACATACCTATCTAGTTTACCTTTACTGCTTCAAAAAGATCAATGAAAATTTGAATTTTAGCATCAGCTGTTCAGCAGCATTAAAACAACAGATTTAACGTATTATAGCACAACCGGTATATTTTGTTGTCCTAGTTTTAGCATCTTGGTTTTTTAGGTTGTTCTGTCCATTTTCTAGAAAATAAACTACCATAAACATGTTTAATGTCATGAAATGGCTTGTATCAACGAAAAGAACATTTCAAGTCACTGTGAGGTTGATTCTGAAGTAGAATCGAAACACTGCACATTTTCACGGATAAGCGTTAAGTTGTCACGAGAATCTCTTGTGCTCTTAAAAGGGACATAACGAACTACTGTTCCCAGCTGACTCGGTAGCTCAACTGGTAGAACAGCGGTCAGGAAACCTAAAGATGCGAGTTCAACCATTTGCTATTGACCATTTTTATCTGACATCCTGCTCAACAGGTTGGTTATCGAGAACAATAGAATTCTAAAAAGCTTCTTTTGTTGACCGAAGTGGTGTCACCATATCTTTTATCATTTCAGTCGTCGGGGATCTGCTGAAAACGATCTGTAGATGCTGAAGCCCTAATATGGCAGAATTGTATATGGTCGGAAGTCAAAACCAGCAGCACTAGTTTCTGGTCGATAAAAGTTTTATTATAATCCCAGTCATTAAACTGATTTCTTTGTAATAAACTTACGGATATCGTTTAAGTTACTAAACAACGTTTCAAAATGAGTGAATGAATGTGTTTCTCCCACTAAACTACGTACACAAGATTTCGAGTTATTAAATTGAACTATGAAAACGTGTATGATATCCAAGTAATTACTTAATTCTACAATGAGACGTATGAAAGGTGTTATTCATATATAAAATAAACCCGAATATGTAAAGACATTAGTGAGCTATGGGAGAGCTGTAAAGGACAATCTTTATAATTTAAAAACTTCTTTTAAATGAGGACGTTTCTTCCGAACTTAGTTTCCCTTTTCGTACACTCTTTAAAGAACGGGTATCCAAGAAAACGATGTCATTCACATGTCATCTCTGACGATTCCAAAGAGTCTACTCACCAACATAATCTTTTCATGTAAAGCTGTTGTCTGGTCGATAGCTTGATGAAGTTCCGATGTGAGCTTTTCATTTTCGTTCTGCATAAAGGGAGAATCCGTTTTTACTATGTAAAATTTCCAGTTAACATGATAATTGAGTACCTTACGTTTTAAGAAAGTACCATGATCACCTCGGATTCCTTTCTTCTTACCACGAACTTCCACTTAAAGCATGAAGGTAATCTTGGAGATAGAAACCTTTTGTTTTGTGTTAAATTTCCCTTAAGAGTAACATAGGGAAAACAGACGACAAAATGTCGTTTCTTTTCGGGGTAGAGGCATCAATCCTTGCCTTTCCTTCGCAACTCATTCTTTTCCTCCTTGATTATAGCATTACATAATCTTGCCATCATTGAAGGGAAATTAGTCATTAAACTTCTCCTTTGTTTGAAGAAGATTTCAAAAAAACCTTCCCAAGGTAAAGGAGAAATTTAATCGTTAATTTCCCTGAAGTCATATTGCTAATTATAGCGGTGTTCTTGCAATCAAGAGACTAGGATTCAAGACCATACCAATGTTGTATTCCCACGTAAATGCCTGATGGTGTTCCGGAAAGAACATATCGTTCAAAAAATGGGCTGGAATAAATTTCGTAAATTATAACCAAATGGAAAAATTTAGCAATACATGATAGGAATTGGCACTAACTTAAACTGATATATCCACAAACCTCAAGCTGCTTATTTCTCTCGAGCAATTCGTGCACGTCAGAATTAAGTTTCGGAATACTAAATAATGCAAAAATACAGTTTCAAAACAACTTCTAATGAAAAAAAAACAAGAGCAGGGTCACTGTCGGTTCTCTAAATTTCAACAACTAGAAAAATGACTCCAGAATTATCTGTGGCCTAGATATGCACTGCTTATTTAGAGCAAGCTGTTCTAAGTACGTCTGCCACAGACAACATCCGGAATGCTTTTTTAAGTCAAATTAATGTTGATCTAAGTTGCGGCCTTTCTGCTGTCTTTCGCTCTCAGATTAAAGTTAATCAAAAGTACATTGGAAGAAACATTGGGATATTTTAATAAGCAAGAAAGTGCCGTTAAATTTTCTGACAGTTGTATCCATCAGACCAACAAGGATCATTGTTTGAGGTTATTGTGTTCCTTCGGGGAGAATAAATATAAATAGTATAAATTTCCTGTTGTTTGACATCTCGCTCCCATTGTTTCGTCGAAATGTATTTTTAACTCATAGAGGCGGCGACTTTAAAGAGTTTTAAAGTTGAGGAATTAATTTGATTTTTTTTCTCAATTTCGGAGAAACCATAGATTACTATAACTGCAACACAAACATATCAGACAATTAGATAATACTTTTTATTCGATTGTTCTTTTTTCTCCTCTACGTTTACAAAACACAGTATAACAATTCTAGGAAATCGAGTATCGAAAAACCAAAAATCCCAACATATTTTTTTAGCTTCAGCTTCGCACATATTGGAAAGCAGTGACATGCGTCACACTTTTGGCGACTAGGGGTAACTTGAACTTGTGGTCCCCTCCCCCTATTGCCAACTGAAAAAATGACAAACATGATCCTAAGTGCGGGAATAAAATTGTAAAGACTTTTATATTTTTACACTTTTTTTTAATATTTATATTAAAGAAAAAAAATCACGTAACAATTTGGTGATCCCCTTATTTTGGCGCCTAAGGGCCAGTAACCCCTCGCCCCTAACCTCGCTTCCCCCTGTTGCAAAGAATCAGATTGCCAAAATTGGTATTGCGGTAATTGAGGCCCTTCCTCTGCAACAACATGAGGGCCTATTGCTAGATGAGCGAGCGAATCGTCTGCAAGAACTGTACCTTTGACAAACTATTGTATATGCCAGGACAAACAATTGTATGCGAGAATAGTATCGTGTTTATAGACCCTAAAACTTTCACGCTCGGGAATTGCGGAAAATTTTTGGGGTCATTAAAATATGAAATAACGGTACGATTGTATAATCCCTACGGTTTAATCTCATATTCTTACAGATTAATCAAAATGAAACTCATTTTAATAAAATCATAAGGACAAAACGCATTATTTCATCACCGGCATAAGTCATAAAGGATTCTTGGAACCAATCATGTTCGTTTTAGTTTGATTTAAGCTCTTAGGCATCTTTTGTACATTCGGGAGCGCTATACAGTAGCTTTTGGAGCGAAAACACCCTCGAAGGAATACGGTAACGTTAAGCAAACCAACAATCCTAATAAGCGACGCGATACGACTTTGTGCAACTAAGTTCAAGATGTACCTGAGATTGGATAACTATGCGATTGCGCACTAAATATTTATTGGACAAAATCATAGAGAATGATATTTCTGTTTTTGATTCCCAGTATCTAGATACGGTCGAATGCTCGCACGGATATAGTTTCCATCCCAAAAATTTACCACATGATCCCGAAATTTTTTCCAGTGCTAAACTGAAGAGCATGAATAAAGATGGAATTTCAGAAAAAGAGAAGAAAATGCATTGAAATTGTTAAGCAAAGTGGTTTCGGTCCAGTTGCATAGTGATATTTCATGTTTACGGTCAATAAACATGAAATATCACTATTAGTACACATAATTAACCGTTACTATGTAGTCTGCCATCTGATATTTTGCAACTTGCAATCTTATTGGGTCCTCAACTACTAGGATGTCATCTGATATCCAGTTAGTAGATCGAAAACAAGGTAGCGGCATAGTTTTTTTTACCGAATTTATAGATTATTTAAAACTGACTGTTTCTTATAAAATCACTTCATCAGAAAAATTATATGACAACAAATATCAAACTTTTCAAGCGAAGTAATGAAATTGATGGGGAACTTTGGCGTTCTGATTAAAAAAAACAATTGTCCAAAAAAGAAAATAAAAAACCAAACCTCATAGAAAACCAAAACAAGACAAAATTGAGCTAAGAACAAACAATTACTAAATTAAATAAAATAACTTTTTGCAAGTATATTATGGTAATAATTTTCCAGCAATGAACTCCAAACTTAAAATAAGTAGTTTTCGCTTGATGTTTTGAGGCTACAGTGGAACCCCGTTAATACGACCGCCGTTGGGCCGAAAAAATTTGGTCGTATTAACGGGGGTGGAACAGATACGTAACAAATGTTTTTTAAATGACGTCATGGCAAACGGAGTCAGATTTCAATTAGCATAATGCTAAAACCACAAAATAACCCACAAATAAATTTTATTAACTGAACACAACTCAACAAAATTAACCAGATGAGATGAATAACCTTGATAATAAGCCCCTACATTAGTTATTTAAATTTCTTTAGGTTTAAAAAAATCTGTAAGCTTCGGTTGGTTTTTCCGACACTCAAGCCAATCGGTTTGAGCTTGGCAGATTACTCTGGCGAGCTCATTTGCCGTTTTTGAATTTCCTTTCTGCTCGAGAAAATCCAAAGCATCCTGCATTGAGGATATTGCCGCTCGATACGAGGATAGTTTTGGCGCTGCCGGGAGCTCTTCAACCTCATCATTACTGTCCTCGTGATTTTCTTCGCTTGCAGTGGTTGAATCGATTTGTTCACGTCCTACTTGCCGAAAAAAGCTGTCTTCCCAATTGTCTGGAAGTTCTTGACAAAATATTGCATCAAGACATCCATCTACCACTTGTCTCAATGAAACTGTATTGTCTTCATTGGTTTCATTTGCCAAGACTTGAACTGCAACAAGTTCGCTTTCAAGATCTGCAAATGGATCAACGTCATTGCCACTGGAATCTACTGTATTCGTGTTTCCTTCGGAATCCAAGATACCTGCCTTGATGAAACACTTGACAACTGTTGTTTCGGAAACTTCATTCCACGCTATGGCCGCCCATCTAATTGCCTGAAGAATATCAACAGATTTGCATACTTCCGACGCAGAAATACACTCATCCACTTTACTGACAACGTGTGGAAGCAGGCGTTTATAATACTGGAGCTTAAAAGCTTGAATAATACCGAGATCAAGTGGCTGCAGTCGTGATGTCGTGTTTTTGGGCAAGAAGACGATTTTGATTTGCTCATACATTTCATCCAGGTCTTCAGGGTGGCAAGGGGCATTGTCCATAAACAAGAGAATTCTTCTGTTTTCTCGTCTCAGTCTCCGATTGAGTTTTGATAGAATTTCCATCATGATGCTACCTTCCATCCAGGCTTTTGGTTGGTTGAAATATTGGCACGGTAAGTTATCCAAATCTCGGATGCCTTTAAAACATCTTGGTCTTGCCGATTTTCCAATTACGATTGGCTTTTCTTTTCCACCACTAGCGTTGACAAAGAACGCACAAGTAATCCTATGCTTTGACTTTTTTCCGCCGGTGCAATTCTGGGAAACTTCGACCAGTGATTTGTTTGGAAGGGCTCTGAAAAACTGACCTGTTTCATCCATATTCCAGATATCGCGAGGTTCTCGTCCTTCCAAAATTTCCGGGAGTCTTTCCTTCCACGAATCTACTGTTTCTTCTCTAACATCCCCTGACTCTCCTGAAATGACCTTTGCTCTGATGCCACATCTCTTTTTAAAACGATCCAGCCATCCGTTCGAAGCCTTGAATTTCTCTTGTGGAACTTCTAGAACTTCTGCTATTTTTGTAGCCTTTTCTTGAAGCATTGGTCCTGTAATTGGAACGTTTTTTGATCTTGCTTTTCCAAACCAGTCGAGTAAAGCGTTGTCGATATCTTGATGCTGGGCACCTCTTGACCGTTTGATAGTGCCCCTAACATTGGCCTCATAGTCTTTAACAATCTCATCTTTCTTTAATAAGATGCTTTGAATCTGGGTGTTCCCACAATTAAAGTGCTCTGAAATTTTTCTTGCGCTGGCAAAAGGGTTCTTTTGCTTAAATATCACGACTTCGTAACGTTTTTGTAAGTCAAGTTCCTGCCGTTTTCGCTTACAATTTGAAGACATGATGACTGATCAAAATGCTTATACACAAACCTGCGAAGCGTGTTCGGACAAAAGGTAATAAATCAGGAAAATCGTCAAGACATGTGAGAAAATTTTGTACTGATTAAATTAGAAAAAGTGTGAAATATGGATCGATGACAGATTCGGCGCTTTTCATAGCCTGCGCGTGCATACACTCGTATTTCCGCCGGTAACGCCGAAGGAGACATGTCGGGAATTTGATATCTAAAATGGCATTATTCAACACGTTCAGTGGTCGTATTAAACAGTAGGGGACATCAAAATATGGTCGTTGGTCGTATTAACGAGGTGGTCGTATTAACGAGGTTTTCAGATAAGAAAAAAAGTTAGCTCTTATTCGGGGAAAAAAAAAGTGGCCGTATTAACGGGGTGGTCGTAAGGCGGGGTTCCACTGTATTTTTGAACAGTAAAATTTTGAACGCCAAATCTTCACAAACATGATACCAACATAAATGACCTTCTCACCTCCTGACTCCATTGAGTGCACTTTTACTCTTTGTTCGAACTCTGTGGCACATTTTTACGGTCTGGAAAGTTGTTTACAGATCAGCGAGAAAGTTCAACAGATGAATGTTTTTAAGCATGGCACAAATGTGAGTTCAATGATGATGGTCGAACCTCGTTATTCTGATACGATTCACAGTCAGTAATTAAACAATCATGTAATTTTGATTCTTATGTATATTTTGGCTCTATAAAACAATGATACAATTATCTCATGCCATACATGAGCTCATGGCTAACAAGACGCTTCCCACCAATGGCTATTTATGATTCGAGTTCACTGGATAATAATTAATTATACCATAAAATATGTAAAGCCAATTTCTTTCAAAAACAGAAATAATCGTTCTCCTGAATCTCCACTAACAGCCAATGTAATACCATGTATCACCATTTTTTTTAATTCTAAATATAAAGGCACATTTTACCGACAGAATAACGCAAGAAAAATTTCAACGCGAATCGCCAGGCAAAATACTGAAATGCACTGCTTCTTAATAGAACAAATACTGCGCGAAGTTTCAGTGTAAGCCCTTCAAGCTCGTCCCACAAAATGACTTGATACAGCATAAACATCTCTAACGCGTCCTGTATTTCACATTTAGCCCAGTTTCCGGACTGTGCTTCGAATGACTATTATTGAAACTTTCCTCTAGTGCGCAAGCGGTGACGCAAGCTTGATGAAAACTGGAAAGAGTTTCTCCCGATACTTAACATCAAACAAGTCAAAAGTAAACTACTGTAAAAGCTCTATTAAGCACCGCGGGGGCTTAGTTTTTAACCATCTAGAGGGGAGGCTAAATAGAAAGGGGGGCTTAATATAAAAAAACTGACACAAAGTGCTGTTCTTTGATCTGTATACGCATACACGGTACATGTTTAATTTCTATAATAAAACTTTAAGATCACATAAGTCATTTACGTTGTGTTTAAATGCTTGAAGACGGACTAGTTGCTCCGAGGAACTTCATTGCAAGATGTCATGCCGACAAGCCATATGCAAAGAAGCTTATACTTATATTAAAAACTGCTCACATGAAACTAAACGTCGGGGAAGTCATGTTAAGGAATAAAATGCACATTTTCTAAAGCCGCTGCAAATTACTTGTTTTGTTTACCTCAACTCGTTTGCATATTGTTTAGAGGGGGCCAAAAGAGAGGGGGGCTTATTTAATTTTTAACCTTCTAGAGAAGGGCTAAATAGAGAGGGGGGCTTAATGGAGCTTTTACGGTAGTCCTTAGAAGTAATCATAGTCTTACCTCCCTTCTTGATGAATGTATTGCCCTTCGAGAAGTTGAAGTTGAAGCATTTGTACCTAATGATAGAATAGAAAGAAACTCTTATGGGTAAATTATCTTTTATTCTGAAAGTTTGTTAGGTAAATGTTATTTATAACGGGATAAAACTTCGAACGCGCTGGCTAATGTTAAATCGGTTCTGAAACAAATTTTATGTCTTTTAGCTTATTTAATTTCTATCTCATTCTATTTTTACACTTTGTGCTATTTGTTTTTATTTATTTTTATTTCGTCTTACATCTTCTGTCATATTATATTGTAATATTCCTGTATGCAGAGCCCCATTGAAAAACGCCTTGGAGATACAGGTTCCCTGTTTAAATATTATTAAATAACTAAATTAAGACTACTTTAGTCGTTCTGTATAACTTGAAGAAAGCGTTACCAAAAATAAGAGAATTTGGCTTTAGTTGGGAAACGGATATGCCACGTAGCAGTGGAGATACTTCTTGTGAATCGACAATGATTGGCCGGTTTCAATGCCGTAAATTACAAACAACAGTGGAAATTGTGAATGATAGATGATGTTCGTCAAGCTCTGTCCTCAGAAAAACGATTTCTGAGCCCCAGACGGGGATCGAACCCGCAACCTTCAGATGACCGGTGAGACGCTCTAACCATTGAGTTACCGAGGCTCAAATGGTCAGCTAATGTGCAAGTTCGACATATGTGCGACCTGAGCGGAAGACACTATATGTTAATGTTATTAATGTCTCCAAGCTCCCACATTTCCAAAACATAGGTCTCATTATATCATTATTAACATATAGTGGCTTCCGCTCAGGTCGCACATATGTCGAACTTGCACCTTAGCTCACCATCGGAGTCTTGGTAGTCACAAAGGATACGTCGGAACAGATCTCAGAATTCATTCAAGTTTTCCTCGTCCGCAGCAATTATTCGGAATATTGGGGTAAACGATAAAGCCATATTAAAGATCTTTCACAGTCTTTTTGATCTTGTTTTCATTCATTTCAGAAGAAATTGATTACAACGAATAATTTCAAATTTAATTAAGGATACTTCGAGTAAGATTTTAGTTCTTATTCATCGGAAAGTTGGCGAATTTATTGCTAGTACTAACAACTTCAATAATTTCGAATATTAATGCTCTCGTTAGTTACGAGTTTCGAAAAAACAGAAGCACACTTCCAACAGACTGGTTACTTCCTTGTTGTCGTTACGTCTAACAAATCTCATGGACTAAGGTTGAACGCCAATTGACTAGTTTCGGGTCGCCGAAATACTGTTCGTCATTGGTGGTATTTTTTTTAATTTAAATTTTCTTTATAAAACTGAGGTACTCTTCAATGAACTTGAAACCCATTGTTTTATGTAAAGAATCCTGCAAACAAACTATAGTATGGGAGATAACAAAGTAAGCAACAGTCCCGCTATGCATTAAATCAGTGTCCAGGACATCCAAGCTTTGCAGATGACTATATTGCTAACATGGCTTAGGAGGAATGTATAGTGTACCTGTTGACGCAATTTCGACAGCTCAGCAGCCGCAGGATCTCTATTAATGACAGGTTTGTTCTTGATTTTTCTGGCACGATCTGCGTACTTCAGCGTATTAAGAGTTTCCTCCATGTTGCTATCCGCGGGACTGACACAGGCAAGCATAATTGTATTGCTGTTTCCTCCAAGCGAATCTAAGAGAATGATCACAGTGAAAATACGGCATAATCTCGCTGCTTTTACAAAGTACAACCTTTACGTCACAAATGATGACGTCAAGTGGCCGGACATAAAGGACAGTATCAAAGTACGAGCACTAATAGCCAAATTTCGAAATCCAAATTGGAGGAATCAGAATCGCTTATTTGTAAGAAATCCCCACATGCTACAGGCAGATAATAAAAAAGACTTACAACTATAGTATTTTAATAACTCATCGAATATACATTTTTGAACTTCAAAATGTTCCATCATTTCAGAAGAAAGATTATAACAGATGTAATATAACGCCTGTTCTCATTGGCTCTAGTACGTGCTCCTTTTGTATTGTCAACAATTTTGGAGTTAAAGCACATTCCGCCAAAATATCGGTCAAAATATCGCAAAAACTGTACGTTTCCGTATTCGATCAAATAGATGGAATGGCTGTGATTCCACCCGTTTATTATTAAAATATAACTAATTTCAATCAATAAACGGTAAAGAAATGGGACATTAGGGTTGCTTTTACTGAGAGCGTTTTGCATATAAAAACGAGAAATGAATGTCAACCCACTGCAGACATGAAACGGTATCAAGTAGCAAAGGTAGAGAAATACGTAAAGTAACTGGGTACCTCGACAATTGTATTAAGAACGGGCAATAAAATAAGCAATAAGTGTTTTATTTTCTCGTTAGCTGGGTAGAATACGATCGGGAAAAAATGCTGTTGAAGAATGTGTCACTAATAATATGATTTAAATATACCTTGGAGGAGCCTGGTCAATTTTGAATCCCTGTAAGGAACATGGGCATGAGACTTTCTCTGTTCGTCTCCTAGCGCACTAATGACGTTTCCAAGGGCAAGTAAGCCTCTGTTGATGTTTATACCTAAGAAAAGATAAAATACCAAAAGTTTGAAAACATCCATAAAGTGCAATCAGAACGAAAAAAAAATCAAGATTTAATTTTTATTTCATTCTAAATAATGAACACATTCCTTTAAAATCAGTTGCTGCTCCCAAGAAATAACCATTTGAAGTTTCAGTTTGATGACGTTTTTACGGATTTATGTTCAACAGGCAAACAAATATTTAACCAAAAGAACAGTGAAGTGCTGTTTGCGAGATGTTCGTTACCATAGCAACAAAGCTGGTGACAAATCCGTCACCCTAATTTCACGGTTAACAAATCTCCATGCCACCGTCACATCTGTAATGTTGAATTTGTTTGGTTAATTTGATTAATTCATTTTAGGATATTCACTATGAAGTTTGATAACATTGATTGCAATCATTCAGATAGCTGGAAAATACAGCGAAACGTCACTTATTCTAGAAAGGATCTCGAACTGTGTTGCTGTGGTAACTAGTAAAGGTTAATTGAAAGTAGATCAACTTATTTCTGATATTGCTGCAGATCTTCAAAATTAAAATATTCAAAATCATGTGCATTGATAATTTCAAGCGACAAACTGTCCAATCACGTCTGGTAAGCAGCCAGCAAGCAAGAGTTGTCTATATATATTAGGGTAATACCAGTGGAATTAACTATTTCCTGATGGTAGGTCTCCAATTGTCGATCTAAATCTCCAGGCTTTAACGACAGTAAAATGCTAAGAGACATCACCGTGTGGAAAGAGTTAGGTTTACTACAAGAAACATTCGTATTTACATTAATTGTCAATGGAAGAAAAAAGCTAAAAGAGGAAAAGTTTGTAATTTTCCAGGGTTAAGGTTTGATTCCAGCGGAATGGCCTTCATGATACATTTTCTGCAACAGGTCTCGCTTGTGTATTAAAGTGTATATCTCGCCGAAAATTTTTGCCGATTTACAGATCGATCATGTCGAGAGTAGTTAAACAAGCTATAACATAACTTTATCAGATTAATATTTCCCGCGACATCGTACCTCAAACATGCCGAAAACGTCTTTTTTCGCTATGTTGAAAAATCATGACCGAGCAAAAGGAGTTTAAGTACTAAAATGCAGTGTTACGTCAAATCGGGAACGTAAGTTGTTCAGTTCTGGCTTGGAATAGCGAAATTGTGACCACAAGTATGCCATCTAGATGCATTGTAGCCGGCTGTTCGAACACTCCTAATGCAACCAAAGGGATTGTTTCGCATAAATTTCCTTGTGATAACCATGAACGACCAGAGGCCTAAAGGACAGGTAAAAGATGGGTAGATTTTGTGAAGCAAAAGCGGGCGAGATGGGAACCTACTAGCTCGTCTTGCGTGTGTTCAGAGCACTTAAAACCAGAAGATTTCCTTCGCAAACTTACCACATTACCTGGCCAAGAAAAACCTTATATCCCATGGCTTAAAGCTAATGAATTAGGAATGATTCCGTTCCCGTCAGTATTTAAGGAGGACCACCAGGAAGAACTCTCTGAAAGAACTTCTAGAGTTGTCCGCTGCAAGGTATGAAATGGTGATACCTTAACCTTTACAATGTCAAGTGACGTTTTTCACATGAACAGCCATTATTTCTCGTTCGTGATTTGCATTGATTCACGAGGTATATTTCCCCCATCCAGGTTGCAAAGCAAATTAAAACACCCGCTGACGCTGGTTCCAAGAACGTCTCTGAATCGGTATGTGTATGAACTCTGATATTTACTGGCTAACTCAGCTGGCAACCAGACACGCGAGTCAAAACAACTCGTTTTTAGTAGAGCATATACTCAAATTTACAGTCATTTCTTCATTCGACTCTCAACTTTCTTGCCCGATTTGACGTGACAAGCTGAATTCAGACACAGAATACTTTCTCCAGGCCAACACTTTCGATGTGCACTATTTAAGGTACAATATCTCTGGAAATATAAATCTGATAAAGCTTTTTTAGAGCTTGTTTAAATCCTCTCGATAAGGCGAATCAACTGATCGAATAAAAAATTAGGCGAGATATGCACTTTAAAGAGAACTTTCGTTCTTAATATATACCATGTTACTCTTAGTTTTCCATTCACCGACAATAGGTATAAATGCCGAATAATTCTTGTGGTATAATTTTTGGGCTTAATAATATGCACTATTATGTAAATCACTCGTTCATAAAGTTGCTTTACGAAGGAAAAGAATCCAAAAAATAAACTGCATCAAAACTGGACGAAAAATTAAATAGATCGTAGGTCTCAAACTTTTCTTACCCTCTTTTAATCTTTCTCCCGAGGCACAAGTCTTCTTTGCTCTTTCTGAACCGGCCAAATCCACTAAGTGAAATTTAGCTTTTTTGAAATCCCTTAAAAATATTTGCATCCATTCATATTATTTTGGACCATTTCTACATATCACATTAAGGTTCCAATCATTAGAACAGAGCACTACCAGGCGGTTTAGACCATTTAGTCATTGTATTCACTGGATCTAGAACAATTGTTATGCAAAACAGCGGGACGTAGAAGCCAGGGAAGGTCCGCACTTAAAATTTCTTCTATAATGACAACTTTTGTTCGTTAGTATTCTTGCAAACTTCTAACAGCTAGCTCCTCATTACATGCGCACTGAAAAGTTTATTAATATTTATTGTGACCAAGCTCGTTATCCGGTCGATACGAAAAATGAGGCACACTGATTCACTCCCCAGTTGGGCAGGTTTTCGCCAGAAAATTTCCTCGGGACAAAAATCATAAGGTAAATACTGTACTTTCTGGTGCTGACCTCATGCTCGGTTAATATTTATATATATTGAAAACACGAGGCGTAGCCGAGCGTTTTCAGGTATATATCCGGTTGAAATGGTGTCATCCATGTTTCTATCAAAGTACAGAAACAGGTTTGTTTTATATAATAACCAAGGTTTTAAATGTTTTCGTGACGTCATTCGTATCTCTATATTCCCACACAAAGTGAAATGACGTCAGTTTGTCTCTGTACTCTGAGAGAAAATGAGGTTAGCCCAATCAGAGCGTGCGTAGGGTGTGTGTGATTTTATAAATATCTATAAAACAACACGTATCCTACGCACGTTCCGATTGGACGAACCTCATTTCTTCTCACAAGTACAAAGACACGGATGATGTTATAAAAACTCGAAAAAACCTTTTATAAAACAAATAGAAAATAGCTTTCGCATCTCTGTACTGTGATAAAAACATTCATGACGCCATTTCACTTGGCGTCTACGCCTCCTGTTTTCACTGATTTTTCCGGTTGAAATGACGTCAATTCAGGTTTCTATCACAACACAGACACACACGCAACTTTCTGTTTGTTGACCTCCTCTTTCAACCAAGTTGAAATATTTAAAACTCATTAATCAAACTTCGTTTAAGAAGCACCTAAAAATTTATTTCCAACGTTTCGGGGCAAGCCCCTTTATCAAGGTTTAAAACATTTGGTATTGAAGGCATCTTTATAGTCTCTACTTCTAATTTGAGTGCGAAAAATCTCTAATTTACAGAAAATCCCTCATATTCAAGCCATTAGAAATAAAAGTATTCTGCTTACATCCGAAAATCTCTCTCTTTCTGTAGGCTCATTTACATTGACCTTATGACCTTCCTTAAAAAAATCTGATCTGAACTACAAATACGTCTTAACATAAGAGCTTGCCCATACGGTATACTTTTTTTAACATGCTTCGAATGACATGATTTAAAATCTTAAAATCAGTAATAATCTTATTTCCTTCCAATTTTACCATTATATCCAAATAAGAGATCTCTTCTATCGACCATTCCTCGTATACTTAATAGTTTGATAGTAAGAATTTATATAATCAAAAAACTGCAATAGCTTTTCTTTACCATATGTCCGAATAAAGAAAACATCATCTAAAAATCTCCACCACACCCACGGTTTCAAAGAACTTTCTGCTAACATCTTCCTTTCCAATACAGTCATAAACATATGAGCAACAACCGGAGCAAACTTTGTACCTATTGCAGCCCCTAAGTTCTGCCAATAAACCTTACCATCAAACTCAAAATAATTCTCTAAAACTAATGACGCTAAACCCACCAAATCATCTTCGTCCAAAGACCAATCCCTCCAATCAACTTTCCCTTAAACTCCCGTACAATCTTCTTCAAACAATGCAAACCTTCCACATAAGCGCTACGAGGGTAAAGACCTACTGTACCACATCCATTTTGCAAATAATGGCTCCATCCGGAATATCCCCCAACATGATATGATAAATCAATTAAAACCTGTACTATTAAAATCCAACGTGTCGGGGTTCTAACTCCATCCAATAAATCCTTAAGATTGAGTTCATGCAAAACAAACGAGTTCAATTTGTATGCCCAAAATCCCTCTCTCAAGAAAGATCTACTCGCATCTGTTCTATCAATAATTATTACATCCGATACATGTAAGATGGGAATCAATTAACTTTTTTCCAGTTTATTCTACTATTAGATCCTTGATGATGTAAAGCAATTCTATTAACCTCTCGGGCCTTCCATAATTGGCGAAATTGGTAAAAAGTAGTGTAAGACTCGGAATATGTCGAGGGTTAGGGAATGAAAAGGTGGATTAGAAGTCGGTGTCAAATTTGTAAATATGCAAACGAGGAAAGGGATTTTGGTGATAGAAAAGAGAATAAAGACTATTATATAAATTACGATTTTGACTGTGATTCCACTAATATTGTTCATCTAGTTATTGAATGTGAGAAGTGTGTTCAGCAGTACATTGGAATCACAATCACGGCATTTGTAAAAACGTTTTAATAATCATTGCAGTAATTAGGTAAGAGCAATTGTACGAATATTTCTTTGGGGACGGGATTCGGGGTTCGATGATCTTATTGTAATGATTATTGATAAGGCAGACGTAAGTAGACCAGTGGAGACAGGGGGGTTGGGGCATATTAATCCAACTCATTCGTTCCGCATGTACTTGATCTTATGGATTCTCCTTGATTAGAATCCCTACCTAGTTTTCCAAATTAGGTTTAAATAGACTGGCTGGTATCTTTAATTTGAATTTGATAAAGGGGTAGAGTCCCAAAACGTTGGATTTTAATAAAGCAGGAGGAGAAACGTTTTTCAGAAAGAAAATAGGAGGTCACCAAACTTATTTTCGCCTTGGATAAGGTTAAATGGTAATCAAGGATCAGTTTGAAAAGTATCTAAACAGCGGATCCGAGGTAGTGGATTGGGTGTCCGGAACCACCACAATTTATTTCGTTCTTTCATATGAACTTATGTACAATTTTTTGACGGTCAAACTTGTATTGTTAAACTTTTCAGGAAACAGTACCGATCCACCCTAAGACTAAATTTCTGAAAAACTAATGCTAAGTATTACCATCAACAATACGAACTAGCATTGGACAGAAATTGAAAGGGCCACTATTACACTTTTCAAAGGTATTTTTAAGTAAGATTGAAATTGGATAGACTATTTATTGGTGTTAGAACCTCTTTAATATGGTACAAAAACTCAAGATCCTGATACTTTCAAGGTCTTCAAGGATCCTGTAGGACGATCAGGAAGGTCCTACTATTGAAGATCTTGACCTGTATCTTTTTTTTTAGATCTTGAAGCTTCTTCCAATTCAGGTGAATCGCCTCGTGGCAATTACCGATTTGGAGAGGGAAAAAATAAGAAAGCTGTCATATAAGACATACTTTAGTTGATTTCTACCAATCAGTGAATTACAATAAACAATGCCGAAAAAGCTGGCGGCTGTTACCAAAATATTTAACAAACCCAAATAAGCTATTATAATAATAGCAGCCGAAAAATATTTGACATGTTACCGTGGAACTCCCTAAGTATCGTCCCCCAAAAATTTGAGCCCATTAGCTATCTTGCTATCTTGAACGCAAGGGCAAAGCCAACAAAACATAAATATTCAATTGTTACAAGTGCTCGTCAACAAACAGGTGGAATTGTCAAATGGTGAAATAGAGAACTAAGTTTTTTTAGGGCTTTCACGAAGGTTTAAGATAAAAGCTTTGGGACAAGACTGCTTCGAAACGGGGCTTTTTTAATAACTATCCAATTGAACAGGGAACTAATATCATGCAAAAGAGGTCCGTTCAGAATAACACGACCGGTATTCTTCGTAATAAATGCAAGAAGACTTTCGCAGTTGCGTACTAACGGATTTCAACCATCCGAAAATAACAACAGCCCCAAAATAGCAGCCCTGAAGGGCTACTAAATCCGAAAGTAACGGGGACCGTTATTTTCAAAATTCTAGGCCACTCTAAGCTCAGCAGTTAACTCCTACTAAATTTAACACTTTCAACGGCCTATCTCCACAAGTTACTAGGCTGATGCGGTATATCGATATACCGATAAATATTGGGGGTTTTTTTAAATATCGGTTAGTCGGTTTTTTAATTTGCAAAATACCTAAATACCGAGATCTACGGTATTATCGATATTGCGCGCATGCTACAACCGATTATCGGTGTTTTTTTGCTTGTTTACATTTGCTATTTGACCAAGATTTGACCAAGAACTATGAAATTGATGACAAAGACCGTCTGCCAAACAATGCCGCTCAGAATGAAGAAAAGAATAGAGCGAATTTGCCGACTTACGTTTCAAATAATCGAAATTCGCATCTGCATGATACCATGTGTTGTTCTGTTTTTAATTCACACCGTTTTTAAATAGTTTCGGTTAAAGTCGTGCAAATATATTCAACCCGTAAGTTGCCGCAACGCGAGTACGTGAAAGTGCAGACTCCTTTTTTTCCTTTACACGTTCCAAACATATTATTTATTACATTTATTAGTAAGCATTTTGTTAAAAAAATAGACTTAATATTCGTTAAATTTCATTTGCGGCGAAATATCGATATAATGCCGGTATGATCGGTATTTTTTTTCCGGTATCGGTATTCGGGTTTTTTTCAATACTGCATCAGCCTACAAGTTACACCTAGACGAATGTAAAATGCGCCCTGTTTTTCGGTAAAGGGTAAATTTGTTTTCTTAAATGTTTATGCTACAAGGCCATACCTTGTGCCGCTCTTCTCTCTTTGTTCCATATTTATTGTAAAAATAGCATGAGAACGAGATGATCGCGTGTTCATAGCTGTGGCCCCAGTGGCTCTTGCTGATGAACCTTGTTCAAGGCATGAAGCCATATCTCTGGTTGACGTTACTTTAACCTCTTTTAATCCTGTTATCTAAAAAAAGTTAAGAATAGAGGGCCAACTGATGTACTACCATGTACGTCTAATAAGTAATATTATCTCCCGTTAAAACCTGAAAATTGTGAAGTGTTTAACTACGTTTTAGGCCATACCTAATTTTAATGTGCAGTGATAACCAATTTGCGCAGTGATAAAAGTAAAATGTGCAGTGATAAAATGTAAAATGTGCAGTGATAAAATTTGTCTTGTCAGTTTTGATAGGCAGGATTATGAGACTGTACTGTCAACCTGTCATAGATAGCCGTAGGATGTAGTAAGAGTATGTACTGTATCTTGGTTTTGGCATTTTTGAATATCAAGTGTAGTCTATTTTAAATTCAGTGGTTACACATGTTATCATAAGGGTGTGGTCAGAAATTTTCAAAGGCGTGCTTCTGCCTGGCTAAACTTTTTGCAAAAATGTGCAGTGATAAAAAATTCTTAAAATTAGGTATGTTTTGGGGTGTTGCAATGGTAAATAAACTGAATGGTAAATAAACTGAACGGTAACCTGTGTAGCAGGTCCCATTTGTGTCCTTGGTATAGCTAAAACCGACAACAAGTAATTTGCCCTGCTTTATAAATTTTAAGTAGACTGGCAGAGTGAAACTGGTTTAAGCAACAAGTGTCTGGTACAGCACAAGCCGTTATTTACTGTATGACGTAAAACTGCAGCAAACACGTCAGCCAAAATGACTTGGGGGCCAAATGGACTGGGTCAAGCTTCAAAATAACTTTATGCTGAAATGTCAGGCACTAGGCAGCTGGTACCTAAATGCCAAACAAGGGGTTTTTGTCGATATCAATTACCGCGGTCTACGGCCCAGTGTCTTCGCAGCCGGAATTACGTTGAATTGAATCATAACGTTATCTTCTAAGAGAGACAGTGTCACCAAAAATTAATGTCGTTTACAGCAAAATTTATTTACAAAACTCAAACCCATCCTTAACACAGAAATGGTATACAGGCAGTAAAAGCTTTTTATAATAACTCCATGTTTCAGTTATTTTCTCTGCATACATTCATTCTTTCCCTCATACAGGTATTTTACTGTACCTTGATTTCTCCAGATGTATTCTCCCTGATAGCTATTTTATCATCAGATGAGTTTGGGTTCAACAAATCATGAATTTCTTCATTGTGAATCTATAAACAAATTTAGTATTAATTCATATAGAAACAAAATTAAATGTAAATGAGGATACAAGAATTTTATGCTGAAAAATTATTGCAAGGCTTTAAGTACTACATCTCAATATAAATATGGTGATTACCAATGTCTGTGATGTCTCTGATGCCATCTGGATGTTACCTGAAAGCATAATGCTTGTGCATTTGCCAGTTTGCTGCTGTCTTTTACAACTTGTGTTTAGAAAGCATTACCTTTCTTTATTAACCTTTGTGATAGCTTACTCTGTTCAAATGAACTTCCTCCCTTTTCCTGTTAATAAAAGAAATTTACTTGCTTGTCTTCATGTTGTAATTCCAATGTTAAAACTTTGACAGAAATTTGCTATTCACAGTACATGTAGAATACCTGTACTGTATTTCATTGGAACCCTGGATGAGCTGTTTAAAAACCCCTTATCTCAGTCTCATTTCTTTATGAGACAAAGCCAAGGGTGGCAAGCAAAGATGGGGTCAGTGTATTACAACCACTGACTTAAACATCAGTGTAAACTGAGTGAAAGTTGAATTTGTAGGATCATGTTCAGAATGAGAAATATCTGGTAGCACTATACTATTGAAAGTATGCTTGCCTTTATATTATTGGTATACAGGTGAGTCTAGCTTTTTAGAAGTCAAATTTTATGGGAATCACGAAATCAATTGAAAGAAAAACCCTAAACTTGGGACCTCAGTCTCTGTCTTTGACTTCAATTTTTGAGTTTATCAGACCTAGGTGTCTCAAGCTCAGTATCACAATGGGATGCCATGAAAATTTCAATATCTGGATAGTGGATGACCATCCAACACATGTTTGGATTGTTGTACTGCCCCACCTCAAACAACCAAGACTGCAACACTTGGGACTAATCCAGCTGGATACAGCTGAAAATTTCAAATCTCATGCCCTGATCTTCTGAGTTAATGACAAGCTTTTGGCCTTTTTCTGATGGTACAGTAGGTCTCCAATTGATGTGTAAAAATGTCAACCAGTCAACTGATCCAGCATTTTTAGGGGTAAGTGGAAATAGATTAGAATTAAAGCACTGGTTCAGAATACAGTACCATAGTAAACCCAATATAACCTGTTAAGACAATGTTGTCAGAAGTACCAGTAACAAGAGGCCAGCAAAAATCACCATCAACTTTACAGTAAATTGTATCCCAGTTGGCTTCTTTGTTCACCATTTCTTCAGGAAATGTTAATTCTTTGTAAATGAAATTGTGCAATAGTGAAAGTGGCTTTAAGGTCAAAAATAGAGTCAAAGTTCTCCTAATTTGTTTTGTATAGATAAAAAAATAATATTGCTGATGTGTCTTTCACACCCATATATGTTTCTATAACTCTTTTCTGTCTGGATAGGTCTTTTGTTATTTCACTCTGCTTCATGTCAGGCAGTTTTCTTGTCAAAGGGAGACCTCTGGACTGGAAAGAGTTAATCAGAACTCAAAATATCATCACCTCTTGTCCAATGACTTAATAACTTAGGTCTCTAGACAGCTTGTTGTACCAACAAATTGGTTCAATGGAAAACTAGTAGAGGGGGTCAGATTAGAACTTTCCATCAAACTTCCACACACTAATTAATCGATTGATGTTATCATTTACATAAAGGGATGTACTGTAACTTTCAAGTGTAATCATCATTTTCATCTTGATCAATATGCATTTTTGAGAAAAAAGAGAAAATTGCAGTGTAGAGCAACTGAATTTCAAATGTTTGCCACATCCATGCTTCCAGGTCAGGACCTCTGAGGGTCTATCATAATCAAATTGTACATTTGGCCACACATGCTGTAAATCCTGCCACCTACATGTACTGTACTACACAATTTTGTATGCTATCTTCAAACTCAGTAGCAAACCTGTATTGTACAATCAATTCCAAATAAAGCAACCAGAGTCAACAGTAAGGGACATTGTATATGTTTTCCCAAGCAGATACAAAGGTAAACATGCTGTCATATTTTCAAATTTTTGATGTTTGAAAATGTTGAAAGCTAACCAATTCAATAAGTTACTAGTAATTTATCCTACATAAGGTGTGTCCATGCTCAAAATTTAACACTTTCTCATCAAGATGTCTTCCTTTGATAAGTAAGGTCTGAGGAGAGCCAGATTAAAATAATCTGGTACCCAACTGGTATAATAATAAGCCAGTGAATTTGCCAGGAAAGAGTTATTTCAGATGAGTTTTAACTCCTTGCTGTTTAAATGTCTACTATTCAAGAGGAAATTATCTGGCATTTCAGTGTAGTCAGATGAAAATGATAAAATTCTGATTTAGCCAGGGAAAGTTTATAATCTAATATCATTTGTTAAAAGATTTTAAAACATGTTTTAGTACCTCAAGAAAGGAGACTCTAATCAAGAAATCATATTTTTCTTTTGTATTGTCAACTCTAGTGAACAGCTTCTGAATAATCTTTGGTATAACACCATTATCCATCTCATCAGAGGCATCTGTTGCATTAATAGCTGCACATGTTCCCATGGAGTATGTCTTGCCAGAACCAGTTTGGCCATAGGCTAGCACAGTAGCATTGTACCCATTAAAAAACCTTTCCAACAAAGGCTCCACTACATCATTATACAATTCTTCTTGTTGAGAAGTTGGCCCAAAGACATAATCATAAGTGAATGCCTTCTCACTTCCAAATCCAATAATCACCTGAGGCTCATTTTGCACAACCTCAATACACTCCTTACATCCATCACAGATTTCTTTATTTATCAATGGTCTAATGCGTAGTGCAACTTTCACTGGAATTACTTTATCTCCCATGTTAGTTGAACATCTGTTGGGAAAAGATACCATAAACTGAGAATTTTTCAAATGTATAAATATACATTTAATGATTGAATGTTTCAGGCTGTAGTAACCAACTTTTTTGAAGAAAGAGTTCAATAAATTGTGAAATTGATGAAAAGAAAATTAGATGCTATATATATATATACGGTAAGTGTTAAACTAACAAAATAAAAAGGACATTAGATGGCTATATAAATAAAAATGAAAACAAGAAATCCGATAGCAACTGACAAAACAAAAATCAACAAAAAGATACAGTCAGTAACAAAGGTACTGTTATCATTTTATACTCGAGGGAAGAATCTTTCAATGTCGGCGTTAATGAACTGGTGTAAAAGTACTCGATGCCAAAGGACAAGGCGATTTTTGAATTAATTCAGAAGTCTTAAGCCCTCACGAAGACAAATAGTTTAACATTTTCTGGCAAAACATGTTGAATCGTTTCGAACAGAATAGAACCCATTTCTACTTAGTTGATCATTGTTCAACATTTACTGCTAACAAATGTTAATCAACAAATCTTCAACCGTGGGCTTCGCCGTATAGTCAGAAAAAAAACGTCTCTCAGGAACACGACCAATCTCATGGAATTTTTCTCATATAACAACAACTATAGGATTAATAATCGTAGTACTTACCGAATAAAAACTTGGTATAAATTAACTCGGTTGTTTTCGAACAAATCCAATGTGATACCCTGTCGAACCGTCGTGTTAGCTCAATTTTGAACTGACCGCTATTTACCCACATATCATTGCGAGCGATTAACCGGAAGTCATATTTTTTTACTTTTCGGAAATTTTATCTTTCGTGTACTATCAGTCCCAACCTCCAAATTTGTGATTTAAAAAAATATTCTATAGAAATTTCAAGTTAGCAATGTAATTTTTAATAGAGAAATATGGGTTTTTCTATGTTAACAATATCTACTCAACATCCGCCGAAATCTGCTCGCAGGCTTGGAAGCTTTTTTATGAGTAAATACCGTGGTAAATGCTGATTAATAAATAGTGTTTCGAAGTGCTGTAACTGGAATTAGTTTTTATAAAATTTCCGCAGAATCTTGTAAGTTTTTGGTAAGTTATTTTCTTTGACAGGAAATCAGGGGGGTGTTTCCCATTGAAGTTAGGGCTTCTGTACCTGACTTAACAGACGCGAAATCAAAATACGGTAGACGAGTTTTAGGCTAAATTTAGCGTTTTATTTAGTAAATAAGGGCCGTTTCATACTTCCCACAATCGTCGCATTTAATTCAGACGAATTTAATTCAGCCTATTTAATGCGACGGTTATGCGACGTATGAAACGAATTAAATTCGTCTAAGATCATATAAAGACGTTTTATCCGGCATGATCAGACGGATACAACGTCTAAAATATATGCTGGTTTTAGACGACGTCGTAACGTCGCATCGAATTAAATGCATAAATTATGATATTATACGTTCTTTTCAGCTAATGGATGTTTTCTTCTTTGTCATAATCATTGGTTGTTCGCGTGAAATTGTTTGGAAAATGATTAAATTCATCGTATGAAACAAACACGCTGTCGTAGTTACGTTGACTAGTTGACGAAGCTAAGGGTCGTTTCATACGTCGCACAGTTGTCGCATTTAATTCAGACGAATTTAATTCACATTAGCTTCGTCAGTTAGTCGACGTAAATACGTGTTCCTTTCATACTACGAATTTAATTTAGACGGATTTAATCGTTTTCCAGACCTTCATAAGAACAATTAAAGCTCATGACAAAGAACAAAACATTTGATCATGGGCTGAAAAGAAAGTATATTATCATAATTTATGCATTTAGTTCGATGCGACGTTACGACGTCGTCTGGAACCAACACGCATTTCGGACATGGCATCCGTCTGATCATGACCGATAAAACATCTGACAAATTTAATTCGTTTCGTACGTCTCATAACCTTCCCTTTAAATCGACTGAATTAAACTTGTCTGAATTAAATACGACAACTGTGGGACGTGTGAAACGCCCCTAACTCGTTTAAACCCACTTTTAGAGTTAGGGTTTAGGTCACAGTTTGGATTAGAATTAATGTGGATATGATAAAAATTGTTTTAAATATCGTAATTCATTGTCATTCGGACACTACCAAATAAACTCTTCCTAGCAACCGAGTGATGGCGGCATTTGCACCCGCTAAACTGCAGTCGTCGCTGATTATTGTATTTAAACGATTTTGTATCTTTTTTTTTTTTTACAGAGGCGTTATTTCGGTTGACTAAAATGTAGTTACGCCCAGTAGCTTGCCTCATTTGACATTGCCTGAAAATAAAGTCAGAATAAGTTTAGGGTGAGCATTTGACTTATCTCTAGCTTCATTAGGGTTTTCTCCCTCAAATTTCACCTTTTCGAGATACTCTCTTTAGTGTACTTTCATTCAGCTTTTTCGCGCAATATTGTATGTTGCACAGCGTGTCATGCTTTCTGGGAAATTTCAGTTTTGTAACAATTTTTTTAATTATTCACACCGAAATTCAAATATTTTCATTGCAAAACTTAGCTGTTTGGTAAATAACTAATTTTCTGGCTGAATTCTTCTAACTTCTTGATGTCAGGAGCGGTATAAAAGTGCACTGGCTAGGGTCGCATTTTTTTTATTTTGTGCACGTTTACCCTGTAGAATAACATAAATTAAGCCATGGAGTCAAATGCAAGCCTGGAATGTCAGTTTGATTCCTAGCCGGCCTGACAAAATCTCTCCTCAACTGCTGTAGGAGCGTTGGTGTGGTCCATAAATTTCCAAGGAGTTATGCTCCCAACGATCCAATCTTGCATCCTCAAATTTTTTTGTGGATCTCCTTTTGTCCCATTCTATGTTTACGTATTACGTTTAAAGTTTTAGAACGCATTTAATTTCACGGACATTTGCAACTACGAGAACCGGCATGTTGTGTACGTGTATGCACGTTTTATTACTTTATTGTTCTATTGCTTAACTCTTTAGCTCCCAATCGTACAAATTTGTACGATTTTAATGCATTGCAAAAAACATTAACCCTTTAACGGGTCAAATTTTTCAAAAGAAACTGCTAATTATGCATTCTAATCAAAATCCTTTTGAAAATCAGTTGAAATTTGTTCATGCGTCCAATTTCTATACATTAGATCGTACAGATATGTCTGATCGCTCGTAAAAGGGTTAATAAACCGATTCCAACAGATTGTCAAATGAATTTTAAATTGATGGAGTAATTCAAGTTCCTTATAAAAATCTCGCATCTAAAAGTTAACTCTTGTATACATAACAGACCTCTGCGCCAGGGAAACAGCTCCAGAAATCACTTGATATTAAATATCTTTTGTCATGGATTTTATCTCTAGAATTAGATTTCACACTCCATCCCACTCAGGGACTTTGGTGAACGAGATCTAATAGTAACCACAAATTTTACTTTAACCCTTCAGTTTCCAGATTTTTCTGAGGAAATTTTAAAATTATTCGATCAATTCAAAATTCTTTTTAAAAGCTATTGAAATCAGTTTATGAATCTAATTTGCAAATATGAAATATAAATCGTACAGATATTTACGATTAGGCGCTAAAGGGTTAATGAACTGTCATGACGTCACCAATACATCATTGGAAAACGAAAAATAAAAGCTATATGTATCATCTCTGAGGAATTGAGATCTATGATTTTTGGGTTCTGTGCAGTGGCGTAGGAAGCAAGGGGGGCCACGAGGGCCACGGCTCCCCCAACATTTTATTTAGGGGGCCGCAATATTGTTCGGCTCCCCTTTAAAAACAGATATGGTAACCCAATGCAAAGTGTTTTATAATTTTTCCCATCGCACGTATTTGCATTTTAAAGTTAAAATATAAAATATTAAAAAATCTAATGTATTACACAGATTTTAAGTTCCATTTGAAGGGCATTGATTAGGGTTTCAAGTTACAAATGATCAACTACTTTTTGAGTGAAATACTGTTGGGTAAAATTATTATGAACGTCAAAGGTTGGACATATATTTATTTTTAAAATTAACTTTTAATAAGCTTTTAGAATAAATACAAGTACATAGAATAATTTGGTCAATTGCGTGGTTCTATTTCTAATAAAGGGAGATTTTAATTTTATTTAAAAATCTTAATTAATAAATTGCTTAACCCTCACACGTTACACTAGTCCTAATCGTAATACAGCTACAGCGATAGCTTTGTTCTGGCCAGTTTCACTAGCTAGGAATGGCGCCAGGAATTCCCTGACGCAAGGGCTAACGTCCCCGACAGGACATCTAAAGCAGAGGGGCCAGGACCACGCTCCCTTCGTAATTTCTTTATTTGAAGGTCGAAAATATCATGTTATTTTTCGCAAGAATAATACAACAACTGACAAGAAATAGTTTACTTTTAGATTTGACATGAAGAGAAGAGTCTATTATCATTCTTGACTAAATCAATAACAAGTAATCATAGTTTGTACAATATATAAATGTGCTATCATCAGTAAAAATTCCCCGACGAATTGTTAATTTTCCCCGCAGGGGGGCTAAGGTTTCCCGACGGGAGTTTAGCCTATTTGACCCCTCTGGCGCCAACCCTGTTAACGGTCGAGGTCGAGTATAAATAACGTGACAGACATAAATTGTATTTAATGTTAAAAAGTTTTAGTCAATTGGTTCAGCGCGCAACCCAATGAATTTTCCCAGAAAAATAATTATTTCGCCCGATCTGCGGCCTTTTGGCAATTGTAAGATTGGTTGCGATTGGTCTAGATTTGACTACAGTCGAACCCCTATTAAGCGGCCACCCTCGGGGAGATGGGAAGTGACAGTTCAACAAGGGTTAGTCAGAACTTGGCATAGGGCGTGGCTAAAACGTCACTTTAATTGAAAACAAGCACGTGCAGAGGCTTGTGATATTTAAAAATACAAAATTTCCCTGATAATTGACGCAAAAATGTTCTTGTCTCCACTAAAATTGCATAGTTTCTCCAAAAAAAATTTATGGAAATCAGTCTAAATGTAACAAGAAAAATACTGAGTAAATTGTCATTAACATGAAAGCGAACTAAACAAAAATTAAAATTGTAATCGTAAAGGGCATTACTTTAAAAATTCTTGTATACGCATCTGTTGCTGTGGAAGACGGAGCTTCAATGCATTCATTAAATCAATTTGATTTTTGCAACGGACAACGCTAGTTCCTGGTGTCCATGAAACTGCGCAAAGTTTAGCAACTTCTCCCCAAGTTCCATCGCCTCTGTCAGAGACTTGATGGCTGGTTGCTCGACTTCTTTGTCAAAATCAGCCTCCTCTGTCAAGTCATCATCTGGGGTGGTCATCCGACATTGTAAGGACGACCCTCTTTGAAAAAAGACTGATTGGTCAAAAGCTCGCACGTGTTATTTAAAATGCTCTACACACAAAACCTACTCTTTATTGGAGTGGTTAGGGTTGAGTTAATACGTTTCTAACAAACGTTTTTCATTTTTATTGGAGCGGTTTCTGCTAAGGTAACACGTTTCTGACAAGCGGATATACATGTATAAAGCGCAAAACTGCTTACCCATAGATATTTGGCACTTTCAATACGACTGAATTAAAAAAAGATGTCCCAGGAAGCTGTATTGCAGGTGAAATCATTTATAAGAGGTTACCACGAACATACGCATGTCTAGATGCCCCACAATGACAATAAATATCAGTTGAAAGGAGAACCACTAGAGCGAGAATGGTAGAGCCTAATGCTGTGGCGATTGTTCATCAAGTTCCACGTGGAAGATCTCATAAAGACCATTCTCCTAGGCCATGCCACCCGGTAACCCGGATGAACTGGGGAGGGATTTTCAAGTTCTTGGACATGTCCCGAAACTGATGGCAACACAGCTCACTAAATTTCTTAAGAGAACAACAAGCAGTGGCAAAGCAGTTATGAAGGGCAAACGTATTAACAGAGGAGGCGGCTATGGCTTGGACGTTCCATGTAAATATCACTTCACCGGAGACAAATTTTCCATTGCATGGTTAACATCAAAGCTTGAAAATGAGGGATTTGAACTCAAAGTAGGTAATGGACCTCAGACTACGGACAACAACTAGGGATAGTTGCCGGATTTAGAATGTAACATTTTGCACTGTACATTTGGAGTAACTATATTTAAATTATAAAGTTTATTGCCAAGCCAGTAGAGGTTTTGATTGTTTTTATCAGTCATCACCTATTTTGTACTCTTATCTGTCATCAGCTGTTTTGAGATCGTGCCAAATTACATCTATCAAATTCCCGATGGCCGCTTAAAAGGGGTAAAAACAATAGGGAATCTCTTATCCAATATCGGGACGGCCAAAATGTGTCCATTTAATAGAGGTGGCCGCTTAATAGAGCTTTATTTGAAGTAGCTATACTGACAATAGCTTCGGGACTTTGAAAACTGGCTGCTCAATAAGAACTGGCCACTTAATAAGTGGCCGATTAATAGGGGTTCGACTGTATTTCGAAACGTTGATTAGTATAGGTGTTTTGATTGGTCTGCGCCGATTTGGCAAATGGCACTTTACAGGCTCAGGAAAATTTTGTCTGGGCTAAAAATTTTTAGTAGTAAAAGAAGAAGCCGAAAATTTTGAACTTTCAAATTTTCCTTCTGGGCCGGTGGGAAAGGAAACTTGTTTGGGCAGAAATTTTTGGCAGTGGAAAACTCCTTGGGTGGGTACGTGCCCATACAAGTCATCTGGCGAATTCATACAATCTGTTTTTTTCGATCTGTACAAGCAAATTGGCATGGTGGATTGCAGGCGCAACTATTTATTTCGTATCAGTGGGATATCGGTGGGCCAATTTTAGAGGTCACTGATTCAATACTACCTCGGAAGGTGGCTAAGATGAAAGCTGGCTGTAAGGACATGTCCTTGGTAAGATCATATGGAATGTATTTGTTAACATCCTGTAATGAGTCGTTATTTTGCCGTCCGTGCGTTATTCATACTTGCAACATTTTCCATGAATTGATTGGGTACTTGTAAGTGAAAACCTTTGCAAAACTACTTGTAGTTTCGATAGACGAAGTGTTACAAGATTACGATGACTAAATCAGCCAAATAATGGTCACCGATCTGTGGTTTAATCGGCGTTTGCCTGATGAGGTGTTTATATTAAATGTTCCCATTTGTGGATTTAAAATAACGAGATATATTTACTAGAGGTTGAATGTAGTGTAGGTGGTACAGAATGCACTAAATAGTTCTTATTGTTTATTATTCAGGGAGAGGAAAATTTTAAATCTAATTTATGACACCAAATATGGCCCAACCAAGGTATTAAAGAAGCACTAGATGGCATTACAGTAAGAGGTTGCTTTGTTATTCATGTCTGGTGATTCGGTACGGCATAATCAGGCTGAGAGCAGTGCTTGTTTTTTATCAATGTAAAGTTGTAACTGTTGTTATAAACTCATTAATGTCTAGTTTTTCTTGAATACACATTTACGTTGTTCAAGTATCCTGTTCAGATTCTATCAAATTCTTGTGCATGAAATTCTATTAAATTCTTGTGCAAATGTGCATGAAATTATCATCAAGAGAGCCAGCTAGGGACTGACCTTAGTGAGAGATTACTCATAAGTAAGGAAAAACTAGCCTAGCCAACAATTTCTTTTAAACAACATTTATTTCACTTGCTAAAAGAATGCTTAATCTTCACTTCAGTGGAAAATACCAATTCACTTCCATACAAGATAATGATAATGGTCAACGTACCCCTTAATATTATACAATCATGTATGTTTTCATTGGTGAAGATTTACTACAGTATTGATCAGTATTTATCCCATACCATTTCTGATGCCTTTTAATCATGAATTTACTGTTTGTCTGATCACAATTATGAAATGATTTTATTAGTTAGGATATACTCAATTATTTTTCAAACTTAACTGAATATCAGTTGGGGGCATTTTCAACACTGTGGGATTATGCCTGTGACCATACAATAAAAACTTCACTGAATATCAAAAGGTTGAGTTGGCTCATTTGGGGCTTAGACCTGAGAAATTGCAGTAAGCTGTAATATGTAACTGATGTTGATGCAGGGAGGTTTGGTTAATACCAAATCCACTTCTCACTTGATAGTATATAATATGCAGTTTGTTATTATATACTGTTTTTTATTTGGTTTGGTTTTGTTTTATTTCTTTTTAATTTATATTTGTTTCTTAACCCATTAAGGAGCAAGGGCACACTTTATCATTTTATCCTAGCATTCAAGCCAGCTAAGATTATTTATAACAGGAGGTACAGGTACATATCATGGTTATGAGGTGCAATAAAATGACATACTAGACAAATTGGGAGGGAAAATTTTGACTTAATTACAAATCATGTGTCCTGTTACTGTATAAAAGCACTGAGAAATGGATGTCCAAAAAACATCTTTGACATGTTTGAAAAGTAAAACTTAAAAAAGTAATAACATAGTACTGAAACTGTCAAAACAAATACAATCAATGAAAAGGGCCTTCAGTTATGTCATAATGAAAATTGGGAAAAATGAATCAATCATGTTCAACAGTGAAGTTTGATTAAAAGCACTAACAGAATAATTAATAGCATTAATAACAGCAATAATACATCTTAATTTTGTGAACATAACATGACATGTAAGTAAAGTGGAGGAAAACCATTGTTTTAATTAAACTTTTTCATTAAACCTTTAGAGAGTAATTTTTAATATAATATTAGAGGTTCATAAAAAAATTTGTAATGTTTTAGGTGTATTAGTACACTGTGATATTATGGTAGATGTAGAATTTGAAGTACCATTACTACTTTGTTTTGTGAAAGATGACCATTTTATTTTTAGTTAAGTCTTTGTATTTCTGGTTGACAATGCTACCAAGTTAAATTAAGTTTAAATAATTAAATAGATAAATAAGTAAATAAATAAATGAATAAATAAATAAATGCAGTCTATATAAACAAGTAAGTAACTAAGTAAATCAATGAAATAATATAAATAAACTTTAGAAAAACAACTCTTTTTATTATCTTCATTATTATAAATCAGAAAGCTTGCATGCTGATGGAATTATTGCAAAAATGTGGCAAATATAAAGCAAAGCAGAACCAGAGAACTACCTGTACCAGTTTTGTAAAATCCAAGATTTGCATTAACCTATTAAGGGACAAGGGCACACTATATGCTTCTACTCTGGCTAATGTGAGATAATTTTACTTGTCAAGGGGATGAGCTCTGCCCCATAATGAGTTGAAAATGAGACAACAAAATTTAATCTTAATATTTCACCTTTATTTCAAAAATGTTGTGAGACCAGTTGACTTTACGTATAATTAATAATGACTTTGTGCAGCATCATCAAAGAAAAGAACCTATGTAGATCTACCTTGAAAGTGACATGGCAATATAGGTACTGTACAGGATGGGAATGCAGTCATGCATGTTATCATCTAAAAAGAGTCAAATCTTTACTAGTTTCTGGACTTGTGTTTAACTCTGGTGCATTAAATGTAATGAGGAGGGATTCTAATACTGATAGTACATTAGAGGACTAATTAGGGTGAGTGACTTTAATGTTGTTGAAAATGAAAAGCTCTTAGCTACAAGAAGAGTTTGAGACTGGTTAGAATCCAATTGGTCAAACATTAAAATTAATAAAGTATTGAGCATTTTCACAGTTTATGTTTTTTCATACAAATGTTGAGCTACTGTACAGCACTAGTGTTCTGATGGGCACTGTACTCAAAAAGGTGTTTTAATAATAGCAATCAGTTTTAATTGCCAAAATATCTATGGCTGCAACCAAGACAGGAAATTTGGTTAATGATGCTAAAGCAAAATGTATCTAATCAGGAATTTTATTATCGTTTGAAAGAAAATAAGAAATCTTTTTAGTGTGGTAGATGATGAAATTTACTTGTCCCTCAAGAAAAAGATAAACTTTTTTGGAACAATTTTAGGGTCAAAACAGGGACGGGGGAGCCGGGGGGCTGTAGTCCCCCCACTTTTTTTCCATTGGAACAGTGAAACATCTACTTTTCCGAATTTTTTTGGAAATTTTCCGGGGAAACATGCAAAAGGCTGTGTTTGTATCAGTAGCCCCCCACTTTAAATTTCGCTTCGCCGTCCCTGCAGGGGTTAAAAATTAGCGTACGGACGTACGATTGTCCGTCGAAATTAGCTTAGCGTACGCCAAATACCTGGAAAGACGTACGATGTCACTCATCACCTTCGTATTTCCTTCTGAGACGATGAGAAATCAACGTTCGCCGTGGATGACCGTGTTTGATTTTAAGGTTTGGCCGAGATTATTTACGGGAGAAGACGCAGCGTTCGGCTATATGGAAATCGAAAGTCTTGCTGATTACTACAGTGAACATTGCTTCTTAAAAGATGACGAAGCCTCCGCAATCCTTTTAGAATGGCCTTTACTCCGTAGTCGAATTCTTCCACTTCGCACACCAGGTTTACTGGAGGTCTACCGCGACCTCATGTTAGAGAATGACGAAGAAATTCGCAATATTCTTATCTTAGTCAAGTTCATGGCCACTACATCTCCTAGCAGAGAAAAAACCAGTTTGTGTACATAGCTCAGTGATGCAAGGCTTCATGATATTTTGCGTGTTTATATAAATGAAGTCTCCCTCGATGAGTTTGATAACGAATCACCTATTGATCAATGGTTGTCGGTGGCAAAGAAACGCTATTTAAAAGGACTTAAGCTGACAGGTCCTCGAGGGCCAAAGAAGAACCCGTCAAAGGAGAAACTTAATTCGGCAAGTGAAGATGATGTAGAGGTGGAAAAATTGAACGTACTTGTCACGTTAGATTAATAATGCAAACTGTATTTAATAAATATGCTAATTTTTACCTTGGAAACTGGTTTAGAAATCGTACTTGAACATCGATGGACCTTACGCCAGCTTGGCTACTGAACGTACGATTTCGTATTCTCTTTCTGAAACATTTTTTTACCCCTACCCTGCAAGACCAGTTTAGCAGATGTTCCTGAATTACTTACGCAATCGCGAACTAAACTCACCTACTCCTAACCCTAATCCTAAAAATAAGCCTAAGCCTAACCCTACCCTTAATCCAAACCTTAATCAAAACCCTAACCTTATCCCTATCCCTAACCGTAACTCTAACTCTAACCCTAACCCTAATAGGCCAGCGGTTTATAGGTGTTCGGTGAACTGCACTCTGGCCCAATTTTTGGACAAGTATTTACCTTCTCTTCCAGGTGTGTACGGTGTCCAAAGCCAAATCTTAAGTTGGTTATCGTCGGTTAAATTATATGAAGAGTGTAGTGAACTATATCTACCTGTATGTACTCGTACTTATGAAGCGAAGACATCTTGTCGGTTTCATTCGGTCTTATTAACAACGAATACATTAGGTTTGGTTACATATTGGCCATCAGTTATACAGTGGTTATAGGTGTTTCATTTTACTAGTGTCTACATCTCCTCCCTTATCAGTAAGTAGGTACTACGTTACAATATAGCTGTACAAATACTTTTTCATGGATCAGTAGCAGTAGCTAGATGACTTTTACTATGAACTTATTAGTGTGTCTTCAGTTTCTGGATTATTTCAATGTTTTAAATGCGTTCATAGTATTTAGCTTTTGTCTACATGCACAGGTATAATAGTCTTTCAGGTATTTCTCAGATGTTGATGTCTTCTTTCGTTGTGGTCGTCGAGGTTCTCGTGTATTATCCTAGTTGCCTCCGTATTCAGTTTGACTGTATCTTTGCTGAGAGGTCCTCGCTAGTCGTTGGCTTGTTGCTCTGCTGTAGGTTGCTTTTCTGCTGGTGGTGGTACTATCACGGTATCTTGGCAGTGTTGGCTTACTGCTGTTCACCGAAGCAACCATGAATTTCAAAGGGCGGGGGTCGGAGAGAAATATCAAGGCACCGTCAACACTGTTTTGATAATTTCGAGTGCAGTGGATCTACGTGGCTTTGGGGAATGAGGGCGAAAAACTGCTGCTAACAGGGCACACATAAGAAATCCCACAAAAAGGGTAGGGGTCGCGACCCCTCCTTCCAAGCCCCCTCTATTTGAGTTCCTGGCTGTTGGATATTTCAAGGTCCTTAGGACTCTGAATCTTGACATACCTCTATATTTGGTAAAAATATGGAAGACGCGCGGTCGGGAAGAATCATAATAATAATAAAATAAGGCGTTCTCCGACAATGATATTTTTATTCGAGCTTTCGGCTACCAGTTCTGTAGCCTTCAACAGGAAGAGACTAAGGTGAAGTGGGATGAATTGTTAAGGTTGCAAATAGAGGTAAAGATCATATCATGACGTAGACAATTACGATGTAACTATAAATATATAAAAGGTGAAAACATTTAAGTAAAAGAGAAAACATATTCCGAAAAACAGTGTCATCTTGTAAACTCAACATTCGAGTTATATGAGAGACGAAAGTGAAATGGTAATATTTCGATTTTGTAAATCATTTGTAGTAAAATCGAAATATTACCATTTCAGTTTCGTCTCTGATATAACTCGAATGTTGAGTTTACAAGATGACACTGTTTTTCGGAATATGTTTTGTCTTTTACTTTTTGAAACTGTCGGCTGGTCGTGGATTTTGTTAAAACATTTAAGGTGAACAAATATCAGAAGTGTAGGCGTGCATGTAAACAATGGCTATTGCGTCAATGTTTTCTTAACAAGAGAGAATATTGTTGCGGTAGCGGCCTTGAGTTGTTGTCGGCCCCATCGATTGTAGCTGTGTGCCAAGATTCTAGTGTTTTTCGGATTCTGTGGTTTCCCTTGTCGATTATCTGTCCGTTGTCAAAGTCAATATTGTGTGATAGAGTCCAAGCGTGATTTGCGATGTTTGAATTTTGTGCAAAGTATTTAACGTTCTTGATGTGTTCTTTCTTTCTCGTTTCAAAAGACCTCCCCGTTTCGCCTACATAACTCCGAGGACAGTCAGCGCAGGGTATTCTGTAGATTACGTTGGTGGTTTGTTCGTACTTCATACTTTAACAATAAGAATTCCCCGTGGGGCTTTTCAATTCTTATTTACAATAAAATTATCTACAGAGTGTCCCAAAAAAAACGAAAACTATTGAAATCACCAATAACAATTTAATTGTTAGAATTTGAATGCCTTAGCACTCTGTTGGTCCCCACGAGTGCATAAATGATTGATATAAGTAATTTTATAATTTGCTGTAAATTCCCACGGGCAAAAAATCGCGCACTTTACAAGGCGATTTTCTTACCTAAATTTTAATACATGCACCTTGTCAATATTTTACGCATCGTTACGTCCAGCTTTTTCGTAGGGCATTCAAATTTTAACAATAAGTGATTTCAATAGTTTTCGGTTTTTTTGGGACACCCTGTACATACTACATTCCTATTATATACATTCCGTTTTAGCGATTTCTTAAATGATTTCAAATCCAATTGTTTAAGTTCGTCATCCATATCGTTCCAGATGCTAGTTGCTCTATACTGGAAACTGCGTTCACCAGATTTCGTCTTGCATAGCTGGATATGTAATAAATCCTTATTACGTGTGTTACGGTCATGGATAGCTACTCGTTTACGAAATAACCTTGACAAATATGGGGGTGCCATCGCGTTCATACATTTGAACGTCATTATGGAGTCCCTGTAAATGAGTTGTTGAGCCACTGGTAACCATCCGACTTCTCGTAATGATGGTGTAATATGTTCAAATTTCTTAGTACCCGTGATAATTTTACAAGCGAAATTCTGCGCTAACTGAAGTTTATCTATATTTGTGACAGATGTGTTTGACCAAACCGAAGAGCAATAAAATAACCTGCTCATAACCAAAGCAGAAATAATAATATGTAGCGTGTCACGATCACAGCTGCCACTAACTCTGTTTATTTGACAAAGTTTCGCCATACAAGATGAAACGAGTTTGGAGATATGTTGGTTATACGTCAAATTAGAGTCCAAAATTACCCCTAGGTCCTTTGCGTTGCTAACGTTCCAAGGGGACTCTGTGTTTGGGAGATGGGAATTGTTGTTCAAGGGTTTGCACTGGTTTGTTGGTAACTTTTAAGTCGTAGCGTCGCAGGATTCTTGTTAGTGGTTCGGTAATGCCTTTTATGTAAGGTAATGTGGCGAAGTGATGATCAGAAGAGGGAGGCTCTACTATGCCGAAGAATTCTTTTACTAGTTGTTCAGGTTGGGGTACGTGATTTGGCTCCATCGATTTGATAACTGTGGAAATGACTTTTTTTGGGTATCCATTAGCAAGTAGCGTGTTCGTTATGTGTAGTGCTTCTTTTTCTCGGTCGTCTTGTATGGTTGGCAATGAGAAGGCACGGTGGATCAACGTCTTAGCAGCGCTTAACTTGTGTCATTTGTCGTGGTGTGAGTTGTGGTCCAAGTATCTATCGATATGTGTGGGCTTCCTGTAAACGGTGACACGTATCTTGTTGTGGTGCCGTGTGGTTATGGTGTCGAGGAAGGCTAATTTGCCGCTGGCTAGTTGCTTTCCTTGTATTCTTTGTCGTTGCGTCTTAGAACAAGAACATGTTTTCCACAGTATAATGGCCTTGCTTGGTTCTTGCTTCTCAGTTTATCAGTAGTTTGAAGGGTGCGGTTTTTGTTTTGGCTTGGGACGTGCTTCTATAAGCTTGGAGCACGTCATTTGTCGTTACGTGGAAGTTGGAGTAGTCTTGGTCGGCGATTGCAACGATTTTGTTAATCTATCAACGTTGCGTCTTCTATCGTGGGGAGGTGTATTTCAATTTCTTTCTGCTTTTCCGCTAAATCTGTTATAGTATTTCCGGAGGAACTTTCCTAGTTTCTTGTTGGTGGAAGTGGTCTTCTTAACTTTTGAATTTTTTGTTGGTTTCGGTAAAGATCCCGTCTCGTCGATTAACACCATTCCTAAGTTGGATAAAGTAGGTCTCTCTGTCAATGGCAAGGAGTCCATTTCCCCTTGATAATAATTTCGTGTGTGTCTTTCTTGTTTGGTTCTCGATTGTCACAGAACATTCTCCAAGTATCGGGATATATTAACGTGCACTGCTAAGGTCAACTAAAAAAGTCGACTTGGGTGGGATTCGAACTCGCATGCAACTTCAGGTTTCCTGACCGCTGCTCTACCAGCTGAGCTATCGAGTCAACTGGGAATAGTATCCGTTTTAAAACAAGCATACTATTGGTTCACAGTCTGCGATTTCTTTTCGTCTGTAAATAATAAATCTATCTGCCTTTAGCTACGGTTCTTCAATTCCGGAAAATTAAAATTGCTTTTCGATATTCCGCCTCCGAACGAATGGCTATGTAATCGCTATCGCTCGTTAACGGAAATAGCGGGATGTTGAGATGTTCGTTAATTACCGTTACGGATGCATGTGTTACTCTTGGAGCGCTCGTGCTTAACTGTGCCGCGTCATTCTCGGTCTCCGACATTACGTTTCGAATTCTTACGCTTAATTCTCGTCCCCTAATGTAGTAAAATCTATTTGTGTACTTTTACTCATAAATTCTTTCAATTTTCCTTCAAATCCTTCTGTCATAATTAGTGGGTTTATCGCTTTGATCCGTTTAGTAAAAGAAAAATTAAATGAAAAAGTCCTTGCCGTACAAGAGGTAGACCATGCTATTTTGACAGTGGAATTCGAACTTGGACCAACTCCATCCGAACATTGCTTAAATGAATGTTTCGGTGTTTTTATGATCAAAGCGTCCTGTACATGACTTTCAGAAATGTAATAAAGATTACTGCCCAGCAAATAATTTTGAAGAAGCCCATATCTCAATTAAACATATCAGGAAACTTTGAAATATGTTTATTTGAGATATGGGCTTCTTCAAAATTATTTGCTTGGGCAATAATCTTTATTACTAGACTTCGATTTCCGCCTGGTATCTCGATTGCTGAAATCCTTTCAGAAATGTGCTGTAGACATGTGGTACGGAAATTGGAAGTATTAGACACATACTGACATCTGAGTACATTTACGCGGATTCAAGTGGTTCTGGACTGCTTAGACTCTAGACCGTTCCTATACAATATGTTTTCTTGTCCAACAGTTTCAGTTCTTTTAAAGTTCTACAACTTCGAAATTTCGAAAAAATAACGTATGCATGACGTACTAATGAAACTACCAAGCTTCGACGATTCAAATTGAGATGTTGCCGACGAGTACTCGAGCTCAAACCTTAGCTCATGATCATTCGGGATCTTATCACCCGGACTTCGTCAACAATTTCAACGTAATTTTAAAACAATATTCGTGACTTGATAGATAATATCTGACAATTTCAATCATAATATAGTAATAAAGATTATTGCCCAGCAAATAATTTTCAGGAAGCCCATATCTCAAATAAACACATCAGGATACTTTGAAAAATACTTTAACGAGGAACTAACGTTTCGTCACTTTACAAGCAACATCATCAGAGTGTCTATTTACATGAAAATTTTCGGCTTAAATAATCTACACGATTACAAAAATAGAGATGAGAAAAGGAGAGAATGATAAACGAGGTGTCAAAACAGGGATTAAGGTGGAGGAGAAAAGAAAAGAAAAAAAAAGAAAAATAACATGAGAGGAAATGACCGTATATTTACGTTGAGAGAGGGATTTATTTTTGCGATTAACAAACTTTCTCGAATAAGAGTATCTAATTCTGAACGACCAGTAGCTAAAACTGAAAAATCATCGAAAGAAATCGGGTGTCCAGTTTCTCTTTTATGTGCTAAAATGCTGGACAAAGAAGAGGGGTGAGAGATCTCATTTCCTGTGTATGCCGAAATGCTTATGTGTTCACAGATCCTGGTGTGTACGTTTTGGGTTGTTTCACCCAAATACAACGCGGAGCAGCGTTGGCACGTGAACTTATAAATGACAATGGATCTTAGACGCATAGGAATTCGGTCTTTGAAACGGAAAAAGTGTGAAAAACAACAAACTGGTCGAAATATTACTTAGAGGCCAATATGTGGGTGGGCCGACGATATCAACTTCAAAAGCTGTTGGCAAATTTTGAGAAAAACTTTATTTAAAAACGAGCAAATACAATTGTCTATAAACCGTTGCGGATAACCATTTTGAAGTAACAGGCTCTTAAATTTTGCAAGTAAGATAAAATAATGTTGGCAAAAAATGGGCCGAGCAGTGAGTCCATGGCGACGCCATCGATTTGGTCGATTTACTTCGATATTTGAATATATGTTCGTCCTATTCGATTTTTCAAGAAGAACTTGCAAAATTTAAAAGCCTGTTATTTCAAAATGGTTATCCGCAACGGTTTATAGACAATTGTATTTGCTCGTTTTTAAATAAAATTTCCATTGCGTCTAAGATCCATTGTCATTTATAAGTTCACGTGCCAACGCTGCTCCGCGTTGTATTTGGGTGAAACAACCCAAAACGTACACACCAGGATCTGTGAACACATAAGCATTTCGGCATACACAGGAAATGAGATCTCTCACCCCACTTCTTTGTCCAGCATTTTAGCACATAAAAGAGAAACTGGACACCCGATTTCTTTCGATGATTTTTCAGTTTTAGCTACTGGTCGTTCAGAATTAGATACTCTTATTCGAGAAAGTTTGTTAATCGCAAAAATAAATCCCTCTCTCAACGTAAATATACGGTCATTTCCTCTCATGTTATTTTTCTTTTTTTTTCTTTTCTTTTCTCCTCCACCTTAATCCCTGTTTTGACACCTCGTTTATCATTCTCTCCTTTTCTCATCTCTATTTTTGTAATCGTGTAGATTATTTAAGCCGAAAATTTTCATGTAAATAGACACTCTGATGATGTTGCTTGTAAAGTGACGAAACGTTAGTTCCTCGTTAAAGTATTTTTCAAAGTATCCTGATGTGTTTATTTGAGATATGGGCTTCCTGAAAATTATTTGCTCATGCTAATAAACAGCACTTCTACTCAATTTTTCATCAGAAAATTAAAATCTTAAAATTGTCTTTCAATGTCCTTCCATGTAACGAAATTTCCTTCCGATTTCCTTCTCAATCCTAAATTCCTCATAGTCGAAGTGCTGCTATTGATTAGCAATGAATACATTAAGTATGGTTACATATTAATCATCAGTTGTTGTTATCCTGTATTATGTTAGTACAAGAAATATGTTGGAAAAGAGTGTTTTTACTTTAATTTTCTTATCAGCTAACAGCAAAACACACTTCTGCCAACAGTTTCACTCTTCAAGTTTTTGCCTGCCCATCGTTTGTGGACATGCGGTACATGGCACATCAATTTAGACAACTATTGACTTTCATTCCATTGATTTGGGATTTCATCGTAGTGTCTAAACATGATGCTGGCTCGCACTTTGCCATCCGAAACGGCAGTACTGAGTGTTGTGCAAGCATTCAATTTGTATGTTTTTAAAGTTCAAATCGAAGCTAACAATAAAAATGAATTACTCCTAATTCCTCCTTGCTCGACAAGAATTTACAAAATTTTGTGTGATGACTCCATCGAGTAAATCTTTTTGCCCAATTCTCATGCATGTTTTACCATAGTAGATTTCTTAAGCTTAACTTCAGAACAAATTGTCTTGTACTCCTTTAGACCTACACATAAATTCCCACTTGTTTCATCATTGCACAATAATTCGATCCACATCGATATAAATGAAATAAGCCCCAGACTTCCAAGAAAGGTCAATCCTGTCGTTATATGCATACAAAAATTCATTATGTTTTTTGGTCGCTGCTGTGGTATTAACCTTAACTCTTTCCCTGCGGCATAAGACTTCTATTATTTTACTCTGGCTAACGCCAGACTATTTTACTCGTCGAATGGAAAGCTCCCGTCGGGAAAGAGTTTAGGTCGAAATGGAAAACTAAGTGGTCTTGAGACTCAGAGAGGCTAACGCCGGTGTTGTTTTGGAAACATAACGCAATACATCTAATCAAAGTTCTTATTTGAAGGTTACTTCATTTTATGCATTACAGATCAAGCCCTCCACCTATTCCTCCTCGAGTAGATTTAGGAGAAAGTGTCGGTGATTCTGACCATAGGTAAATAATCAAGCAGTTATGTTTTTCTTCATTTTAATTAGTATATTACCTCCTTAAACAGTTTTTAATGGGGCACAAACTTATACTGTCGATCCATTCCGTATAACATTTCTTTCCTAACTATTTGTAGAAACGATGCAGCACTGTTTGATAATTCTACAAATTTGAATGGGAATGAATCATCTACTCCGCCAACAGATTCTGTAAAACTAGAAGAACAAGTCATTCTTCCAAAGCCGTTGCCAGCTATCACTCCCAAGCCATCTATCGCATCAAAATCAGGCGCATCATTGGGCGGCAATGAAACTAAACTTCCAAAGAAAAAGGAGACAAAGTTAGTGAAATTTATGGTTTAGTTTGCTTATGGTTAAGTAGTTATTTGCTCGCTGTCTAAACGTAGTTAATCAACGACCTTAGTGTAGAAACGCTTTGGTCTCTTTTTGTTCACTTTATGGCAGAATCACGGTACACAACACGATAAATACCGTAAATGTTTGAATTAGCGCTCCCTTTCAAATATTCCCGTCCCTTCGAATAAGCGCCCCCTCCCCCACAGCAAAGATAAAGCAATTGTGCAGTCACTGGAAAATGAACCTTTCGAAGTAACCACCCTGCCTAATGTTGAAGATACAACTCCACAGATCTTAGTAATTTACGAGAGTGACTAAGAAAAAAACTGAAATTGACGTGTAACGTACACGTAGTAGTTTAAAAGTTCTCGCAAATAATAACATACCTAGAGGTAGTTGTCATTATCTTTACTGTAATATTTAGTAGACTTTTACAGTTTTACCTCTTAAATAAAGAAAATATCCGAACCCATTTAAGACAAAGATCTGGGAAGCGAAATAAGCGTCTCCTTTGAATTAGCACGCTTCCCTTAGCGTCAAAAAGAAAAAAAAAATCAATAAATAAGCGGCTCGGGCGCTAGTTCGAGTGTCTACGTCACTTGGAATAATCTAAGCGATCAGCCAATAGAAATGCTTAGGTTCAGTCTCTCAACCAAAGTTTCTGAATGTTAATTGCCATAAAACAATAGGTTTTCGCACGGCGATGGTCTTCCCAACACAGGCCGTGTTTCATCTTGTTAGTCGAGTTTCCATACTATGCTTCGATTGACTGTGGTCTAAAATAGAGCAGATGTATTTAAAAGTTCAAAACCTGATGCCAGCAGACAATTTTATGAAATATAGTGAAAAACAAATCCCGAAAAACAATAACATTCTGAAAACCTTAGATATGAGTCAATAACAAAACGACGAGTGATTGCGATGATATTTCGACTTTACTGCAAAGTTATTGTCAAATCGAAATGAATCACAAGCAAGCCATGTGATTTGTCATCGTTGTAACTATATAAATGACATTACTTGCTTGTAATTCATTTCGATTTGACAATGACTTTGTAATAAAGTCGAAATATCATCGCAATTATTCGTCGTCTTGTTATTGACTCATATCTTGGGTTTTCAAGATGTTATTGTTTTTCGGGATTTGCTTTTTACTGTAATTAAAAGTATAGACATGGATAGTAAAAGTGAAAGTCGATGAAGATTTAGGCTTAGGGGTAGGTGCGGGAGTAGATATGCATGTGGATGCGCGTTACAGATATAGGTACATACATGCAGATGTAGGGGTAAAGATAGACGAAGATGTAGATGTAGGTGTAGACGTAGACGTAAAGTGTTTATGTACATGTACTGGATGTAGATCTATATGGGTGTAGGTATAGATGTCGATTTAGATGTGGTAGATATAGATGTAGCAGATGTAAATGTAGTTGTAGGTCTACATGTGGATACAGATAGGTATAGATGAAGATCATAAGATAAATTGTGGAAACATGTCAGTACATCGATTTACATGTGCATGTATATATACCTTCTAAAATTCATTAAGTATTCATGAGGAAAATACAAAGGCAAATCAAAACCGTGCGGTGTCTTTATATATGATAAAGACACGTGACTTTATATGTGAAGAAGAAGTTAATTTTTTCGACTTAGAAGACAAATTCCCAAACTTTCTTCGCGAATTAGCGTATTAGGAGGTTCATTTTAGAAGACATCTAAAACAACTCGCAGTACGTGCTATATCGGATCTAAAACATTCAGCAATTGCCTCGTGCTTTAAATCTCGATAAAGCACTCCTGCTCGGTTTTTAAATATTACATGTAATGAGAACATTTTGTGCGACATCCAAGACTAAGGATGGGGTCCAAGCATAAAAAGCAATTAAAGTAGCAAAAGCCCATTCACCGGTGATCTTTTTTGTCCCGTATACAAAAAAAAGAAATGCTTAAACACGAATATTAGTATTGCCACAATTTTGAAAAGAAAACCTTACTATTTTTTTGTGTTACAGTATTTCCAGTATGAATCTACGTAAAATGCTCTACACACAGACGCATAGTTCTAATAATTAATGTAAGAGACCACACTATGAACTTGTGTTACAATCTACCATTCGAATAAAGATTCCCCAGCTTCTAAAATTCCAGGAGGAAATTGTACATTGTCAACGATTTTTTCAATCTTCAGTACTCAGAGGATGGCTGCCTTCTATTGTTTTTACATAACATGTTATCTAGAATGGTGCAAACGTAGCAAAGATTAATACAAGTAAGTCAACGAAAGATAGGCTGCAATGTCTATAATTTTATTTATCAGGACGTCGACTATTGATTTGCTTGTGGGAGGCGCAATCTCAGAATAACTATTAAAGCCCAGCAAAATAATTGGAGAAGAGCCATTCACATGCAGGAATAAACAAATATTTAATATCAACACTTAACGTTTTGTCGTTAAACATGATTAAGATGTTCCATGTTTTCCGCTAAAAATGTTGCATGTTTCCCGATGAAACGTTATATAAGATCTAACACATTTTTGAAAACATGAAGATTCTGTGAAGGTCTTTCATCTTTGGCGACTAAACGTTACATGTCATTAAATATTTCAGTATTCCAATTTGTGAATGGTTCTTTCAGAATATTTTTTGAACGTCGCTATTTATTCTGATATCGTCTTTTCTGTCATGTTTATCCACATGTAGAGGTCGCCCTGAAATCTCCATAATGTCTGCTCGTCCTATGGATCAGATGAGCATTCCTCCATCATCTGATCTGAAGAGTGACAATGGTGTTTCTACTCCACATGAAGACCACTATAACAATTCATCAGAAAAACCCATTGTTACGCCCAGGGACAGCGTTAAACCAACTGCTCTGGAGAACAAAAGACCCCCTAAATCTGCTGCTCCTTCTCCCCCCAAGAAACCAACTCCTTATGTTTCCAAAATGGATAGAAAAAGTATAAAGCTGTCCGATAGTGCGGCAGGTGTTAAACCAATTCCTGATTCTGGTAGAACGACGAAAACGAAGAATTCCAAGAGAGATTCTTCATTTTCAATATTCTATGTTGACTCAATCGCCGATAGTAGCTCTAAGCAAGATGACCAAAACCAGGTTATATCCGGTAAAACGGGAAACGAACGTTTGTCAGGTGAAATTGGTGGTAAGTCGGTAAGTAAAGAGAACGATAAATTAAAGCCAGACATTCAGGTAAACAGAAAAAGTAAAAACAAAGAAGAACGAATCAAGAAACCTGCTGAAACAGAGTCGACTGTAACTTCCAAACAGCATGAAACAACTGTCTTGAAACCGAAAGTAAAGCCTACCATTATAACAGCCAAGAAACCGAAAAAAACGAGGACAGTAGATAACAGTGATGAGAAAACGGGAAATCGTGCTTCATTGAATGGAAAATCGTTATTAGAAGATAGCAATAGTTTAGCAAATTCAGTACAACCTTTAAGGGAGTTAAACAAACCAGGTCGACCGAATTGCCCTCCGAGTACTACAGTTGAAGAACATCAGTCGGATACCACGCAACCTCAGAGACCAAAAGCCCCTCCAAATACCGTTCAGGAAGATCAGAAGTATTCCGGTAAAGTGAAGAAGAAAAACGACGAACAAAAAGTCTCAAAACATCAACAATTAACGCAAGGAAAATCTAAAGCAAAACCACCCAGGCCTCCCATGGCCAAAGAAGGAGCTAAAATTAAACCTGTTAGGTCTGCTCCTGCACAACCAAATGTTGAAAGGTACGTCACATCACCCTTGATATTAAATAGAAAATTAAATCGTAGCATGCATGGAAATGTTTTGCAAAAGTGGCATATTCTGGGTAATACTCTATCCCTCTTTACAAAAAAATAGGAAGCTGTAAAAAATTTTGATAATCCAGATGATAATAAGACTCGATTCTTGAAAACACGCACCTGCTTGCGTCGAAATTTACGCCATGTACACTTAATACTGTTTTGCATGAAGGATATTTTACTGGTAACTCCATGTCTGTCATAATGCAAAATGCCAACGTTTGCCTTGATGCTTTTAAGTCCTGACATTTTTGGAGAAAGACATTTAAATTTTTATCTCATTCAACTCTGTACGAGGATATCCTTAAAAATGTGTCGAGGAATTTCAAAGTTCAAATTGCCAAATTAGTTCAAGTTTTACGACTTACTGTGTGTTAAGTTAAGCAGAAAAGAAACTTTTTTTGGAGGCCTGAAATTCAAATTACGCATCGTATTAAAAAACCCCAACAAACATTTCACACGAGACAATACAACTAAGACTGGGATTTAGTTTAATATGTCTTCCAGTAATTTTTAGGGATTTCAAGCTCGTACGGCAATTATAGACGTTTTGCATTGTAGAAGGTACATTACTAGTTGTAGTAGACTTGGTGAAACTAGTAATGCGAATATTTTCCACATAATAATACACATGAGAACAATTCTTAATGTGATTGGTTATGGAAGTGAGATTTCAAGGTAACATGGACCAGAGAAAAGATAATACATTGCCAAAAAGGTAATTCATTGGAGAATGTTTGAAAGCATAAAGGATCCCCATTGGCTAAAATAATTCTGAAATCCAAAAAGCCGATCAAATACCAATCCTAGGGTATGGCAAAATTAGGAGATTTTAAATGGTGATTGAAAATAGCACTGAAGAGCGAAAATACTACTCTTTAATTTATTCGTATATATTACTATTGGGTATCATAAGGTTTCCCGTTCAATTACTTGTGTAATTCCAAACTGAACAAGAAACCGTATAATTACCAATACTTTGAGATCTTCTTAATAACGTTAGCAACGTCTACCTGGCTTTAATTTTGATGCACAAAAAGTTAAAAGGTTGGTAGACCGCCGAATTTATGATAAAGAATTTCAAAGTTTCGACCTATCGCCCTTCGTCAGAGAGTGAAACGAGTTCTATAATAGGAATGGCAATTAGACTAGGTTTTATACTGAAGCAAGTCATGCGACAAAAATTAACCAATGAAATGTGAGAAATAAAAACAACCAAATCAACGACCTAGCAACGGCAAGAAAGACACTAGCTATTTTTAACGGTGATCAGTAAACCGGCCCGGGGAGAAACCGCCTGAGACCCCAGGGGAATAAAAATTTGCATTCGGTAAAAATGAAAACAAAACCAAGGGAAAACAGTGTATAAGTTAATGTTTCTATCTGCCCGTGCTAGACAAAAACAAAAACTTATGAGGTCGTTAAATAAAAGACAAACGTTCGTTGAGCCCATGGGGATGAGTAGTTCCAAGCTTGAAAATGAGACGCCTTTCTTGTCTCTTGCGACTATCATTGCCACCCGAGATGGATGAGGTGGCACAGACTTTCATATCCGAAATAGAATGGTTAGCGCTGTTGAAATGCCGGGCGACAGGCTTGTCAACATCGTTGTTACTTACGGAACGAAGATGCTCGGCAGACCTGTCAGAGAGACGTCGGCCAGTTTCTCCGATATAATTTCTCGAAAGTTAATTTGGAACATTTATTGCATGATATGCAATAACTGATGTTGGAGGAGGTGCATGTGAAATTATGCCGGATAATGAAATTACAATTGGGTCCACTAATGGAGGTGTTTTGACTGAAAAAAAGACATGTGTAGCAGCGGGCTCGAGAACAAGAAAAAGTGCCGGCTGGTATAATGATGAATTTCGTTTCATAGCACTGTGTACTAAGGAATCCCGAATGTTTATATTACGCCGAAACGAGATCAATGGATTATCGGTGAAAATAGCCGATGTCTCAGGATCACTGTTCAAGATATCGAAATTCTGAATGATGATATCCCTAATTTTGTACTTGAAGGGATGAAATGTCAGGATTAAGGGAATCTTTTCTGTAGAATGTCCGAACGAGAAACATTAAACGCTTTTTGAATAACGGTGTCTAATAAATTGAAAAAATAACCACGTTGGGCAAAAAAGGATCTCATTTCCAAGAACTTGGTCTCAAAGTCCCGATCATCGCTACAAAGGCGGCGAAGACGCAGGAATTGAGAATAAGGAATGGATTTCTTAGTATGCTTGGGTTGTGAAGAAGAACACAAAAGATAACTGAGAATCAGTCGGTTTGTAAGCCACGGACGTCGCGAGCGCATCACCATTAATCGAGACTAAAACATCTTGGAACGATACACATGTTTCACTGATCTCCCACGCAAACTTAAGCGCAGGATGGAAATTATCAACAAAGTTGATAAAGCGCTCTAGGTCAACGCGAGAGCACGATGTTGTAACTAAACAGTCATCAATGAATCTCCCAAAGAAACCAGGGATGGGACCTGTGTGTTGCTCGAAGATACGTTTTTCAACATAACCGACAAATAAGTTAGCATAACTGGGGCCCATCTTGGTGCCCATAGCTACGTCGCTTATCTGTTGGTAATGTTCACCATCAAACAAAAAGTTATTGAGGGGAAGCACTAGCTCTGCTAAGCAAAGTAATGTAGCAGTCGGAAGTTCTAAAGCGGCTCGTTTGTCAAAGAAGAACTTCAGAGCTTTTTACTTTTTGTACTGTTTTATATTGCCTACGCAGCATCCCATTTTTATATAACTGTCTGGATTTTTTGCTGCTTTGACCCTATGCCTAATCTCAAGAAGTTTCTTCATCGTCTCCGCTACGACATGGTAAGTCATTTGTTTCCTTTTTTACCGTCGATCAGTAAACCGGCTCGACCAGTAAACAAGCCGTTTTAGAACTTCCGACTGCTACATTACTTTGCTTAGCAGAGCTAGTGCTTCCCCTCAATAACTTTTTGTTTGATGGTGAACATTACCAACAGATAAGCGACGTAGCTATGGGCACCAAGATGGGCCCCAGTTATGCTAACTTATTTGTCGGTTATGTTGAAAAACGTATCTTCGAGCAACACACAGGTCCCATCCCTGGTTTCTTTGGGAGATTCATTGATGACTGTTTAGTTACAACATCGTGCTCTCGCGTTGACCTAGAGCGCTTTATCAACTTTGTTGATAATTTCCATCCTGCGCTTAAGTTTGCGTGGGAGATCAGTGAAACATGTGTATCGTTCCAAGATGTTTTAGTCTCGATTAATGGTGATGCGCTCGCGACGTCCGTGGCTTACAAACCGACTGATTCTCAGTTATCTTTTGTGTTCTTCTTCACAACCCAAGCATACTAAGAAATCTATTCCTTATTCTCAATTCCTGCGTCTTCGCCGCCTTTGCAGCGACAGCATCCCATTTTTATAATACTGTCTGGATTTTTATTTTTGATGAATCAGACGTAAAAACATGCATTTTCAAGAACTAATACCTCGAACTTTTTTCGACATCTTAACCCTTTTCGGAATGGGTGATTTTCATGGCACTTCAAAACTTATATTTGCTTGTCTTCCCAAAACGTGTAACTCCAAGACTTTCCCAAGAAAGGACTGGGGAATTAGAAGGCATTTTAAACATTCAGGTTTCAGTCGTGACCTCAATCAGTAGCCTGTTTGGCATATTTAGTACAGTTGAATAGAAAAATTGTGACGTCATTATGACGTTTTAATCTTGTTAAAATTTTTATTTAAAGAGTTAATATCATTTTTCAATCGTCTGCAATACGCAGACATACCACAAGGCAAATTGAAACCTCAAATTAGGACAGACACTTAAGTAACTGTGCAAGGAAAATCCAAGGCTAATCGTAGTAGAAAAACGTAAATTTCGATCGACCTCCCTATGACCTCCTATCAACTTAAAAACAAAAGTTCCTAATTTTGGTGGAAAGCACCTACAGGAATGATTCCTCATGTTAAATTTTGTTCCGTAAGCATCAAAAACACCGTGAGTCATGGTGGGAAGCCATGATACCTCTGACTCCTGCTTGACGTTGTCTAAAAAGCCCAATCCGAATATCACTGCAGCTAAACGCCGTATGCACATTCGTGGCTACAAGATTCGTAGCGGAGAACTACGCTGGAAGCTGTTGTGCGTCCTTTAGGTCCGACAGCTTGAATTTACTCATCCATAATGTTCGCTAACCCTCTTTGAAAAACAGTGAGGAATATTAGAGACATATCTTCTCTACTTAGACAAAAATGACTAAAAGTTTCAGAAAGTCATGCATGCACATATGTATGGCAGCTGTGTTAGTACGAATAGGGTTAATGCTTGATTATAGCCCAGCAACGTTTTGAATGTTGCTTGGAACGCGAGAAAAAGATCACGTCAAAACTGTCTAGAGCACGTCCAAAGGTTAAACCAATATGGAGTTAATTTATCTGATAGTCTCGTTCTCTTAGATTTTGTGTCCTGGTTTCGTGGAAATATAAATGGGAAAGTGTGTTTGTATATTTGGTCTTTCTGTGTAAATTCAGAAAAAAACGTCGACTTGATGTAAAACAGGACAGCAAAAACTAGGAAAATAAGACGACAAACAAAAGCTAGACGTCTCAGCATGACCAAGGGCGTTTAAAGAAGAGCATTGAATTTACGTTCCTCGATAATTTATTTTGTGGCGCAGTGTTCTCTCTCATTAATTATGAAATGACAATCTGTTTTTCTGCAGAAAAAGACTTTCAGCTAAGCAAAGAGAGCAATCCAACCTTGAACAAAAATCTGGCACCGTGTCTCTGGTAAAATCATCAGCTAAAAGTGGACCACCTCGTGCCATTGCTAAATTTGATTACACCAGTGGTACAGCTGACGATCTTTCTTTCAAGGTAATTTTATGTGTTGCTTGTATCTACATTAGTATTTTAGTATATTAATCTCCAGCTCTGACGTCACTTATGGATGATAGAACACAGATAGACAGATCGTTAGCCCATGAAGAATGAGATGATTGTTATGCACAATGTACATGTGGAAGTTTAGTGGTATCAAGGACGGTATGTGAACGTCCGTCAAGCTCGTAATTCAGAAAGACTCATTTCAGGAAAAAAAGGCATCCCTTAAAATATCTCAGAAAAACGAACATCCACGTATTGTCTGTAACATATCGCCAAGCTGCACATGTTCCATGTGTACAACAATCATGTCATTCGACATAATTTTTACTATATCGTGGCTGCCGCATGGGCAGCACATATATCGAACTTGTACTTTAGCTCGCCATCTAAGACTTTGTTGTTCAGTCGTCAAAGCACCTCACCAGTCATCAGTAATGCCATATATGTTGGAAAAGTGGGAGATTGGCGATATTTTGTATGAATGATGGATGAACGTTCGTCAAGCCCTAACCTCAGAAAAAAACAATTTCTGAGCCCCATACGGGATCGAACCCGCAACCATCTGGTGATCGATGAGACGCTCTAACAATTGAGCTAGCACGACTCAGATGGCGAGCTAAGGCGCAAGTTCGACATAGGTGCGACCTAAGCGGCAGCCACAATATGTTAATAATGTTATTAATGCGATATATGTTGGAAATATGGGAGCTTAGGTCGTACGTATGTCGAACTTGCACCTTGGCTCGCCATCTGAGTCTCGGTTGCTCAATGGTCAGGGCGTCTTACCGGTCATCAGTAAGTTACGGGTTCGATTCCCTTCTGGGGCTCAGAAATCGATTGCTTGATATATGAACCTGACGAACGTAGACATATCGCCAGTCGATTAAAGTAAACAAACTTTTCTTCAGTGAGATAAGAGCAAACAACGAAGCAAGTAAGCACAGACACTAATAAATATGCAAGCAGATAAACAAACAGACGGATATGTCGATATGCAAATGAATAAGACTTACAAGTGAACAACCAATCGAGAAAACAAACACCCACAAACTAGTAAACTACAATCATTGACAAATTTGTTGGAACAAAACAGATGTATACATGTCACTATCCCCCGTCCCCGTGTTCAGTGTTGTATTGCAAGAAAAGGATGTTTGCAGCCTCTCTTACAAATCGCTTACCATGTTCATCCATGTGGAAACAACATTGAGAGAGGGGAGCGGGGGTTAAATTGACCATGCTCATTTTTCATACAATCACATGGAAATTTATTTAACTGTTCCAACTAAGTTTGCCAATGATTGTAGAGTTAGGATGACAGTGCTTGAAGTCGGCAGAAACAAGTCAAACGAAAAGAGGAAGGCAAGTGGCAGGAATATGGAACTACTTTATAGGAGTGAAATGGTAATGACAAAATTTAATTGTAGTGAAATTGAATTACACATTAAAATAAAACACATCTTGGAAAACTCAAGATATGAGTCGAAACAAGACGAGTATATGAGACGCTCTAACCATTGAGCTACCAAGACTCAGATGGTGATCTAAGGTGCAAATTCAACATATTTGCGACCTAAGCGGAAACCACTATACGTTTATAATGTTATTAATGATATATATATATTCTTCCTTACCCTGATTGACAAACATTTCCCACCAACATCTAACTTGCACAAGATATTCAACCGAAACACGATGAAAATCAGCAACAGCTGCATGGGTAATATGAGAAGAATTATCGCCAAGCACAACTTTAGAATCCTAGCGAAGACGAAATCCCACACCATTGACACCTGTAACTGCCGACGAAAAGACGAATGTCCACTTCCGGGAAAATGCCAAGCAACGAACGTAATCTACCGAGCAAATATCACAGCGGCCGACAACGGAGAAACAAAACATTACATAGGCATGACAGCAAACCCCTTCAAAGAACGCTACAGAAACCACACAAAATCTTTCAAAGATAGGAAATAAGCGAACGAAACGGAGCTATCTAAGTACATATGGGACTTTAAGGAAAAGAAGAGAGTTTTTACTACCAAGTGGGAAATTTTGAAACGAGCCGCGACATATACGATCGGAGCAAAGCGATGCAACCTTTGCTTAGAGGAAAAACTATCGATTTTGAAAGCGGACAAAAGAACCCTCTTAAACAAAAGGTCAGAGCTTGTGTCGAAATGCCGACACCAAAACAAATTCAGCATCTCTAAATTCAGCCCCGTAGGAGAAAGAGGTGATGAGTCATCCAGCCTCCCATGCACCATAGCAGCGCCACCGATAATAAAAAAGAAAGCCCCACCGGATACTCACTCAGTTGCCTGAAGATCGTGAACAACGTGAAACTCGGAGTAGCGACGTGAGGACTCTGTAATATCTCATTGTAAACTAGCTCTACCATATGGTGTTGAGCACTCTATTGATTTTCGCAAACACCGCTTTAGCTATATATATATATATATATATATATAATAGTAATAGTATTTCGCTTACCTCAAAGCCGCAACAGTCTGTTTCATCCGTGGGGAATCTTCATGCGGGCCGCTTATATGCTTGTTGCCGAAGCGTGGGCGTGTAGGTGTGGAAACGAATCTATTGTTCTCAGGTTCTTTACGCGAAACCTGTTTTTGTGTGGGCAGGCCGAAACTATTTCTGACTTTTTGTTTAGTAATGAATCCTTGTTTTTTTCATTCAGTATGAGAAATTTTTCTTCCAAACACAAATTACATCTGTTAGATTCTCCTCTGTACGAAATAGCACGTTTTAATATTGACCAATCAATCCTAAAATCTTGTTTATTTTCTTTCAATTATCAAGTATACTTTGAAAGCTCGGTGTTGTTTGCGTATTTTTTGTGCTGAAAAGATTTAATGTGGTTGCGGTGTCGCTCTTTAAACGTGCTTGCAGTCATACCAATGTAATGTTTAGTGTTGTTGGAGTTGTGTTGTTGGAGTTGTGTTGTTGGAGTTGTGTTGTTGGATATATATATATATATATATATATATATATATATATATATTGGAAATGTGAAATGGAATAGACCAATCCTAATAAAGCAGAACCTGTTACTTTTTCAAAGAAATTTGTCATAAGTATACATTTTGGATTGAAAACTATGTTTGTCAGTGGGGTGGGGCAAGGGGAGAGATTGGCCTTCCTCTTCGATTTTCCTCATTTGGTTCACCATCGTTATTGCCCTGTTTTACAGATTCTTTTGCCCCCTTCCCGGGTGAGGAAATCCTTCCAGTGTCCATGGTCGAAACTAAGTAATAAGGCGACTAAAGTAATTTTTCGCCATTTCGGCACCTCTAACGCAGATTTTACTTTAAGGCTGTCCGTTGACGATTTTAGAAGTTTTTTTACATTGTAGTTCTATCAATGGGAAGTAATCTTGTTCAAAATTAAAAATCTTTTGTCAGTTTATTTTGTGCATCAGCCCACCTCAGTAAATGAAAGGAATATCCGGCAGCTCTCTCTTTTTTTCGCAACGAGATGTTGTGTATGGATACTTGTTCATGATAATGCACAAGACGATATTGCTTAAGGATTATTTGCAAATGGGGCGTCATCGAGTCATTAAAATTAGTACTCAATGCTGTGCATGAGAGAGAGTGGGAGATATTGGAAGTGCTTTCTTTCCCTAAATCTTATTGAATAATTTTCAGTCTTGTTTTTGTGATCTTTTTGGTTTGTTTTTGTTTAGGCTGGAGATACTATTATGTTAATAAGTAAAGTAGATAATGCTTGGTTTGTCGGCTATTTGGAGAACGACGTTATGCAGCAAGGATTGTTTCCTGTGCAGTTTGTAGATATCATTGTAAATCTGAAAGAAGAAACTCCTTCACAAAAGGTTAGGAAACTTACGTCAGTCACATCAGAATTGGCCAGACTTTGGGGGGTACATAAGTCTAGACTTGGGACAAATCTTAGCAACATAAGCGTAAACATGAACATAAATATAAAGATAAAAATAAACATAAACACATAAACACACATATACTTACACACACACACACACACACACACACACACACACACACATATATATACACACACACACATATATACACACACGTACACACATACACACGTACACACGTACACACGTACACACACACACACACATACACACACACATACACACACACATACACACACACATACACACACATACACACATACACACACACATACACACATACACACACACACACACACACATACACACACACACATACACACACACACATACACACACACACATACACACACACATACACACACACATACACACACACATACACACACACATACACACACACATACACACACACATACACACACACACATACACACACACATACACACACACACATACACACACACACATACACACACACATACACACACACATACACACACACATACACACACACATACACACACACATACACACACACATACACACACACATACACACACACATACACACACACATACACACACACATACACACACACATACACACACACATACACACACACATACACACACACATACACACACACATACACACACACATACACACACACATACACACACACATACACACATACACACACACACACACACCTACATCTACACGTACACATACACATTCACATGCACATACACATAACGTATTATTGAATTGCATAGTTTTGGTTCTGTTCTTCCTGTTGCTATTATTGTTGTTGTAGTTGTGGTTGTAGTCGCTTTTGTCAGTTGTTCTGGTTATGTTTTGTCGTTGTTGTGGTTGTTGTTGTCATTGTTTTTGGTGCCGGTATCGTAGTTGCTGCTGTTTTTGCACTTAGAGTTGTTGTTTTCTTGATACTTTTGCTTTATCTGTTTTGTTCAAGGTTGGACGTTAGCTAGAATGTATCATTTTACAGTCCCTATTTCAACTAACTGAAGGTTTCGTCTTTTTTATAAAAAAGATATAACGTTCATTGTTAGGGTTAAAAAGACTAAACTCATGCCTTATACATACGACAAGAATCCAGAAATCATAAAACTCCCAAAAGACGTCCAAAATCTTACAACAAATAGATCGAATGGTATGCATGATTATACTGTATGTGTAGTGGAGCTTAATCTAGACCCTATTGAATAACGCGCAAAAGACAGGCTACCAGTAGACATTCTAATAGTATTTGCCACGAAATACAACTAAACTTAATCATAATATAAAAATTTATGCATTAAAGATCGGAAACCATCTGGTAAAAACTCTCCCACAGTCTTGGTAATTGACTGGTAATGGCTAAGTTAGTTATGGGAACTAGAGTTCGCCTTCTTTATTCTGAATTGCTTGTTGCCTTCTTGTTCTTACAACTGATTACACATCCCGTAGATTTCACGTTTCGACTAAATATGACTGATTGTTCAGTCGTTTCAAAAAATATTCTGTATGCTGCAATCGGCTTAAGGAATTGCATAGGCAGCAATGGTTTGTTTTTCTTTTAGGGACTTTATCATTAACTGTCGTTAAGTATCTGTCCAAGTTTCAGGGGAGTTCTTACATCAACGATGAGGTCGTATTTTGGCAACTTTCGTTTTAATTCTTCCGTAATATGTTCGATTTAGAAGAAAATCACAAATGTTTGTTTGTTTGTTTGCCTATCTACTTTTTCCTCTTTCATTCTTCATTTGCCTTTATAGGTACAAGATTTAGTTTCGTCAAACCCTCATGCAGTAGCTCTTCACGATTTTGAAGCGCAAGCAGAAGGAGAGTTGTCGTTTTCATCAGGCCAAACTATTATCTTAATTGAAAGGATCAATGATGATTGGTTAAAAGGAGAGATAAACAATGCCGTTGGAATATTCCCTCAAAATTTTGTTCGTATAGAACGCGATCTGCCTAAACCGGCAGTTAGTAGTCAAAAAAACAAGGTGGCAGATGGTCACACAAAGCCTAAAGATGAAAAACGTGGGGACGAGTGGTGTCGAGCTATTCATGACTTTCAGGGGGAACATGAGGATGATTTGAGCTTTTCTGTTGGTAATGAAATAAGAATAACCGAAAGATTAGACAACGATTGGTTAAAAGGAGTGTTTTCTGGCAGAACTGGGATATTTCCTGCTTCATTTGTAGAAATGATTAATGAAGCAGCCAAAACTTCAAAAGGTCTGTGCAACACGTCCGTTTGATGTACCAGTTGGTCAAAATTACTGCTTGTTTCACTCCAGCTTGTAGTGGTTTAATAGTCCCTCCTCGAATCAGAAATTCTCTGCTATACTTCCTGTTTTCTTGTGCACCTCAACTGCTACTCTTGTATTTTTTCCCCTTCGACCATTGTTGGATCCACCACTCTCTAAATACGTTTTTATATTTTTGATTTTGCTATATTTTGCTATAGTACTTTATATTATAACAACTGATGGGCGCTGAAGTTAATAGCTAAATTCAGTATAAAAGCTTTTCATTAAATGCTCTTTTCGTTTGTCATAAATGCTGAGTATTATTTTTCGATTTTGTTAAGTGAAATATTTCTTATAGCTTTTTCAAAAGTATTACCAAATTTTTCGACCGTACAAGTTTTGAATTTCCAGTTGCTGAGTGATACCGATTACTATTATTATTATTATTATTATTATTATTATTAGTGGGCAGAATACACATTCAATAGCTAAATAAGCTAAATTACAATAGGTTTTATACATAAAGAATATAGATATAGTTTAAAATTACATGATAAAATATACGTAGCTACAAATGCGAATAAAATTTCTAAGAAAACTTTAAAACTATCCTCATATATAACTTCAATCTAAACTCTAATTTACATTATCTAAACTTAACTTAAATTACTGTGGATCTGATGCATTATGATAGTCGTATAAATTGTATGGACGGTTTTGTGATAATGTCATAACGGCTCATAAGTTATTACACCACCCCAGAATTTCGCTGCTGGCAAGAATCAGTTAGCGGGTCCATCAACAGGTCTACGATACATAGTCGTCGATACGGTGTTAATATTGCAAATACAATTGATATAAGTGACAGTAAATCGGGTAGCAATAAATATCAAATGATATGATCTTAACTTTATATCATAACTTGCACACGTAGCGAGCTGGGACTTGAGAACGCAATTGGTGAATGATAATCACTAAAAAACCGACGAACTGTAACGATTCGGAACTTGAGAAAGCAATGGATCCATATCAGGTCCTACGGAGCTTCGCTTTTTCGTAAGCAAGGAATTATTGCTGGATTGTTTGAGCGACTACTGCCATAGATCGACCAGGAGTTCACTCGCACCTGTAACAGGTCATGACAATTGTTCGTCGCCCTGCCAGTGAGTGACTTCGGCCGATTTAGTGTCTAATAACCCCCTGACTGAGCAGACCAGAGTAATCTTTAAAGTTTAAGTCGTGACTAACATTTCCTTCCTCACTTCATAGTCGCTTATGAGAAGTTAATGATGATGAAAGTATTCCAACGAGCACCGAGGTTTGAAATGGGCTGTAGTCGTTTATGTTGGGTGGTCTGGCACCAAAGGTTAAACTATTGTAATATCAACGGTAGATTTCATAACTCTAACATAAGGTAGTCGCTCACATAAGTACAGCTATAATTTATCTTTATATATACATAGCCAAAACATCCATGCAATGGTCTCACAACTTGGTTACACCTCGACTCTTTGACGTATTAGCCAACTTATTTTAATGTTTTTATTACGTTTTTATGAATTTATTTTTAATGGGGTTTTTTTTTTTCAGATTTTGCCGTCGTCACTGCCCTGCATGACTATCCTGGTGAAACTCCTGACGACTTATCATTTACAGCTGGAGATCAAATCAAAATAGTTAAGCGAATCAACTCGGGTTGGCTCATGGGAGAATTTAATGGAAAAGAAGGATTGTTTCCTGCTTCATTTGTTAACAATGTCCCAGAATCATCACCTGAGCCGAAGAGTTCGAGCAAGAAAGAATTGGAGAAATCCAAGGTTTGTCTATTAAGCAAAAATTGAAGATTTGTGTATTGATTGATGGACGGTTGTACAAAGGACAATTAGCGCTTATCCACGACAACCACTTGATCTATAGTTTTGGTATTGAGTATTGATGTTGATTAGTCGAGTTCTAATTTTTCAACATAAAATCCTTTCGAATCCACCTGATATCTGTCAAAGAAAGTACCAACTTTCCTCTATGGTACGATGTGAATTTGTCCGTGAAAGCTTCTTTAATCCAAGTTTAAGATAACAATCTTATGAACAACCCGGCCGACAGAAGTTTCCAAAATATGCCACTACATCATCCAACTGATTTTCCCGCCTCGTTTGATTTAGAGCCTAGAAAAATGGGAAAGAATTATTGCATAGTGATCACAGCTAGACATATGTGTAAAGATAGTCTATCAAAGCGCATGGTCTATAGATACTTTGTTCTATCTTGTTGTTCACTCTTACGTACAATCACCATGCACAATATTTATTTGGAATGATAAAGCAATCAGCCAATTGAAACGTTCGGGTTCAGTCTCAAGTGCAACGTTGGAATGTTAACTGCCATTTGGCTGATCGAAAAATAAAACGCACTATTTCTTTCTAGGATGCTCGTTTTGCTAAAGCTGTGCACGACTTCAGCGGAGAACATCCAGGTGAACTTCATTTTCGAGTTGGTGATGTGATTCAAGTATTACGTGAAATTGATAGCAACTGGTGTGAAGGAAAAATAAACAATATAACTGGAATATTTCCTACCAGTTTTGTCGAAATGGAACCATTACAACCAAAAGGTAATTATCAGTTTGTGGGCAGGAACATCTTTGAAGTTCCTGTGTAGATAATTCTTTATTATATTATTGAAATGACAATTATGTCGAGGAATTTTGGTGGCTGAGTTGAAAAAGTTCCTCGTTACATGAGCAATAAGCTGCACACCTTAAAAGTCACGTGATCGTGTGATTCTTGAAAATGCGGAGCTCCGAAATTAGTAAAGGCGGAGGGTCTTTTTTTTTGTTGATATTTTATAATTTTTGAATCATAATCAAACTAAAGCGATCATTTTGTTGTTGATTTTTATGTTACTGTGTCCATTTTTAAAGAATATTTTCACAGGCCAGTTACAGATCAAGCGGCGATCAAACCGATGAACTGGTCGAATTATTTCTTGTTTACATCAAATATTGTCAGTTTACGTGGTAGTTTTGTCTTGTACTTCTAGAAGAGGGATTTTGAACAACTGAGCATCATGGCCGTGATAATTAAATTCGTTTAAAGGTTGCTTTATTGGGTTAGAAAAGAGTTCTTTCATTCTGGGATAAGATTCTTATTGATCATCTAAAGCTGTTAAAAACATAGACAAGTAGAGATCACAGGTTGATATCAGTTGAACGTAAACCGAGCTGGGTCCTACTTTTTGCTTGTGTATGGTTTGGGCATTCGTAGATTTTGAAACTTCAAACATTCACTTGACCCGCAATAGGAGGATCTATCCTTTTCATAGGACCACTCCGTCTTTAAAACAGCAGGCATGGGATCAGAACCTAAGCAAACGCATTCGAGTTAATGTTTTAAGTACTGATTTAGATTTTGGGTCTTGAAAACATGCACTGGCCTGGGTATATTGGGGATATAGACAATACTGTGGCCAGTCACGTGACCAGGACACTTTTATCCAACAACGCAATGTCATTCAACATTGTTACCCAAACCAAAACGTATTTTTACCTTATTAATCATTTATCATTAATTTCCGACCAAAACAATGCATGAAATGTCTCTTTATTTACTTCTCCTAGTCCATGTAAATTTTGGTAAGTACAACTCCAAAATTTTCCTTAAATAACCATCCTGTAAACGTTTTTGAATTATACAAATCAATATCGATTATTTTAAGAAAGGAGTAACTTAGCTTCTCAGTACGTCACCAATGTCAGCCCGAGCCTAGACTAAACTCGAAAATGGACCTATGTAGAAATGTTGTAGAATAAATAGAAGAGTTTATGTGAGAAAGGCGCACAAAAAAGACTTGAATATTCGGTAGAACTTAAATGCGTAAATTGGAAATTAAATTCGACACAAATGCATCTTTATGTTTAAACATAAAGGAAATTTTTGCTGGAAAAATTGAACGAAAGTTGATGTAAATCAGGAGGATTAACTTCACATTAGCGAATCTACTGATTAAACATTCATTTTCTTTCTTAATGGATTTATTTAATGCTCTTTGCCAGAAACATGTCTAGCCAAAGCTCTTTATGACTTCGAAGGAGAAGCTGCGGAAGATCTCTCATTTAAGGTAGGTTACAGTAGAATGTGAATTATGAAGCATCTTTTGTGAGGTCCATAGCTCTGCTCGAAATTAGCAGCGGTCCAGTTGCCAATGGCCACTTCTTTTGTTCTCTTGAGACACCACGTTTCAGTGAAAATAGAGCTCTACCAGTCGTTGTCAAGAAAATCACCATGCAGCATCCGCACATTACCGCAAAAGTAGAAATCTCGAGTTGAAAATTAGTGATAACAAGAGTGTATTTGTTGAACGTCTTTTCGATGTCATTGCGATATCATTTTCACCTTCGAATGGAAAATGTTTACAAATTGGAGATAATATATATGTATATATATAATATCATCAAGAGCCCGCTCAACATAAAGCTTAAAACATCATATAATCATCATAAAAACTTTATTAAAAAAAAAAATGAAGAAGGGGCCGGTCCCCGAAACGTAAGTTGTTCATTCTTTTTTAATAAAGTTTTTATGATTATATATATATATATATATATATATATATATATATATACATACATATATATATATATATATACATACATACATACATACATGAGCTGCGGCATAATACAGTAGATATATGACAAAAACACATAGAAACAAAGACGGCAAATAAATTATCAAATGTAATAAATGTGAAGGAGAAGAAGCCCGACATTGTAAACCAACAATGCGGTGTCATAAATTTGAGTGCGATCGGTGCAATACAGATGATGTTGGCTAGACATGTGGACAATTACATTAATGCATCGAAGAATACATAGGTTCCGTCATTGGAAAGCACGTTAAAGAACACCATGGAAAAGGAATCGACAGCATAGAGAGCAATTTCAGGATTTTATAAAAATGTAAAGGGAAATTGGAATGTTGATTTTATGAAATGCTGTTTATCAGGAAACTAAAGCCACAACTCAACAAACAATCGGACTCGATTCGCGCTGAATTATTTATCTGGATTATATAGGGAGTTCTTATGAGTTTTCTAGCCGGAATTTACCCCACAACACGCAACTTTTGTCCTTATTGTTAACACCGTAACAATAGCTATGATTATTTATTCGCCTTCTTTGTTTTCTACGTGTTTTTATCACATATCTACTGTATTATTTCATGGCTCCTATTTATATATATAATCTCCAATTAGTAAAGATTTACCGTTCGAATCTGAAAATGATATTACGATGATATCGAAACGTCGTTAAACAAATATGTTCTTATTATCTCTAATTTTCATCTCGAAATGTCTTGCGAAGAATTTACTAATCCGGAAAAGCAGAAATGCATGGGTGAAGATAAGGCAGAAAACAAAACATTTACTGCAAGGAAATGGGAAACGTTTCGTGTATTTCGAAATACAACCGTCACAGGGATACTCTTTAGGTATTAACCAACGCAGAAGACCGTAGTCTTGCCATTAGTTGCGTTTGTTTCATTATTGCCGTTTTGAAATATATAAAACCCATATCCCAAAAAATGTACCTGCGTTTTCTGTTCATATTGGGACTAGGTCGACTTGAAAAATCATACAGACGGCGCATGATATTCAATTCAGTAGGTACGGAATAAAGTAATTGTTGTTAGAAATATTGTAAGAACAACCTTAATAATAACGTATTGTGGTAAAACATATAGAGAATGTCCTAGAATGACATTGTGATGCTTGGAAACACAAGGTTGGTAATCCAAAACTGATTGGCAGGGCAATCTGTCCGAGTCAATATATGTTGTAGATGTGGGAGCTTGGAGATATCTTAAATGATCGATGAACGTTCGTGAAGTCCTAGCTTAAGAGAAACGATTTTTGATCCCCAGGTGGGGGTCAAACCCACAACTTTTGATGACCGGTGAGACGCTCTAACTATTGAGCTACCGATACTCAGATGGCGAGCTAAAGTGAAAGTTCGACATATGTGCTGCCTAAGCGGCAGCCACGATATGTTGATAATAGTATTAAGTCGATATATGTTGTAGATGTGGGAGCTTGGAGATATCTCCGATGATCGATAACCTCTAACCTCAGAAATAGCGATTTCTAAGCCGCAGACTGGAATCGAACATGCAACCTTCTGATGAGTGGTGAGACGCTCTAGCCATTGAGCTATTGAGCTTAGGTCGCACATATGTCGAACTTGCACCTTAGCTCGCCGTCTGAGTCTTGGTAGCTCAATGGTTAAAGCGTCTCACCGGTCATTAGAAGGTTACCGGTGAGTTCGATCCCCGTCTGGGGCTCAGAAATCGTTGTTCTGAGGTTAGGATTTCACGAACGTTCATCGATCATCTAACAATCCGTTCGAATGTTGTGTGTTGAATTGACTTAAAAATCAACAAAAACGACATCAAAATCAGATGAAACAACTCACAAGTGTGCTTGAACTATATTGCGATTTCTTGAAACAGCTGTCTATTGCGCTTGAAAAGTGTTTCAAACTTCCAGTGCACTAGAATAGCTGCTTGTTGCGCTTGAATTACATTATAATTTGCTACGAAACGAGACAAAACAACCAGGCAAACGACTCACGAATGCACTTGAACGATTTCGCAACTACTAAACCCGTGGCTGCATGGACCATTGTCAACGTCGTCCCAACTCTTTGCAGTTGAACCGCCTGGAAGGACGTCCGGCTATACAGTACAATGTCATCGGTCATTATGTCAACGATGGACTACGTTACGGTTGAAAAAGTCAAATATTATGAGAAATCCAAACCTATGGATATGCAATTTCGCAAACTCGTTCTTTTGTCGATTTCTATAAGAGGATGAGAAATTCAACTGATAGACGCTTTCAGGTTAAGGCTAAACAGGGATGGCGGAACGGAATTACGAGTTGGGGGGCTTGAGATAAAAATACAGCATTTTGTATGCTTCTCTGGGAAATTGCACAACAAGTGTTTTAAAGCGTAGTTGTTACAACATTACATTTGGAAAAAAGTGAGGGGGATACAGCCCCTGCAGCCCCCCCTGCTCCGCCGTCCCTACTAAATTGGGTTCCAACAGCGATTCGGGACCTACGTTCCTTTCAAAACGTACTTGTTCTAAACAGAGTCGTAATGGCGTGAAGATATTGTTGGGACAAATATTTGCTAATGTTTTTTGTATTTGGTATAAATCACTATAGTGTAAACAAATCATCCAATATACTAGACGGCGGCGCAAGTTTGCATAATTTTTAACACTAGAAATACGTGTACACAACAAATCCTCGCCCACCTTTCCAATACATCTCCCAAGAATCCAAGTAACATTGAAAATTTTTCAAAGTTGTCAAAAAGTCAAATCGTCCTTACTATAACTGGAAGAGGTAATGCAATAAAGAAAACAATATTTGGCCACAAATATTAACAACCCAAAAGGGAAAGTATTTTACATTTAAGCTGCTTGTCGTCATATTTACGTTTAAAATTTCTATTCTGTTTTATTAAAACAAAACGTTTGGTGAGAATAACCTTTAACGGTTTAATAAATGATAAGAGATCCATTCTGACAATTCTACTGCTTATCAATGGATGTTCATAGCAAGACCCTGTATTAGTTGCGATCTTGAGATATTTCGAGTCGTTTTCCAATCAAACTTTTCATTCATTTTGCTTTAAAAAAAGATTTTTTTATTAGATAGCCAGGATTTCCGTCTTAAAATTGGATCATTCTCAAAGGTTACCGGTCGGATATCAGCATCACGGACAGCTCATGAGTGAAAAATTTTTTTTTGATATATTTTGTCTTAAAAAAACTGATAAATTCTATATTATCTGAAAGTTGGTAAAAAAAATGTCTGTTAGAAGTGCTATGAAAAGATTTATGCTAAGTATTCATCCGGAGGAACAACACTTTGTTGACGAAGATGAAACGAATTACGAAACGGACGAAATAAACAAAGAGAACATGAATGAGTTCTCCATTTTTATCGCTGACCAAAAATCGGAAAATACAAAACATAAAACAAAATACGACAAGCAAACCTTGTGCAAGTTTTGTCGAAAGAAGAATGAGAAGAGGGAAGTAAAAGACGTACTTTTTCCACAGTAAAACATCAGTAAAAAAGAAAAATGGCGCACAAACCTGCAACTCTTGTGTATTTTCAACTAAGCATTCAGTGGCACCTCAGTACAAAGGGTTCAACGGGAAATTTACACAAAGACGACTTTAAACTTTCTTGAGAGGTTTTAAAATCATGATGAAAACATTACTGGTCGAATACGGTAAAGGTCATCACTCTCGAAGCGAGAAAGACTGAAGCGGACAACTGTTTTGCCGAAAGATAATTTGGTGACCAAAATCAAGTAGCTTTGCAGAGTTACCTGGTGGCTGTTTACCTTGCATTTTTGTTTCGAGATAAAAATACATCCTAACGTCTTCAGTAGGGCGACATTTCATAAGGAAAAAAATCCTGATTGAGGTGATGAAATCTTTGTGTGGAAAGCAGAGAAAGCATCCAAAGACTGTCATGGCCTGGACACCTTTTCTGGACGATAAGTGTGCTATTCCACTTCTCAAACAACTGACCATGAATGCTGTCTGGTTAAATACTGCAAAATGTCCAAAAGCAATCGTCCTACGGAGATGAATGAACCAGAATCTTCATTCCACTTTACTAATAAACACCAGCAAAATCCAGGCGATAATATTTGGTAGAAGTCTCCCTTAGGGAAGAATGAAGTCGAGAAGCTACTTTCCGTTCGCAAAACAATTCTGTTCGCAGAATTTGTATTTCAAAGCTACTCGATTCAGACGTACCTGTGATTGTGTAGCTCAAGTAAGTGGATACCAGAACGTGAAAAGTCTCAAGATTTGTACAAATCGGCATCTATTCAACTTCAGCAAAGAATGTCGTTTTAACACACTTGGTCGCTTGGCAAATGTCCTGACAGCAAGCGAGTTCCTTTACGTCTTTTGTTCATATAAATCAGAAAGAACTAAGACAAAGCGTTGCTGCAAAAAGTGAACATTTAGCAAATGCATATTCCAACGAGCTAGCTTTGAGAACTGCTCTTTCAAGTCAGAAATTGTCCAGTTACTGAGGTGGCCCTCAAAAGCGAAACCAGCCGCAGACACCAAGAAATCCATTTTCTTTGCCGGTCTGAAATCATTTACTGGCTTCAGTGTTCAAATAATGTAAACAACTTGCGAGAGATCCACACAAGGGAAAAAAGAACGAGACCAAATCGATTTGCTTTAATACGGTACCTAAGTATGGTTTGGTCAACAACATACCAGTCCCCGAGCTTGCACACGGCATACTTGAGTGACCGGAATCCTTAAATATATACCTAGAAATATACCGACATAAATTATTCCAAAACTGCGAAAATTTTTCTCCCTGGTCACCATGCGTGTAACAGGACTCCACGCACGTCGAGATTAGTACCCTCACACCGCGCTTCGCGCGGTGGGCGAGGGGACAACCGAAATATTTCGTGTAAGTTCGCTGTGACTCCTGGACGGTTCGACATTTATTTACTTTATTTAAGATTATTTATGCACGGTAGCCATTCAGCACACTAAGCTGTTTTTCAATGGGCCGTGCTTTGGTCTAAAAATCTATTAAATTACAAAAAGTTGCGAAGCCTACATACTAATCAGCTTCACCCTATAATAACTACTTTATTTACAACCTATCAATAAACTATATTACAAACTACCGATTATTAATAATATATACAAACATAACTAACAATTAACATCCTACAAGTGTTTAGAATCCACACAAGCCCAAATTCATGCAGTTCAAACAAGTGTCGTCTTGAAATGTCTTGGACAATCTTAGAGCTATTATCAATTATTGTTTTCTAAATTTTGGAAATAGTGATCAATTAGATTTTTAAATCTTGTCGTAGACAGAGTTTGATACTCAGAAACTATATCGCGAGGCAATTTGTTCCATGCAGCCGCTGACATATCGCGACGTTGCCTAAAACGACGTCATTGGCGGTCTATGAAGCCACGGCTTTATTATTGCGCTTAAACAATATTGCATTGCTCCAAAACAACTGAAGAGACTGAAATATATTGCAATGTATCAAACGTATTAGCAAGCACCTTAGAATGATGATAGGGCCTGAAGAATGTGCTCGAACGACATTGCAGAGTGCTCAAACGACTGGCAAATGTGCTTGAACGATATCGCAGTACGTTTTGTTAAAGTTGTACGTTTTGTGAACGAAAACAGTGCTAAAACAACTAACACATGGGTTTGAACGATAGTGCGAAATAAGATACAATGAAGTTCAATTACCATACAATTTTATTCAAACTGGTCAATGAGCTGTGCTTCAATACATGTCGGTTAATATTATTGAAGTCAAAAATGGAGTGCAATACACCATAGCAGATTTTGTTTGTAATAATGTCATTGTGAATGGGTTTTTAAGTTCTGTGAAGTTTCTGGTTCCTTGTATGTGAATTATCGGATATCAGGCCCGATAACACATTTTACGCGAGTGCTTTGCATTTTACGCGAGTGCTAAGTAAAAGTATGGAGGCACACTTAATTGTGCTAATCGACTGGCGGAGCCTATGACTGGCGAATGCTATTGAACAACATTGCAATAAAACGACTAGCAAATACGCTTGAATGACAACAGGCTGGCTGGTTACGTGCAAAATGACAGAGGCATGTACTTGAACAGTCCTTCCACTTGTGGGATAAAACGACAAGGAATGACTCTCAGACGATGCTGTATCATGCTGAAACGACTGGAAATGAGCTGGAAAAGTAATAAATAATGTGAAACGGTGGTGTTATTAAGAGGATTGGTACTCCAGAGAGTTAAAATGGCCGCAATAATTAGTGCGTATCTAAAATTTTGCAGCGTGCTGGACGATCGTCGAGTACGCTACAATGGTATTTCAAGGACAATATTATATATTGAAGTACAATATACGATTGTACTTCAAACGAATAGATCATTTCAGGATTAGAATTGCACACTATAGATACTAATCAAGGCGATGTTAGAAGAATTATTTGGACAATAGCAGTTACACCGTACGGGTCAAGTTTGTCTTTGTAAGTTGTCTTGACTGACGTACATGTAATCCTATCCAACCCCATCTGTTTAATTGGCTGTTGCGTTGTGCTGATACAACCATGATATTTCCTCAGACAATACTGCAACCTACCGTTAATTCATAAACCAGCGGAGCGTTTTTTGTTAGTGATGGCATGCACTTTGTAGTATCTGAGGTAGAATAACGTACTGATTGCTAGCGTACTGATTGCTAACGTACTGATTGCTAACGTACTGCTTGCAGGGATGAAGTTTAATTCCACTGTGGTGTTTACTCTCTATATAGATTATTTTCCAAATATTAAAAGATCTATTCAGCTTCTTTTTGAAATGCACCAAGAAAGAAAACTTGTTAGCGGTAACAGACTTATGTTACTGTAAACATAACTGAATTAACCTCGCTGAGTCTGAACCCTAAAAAGCGCTTGAAAGAAGTGTCAGATGCAATGTTTGCTCTATGTTCTACACCCCCAGCAGAATTCATGTGGTTTCGCTGACCATAATTTTCCTCGCTATTTTGTTACCCTGCCTACTTTTTACCCTTCTACTCACCTGTTTGAGGAACTTCACTCTGCCTTAACCCCTTAAATATCGTTGCCGTGAAATGTAATTCCGTTGACTACGTAAATAACTCCTTAGACTCCCGGAAGCAACTTTATTGAAAGTGTTTGATTCACAAAAACTTCAGAAGAAGTGCGTGTTGAAAATCCTAAACAACCGGATTGGCTCAAGCGTTTTATGTGCAAAATTTTGATGTAAAGAATAAGATTCTAGCGAGGTAGAGCGACGCTTCTCCAGGGTTAAAAGGGGCTTTACACGCACTGACAAAGACAACAGACTTTATAGTTAAAGAAAGAAATTCCTATATGACAAAAGTATTATGAAGAAGACAGTGACAAACGTCCAGAATTGAAAAAATTAAACGTTCTGGTAAATGGTGATATACTTATAAATCCAAAATTATGAATACATCATTGCTCAACTTCGGTCCCTTGCAGCTTTCTCGTTTACGAAGAATTGTTTAGTTGACAGTCACCGCGAGAATAAGGTCTATGTTTCAGTGGTGAAGCGGGCTCTACTTTTCATAATGTAAAAATGCTTTTACGGTGTTTTCAAAGGAGCCACAAATGTGTAAAGGTTGCTCATTTAGCCAATATTTGCAAATTGTTTTCATATTTGAACAAGGCAGTCGCGTAAATAAACCAAATTATCTAATCACATTGACAATTCGGTCGCACAAGCTTGCATAATTTCCAACAGCGCAGTGCTTGGACATGTACTCAACATTAAAGTAGGCGTAAATTCCAGTTGACCAATCGGTGCGGCTTTATTGTGTGGTAAAAGGAAGATCGTACCTACGGTCAGTGGTTTACACTTTCTCTATCAGCAAACTCTATGACTGTTGTATGCAAATAGTGTCTTATGCAATCTGCAACATTTGATTTTCACTTTTTAGGCGAATGTAGGTAGAGATAACTTAATGTGTCAAAATATATAGCGAATGCCCTAGAATGACGTGACGCTTTGACTCACCAGGCTGGACTCCGACAGCCTGACTAGTGCATTTGAAAGATGCTTCAAACTTCCAGGAATGTTATAAAACAACTGAAGAATGCTCACTTACGATATCACAGAGTATTGAAATTTCGAAACAATTTTAATTATGCATTTAACCCTTTTCGATCTGAGTTCGACTTTTATTATTTTACTCTGGCTAACGCCAGACTATTTTACTCGTAAAGCAGGGACGTCTCGGACCGAAAAGAGATCAATAATTTTGCAATATCTTAAAACAAATAATGAGGCTGAAAGGTGTTGCAATGTACCAAACCTACCGGCAAGCACCCACCAGGATGATATCGCGAAGTATTTGTAAGACCAGACGAGTGAGCTTGGATGGTATTGCGGTTTGCTAAAAAGACTAACGCATGTGCTTGAATAAAACGTTAGAAGAGTGTGCTTGAACGATGTTGCAATGTGCTAAAACGACTGAGATATGCGGTTGAACGATGTTGCGAAATGCGAAAACGACTGAGTAATATGCTTGAACAATGTTGCAACGTACTAACACAACTCACTGCTATATCGACCAAATTATGCGCTTGAACGCTGTTGCAAAGTGCTAAAACAATAGAAGAACGTGCTTGAACGATATTACAATGTGCTTGAACGATATTACAATGTGCTTGAACGATATTGCGAAATGTCAAAATGATAGACGGATGTGCTTGAACGATGTTGCAATGTGCTAAAACGACTCTCTCAAGCGCTTCGACGATGTTATAAAATGCTAAAACGATTGGCAAATGTGCTTGAACGAATCCAGAATGAGCCAATGACTAACGCATAAACTCGAAAGATATTGCGACATAAGATAGGATACAATATAATTTTATTTCAAGTAGTTATTAATACAGATAGGCATGCCGCTGTTTCAAGATAATACAATATCATAAACTGTACTCCCTAAACCATTACAAGCTGTAATACAGTATTTTAATATTCAATTTTCGTGCACCAACGTATTTGGTACGTTCTGATTGGTAGTTGTCAGGCCCAAGGAGAGGGGAGTGCAGCCGGTACATCGCTCCGGGGCCCGGGGGGCCCATATCTATTTAATTATTTTTACGTCGGCATGGCCGGGTCAGCTGTGCAGCGGGCCCACAACTACGAATGCGGGCCAGAAAACTACCTTTATTTAGCAGAAGATGAATTGGGATGTGTTATAGTTCAATGCGAGTACACATATTTCAGTTATTAAAAAATAAAGATTGTTGAACATAAATGTATTGTAGTGTATTTTATGGTCTTAATGTCCTTGCACAGGTGTGGGAGGGGCAGCCAAAATTTGTCTTGCTCCGGCACATGAAAATTCTCTCGGCGGCCCTGGTAGTTGTGTTGAATATGTCAATGCTTTAATATCATTAAAGGACGGATATCAATGCACCGTTAGCACGTTGTCTTCGTAGTGTTAGTGAGGGTGTTTTTAAGTTAAGTGAAAGTTTGAAATATATGAAAAGTTGTAAGCTGAAAAACGTCGCATGATGTCATTATGTATGTCATTTTGAAATTGAACTTTTCCCCCCAATGGCTAACTTCAAGCAGTGTGCTCAAATAGGAAATTAAAATAGTGTAACTCTTGGATATAAATCGCGGTAACATACACGCGCTAGTGCATTAACCCTATAATATGACGGATAATAAATATGAAAAATATAAAATTCACTCGAAATCATTCCAAATGTAAGTTTCGTGCATGTATAATAAACAAAATTTGATTTTTTTCAGCCGTGTAGCACCATGGTCTTGGTCGATGTGTTTTTGTGTATACCTAAGGGAGTTCCAAAATGTTCGATCCTATATCGTAACAATAGTTGACAGTAGCGGCGCCAGCTGCCAAAAAGTAACGGGCAATATCGTGGCTAGAGCCTCGTGGATGGGGCCTACGGACGATGTTTCAGATTTACGCCCTTTTTACTCTCAGGAAACTTCCCTTTTCACAATTTCCTGTTAAACATTGCCGTCCAATAGTGCAACCAAACTTGTAGAATTCGTTAGAATGCCAAAAAATGATGGCAACAATCCAAGTACGTCATCCAAAAATACCACCCTGCAGTCGTCCCTCAACATTTTTTGGGATTTGGACGAATTAGAAAACTGGCTTCGGGGAGAAGTGGGGCCCGCACCATTAACATTTGCGCTTTGACGATAATTCTTTCAAGAAGCAGAAGATTTAAATTACTTAAAGAAGTAGAGGATTTAAATTTACTTAAAGCATCTTTTACACTTTTCGTTAATTTTGAAACCATTTCATTAAAGAGTGTGAAGAGTACTATATTCTTCTGGAGAGATTCATATGATGTGTCTTTGTTAATGTAGACAAACGATGCCATGCTTCGAAGCAATACTTAAAATGGGGATAATTTCAATCGTAATTTCGCATCAATCGCTACTCCGAGCAGATTCGTTTCATGTCTTTAACTTGCTTTTGTGGATAATCATACCATCATATTTTGATGTATTACTCTTTATGCTGTTTGATCATGTATGAGGACAAGAAGCTAAAACGTGTGAGGCGTGCGCTTGAACTATATTGCGAAATGCTAAAATGACAGAAGAACGTTCCTGAAAGATATTGCAATGTGTCAAAACAACTGATGCATGCGCTTAAACGATATTGCGAAATGCTAAAATGACAAACAAATGTGCTTGAACGATATTGCATGGTGCTAAAACTTCTGATATATGCGAGTGAAGAATGCACCCGCAAATGCACTGATGCGACTGGCGCACGTGCTTGAATGATCGTTGAGACCAAGAGTCGAACTATAATATGCAGAAATGTTTGTGTGGACATAAATCCAAAAAACGCTTCTTCCCTGGTTGCTTGTTTAGAAATCTGTTTCAAAGGGACAATACGACAAAAAAGTCATCCAAAAATACCTTTAACATGTGGGGGAATGGCATTCTTGGAATGTTAATATGTTATCTCGCTCCGGAGATATTAAGGTTTTCAAACGTGAACTAAATGCCTCGTCATATCATCCACTCGACATAGACTGTAATTAGTATTCACTGAATGTGAAACGTATCTGGAGATTTCTGGTCGAAAGTATTGGACATTTAAAGTCTGTACGTTGAAGTACCTGAATTAGTATTTTCTATTAATAAGGTTTTTCACTTGTCATATCTTTACAAATTAATACTTTTTTTAGTATGTTGTTTAGTTTTGAGTTCAGTCATATTTGTGGCTTGTTTTGGTTGACATTCCGAAATATTTGTGTCCAAAAGCCTGTGAAAGCTCATAGACTAGAAATATCTACTTGCCGTTTGCCTCTATAAAACAACCTTTGTTTCAGTGGGTACGGTCGAGGTTTCATTTGTTTTGACAACGAATTAGAAAAATGAATTTGAATTTCATGCAGTAATTCAAACACGATTTTGAATGTTCCATCAGGGGTTCCAAACACGAGAAAACAATGAAAACCGAGGGGCGTAGCCCTTAGGTTTCTGTTGTTTTCGAGTTTTTGGAGTCCTTTGATAACATGTGTTTGAACTAGCTTCTCAAACATGTATTCCCATTGATTAAATGCAGGTTTGTTTCTTTGATTTGAATATGTAAATAGAGAAGTGTGATCCTGATCACTAGTGATTTCCCTGCAAGTTTTCATTGGGTATCAAAATGCATGCATGTGATGTGGTGTGCGTTCATGGATTGGCTACGATAATTGATGAATCGTTAATGAGCTTGAGAATAGCTGGTATTGTACTGCTACTTTTTCATCAAGCTCAGCGTAAATTTCCTGAAGGAACCCAGGATATTTTGGGGTTTTGTGAAATTTTGGATCAAAGAAGCTTTTTATTAGCTTTAAAGACTTCAGGGATTTACGTGAAGATTTACAGCAATAGCATGAAATAATGGAATGGTATCATATGGTTTACCTGATCAGATTTGCATGGTTTATCTGATGAGATTTGATGATCGTAATTTAAGTTATGTTAGGGAATGGGGTTGCATGGTGTCTGTCGTATCGTACCGTGTACGTGTAACGTTTGATCGTTAAATATTTTAGGCTGGGGATGTAATTCAGCTGCTTGAACGTGTAAATGAAGAATGGTGGACAGGATCGCTTGGTGGAAAAATTGGTCATTTTCCAGCAACATATGTTGAAATCGTATGACTTTTTCATAGTTAAGTCTGAACCCCAAAGATGAATAGATATATAAAGTGATAGCTCCGTGTTGATTACACTTCCTAGACAATTTTAATATCATATAACTCACTCGTCTGTATTCTTTAAATCGAAATCCTTTAGTGTGCATCAAATCGTAATTACATTTCAGGGATGCAGAGTAATACCACACGATCTGAACTGTCGTTTACACGAGAGAAATAAGTCACGCTTTACACACGGCACGAAATTGATATAACATTGCGTAGTCGTGGACATAAATTGTGTACGTTTTATTCGAGCATTTCGTGAATTACCTTTGTAGTGTATGTTGTAAGCCGTCTCTTACTTTGTCTTTTATAAATAGCCCTATCATTTTCAACTGATTAATGCACTGTGGCACATTATATACAGTCGAAAGAAGGTAAATAGTGGAACTAGCGACAAACAGGAATTTTTGTGGAATTTTGAATTAACACTGTCTGATTAATAACGGGCGTAATGTTTATATATTAGGACAGAATAGGTAATTGACGGTAAAATGTAGTGGTGAAAGATTTCAAGTTCAGATATACCCACGTGGATTTTTAAGCCTGGTACCCAAGCCCACGAAAAGAACCAGGCGGCATCCCGTAAAAGCCGGTCAGAATCTTGGCCGATTCTCTACCTATACTTCGGAGCACATCCGAGATGGCTGCGATTTCTTTCATCCAATCAGGTAACCACATTAATGGTGTAATGTCTGTCTCTAACTTTTGGGCCAAGGTATCTGGCTATTGTGTCACTAGGCCCAGTCCTAATCATCTACGATGTTTTTATTCCCAATAGCAATTCCATATGAATTATCTAGTTCTTCAAAGTCAAACTCGCTTGGAGAGTTATTGATCTCATTTAATCATGAAAGTCTTAAGGGAGCACTTAAAATGCTTCATTTCAAGACATCGTAAGTTATATTTTTTGTTAATCGAACCAGACCTGCGCCATAACTCCTTAAGCCTTTTCGTATTGTCAGGTATAGCAGAGATTCACTAACTTCGTTCAAAGACATAACGGTTTTGTCGATTATTCCAAAACAGCTTTTTCAACCAATATTTCACCCAATGCAAACATGTAAACTGCTGTATAGTGACAAGCTCGCCCACCTTTGGGTGAGGCACGGCTGGGGTTACAGTGAGTAATGGTATAATAGTAAGTATCCAAAAGTTCAGATGGTTTAATTGTGAAAAGTACCATTTAATGGGAATTAAAATTTCGTAGGCCGGATTACCTGGTAAAAACTAGTGGATATTTTTAGTGATGGAAATATTCCTTCAGGGAAAGTAGGTATATACCACTTCGAACGCAGGCAGTTGTAACGTCAAAGTGAATATTCGCAGTCGTTATCAAGGGATCTCTGAGGTTCTTTAGAAACTTCGTTTATTTACAGGGGTATTCTTAGGAGCCTTGTCATTACTCAATATATGTTTGAATGCCATGTTCACTTGCAACATAATTTGTCATAGTCGAAGAGGCTTAATGCGATAACAAAATGTGTTTGTAAAGACAGCAAATCATTAAAAGAAGACATCTCGTAGACTGCAATTAGAGCCTAAATTAACGTGGTCTTCCTCATCTCCGCTCTTAGTACCATCACACAACGATGTATCCATTAGCAATGGTTTAGCCGAGTGCGATATTCTATGAGCCCGTTTTCCATTAATCAACTTATCTTTGTATAAACTGAACAGATTTATCATTAGTTCCATAACTCAAAAGACAAGAAAAAAGTTGTTTCGCGCGAAAACAATGGTCTGGTGGAAAACAGTAGGAAACATTAACTTACCACCGTCTCAAGTTCGGCGCGAATACCTGGTTGTTGAAGTAGTTGTGGGGATTCTCGAATTTTGGTAACCGAGCGATGATTGGCTGATCATGGAAAAGAAATGTTGCACTCGGGTAAGAAACCGCTCGTGCGGATGAGCATAAAGTGACCACACGAAGCACTGCTGCGAGGGAGTCTAAAATTAACTTAACCATCAAGTAAATAAGTTGTGTATTACTGAAATTTATGGAAGACTCGGTCTCAGACTTGTTGTCTAAAGACACAAGCTATTAAATGATTAATTTCTTATCAGAATTAAATTTACCGTAGTTTCAACGTATTTTTGTAATTTTATAATATCAATATACTGCACCTGTAAAGAAACTATATTGTGGTCATACGAAATACAATTATATAATTGACAAGTTTTGTTTCCATTTCCAATGCTTGTATTAATCGTATAATCAGCAAGGCACAACATCATGGGAGAAAAAATCCCAGTTGTCGACATCTTCGAATTTACTCCAACTCAAGTGTCCAGATGGTGCTCTGCTGTTGCTAATCTTCCGGGGCACCAAACATATTTCTTTCAGGGGTAAGGGCTCTGTCAACCAATTGGCACATTTTTGGCCCAATACTCGTGTTCTGCCAGCGGGGGTGAAATCCGGCATCTGGGACCCTACTGTCCTGTGGGGGAACCCTACGCAATTTATGTAGTGTGTTTATAGGCAGCGCTGGCTCTACTTTTGAGATTCAATTGCAAGTCACGAGTGCTGCATATGACAATAGCTGGTTCCACGTATTACGTCAGCTCAATACAACTACCAGCATACTTTGCAATTTTTTTATTTTCATGCAAACATTGAACTCCTAAAGCGAATGGAAAGACAATTGCTCCGATTACAATTACAAACAAGATTTCGAAAAGGAATTCTGGTAGTTGTATTCAGCAGATGTATAAAGGGAACCAGCCATTAGTCCTAATACCAGGTCGTTGTCAACTGTCCCACACATAGTGCTCAAAAGCAGGATTCTACGACGAAATACACCATAACTTTACACTTAAAATATCTCAGGTAGTTAAATTATTATGTTTGAAAGTCAACTAAATTACTTGCATGATAGCTTTGCTCTGTCATTGTCCACACCACTCACCAAGTATCTCCTTAAGCCTGGTTCACACGAGCGACATAAAAATAAAGACTATTAAAACGAAAACAATGCGTGATATCTCCTTAGAGAGGTGCAAAGGCAAAACAACAAGAATTTTTCTTTGTTTCGACTTTAGGGCTCATGGCTTATGCTTGGACTATAATCTTATGCTTATGATTCCGACGATCCTTATGTCGCAGGCAGGTAGGTTACTGCTTGACTGAAATTCCAATTACAATGCTTTTGGAGGAAACAAGAGGGTACAGGATGGGGCCTCCTCGGGAAAAGATTCACGAAGAGAGTACACAGTTTGTTCATAGATGACTTGACGTCCAACCAGTAAAACCATAAGCAAATGGAAGCTGCCAACGAAATAATTGTAAGAGCCAGCGATAATACAGGAGCAGTGTATGGTGTGAAGAAATGTGCAGAGATTTTGTTTAAACGTGGAGAGATGATCAAAGGAGAAGGCCTGATGGTACTGGATAAGAAGGCAGAGGCACTGGATCCGAAGAATGAGGAATTTTACCAATTCCTGAGGATAGAACAGGGAATGCAAATTGACAACGGAAGGGTAATGGTAACAATTAGGAAAGAAATGTAGAAGAGATTGGAAAACCTGGTTGACTTGTAGCTGTATGATAAAAACTTCGTGAAAGTAATCAACTGCAGAGTCACACCAGTAGCAGGATATGCCGTGAATGTGTGCCAGTTCATCAAAATGGAAGTATGCGACCTTGATATGTTGGTGAAGAAGACCCTACGCAGAAAAGGAATGCTAGATAGACAAGGAAGCGACGAGCGGCTGTACATGACTTGGCAGGAAGGTGGACAAGGTTTAAAGAGTTTAAGACAGGCACATAAAGAGACGAAAGTGTGTGTGGCAACATACATGGTGCTTAGTCCTAGTCGCTGGATAAGGGTTGCATGGAAGAGAGTGCAACAGTGAGTATAAAAGCTTCAAAAGAGAAGCAGAACAAGCATTGAGGAAAATAGGACTTGAAGTTGATTTTAGGGAGGAAAAGATCTGGAAAAATGGGACGAAGGTGGAGAAGGATTAGTCAGGTTGTTGGAAGAAGTTGGATAAGGGAATGAATAAGGGATATAAAGAAGAGCTGAAGAATGAATACAAAGAGAAAGTGATGCAGAGCCAACTATTTGTGGGACAGGAACGAGAAAGCCACATGTGGTTGAATTTACACAAATACTACACCACAGAAGACAGCGGGAATAATATGTTGCCAGTTGGAACAAATGGTTGAAACCTGCGAGGAATTGGAGACACTGATGGAAAGTGTAGGTTATGGGGACAACATGATATAACTGTTCAACTCCTATTTGCAAGATGTGACATGCTAGCGGGAGCGGAATACCTCTCCAGACACAATGCATTGATGGTTTTAGCAGTCAACTGGGCTAAAGAGAAGGGACTTTTACCTGAAAACACAGTATGGTACGGAAAGAGATGGAAGAAAGGACATGTAGTCAAGGGGAAAGAATTTAAACTCTACTGGGACTTTGAGTACAAAATGAGGGAAACGAGTACAGCACGTAGACCAGACATGACTCTGGAGAATGTAATAGAGAAGAGGATATGGATAGTGGATATGCCGTGTCCACAGGAGAAGAACATAGAGGTAGTAACTTGAACCAAACTGAAAAAATATCAACAACATATGGGTGAGACTAGGGAGAAGAGACCAGGATATGCAGTGGAAGTGGTACCAGTTATCATCAGATGTCTAGGTGGTGATGTGGAGAGGATGGGCAAAATTGATTGAAGGAGAAAGGAATGTAATAAGAATAGTGAGGACAATGCAACACACAGTACTTTTAGAAGGAGAGACAATCACAAGGAAAGTATTGGTGGTTCTATACACTGAAAATGAAATTTTTTAATTTGAGTTTTTCTCAACATATTTCTGGTGCAACAGATAGAAAATAAGTTGCTGATGCAAAATCAGGCACTTATGAACATGTTGTTGTCATGGTAACCAAGATACTACCCCCTATGGTGAAATTTAGGGCACTTATGCCAAAAATTATAGGGACTAAAGTAAAGACCAGACAAATGCAAAACTAAGTTTAATAGAGCTTCAATGCATGTACCCATGACATGAACCTAAAAAAGAAGTGATTAGAAATTTTAAATTGTGAAATTTTAATTTATTTGTAACTGCTTCAAAATACAATTTGATACAACAGATATAGCAATAGCTTTTTTCAAAAACTATTTCTTATATGGGTGATTGTTGAGGTTCACATCATAGACCTATTTGTTGTTGACAAATGCTGAAAATTTGACACCAACTGGACAAATATTAAATGCAGCAGAGTTTTTGGCACTGAGCAAGACAGCAAACTGAGAAAATTGAGTTTAAAGTTTTTAAACAAATTTTTAAGAGGACCAATAATACATTAGACTAAAATAAAGTCAAAAAGCTGTTAAAATGATTCTGCTGAATAGGTTTCCCTTTCTCTCTCCTGGTTCTTGTCTGTTTGCCTCTTCCTTTTTCCTCTGAGGAACTTCCTGTGTGTTTTTACAATATCTGGTGATTTGTAGTTTGCTCTGTTTACATGACAGGAATCTGTTGAAGTCCAGCAAGACAAAGTGCTCCTGGATTCATTTCCAGCCTTTCCAAAATCTCAACAGCAGCCCTCCCACCAATGTTAAAGTGGGCGACAGCATCATACACTCCTAGCTTAAAAACATCAGCTCTGACAAACAGTGATTTTGGAATTCTTTGCCAAATCATACCATTAAATGCTTCATTTTGATTCTGTGTTTTTCCATCAAGGCACTTTTGCAGCAGGTTATCATCCCTACAATGAGCATAAACATGTTTAAGTTCTACAGGAACATTAAGTGGTAAGCCTTTGCCATGCTTATATGTGCTTGTCTTGTTGGCTTGATCTCTTATATCCACACCAACTATTTTCACCAGCAGGACAGTATGTAAAGGCCACTTGTCAGTGGAAGCACAATGAAAGAGAGAAGCAAGGATATTGCTCTTCATTTCAGCAAGGTTTCCAGTGCTGCTTCTTATGGCAATGCCATAAAAATTTTGAAGTTTATCAATCATACCATCAGTCAATTTTCCTTTCCCACCAAATGACATTCAAAGCATTCCTTGCACAGAAACATTTCTAATACAGCACTTAATATCTCCATATCAATAATGCGGTAGCCACTTACTTCTTTGTCATTTAATATGGGAACCGAAGGCTTGTCATGTATGCCAGTTTTTTGAGCAGAGGCCTATAGTGGTGTGGTACATGTGTCACAGATTCCATCTGGTGATTCTGGTGTTGGAACATTGTGAAGAAGTCTCATCCACCTGCAAGCACTTAGCATTTGAAAACTGATTTCCATAAAATTTCCGCTGTTTTTGAATACCCAGAACATTGTTTAGACATCTCGTATAAAAATATTTGCGACTTAAATCAATGATTTTGAGAGAAGCTCTTTGAAAATAAATCCAAGATGGCTGATGCGAAACAAGGGTGTTTTGATGGCTTTGAAAGCTTAAAATTCTTGATTTAATACACAGTATAATGGATTTAAATCTCACAATAGGGAGGGAGGGGTGGTCAAGAACCATTGGTCTTAATACACATGCTCTCAAGCTGTTCTCTCAGAAAAACTTTCTGAGTCCCTAACGGGAATCGAACCCATAACCTTCTGATCGCCAGTGAGACGCTCTAACCATTGAGCTACAAAGACTCAGATGGTGAGCGAAGGTTAAATATGTGTACCATCTGAGTCTTTGTAGCTCAATTCAAGCCTATCCTTCCAATTCAGGGTGGGAGAAAGGACAATTTCAAATATAGTGGATGAAACATGCCAAGATGTGTACATGGTAATGAAAGACAAGTACTTAAAGGTAATTTAAATTATATTATACAAGAACACAACACTCTAAAAATACCAAAAACACATCAACCCAGAACAATAAAATATCAAAATTGGTCATACAACTACAATAAATGTTTGCTAACTCTAAATATAGTTAAAATATAAACCAAGGCAAGCAATCTAAATAATCAATCAGCTGATTTAATGGTCCTGAATGTAATTCCAATCCTTTGTGGAAGTTGTTTGTGATGGAGGGAAAAACTGTTGTTGTACTTGGGAAGGAAACTATTGATGAGACATCATTTGCTGTGATTATGGAACCATTTGATGTTGACCTTTCATCAAATTTCCCATTTGTGCTTCAAATAGAATACTGTTTATGTGATATTTCACAATGTGCCTAGTCTCTGTGTCTAGCTTCAACAAGGACTCAGATAAATAGCTTCCAAATGATTCACACTCTCCATCATTTGACACTTTAGACTTTTTGGCAGTGGGAGAATTGCTATGACAGAGACTATTGGCCATTCCTTTCATTACTTTGAGCTCTTCTTCCTGGAGTTGTTTATTTGTTGACTTACATCTTGGCTTTATTGGTAACTTAGTTGATTTAGAAGAAATCTCACTATCAGGATTTTCTTTCTGTAACACATCCTCATCACTATTTTCCACTTCCTCAAGGGGGTCTGCATCAGTATCAAAAACTGCAACATTCTCTTTTGAGTTTGATGGTGCCTAGGATAAATAGTTAAAGTAAAATTATTTTATCAATAACATCAATGCTTTAATATCCTAATATTTATAAACAAAATAACTTTGTCTTATCTTTAGGTACCTACTGTTGAGGAAGACTGGTTAAAAGTAGCTAAGGAATTTAGAACAAAATGGAATTATCCATGTTGCCTAGGGGCACTGGATGGGAAACACATAGCAATCCAACAACCTGAAGATAGCGGATTAGAATTTTTCAGCTATAAACACTATTTCAGTATACTACTTCTTGCCTTAGTTGATGCAAACTACAAATTTGTCTATGTGGATGTGGGAGCATCAGGTCAAGCTGGTGATGCAGGTGTATATGCAGAATCATCACTGAAGAAAGCATTAGAAAATAAATCTCTCAGTTTGCCAACCCCAGCAAATGTGGAAGGCATTTCTAGTAAAATTTCCTATCATATTGTAGCAGATGATGCTTTCTCATTAACTGAAAACATTATGAAGCCATTTCCTCACAGAAACCTGAACAAGTCTCAGAGAATTTTCAATTATCGGTTGTCTCGAGCAAGACATGTAGTAGAAAATGCCTTTGGCATTTTAGCCAACAGGTTCTGAGCATTTTTGACAACTATTAAGCTTAACCCTGACAAGGTTGTTGACCTTGTTCTAGCAGCCTGTTGTCTCCATAATTTTATGGTTGAAAACAATAAGCATGCTTATACTAGTGTTATTCATGTTGAGGACACTGATCAACTTCAGCTCATATCTGGTACTTGGAGAAATGACCTGCAGTTGAGTGGATTAGCTCCCACTACAGGAAGGAACCCACGACAAAGTGCAAAGAAACAAGGAGAAGAACTGACAAATTATTTTGTATCAGACCATGGTGCCAGTGCCATGGCAAGAGTACATGACAAGTTTTAAGAGCAGTTAATAAATGAAATTATGAGTTGGAAATTTTATAATTGATGAACCATGCTTGTTACACTTTTCATTAAAACACTTACTTCACTCAAATTAGTTTTTGTGGTCCGCGTGGCAACATGCTTTGAAAGAAACTGAAGCTTTTCTAATAACCAAACGGTTCGTCCCGACGGATTCTTGCGTCCACTGCCGCTAGGAGGCGGTTTCAGAGCTTTTGTATAGCTATTTCTGAGTAATCACATTTCGCTTTTCACCCATTCAACTAAAACATAAAAAGCAGATTATTGACAATCCTTTGTCCAACCCAAGTCAAAGCACTCAACCATGATTATTGATTTTATACTAATAACGTACAGCTGCCAACTTTACAAAATAACTCGTATTATTCAATAAATATGCACCTGTTTGACCAAGATTGTTCGCGATTTCCTCCAATGCCTGTTGTCGCAAATTCCTATTCTTAAAATCGGCTGATCGCACGGCATATAAGCAAGGATAATAGGGCCACATCTCAACAAGTTTCCATTCGAGAAGCACATCTTTTACAAGGCCACTTTCTTCTGGTTTCGCCATGTTAGATACAGTGCAGAAATCACGTGAATAATCGGCAATTTTTATTGGCTATTTTACGAAATTAACAGAGCAAGTTGCTCACAACCTGTGTCACAACGTCCGCACACGGTGAGAATTCTGCCTCGGGAGGAGAATAATATCAAAGACGATAGATGTTTTCCTCACGGCCTCACGTAGCCGAATTCTCACTAAAATTGAGCGCACACGTAAGAAACTCGCTGAGCGAACGGCCACGCGTGGTAGTTAGCTCAGCAAGTTTCTCACGTCTGCGGCAGGCTTTATAGTGTACTCATACATAGCAAACATACAGGACATCCTATCTCATACGATGATTTTTCGGTTTTGTCCAGTGGCACTTCACAATTTGATGTCCTAATCCGTGAAAGTTTATTAATTTCCAAACTAAAACCTTCCTTAAATAAGAACATTCGATCCTTCCCTCTCTCTTTATTTTAATTTCACCATCTCCTACTTACTGACACCTCTTTCGTCATTCCTTAGTTACACTCTAATTACCTGCCACCTCTTTCATCATGCCTTAGCAACACTCACCACTCCGCTCTATTTTTGTAAATTGTAATCGTTAAGCTTTAAAAGTTCCCGACTCGTGTACATAGTTATCATTTACTCTGATGATGTTACAGGTTATGTAACGAAACGTTAGTGATTAAAACCTTTCTATTACCTGTTCTTTTGGCCCTCAGTCATATCGTATAATCCCTTACTCGTACTCTGGAATAGGAATAAGTACAGCAATAAAAGAATGCGCCCTAAAATTACTTTGGAAGCGTTTAGTCGGAATAAAAACTACGTCCGACTTCAGAGTTGTTTACGAGGTCAATAGCGTATAGATTCGAATAAATACTTCTTTTTGTCTCTTAACGTCCCACAACGTCCCACCTGAATTTCTCTAATGTTAACTTTTGAAAGATGTAAAAGAGTATCAATATCGTGATCTCGTGGTAACCATTATCCCTGGAGCTGTACGTGTATATTGTTCGAAGCAAGACATCAAAATGAAATTTGAAAAAAAGCAGCTGGCTCTTTTAAAAGAGTTTGTTTCTCTGATGAAGTCAAATCCTGAAGAAATTCACAATCCTGACTTGCAGTTTTTCAAGGAATGGATAGAAAGGTAAGATGACTGAACTCAGGCTTTGTTTGGAGACGTGCTGGACTGTATTATTGCATGGACTTTATACTAGTATTTATTAAGTTTGCGTCAACGACATACACTTTGTTGCTTGAAGAAATTTAGTTTGTACGAGTAAAGATCTTCCTATCAATATATCAAAACGTCATTGTCAGTGTTGACGATTTTGCGTATTCGCCAACTTCATTACTAATCAATCTTTCGAATTAAACTTTCATTTTCTGATTTCTTGAACAGTAGTCGCAGGGTTCAGTTATAAAATTAATTTAGTAGGAACGACCTCCCGGGATGTAGGGACCGCTGAACAGTTTTTCTCAGAAGTGATAATAGTTTCATCATATGCACTACACTGGGACCATTAGGACGTATCTAATGTTCACGTGCTGCGTTAATGAAGAATGTACTGGCTTGGCTTACATTAGGAGCGTCTGTCACCCAGGGTAGAAAGTGCTGAACTGTCACAGGGTTGGATCTAGATGGGGACCAAACAGTCAGAACCCCAGGATATACTGGTTTCAAATAAACAATGCTTGGTAAAACTGAGTAATAGAATGCTCCAATGTCCTCCTGTCTTGCATTTCTCCCCAGGGACATGTTGTCTTTGTTCCAGGCCCACAGAATTTGGGGATACTTTGTCCCATTTAAGGTGCATCTACACCAAATGCAAGCGACACAAGCAAATTTTTAGAAACAAGTAAATAACATGTGAACATCTACACTGGATTCAAGTGACACGAGCATCTAAATTTAATTGAGAAAATGATGCAAATCATATGAGAGCATGTTCTATTTTTTTGTTCCCAACATGCACAATGAAATGAAGAAGGACCAATCAGAAAAGAGAAACTGAATTAAGCCTGTACAAGAGCTGTCAACACAAATTGTAGCCACAACAAAGATGAAATCAAAACTGAAAGATGGACTTTAAACCTATGAAAATAAAGTAAGAAGGAAATCCAAAAAACAAAAACTTATAAATTAAGTTTGGTAACATTCGACATTACTTAATTGTGTGTTGCCTTTGTACAGTATAAAGGCCAATCCACACACTTGATTACAGTATGCTCCTTGCTTTTCATTTCTTTAATTATGTTGTATACTCACGGCTGTTTTTGTTGTCTTTGACATATCTGACAAAAAAAGAGAAGTGCTGCTACTTGATGAATCTTCATAATGGAGATCTGTGTTCAGGAGGACTTTATTTAAGATTTCATGCATGGTCAAAATAAGCATAATGTATTAAATTACCCATTGGTTGTGTCTGGTATAGACACCAAATTTACTCACATCATGCTCCATTTTTGCAAACCTCACATTGCTTGTGTCCAGTGCAGATTCACCTTTAGCTAGCTCATTATGGTACTTGCCCACAACATGAGGTCTGGATCCACCCCAATTTCAGGCAGAGAAACTAGATCCCATTTGGGCCCAGTTTATTAGGTATGTCAAGCCAGAGTATTGGCTCTGTGTGGTTATTGTTGTTTGATGAGGTGACCTTGTAAGTGATTCAGCTAAACTCAGGTAAGGATTATACATGTAGGTTTGAAATCTTGGTTTGTTTATGTAGTATAATGGTAATAGGCAGCCAAACATTTTAATTCTCAGTATTTCTTGTGGTTTTCTGTGCATTACAGTTTCAAATGCATGTCATTCATGATTATGAAGAACAACTTCTTCTAATAAGATTTTATTCCATTATACCAGATTACAGTACATTACCTGGAGAACAGTGTTTATATAGGGACTTTTTCTTCTCACATTTTGAAGAACCCTTCTCATGCCATGTTTTTGTTTAAAAGAATTAGTTACTGTTCCTATATGAACAGTCAGCCAGAAAAGCATTAATGTTTTATAACATCTGAGATTTGGACTGGACCAAGTAATTCAGCTAGCCAGGAAACCTTATCCCTAAAAGCTAAATTTGCCAACATCAACATCATAAAGGTGCTGAATAGTTTTATAGGAACATATTTAACATACATGTAACAAGCTGACAAGTTGTTTGGTGAAAACTACACCTTTTGCTGTTCATTACCAGAAAATATAGTATCATTAACGACAAGCTTAAACCCATTGGACAACTGTCTTCAGTTACATAATTCAATACTGTGAGTTAAGACAGTTCTGAAAGGGCTCAGCAGAGCAGAACGTTGTAAGTAGAGCATTTTACAGTACATAAAAAAAAACCAGTGAATGTGAGCTTGCAATAAACAGAGATCAAAAGCTCTGTGTGCAATCAATTAAGACATTCAAGAAAGATAGAATAGAACTATTCTCTATCCCACTACAAAAAATATTTTGTTGTGAGTTAAGATAGTCTTCAAAGGTCCCAGCTGAACACATGGAATGCGGTCAGCTGAGTGAAGAATGGCAAAACAGTCATGGACATATTGGTGAAATAAAAGAGGTTCAAATGGTCAAACCAAAATCCATTTATGTGCTAATTATGACATTTTTATTCCCTAATCTCTTATACATGTCCATATTCAGTGAAACCTTAACTTGACCCTTCAACAGACCAGAGAAATATCTTGCCTAAGTGAAATTTTATTATCCCTAAAGTATAGTAGAATGGTGTTGATGGTCATCTGTTACCACTATAGAATGTCCCTTGATACAAATGGGTGCATATCTATGCTAATGAATGTCACTTTCTATGCAGAAGTGGTAATTGAATGCAACAGAAGTGTTAATGAAAGTAGATTGAATAAAATAAATGTCGTTTTACGTTAACGAGTTTAAGGTTGGCGTTCATGACATATTTTCTGGTAATGAACAGCAAAAGGTGTAGTGTCTGTAGTTATGCAGTTACCTTCAAATGATAACATCAAAGAGTCATTCAATTGGCACTTACAGCTTTGTTCACACTAATATCCAGCTGTTTTAGAGCTTATACTGTAATATTGAAAATGTAGTGATTAGTTAAGCAATTAGCCATAAAACATTTGCATTTAATAAAAGTAACACAATGAAAAATGCAACTTATTGTAGATTTTTGTTGATTATTACCCATTGAGGGGCAAGAGCACACTTTAGTATTTTGCCCTGGCTAACGCCAGACAATTTTACTTGTTAAAGGAATGAGCTTTGCCTCTGAATGAATTAATTTGTAAACTGCAGGTAAAATAAAGGGCTATTGGTGGTCTGTTTTGTTAATGAATGGTTATAGCAGCACTAATTCTAAAATTTTAGTGGTGTATACACATATTATAATTGTTTCTTTTTCTACCAACATTTTTGAGGTGGGAAAATATATAAATACATACTGTGCTACTACTTACTGGCATATTTGCATTGTATCATGCCATTGTACATCTGTATTGGATTATGTACAGTACAGTGCTGTATCACAATACCATATTTCGTGGCATGTAAGTTGACCTGGCACATAAGTTGACCCCTTATTTTTTTGACCAAAAAATCATGATTTTTATGATACTCTGAGCATAAGTTGAGTCCTTTAAATTAAATGGTTACCAGACACAGAATAGTGTTTGAAGAAACTTTAATAACATGGGAAATCTTTTACAGCATATTTTTATATAGGAAATTACACAAATGATTGGTGCATTTTGTCTTTGCTAGATCTTTTATTTTGTCACATTGTTTCCGCCAGTCTCGAACAAGCTTCTCACTAACACCAACTTTGCAGCTGGCAGCAGAGTTGTTTGACTTTTCAGCCAAGTCAACAGCCTTCAACTTAATTGAAGATACAAACATATATTTCAAGATACAAATCCTGCTTCATATCTTTGCCGTTTTGGAGGCATGTTGAAGTCTTCACACCAAACAATGAGATTTATAATGAAATACATCGACCATGTTGACGTGCCCATTCACTAGCAATGAGCTGATTGGTTCATTTCTTGATGCATACAGAGGACTAGTACTAGTATATCCGGTCTATGATTTCACTCAATTTCATGACCCTTTCTATAAGTCAAGGTGAACTTTTGGAGGTCAATTTTGGGTCCTAGAAAATCGACTTATACACCACAAAATACAGTATACATCATCAGAAGTTGTATTATTTTAAGCCAGTGAATAGCTTTTTGTTCCTGGCCTATGTACCATAAAATTTTCCACTCTTTGTGCTTCCCACTTCACAACACACAAGTCTGTTTCTTATTAATGTTATTTATTGCATAAAAGGCTTTTAGTGTTATAATTTCTTTTAAGTTTTGGAGGAACATTACCACCACCACCACCAACCAGTTCGTATGAAGAGAAAAAAGAAGAGCCTGAAGTTGAACACATGGAAGAGGTGACATAAATTTCATAATTGTAGTAATTTAAATTAATTTCCTAAAGCAGCAAGATCCCCTATCATTCATCTTAATCTCTCCCTTTGAAAGCTTTCTGGAATTAGGTTTACCTTTAAGAATGTTCTCTTCCCCAGCATTACATATATATTTTTAATTTACATATGTAATTATAACATGCATTACATATATAATTTTTATTATTCAGAATGTCCTATTTGGACACTCTAAAACCACCTGTGCTACAAAATTCCTCAGATAAAATTCTTTTATCCCTGATACTTCATTCTTTCAACAACAAAGTTAAGGATATTATCATCCATAATTTTAACACTCTATAAAAGGATTCTGAGCCACTGGACTGACAAGCTATTTTTTTTAATGAAATAAATAGGTTTGAAACTGTTTAGTATATAGTACTCTAAAACAAAATTCATCATTATCAACAAGGACAATTGTACAGTATCTTTCTTGCTCTAGAGCATGATGCTACTTGTGGGCTTTCTGTAAGGAAAGATTAGTGAGAGTGATCTCACTAATTGAATTTCTGGACAAAAATCTAGTGTCCTAATTTGGTGTAACTTTACACTGTACATGCACCTCCTTTAACATATTTTACTGCAACTCTTGGAGAAAGTGATATAACCTGTCCATCAGTGAGACTGGCTAACATTTCTTTGGCAGACTTTGCTGACACTTTAGCTCTGTATTGAGTAGTAATGTTTGACAGACCTGTTTCATGACAATTTAGTAGCACCAAACACTTGTTTTCAGGTACAAAACTTTATGCCATTTTACAATTTCCAGGGGCTAGTGATAGCCACAAGAATTGAGAAAAGATATCCCATTTTCAAACTTGGGATGATTCATCCCCATGTTATTTTTCATTTACTTAATATTTCCATAACAAACTATCTGTTTTCATCTGACAATTGTGGATAAAAAATTAGCTTGTGTGACTTTTCCCTTTACAAGTAAATTCTTTAATGATTGTTTTTCATTTATTTAAGATTTCTGGAACAAACTTTGTTTTTATCATGCAATGGTGGATAAAAAATTAGCTGGTGCACTTTGTTCATTTGAAGTTCTATATTTTATTTAGCTTGTATCACTTTTTCCTTTACAAGTAAATTCTTTATTCATCATCCTTTTAGGTCCTTTATCATTTCTTCCACTGCTTGGTATACTGTTTGACGTTTAAAATAACAAATGACTTACGTCCATTTAGACATTATTAGTTATTTATATATTACACAAAATATTAATTTGTTATTGATTTTTTCATCCAATTTGTCGTTTTTGCATCACACAACATTCTGAACTACACATCACTTCATTGGCTATTACTTGACACATCATTATTTTCAATTCTCTAAGGAGAAGGAGATACCAACAGAAGATGCAAAAACAAGTGAGAAACCTAAGGAAAGTGGGTCAGAAAATGAAGAAAGCCCGGAAAGTGACATGGGTAATTAATTTTAAACATAAGTCTTGCCTATTCCAGAGTTTCTAATTTGTGCGGTATGCCTGATGGGACATTGGCAACAGAACAGATTTTTTTGGCGGGGGTGGGTGGGGTGGGTAAGTGAATAGAAAGTGAAGTCTCAAGCGGAGCGCTTCATCGTTTGAACGTTCATCCATAAACATTTACAAACACCAGGATAATAGATATTCCTTTCTGAAGGGCATAAAGTGTTTAATAACAATTTAAGCAGATGAACAGTCATTCCCTTTTCTTCAGGCCTGGCTCAAATTTGAAACATCATGACATAATAACATGATGAATGCGGAATTTCTTTCCATGCAGTGTGCGTCGATTTTCCAGCTTTGCCTTTTTTGTCTTCTTATGTACATGCACAGTGTATAATATGTGAACAGGTGTTCGTTACAAATCAACGGGAAGATTGGTATTTGGCTGAGAAGTTGTTTCTCGTAGAATTTGGAACCTAATTAATATTGTTGTAACCGTTACCTTTTCGAAATTTTTATTTACAGTATATACGTGTGCCTGATTAAAAGATGTGACATACGTAGTGACGTAGTGACTTAGTGCCCGGCATTTCGAAAACTGGTGGTCATTCCGGGACGCGGAGTCTAAAACTTGAAATCGGGACCGTTCCGGCCAAATTGAGACGGTTAGACCGTCCCCAATTCAGATGCAAACATTTCATATTACGTACGATAAAATGCATTAAAATAATCATGTTTCTTTACTTTGTTGTGGGTATACTAACCATTTTAGCTCAGCTCTTGTAAATCAAGGAAGCATTTCTGTATTTCATTTACATGTGCAAATACGATTTAAACAGTCATTTTTTATCATAAACAAGTTCCTTTAGTTCCCAAAGGTTTTGTCAACTGAGTTGTGATAATAGAGAAAAAATTAATTGAAAAGTAAATAAAAGAGGTTGTCCTGTTGGAGATCGTCTTGTTTTGCCAAAGGCGAACGCCGAACACATGTAAATGTAATTGGAAATGTAATTTTGAATTGAAATCGATGACGCTTTCGGCAATTTCAACAAGCAAATTCAGACGAGTCTTGTGTAGTCAGAACGAATCAGCGTCATTCCAATTGTTAAAGATGAAATCATTCTCGTTCGTTTCAAAAATGGTGGTACGGAAGAAAAAATTGGTGTTTACGTTTGAGGTTTCTTAAAAAACCTCATGATACTTTTTGATACTCTTTTGCCTTAGAATTAGATAATGAAGGTGTGATTGAGGCTGACACAGACGATTCACAACCTATGGGTAACTTTAACGGTGAGGTTAGTATTTAAAATTTTAAATTATTGATACATGTGATGTAACCAAGGCATACCTAATTGAACCTTTGCAACTTATTTTTTTGGCTTACGCTAGATGATCTTATTCAGTAGAAGGAGGGAATGGGCTACCATCAAAACAGTATTAGGTTGACTGTTTTGAGAGGACAGCTCAGGTGATCACACAAAAAAATTGATAATCCTTTGGTATTCTGTGCTCGCTATTGCATTATTAAAAGCCTGCATGTTAGAATGAATCTTGGATACACCTTTCTGTGGCAGACCTATTTCCTCTGCGGCCTTAGCGTAATTGAAGGTACCTGTACACCTAGGGGACACCTAGATAAGAATTGTGGGGAGATAGAATGCCTTTTTCATTGCCCATGGGATACCATGTTAGTGTTTCCTGCGCACTGTTTGGTGTACACTCTACTCACAAGATAATAATTTTGAACGCTGCCAACATGCAAATGAAGATAGAATACACTTTCTACGCTAGAGTTGGTCAAATCTTTTATCCTGGATGAAAAAAAAAAATTTTTTTTCACGATACAAAATATGCTAAGTGGCACAAGTTGTCGGAAAAGACAACTGTTTCTGGAAAAAATTCAGTCGCGTACGAAGCAACTACCATGTCATCCTTGTGCTCTGATTATTGTTCAGATATTACCCCGCTTTGCCAATTTCTGAGCTTTTAGAACGTCTGAATAATCTACAATTATTTTTTGCAATGAAAGGCTTTATGATTGGTGTTTTCAGGTTTCGGACGAAGCTATGGCCGAAGCTAGTGAGAAGAGATCTGCTGGAGTTATGGCAATGTCGGAAGGTTTAAAAAGCTGTTTTTTTACCTGTTTTTTTACCTGTTTTTGAAGAAAATGGCAGCAATAACTACTACGTCAACAAAAACTACAAAATCATACAAGATAAGCAACAGCAATAGTAACGACGGCTATTACCGTTTCCGTCGAGCGCTTAGTTGTTAGGGTTCCTCTTAGTTCGAAAATGTGCAAATCATTTGTAACACGTCTTTCAATTTGAACTGACACGTGACAACGTAACTTACCACAGTTTCAGTCAACATAAGGCGTGCAGAACAAAATCATACTTGTACAACATCATAAGGTATGTAGAGCCACCATAATATATGGAGTTCTAATGGTTGCTATAGCAAGTGTTTTGTTTCAAACTAGCTCCTAATCACCATTCAGCGGCGTAGGAAGATGAGTTTTTTATGCGGGAGGCCGCTAAAATTAATAGACTATTGGGGGTTCAAGGTTGCGAGCACCGAAGGCGCAAGCCGTTTCAGCTAGGGGGTCCGGGGGTATGCTTCCCCGGAATATTTTGAAATTCTAGAGTCTCAGAAAGACCATTTTCCGCATTTTGGGAGAGATTTTTGACAATTTTAAGGGTTAGAAGATGTTGTTCAAAATGCTATTCAGTTAAAAGACTACATATACACAAAATGGCATGAATATCTAAAACACAATACTTTTAATTAAAACTTCCCAAAGTAATGCATTCTTCGTGAGTTGACACTTGCAAAATCTTTAGCAATTTCTTGCAGATCAAGTCTATCGGTTCTAGAACAGTGTACGTAAAACATAAATAAATTATTAAGTCTCCAGTGTGTCTTAGATATTCTCATAAACGTTTTAAATGACCGTTTATACTGTCTAATGATAACCTTATCTGGCCACCGAATTATTAGGGGGGCGTCAGCCCCCCGCGCCCCCCTGGTTCCTACCCCTATGCCATTGAATTCAGGTCGCTCTAGCCTGTTAATTCGTTTAATCACTTTTAGTCGGCAAATTGGCGAATATTTAAAACGGACCTTGACTACTTCTTAGATTGATATCCAGGATGTATTCCTAATATTAAATCAGATGTCATGAATTTTCATGAAACTAGCGTACGTTCTCTGTAATATCTTAAATTTTAGGTAAACTAGATGAAGCTGTTGCATTATTAACAGAAGCCGTTTTGAAGAATCCCCAGTCGGCTCCTACGTATGCCAAGAGAGCCAGGTAATAAACAGCTTGGAAAAGATATGTGACTGGAGTTTTTAACTTTGTGTGTAATTACTGTGGTACACCAAAGCGTAGGGTAAAAGACAGTTTACAAGAGATGTTTTTTAGTTATTCCTATCACATCTGTATTTCCAAACCGTTCACGTGCACGCAAGATCTGAAAACGTTTGGTAAATTATAACTAAAGGTAAATTTCAGTACGAAAGTGAGCAATCGCATTTAACTATCAGTTCTTTTCTTACTTTCCTCAGCTGTTATATACGTTTGGAAAAACCAAATGCAGCAATTCGAGATTGTAATAGAGCTATTGAAATAAATCCCGACTCTGCCCATTCATACAAGTGGAGAGGGAAAGCTCACATGTAAGTATTGATGGGATACAATGTGCGTTACAGAACAGCTATGCTTTGTATTATAAACGTGCAGTAATGTTACGGAAGGACAGCGAGCGCTGTATCGAAGTTGAATACAATGTGAATCAGACCTTTTTGCTATTGAAAACTGAAGGAGGGTACCGTTGACCACAATGGGCCTTGTCCACTTCATTCTTTGTCGCAGTATTTCTGGCCATGTAACATTACTCGATCAGAAGAAGCGCATCTTTTGAAATGTGATGATGTTCTAATACGCGTCAAAGTATCGTGGTTAAATTGACAAAGAACAAAACTGTGACGTGGCATGAAGTAGAAAAATCACATACCAGTTCAGAGAAGGTCCATTAAGCGTTGTGCGATTCATGATATTAAAATTACGTGAATAGTAATAATAGACTGATAATGCCTATGGTAATAATGATAATAATGATGATGGTGTTGATGATCTAATTGGGTGGTAATAATCACAATTGTCAAAAGGCTGATACTGAGGATTCTACTGGTAGTGAAGGTGGTGCAAATAGTGTTGGATTTGGTGGTGAACTGCTGATGACGGATGGACTGATGGTAATATTGATCACGACAACGATTATTTAAACACGATAATAACAAGCATTAGAGCAAATGCCGTCTGGTGTGATTGTCACCACTGACGAAGTTTTAATGGCACAAAGGCCCGCTACACGTTGGTAGAAAATGTCCCATTAGCAATGGAATGGGGTTCTTGTGACGGTTTTACCTTGTATCTGAACTTCATTCAATTTTTCTTTCATTTACAGGTTGCTAGGAAACTGGGAAGATGCCAAAAAGGATTTGGCAACAGCATGTAAACTTGATTGGGACGATCAGGCAAATGAATGGCTGAAGGCTGTAACACCGAATGTGCGTTTATTTTTAAGGTTATTTTATGCACGGTGATAGATTATCATTATATTATATATTATCATATGCGTTACAAAATTACTGCATTCTGCAAAGGAGTGAATTTAAGTCATTACTTGCCCTCCCGTAAGTGAAATTAGTGTATCAACGGCAACGAAATTCAAAATGGTGGTTTGTTATGTTACGTAATGGAAAGATTTTGAATCACTTTCAAGCAATTTTTAAATTCGTACTTAAAAATCCCTCGAAATGTTTTAACTTGTTTAACGAAAAATTTTCTTGTTTTTAGTGAAGCAAATCCTTTTTAACTCTTTCCTGGTTTGAGGTCCGCCTTTGACGTGTAAAATCGTCTGGCGTTTGCCAGAGTAAAGTAATAGGAGTCTTATCCCGCCAGGAAAGATTTAAAGACGTGAATCAGTATAACGTTCGGCTGATATGTGCGATGTCTTTATTCCAGTACTTTTGTGGCTTTCAGTAATGTGGAGAAAGCATTCTTGTTGAACCATGGATTTGCCACCGTGAAAGAGCGTGCTAAACATTGTTTGCGGTCATATGGCTAAGAAAATACAGGGACGATTTCAGTGGTTAGACCGTGAAATAATTGTGCCCTATGTAAGATAAACAAGTACTCATATGATTTTCCTTGTGCAATTAAGAATTTGTTCTGCTCATCAAATTTGAGAATTGTGCCAAACTACACACTCTTCACGGTTTGTTGAAATGTCCTCGTATACATTTCCTGTTGGAAATGTAGCAGAAGGTTCACGATTTCCATCTAAAATGCCATAATTTTTGGTGGAGGCAAAAATATGTTTTAACTCTGTATTGTCTCCAGGGTTACACCGCTGCAAGTGTATTGTTGATTGTTGATTAAAGAACGTTCAGTTGGTACTGTTTATATGTTCACTGCAGTGATTTAAATCTGATTACTTTACTGTTTAGGCTTCGAAGATCGAAGCACATAAAAGAAAACAAGAACGAAAAAAAGAAGAAAAGGAGATAAAAGAAAGAAGGTGAGGATTGCAGAGACGAATGTATAGCATGAGTATACATGTATATATGAGTATACAGGTTTGCCACCAAACAAGGGCTTCCAGTTGAAGGATCCAAAATGTGTTCTCAGTCTGCTTTTCAATAAAATTTCAAAGTCGAATAAACAAAGTTAAAAACTTCAGGCAACTTATGAGTAATAATTAAAAGTTCCCGCGTTTATGAACTGTAGTTAATCCAATTCCCAGATGACATTTCCTTCCATTATTGAGACCGTCTGAATGGAAAGTTCTCAGCTGCGCCGTCCAATAGGCTTCCCTTTTTAAAAGCCTTTGGACGGTTTGAGAAAAGTCGTTTATTTTCTCAATGTAAATTACCTTAAAATCACTAAATTCATGGACCAAATGGTTAAAATGAATGACCGTTTCGCAAGTAGTTTTCTTAGTTTTCATGGCTGATTTATGATTCCAAAACCTTACCTTAAGTTGATTAGAAGTAGAACCAACATATTGCAAATTACATCTGGTGCATGAAATGAGATAGGTCACATTGGCTGAGGTACAACTAACCTTTTCTTTAATTATATAGCTACGTCCTGTAGCATAGCTCCAAAACCGGTCAGATTCCATTAAAAAATTTTTACATAAATCACATCTTCCATTACATTTAAAACTCCCTAATTCCTTACTGGAATTATTAGCTGCCTGAGATTGCTGATTCGCTTTAAGTATAGAAGTTGCTAAAATTTTTATAAGTTTTTTTGTTCTCCTATATGCTAGGTTAATCGACTTGGGTAAAGATTTCTCTCAACTCATTCGATTCAGAAAGAAGGTTAAAGTGCCTCTTTAAAATTTTTGAGATATCGAGAAGTCTAGGGTTACAATCTAAAACTAACGGATAAACTTTTTTCCTTCTCACTCAATCGAGGTTTATATATATACACATGTCGAATAAACAAGAACAGCAGATAACTTCTAACTGGTCCTTTAGTAAAGCTTAAGACGTTTCGATTATTCGGTCTTCAGTTAAAAGAATTAAAACATGAAAGACCGAATGGTCGGAACGTCTTAAGTTTTAATGAAGGACCAGTTAGAAGGTGCCTCTGCAGTTCATCTTGTTAATTCGACTTATATATCCATATACTGTATATACTGTATATAATGTATGTACTGTGTCTGTGTGCTTAAATACAGTTGGAAATCTCTAATAACAAAAATACAGTATATTGTAACAAGTTGTTATTTTTCTTAGTCAACTTTGAAAATATATCCCTCATTTGACGGACGTTTTAATCCATGTAGAGACGATATGCAAAAATAGCTGCCAGTTTGATATTTTTTTTTGAGTTTATTTAAATTAACCTTTTAAGCCCCGTTCCTGCACAACAACGAGACTCGAAAGTCTAATTTAAATTTGCCGCGAGTTTTGCATAGAGTCTTTGATATCAAACCATGTGTTGGATAGCCCATTGCTATCCATTCGCTCATATTAGATAATTAAGAAACCAGAGTTTAAAATGAAACGATTACAGCTAATATGAGAATATAATAAAAAGTGTCAGGCTATTCTGGATAAATCCTCTGACCAGTGATTTAAGTAAAGGAAAGTTTGAAACAGTTTATCCTCATAGAAAGAGGCTAGGAACTCCGTCTTATTGTCAAGTTTTCATCAGCCACTACCAAAAACATCTTTGGCCCATCAGAATTATTTTCTTTTCTTTAGTAATAAACCTGTGTTTAGAGTGCAGAGGTCCCACTGAAAACGCCAGTCTTTCTTACATCTCTTCCTTTATTGAACTCGCTTAGTTTAATTTTAGAGCCATGAATATCAGGATTTCAGCATTTTGATTGGTTTAGCATCTGTTCACACTTGCTTATATTGACGTCTCGGGAATGAAATGTACACCTTTTGCTGTTCATTACCAGAAAATATACTATCGTTAACGCTAACCTCAAACTCATTGATGCAAAAATACATTCATTTTATTCAATTGACATTCATTAGAATAGATGCGCAACCATTTGCATCGAAGGGCATTCTATAGCGCCAACAGACTACCATTAACACCATTCTACTATACATTAGGGACAATAAAATTTCAATTGCGCAAGAGTAATATGTTGCCTAATTGAAATATTATTATCCCTGATGTATAATAGAATGGTGTTAATGGTCATCTGTTGGCGCTATAGAATGCCCTTTGATGCAAATGGTTGCGTATCTACGCTAATTAATGTGGATTGAATAAAATGAATGTATTTTTGCGTTAATGAGTTTAAGGTGGACGTTAATGATAGTATATTTTCTGGTAATGAACAGCAAAAGGTGTAATATTACTCGAAAGTGTATTCCAAAATGAATATCCCGAAATTAACCTGTAATTTAGGACAATAATTGAATTTACTAGTTTGAGTGATCTCTCGAGATTCTTTTCTTGATGTAGATGTTCTAGCAATTTTTCAAACGTTTTCGGCATAGCAAGTGGACTGTAGTAGGTCCCTGTTATTTTCGAGCCACTCAAAAATCAGTAAAACACCCTCTAAAATTTCAGTAGTGAGCGACTGTAAAAATCAGAAAGAACAAATATACAACTTTTTAGAAGTAAGGAAGGGTTTTGTGTGAATGCTTCGTATTCTCTAGTCAGTTCTGGCCTATTCCCGTACTTTAAATAACTGTCAAGCAAGAGGAAGATATTTGGAAGTTTACTAGACCACAAAGGGAAGGTCCAGGACTACGTGTCCTTACAACGGGACAGAAATCGTAATTTTTCATCCCCTTAACATTTTTGACCTTTCCTTGTTTTAAACACGACATGCATTTCTTCCTATTTTTGACGACCTCGTCTATAAGAACGTGCCATTCTTCCAGTTTTTTCTGACAAATATCGTTAAATCTACACTTTTTGGTCCGTACCCGATTTTTGTATTTTACTCGGGCTAACGCCAGACGATTTGACTTGTGAAGGGGAGACGACTCCGACTTCATAAGGTTAATGACTACGATTGAAAACACCTAAAGAGAAGGAATAAGAACTCGCAGACGTCATCATAACTTCGTTGATTTGTTATTATTTTTGGATTTTTAAACGTTAGTTACTTCGTTTATTGTCTCGTCGTCGCCGCCGTCTTAACTTGGGTGAACTCCGATAAACCTAACATACAAATCATCCAAGTGAACTCCTGCGAGTAGTCGTTTCAAGATATACGTTCAATTCAAAAGGATGTTGTTTTGAAATTGAAATGTCGTTATTCCCGAATGAAGTGGATTCCGACACTGACTGTAAACGTGCAACCGACGAAAACTTACTCATTTTTCAAATTACCTTTGAGAAACCCCGAGTTTAGCTACGTTTCTTTTAGGAGGGAGAAGGGATGGCATTTTCCGATCCTGAAGACGTTGCCCACCTTACCCACCTATCAAACCTTGGAAAGTTCAAAGTCTCAATTCATAGTAAAAAAAAAATCATTCTTTTCAGTCTCAATGAATATCGATGAATCCTTACCTTGAATCCCTATAGTAAATAGCCACGTGTTACGCACGTGTAGATTGTAGGGTGTTATCGTACTGGTTACGTTTATCACGGAACTCACGGAAGATTATTGACTTGAGAACTTGGGCGAACAAGTTAAAATGTTTGCAAATCTATCACATGTGGAGTATCGATATTCAGTTAGTAACAAGGGCTGTTCAATGAGATTGTGTTGTGTTGATAGTTTCTAGTCAGTTGAATCATTGTTTTCCCTGGTTTATTTTTATTCTAGAAAAAGAGTGGAAGCTGCTCGAAAGGTTTGTGTTGGTATTTTGCAGTTTGCCTCCGCCCTACTGTTATCAAGTTGTTTTGTAATGGATGTTTTAAAGAAAAAATAAAATTTCCCGGGTGTTACTTGTACTGACGTGTCAATGCAGTAAAATCATACACTTCATTGCTTGTTAAAAATAAAAAGTCTTCTAATTTTATACTAACAGGCTAGCGGTGAAATGAATTATGTTGTAAGAAACTTTTCTGGTTCGTAAGTTAACTTGAACATCGACTTGAACGGTCAGGAGAGGCCCAGTTTGGAATACAGGAGGAAAAACTAAAAGCGCAATCACTGTGGAATTTCACCAACTTACGGAGTCCGGGAACACGTCTCCAGTAACGTTCAGGATGGCTAAAAAACTCGCGTAGGAGTGATGTGTTTGTCGAGAGAATAAAATCGATAATTTCCATGTTCATAATCAACCCAATCTAAATTCATGGCATACTTCATAACAAGGATTCCTTTAAAATTTCAAAGCTCTTATCCGAGAATTATGTATTATCACAGAAGAAACTTCGTAGAAGCTACTCATAAAAAATTACACACCACAACTTACCTAGAAAAATTGCTGCTGAAAGATGTGAAAAGGGTTCTGATGCCCGTGAAATATAATTTTAAATTAAGAATTTTCTGGAATTAAGGAACGGGAAAGACAGCAACGAGAAGAAGAAGAAAGGCAAAGAGCTACTGGTTCTGCATTTCCAGGAGCTGGTGAAACTTTTCCTGGTGCTGGTGGAGGTTTCCCTGGAGCTGCTGGAGGTTTCCCTGGAGCTGCTGGAGGTTTTCCTGGTGCAGGTAATATTATTGTGTGTTTGCTTATTTGTTGACTTCAGTAACATGCAGAGAAATTGCTGTTTCAGAAGGTGTTATTGCAAGGGATGATTTTTAGCAATTTGTTAACGCAAGATGTTCCCGTAAAACAGCTCGTTCTTAATGTTAAGTAACATGCTTTCAATATTCGTGAATACCCGGGCAGTCTCCATCCTTAAACTGCAATAGTAATAATTCAGTAAGTGTTGTTGTTGAGAATATTTCATGAATTACCTACACTGCTAAAGTCAAGTAGAAAAGTTGACTAGAGCGGAATTCGAACTCGCATCTTTGGGTTACCGGAACACTGCTCTACCAGTTGAGCTATCGAATCAACTCTTCTCAACCAAAAATCCACTAGACGAATTTCTCCCGCGCGAAGCGACTTTTTCTTTTGTCTTTGAGCTTTCGGCTGGAACTAATGATGGATCTATCCAATTTAAACAATAAAAAGTCGATTCGCGCGATAAAACTCGTCTAGTGGAAAACGGGCTTAAGAGGGAACCTAAGAGATTGCTCAGAAGAACAGTTTGATTGCGATATTTAGACATCCAGCCATCTGTAACCGTTATGCCATTAAATTGGGACAGTTATGACCCTTTCCCGGTGAGGTCACTCCCCTTGACCTGTAAAATTGGCTGGCGTTAGCCTGAGTGAAATAATGGATAACGGATCTTGCTAGGAAAGATTTAAGAACGTTTTCCACTTGATGAATTATCTCGCGTGAAGTGACTTTTTCTTTTGTCTCGTAGGCTTTTGGCTGCATCTAATACGAAATCTACAGGCATTCAATTTCTACAAAGAAAAGTCGATTCCTGCGATAAAATTAGCGTTGTAGAAAACGGACTTTACACTTCTTGTACATCGATGTTCGTTGAAATATTGTCCAATGAGGTTGTACGGACGATACTTGAAGAAAGCGAGGTTATCGATAAGATTGTCTCCGGGCATTTCTGTATTTTACAGTGCCCAGTTGTTCAAAAGGCGATTAGCTTAATCCAGGATTAACGCAAACATTGCGGTCAACTTTTCCATAATGTGGCAGATGAAAATTGGAATTTTCTTTAACAAATTTCGGGTGTATACAAAAAGGTTTTAAGCTGTGAAATATGAACCAGATAATTCAACCAAAATAAAACAAAACAACGCAACGGATTAACTGGTAATTCTGGATTAGCGCTAATCGTGCTTTGAATAACTTACCCCTAGGGTTTTTACAGATCTTTTTGGACACCTATTTAATCCATCCTCAAGTCCTTTGTGTGGTCGGAGGCGTTCACAACAAAAACTTAGGAGTAACACATAAGTGCCAAGGACGTCAACCACAACAGTTAATCCAGTTGTTCAGCAAAAAACCACAATGTTTAGCAACTTTCCATTTAGACTCAAGCCTTACTCCTTAGTTTATGCTTTCCTTAATAAAAGGTACCTAAAATTTAAATTGACAATTCGTAGCAGCACTTTCGCCATTTCGACTGAGTCCCAAAATAATTTTTCTTTCCAAATATTTTGTTTAAAGAAAGAAATCTTTGACTATCGTTTTTTTCCCGATTGTGACGGTTTGATTTCAATAATAATTTAGCGCCTGCCGCACCAGAGCAACATTGATACTAGTCCACGGATTTGTACACTGCATAATTGAGTGAGCGGGAATCGACGTATGTATACTTATTTACAAATATATAGGTATACATACATATTCTCATAAGTCACATCGCGTGTAAATGGACTTCACCCACATCCAGCCCCAGCATTGCAAGCTAACGCTCGTCAAGATTATCACCCTGGCCCACTAGGCCCTTCGGCCCTTGTATCATGCTTCTTAAGCTGGGCGAGGGAATGACTCTGCAAGTTTGAACACTCCTGGTTGGTTACTAACCTTGCTCAATTTCCCGATGAGAGCACGGGAATTCCCTTTTTGCGTAGAAAAATGTTTTCAATTAGCAAATTTAAACAAGTCAGCCATTATGTCGTTTCGTGTATTGACTGTGTTATCGGTGAATTGGTTCATGCTTTCACCTCTTAAGTTGAGTTATGGATCAAGTTTAAACTCGGAGAGTGCTTGACAAGGTCCAGTTGCTCTTGCTTTCACCCCGAGCAATTTGTACGCATTATATGTGCTCTCCCATCTTACTCCTGCATCTGTAACTCTACTTAGCTTGGGTCACCAAAACCTAATTGCTTAATCGTAATTGGTGTTGTTAATATTATTGCTCGTCCCTTTAAATTTTCTTGTGATATGTGCCTTGTTAGCAACAAGATAGAAATATCCTTGTTTATTTGAACTTAGAATTTAGCGTTATTCATTTGCAGCTGGTGGTATGCCAAACATGGCTGATGTTATGCAAGATCCGGAAATTATGGGTTACTTGCAGGTGAGCCCTATTCAGATTTGTTTTTAATTTAGCAAGTATGTTATGAACCTTGTTATTTCCTTCAAGAAACTACATCTTTATTTATCAAGGTCATTGTAAGTTATAAATGTTGGAAACATAATGTGGAACAGGTGTTCCTACATACTGAAATTCCTTCGCTTTCTAAAGTATTACATATCCAGGAATTTGCTTTCAAATTTAAATGAATCGGAAAAGACTTTTAAATCTAAGACTTAAATACTTAGAAAGGAATTAATATAAGAGAGGGATTTTTTACTATACTTTTACTGATACAGCGAAGGAATATAGTATGAATATTGGAAGGTTATTTTGAACTGTAAGTTACGTAGCTTTCTCTAAAGTAGGCACATCTGGATAATTGAAAGGCTAGTTTTTGGAAAGGCACATCTGAGCCCCATTTTTAATTGAACCCCAAACGTCCTGAGGTCAGTGGCGTACATATAGGGGGCAGGGGGGGGCCACCGCCTCCCGCCAGACATTTCTGTCGGAAAATTTAAGCTAGTCGTAAAATTTAAGCTTGTCGGAAAATTTAAGCTTGTCGGAAAATTTGAGGGAGGATACCTTACTATATTTCGTTTGCTGAGAAGTCAAAAAACTTTCAGAACTAGAAACGTCAAAAATTGGACATTTGCAGATCATAGAAATGATACAATATTACGGTAAATGAAAATTTGAAACTAATTTATTCATCTTTAACCTAAACCGAATGCAGAAAACCGAACGTTTTTTTTTTGAAATATGGCAACTGTCTGCTTACAAATTAGCGTGAGAAAATTCATTCCTCGCGGTTCGTGTTGACAGGCGCCTAACAACGTGAAGTCCGCCCATATCAACGTCAAAGTTTCGTCCAATAAACTTCAACGTTTTAATTTTGAAACGACGAGTTAATTAACGCACAGTGCACAGTCAATTGCAAATGCGGTAGTACAAACATAGGAAAATCCTGTAATCAAAATAGCGTATAAAATTGTTGGTAACATTTTGTGTTCGGAAAAGAAGGCAGTCAATGCTAGTTGGTTGGCACCGCTGTGTCCGCGTACTACAGCCGAGGCTAGACTGCTGTTACAAATTCTCAACTCTAAATGACTACTAAAAATACGTTTGCCGTTTGTTCAGGTAACCCGATTTAGGCTAACTCTTGTCGGAAATTTTTCAAATCTCGCCCCCCCCCTCCAGAAATTGTTGTATACGCCGCTGCCTGAGGTCCTTGTTCCAAGGTTTGTTAACTGCCTAAATTACCCACCTGTATCCTTCCAAAGCTCCAATGAATCTGACTAGCGTTCTAGTAAACAGGCTGCAGCATATGTTGTGCTACAGGCTATTTTGTATGTTATCTCTGCCTGTTCGCATCGTACGCACAAAAGATTAGTTTGGTCAAGTCCGATATTTTGAAACGATTCCAAACACCCACCATAATTTATGCAACCCGTTAAAACGCGTATGAAAGACATGATAAATGGCGGCTAGCTAGGTTTCTTGCGAGATGTTTTCTATCGCATTGGTCGAAAGAAACCGTTCAATCCAAACTTAAAATTTGTAGCAAAACATATGGTGGAACCTGTAATGATGAATTGAGTACTATTCACGTCTTATGCCCAGGTCATTTTCTGAGGGTTCTTTTTTTATGTTTTTTTTATACCTTTTGTGCACTAGGATCCAGAGGTAATCACTGCTTTACAAGACATCATGGCTAATCCTGCTAATTTCAGCAAGTATCAGCACAATCCTAAAGTGGCCACTGTGTTTGAAAAGCTGAAGTCCAAAGTTGGCAAATGATAGTGAAACAACGGAATGAGAAAATCGCTAATTTCTTTTGCTTTTTGGCTGCTGATTAGTAGTTCACCGGCGGACACTTGAACACACACGTTGATACTGCTTGCGAAACTCTGGAGACTAGCGGTCTTATAAGAGCGAAATGCTGAACAGTTTCCCGAAGTTATTTCTAAATCTGAGCCTTTGATTGAAAATTTGATCAATAACTATTGAATTAGAAGGAATAGCATTGACGCCGATCATCTGCGTCTAAATTGGCTCTATATACAAGGTGTTAAGTGGCGAAATCTGAAAACTTCTTCCAGGCCTATCCGTAAGTTTCGACAACGCTCTTATATACTGCTTATGGCTGCTATTTAGCTGAATGTACTTAATGAATTGCTTCTTTTCACAATTAAACAAATGTTTACAAGTTGTGGATATACCAAATTTACAATCCTGGACAAAATTATTTGGATACCACGAAGAATTCTTCCCGTACATGCTATCGTTCTTCTATTACCTACTTTCTGCTCAAACGGACCGAATTGTTTTCACGAACAATTATTGTCATTACAGGACTTTTCTCCCGTTTAGATTCACCAACACTGACTAGAGGGAGAGGAAACTTACTGTTCTATAGGCTCGAACTCTTTTTTTCCCGTGGGAGCTTTCCCTTTGACGAGTAAAATCGTGTGGCGTTAGCCTGAGTAAAATGATGGAAGTTTTATGCCGACGGGAAAAAGTTAATTAATCAAAATTTCTTGTAATAATGCAAGCGCATTCGCAGTGTCCCAATAGATTTTGGCCAAGATTGTAGCTCTTCAATCTAATTCTCTTCTTGAAAGGCATATTTACAAGCGTATATGATATGAACAAAGAAAGCATTATCTACTCTTTCATATCTTATTCCATTCTTCAGGTACTCAATTTGTTTGGTATGCAGCTGTGGTATCCTATATGAAGTCATTTTGTTGACAGGATTTTTACTCAAAGTAAAATCAAAGTGTATATCTCTGAAATAGGAAGAATTAGATTGTTTCTGGTTGAACGTCGTCTTTGCAGAATTCTATTGAAAATATTCCACCGTTCAGTTACTGAAGTACAACTTGCTTTCAAACCAGGTCACCCCGATTCATATTTACTTTAGCATGACCTGGAATTGAACTATTTCTCGCCTACGTAATCTTTACCGAATACTTGCTGTATGCTTGTAGAAATTATTGCCGTGTTTGATGTAATACATCATACACAAGGAGTATGTGATCTGATTTCCAAATGCCGTCTAGTGACTTGAATCAAAAGCCCTTGATGGCGATTCACGGATGCAAAGCGGACAACGAATAAAATCTACTTGCTGAGTGCATAGTGCATGTTAGAGGCCATTAGGAGGCCAATTTTTTTGGCAACAAATGCGAAGGACAACTGTGGACATGTCTGCTATAGGTGCGTGGTTTATTAAATGAACGATTCAAATGATCGCGAGACAAGTTGTGTGATGGATGTTACACGGCGTTACTACGTTACCGTTAAAAAATGCGTGGCAATTGCAGTTTTGCTGGGCATAAAGTTGATTTTATGGACGAACTTTTACTTAACGTTTTTCTGCGAAAAATCATTGCGTGTATAACAAGTCATATGTGCACTTTAAGCAACAAAATTTGTTGTGGCGACATTTCGCATTAAAAGTCATCGTAGTTGATGGATACTCGTGGCAGCAACAAAGTAGGCTGGTCATCTGTTTACCCGCAAAGCAACCTGGTCAATGTTAACACCATCGGAATATTTTAATTACGTGCGAGAGTCTTCAACAGATTGAATAATTTATGGAAAATTTCGTTCATAAGTATGAGGTGATGCTGTAAGTTCATCTACTAGATACGTTACACAAAGGAATTGCACTAGTTCAATTGCAGGAACCATTCTACAAACACATTGTCTGCGTTACCTCTTTATTACTGCTGCAGACCAAGTTCCATAAATGGAGTATGATACTATAAATCGGAGTAATTACAATGCATGAAATGACATCGAGAATGTGCAATTAACAATTAGAAAGACGAGGTAAGGGAAGAATGTAAGTGAAACTCCAAGTTAAAACATGTCAATGTACATGTGTCGACCTCCACTTTTGTAGAACGTCTTTAAGCTTGAGAGAAAAGACAGGTTTAGCAGAATCTAGAACCTTTAAGCAAGACGGAGAGTATTGATCTTTAAAAATGGCTTATATCTGTAGATGCCCAAAGATGTTTGAGCTTTTGTTTGTTCAAATGTGGTCCTTTATCTTTGGGGTAAACTAAATTGTAGTTTCGACGATATTTTGAGATTTACATCGCGCACAAGTACACTAATTGCACATAAAAGACTTCAAATCACTGGAATTAAGATCCTAAAGAGAAGTCGGACGTATTCCGTTCCTATGCTACAACTGCTCAGTACAGTTCATAGAATCCGCCTTACGTATTTCGTGTGTGATTACAGATTACAGATTTAGGGAATAAGCAAGATGTTGTACGTGAGTATATTGGCAAATTTTTTTTAGTACTTGCATCATAACGTCATTTAAAAACTTGAGAACTCTGTAATTTTGGCTATTGTAAGCATTATGTTATATCTTCTAAAGTCAACTGACCCTTACAAATGTTTTACTTGCAATTTCGCATATGAAAATATTTCATATGCGAATTGTTTCAATTCCACATGTGCAATGAAAATTTCACATGTGAATTTTATTTTCATATGTGAATGTTCCACTTCATGTGTGAAATACATATTTCATACAAAACAATTTCACATATGAAATTTTGAACCAATTCATTTCGCATTTGAATTTGGTATTTCATATGTGAAAATGTTACAATTTCATATGCGAAATGAAAATTTCATAGGTGAATATGTTCCGCTTCCATATATGGTTTTCACATGAAATGACGTGAAATTTTCGTTAGTGGAACCAGAGTAACCACCTATAAGAAAGTATGCATGCGATTATTCATCGATCAAATTTAACGAAGTTATTACAATATTAAAACAACGATTTTGTCGTGGCAACAAATTTAAACAGTTTTTAAATACGTAGATACCATGGTGAATGGTAATTTAAGATAAAGTAGGAGAAGATGAAGAGTAATATACGCTTAAAGAGGTATACACAGTTACCAAAGACTGCTGGATAGTTTAGTTCTTAACAGAACTGTTTGAAACTTAAAGAGGTAAAATTCTACGTAAAGAATAAGCCTAAAGAATTAGAAAAAAGCACGATGCATTTCGGCAGACCACTTATCAAGTGCTATACATCTGCTAACTAAAGAAACATATCACCTGCTTATATAGTCTAAAGAAAACTGATGACACCGACCCAACGGTATGTGGGAGGGTCAAAATAGGGATAGTTGGAAAACAAATTTCTTTTGCCGGCACAGATCAGGATCATTAAGTTTTATGTAAATGGCTTCCATCACCTTCAATTGAAAGGCAGAACGGCATTTGTAAAGAATTCTAAAATTATCGTCTGAGTAGTTTTCGGCGCAAGATTTGTTGGACAAAAGATGCTTGCCAACAGCTGAATCGCAACTGATTAATTGACCGGAACGGCATAGTCGTCCTGGTTGTTGACGTGATGGCTGAGTTTTATTTCTAATGACGCTAGGAACATGTTGTTTGATCCTATCACCCAGTCTCTGATTTTTCTACCCACATAGCGAGATCCACATTCGCATACACAGTCACCAAAGTTGGTATACACAGTTACCAAAGATCCAACAGTCTTTGGTAACTGTGTATACCTCTTTAAGCGTATATTACTCTTCATCTTCTCCTGCTTTATCTTAAATTACCATTCACCATGGTATCTACGTATTTAAAAACTGTGTTATTACAATATTCTTGTAATGAAAATTATTGCCCTGCAGATAATTTTTCAGAAAGGCATATTGAGAATTCTTTAATGCAGCTAACGTTTCGTCACTTTACACGTAACATCAGGGCGAAATGAATTACAGGATTTAGATCTTAAATATCTTAAACGATTACAAAATTAGATATATGCGAATAAATCGATATAAAGTATAAAATGTGAGATATTTTAGCATATTGTCCGCACAACAACGGTCTATATCTCAACATATTAAAACTAATACATTTTTGGAAAAGATGATCTGGATTGTAATCGCACTTAAAGGAATGTAACTTAAAAATACCGGAAATTTCTAGCATTTTTCCTTCGATGACGTTAGGATGACGTTGCAATTGCTCATCATGTGTAGAACTTCACACGCTTATATCGCATATAGTTGTTTGAAAATCGGTGCAGCCCTTCAAGTATTTGAGTTGATTTTAAGGCCCAGTTCAAACCTCGAACTTTTCATGTGCCGAATCAAATGCAAATGAGTTCGAATAAAGGATTTTGCTTATTAACATTAGATTCGGCACATGAGAAGTTCGACGTTTGAGCTGAGCCTAACTTTCTTTAGCACAGTGTGAATGTCCGTGAAACTAAGTATGTTCAAAGACCTTAATTTAAAGCGAAAAAGGCTCTTGATCTTTTGAGAGGAAAATACAACTTTGATTTGTACGTAAGAGCAGAACCGTTGACTAGACATTTTACTCTGTGTTGCTTGAGAGCAATCGTGTGGTAGGTTAAAATAGCGAATTTATTTGTCTAGCCTATTTTCCCTGTAGGGTTAATTTTAATAAGTTTGACAGTTATTTTTATTTAATTCTAAATCAAGATTTTTTTAGATTCCTCATAAAATTCTAAATATCAGAATTATATTTTTTTGCTCTTAGTTTGTTACAATACCTTAATTCATAACAATCTGTCAGTGACAGGGTGTATATCGCGACTTTTTCGTTCTTGATATTGTTTTTTCACTACTTTAAAGAAATGATTATCTTTAACGGTCGGAAAAGAATATCTGACGGAAGGTGTACTGAATTTTAAAACGAGTTGAGTTTTTTCTTTTCTTTCTGAGAGGACCGAAGAACTATTTATTAAATGGTACAACAGTAGTGTCCATTAAATATATAATCAGTTAACATCTCGAGTAGTAAGGCCATGCATCTTTGGGAGTATCTTGTAAACTAATTTTACAACAGACAGTTTCACGCTGATGGTCGCTCTCTTGCAAATAAGGCTCGACGCTTTATCATGCTAATGATAATGAAATCATAAATATTTAATAAACAAATCTCAAAAAAGGTACAAAGTCATTGACGTTAAATAGCCCCAATTTCAAGATGATCAACTACCGCGAAACTTTCTACTCAGAATGAGTCTTCGCGAATTACAGAGAACACTTCGAGTACTTACACACCAGAAAATTTCACACAAATGGGGCGAAACTTTACGTCAAAAAAAGTAAAAACGCTGCATGAAAAACATGAACAGCACCGCAAAACTTACTAAGTTTGCTTTCACGATTGCCTCCGCAAGAGAACGCCACTCGTAAAAACCCGCAACTTTCCATTCCTTTATTCATAATTTTGTGAGGGTTTCAAATAAAAAAAAAACAAAAACAAAAAAACCCCAATCCCTTAAAAGGCAGCAGAATCAAGACAAACCCGTTCCCAAGGCATTTTGTCTCCAAGGCGCAGTAATCCTGTCATTGGCACGTCGAACTAACCGTTTTTCCAAGTCAAGGACCACATTTGAACATTTAGATGTTCACAAGACATGAAAGCTGTACGGATTGTAGCCTGGATAACTTGATGTTTTACATGGGTAAGTTTGCAAAGCCAAGAACACATTTTATTCATTATTCAAGTCAACAAAGAAAGCAATGAGAAACAATCTGAGACTACATATAAAGTATCATATTAAAATATCCAGAAATTCTGAGTGACAGGTGACTGGCTGATGCCTTGGCCATTTTGCGAACTTTCCACCATGGAAGCAAAATGACCTAGGGAAGAAGTTGGGAGTCGGGAACTTGGGGAATTTGAAGAGCTGGGGATTGGATAACTGGGCAACATACTGAACAATTAGTATGCTAAGAATCGAGGAACTGGCGAATTGTTGCAATCGCGGAATCTGGAGATCTGAAAAAAGGGTAATCGGGGAAATTGTGGGATCAGTGAACTACATGATGGAGTCGAGGAACGAAGAACAGAGGAACCGTAGAACTACGTTGCAGGACACATGCATGAGGCAAAGAAGTGCAATCGTATTTGGCAATGATGTTCTACAGTCAAACCTGTATTAAGCGGCCCTGCATTAAGCGGACACCCTGTATTAAGCGGACACTTTGTAAAGTCCCGAATTGAATCTCATATAATTCCTATTAATGAAACCTCTATCAAGCGGATACCTCTATTAAGCGGACGCGGACACCTAAATTAGCAAATAAAGACACAAAAAACCTGTGTTAAACGGACAAAATTTTCCTAATTTTTCATAATCTTTACAGACATAACGTTAGTCACTATATTAATGACGATATTTGTCAATCGGTTCAAAGTCTATTTGTTAATTCGACTACATATTATTACACGTGCGTTAAGATAAGATTTTACATCAAACATCAAAATTTTCTTCAGTTTACTTCTCAATGTCAAAGTTTTCCTTGGACAGTCAACCATTCGCATGAAAACCGATCTCCTCGGAACTCGTATAAACAAGGAATTTCCAAGCCATATCCAGCACCTCTGTTTATCCGTTTCCCTTTGATTATAACTTTTGCAGTATTCGTTTGTCGTTTGAGAAACTTTGTGACCCACACTGCCATTAGTTTTGGAATGTGCCCAACAACCTCCATGTTAGCTGACACATTGTTAGGATGAGCGCATCCAGTTTTCATCTCACAAGACACAACTGTTGTTTTAACAACCGCAACTGCATTTTCATCAGTTGTATTCCCAGGTTCACGTTTCAATTCATATTCCTCGTCGATTTTCGGATTCCAGATTTCCATGTATGCATGATACCCTCGTACGAACGATTTTACGACCACAATTTCAGAAGACATTATCTCGTTTGTAACATTCAATGTTATTCGGCTAGTTATGGCGGCTGTCATTGTCTATGAGGCTCGTGTATCGTATTACACATCTTGCGTCTTATTCCAACACCTTCATAAAACCTGTAGTCAACTTGATGCTCAAGTAATGACCTGACTTGCCCTGACTACGGTGTATGGCTTGTGCAATTGCTTTTGAATCTGCTGGCGCGTGCTGGAATTGCAAACAAGAGACAAAGTATAGATGTCTGACGTGTGATGTTTCGACTTGCAATAAATCAGACAATTGTTCTGTCTACGCATCAGAAGAGACACCTGGATGGAAAGCAGGCGCTTCTGTGGCTTATTGTGTCACTTGCTATAAAAAGGAAAAACATTCCTGTGATACTCTTAGAAAAGAATCCATTGTTGATCGTACTGCTGCTGGTGGTAAGACCCAGCCCGTACCAGAAAAGCAAGTGAAACCAAAGACCTCTGCGAAGAAAAAACCAAAACCAAACGGCGGTAGAAGTTGTTTAAGTCTCAGTGAAAGAGTCAAAATCATAAAGTTTGCCGAGCAAAATCCATCTTGGGGGTATCGGAAGTTAGCTGATAAATTTGGAGTTGGAAAAACTCAAATACAAAAAGTTCTTAAAAGCAAAGAAGAGATCACAACCGCGTTTGAAAGCAACATTAGTTCTGGTGATAGAAAGCTTCAACGAAAGGCTAAATATTCCGACGTGAACCAGGCAGTATGGGATTGGTATGTAATGTGCCGAAACTCAAATATTCCAATATCTGGAACACTCCTGCAAGAAGAGGCTTTGATAATTGCCGAAAAATTGAACATTAAGGGATTTTCTGCTTCAAATGGCTGGTTGGAGTCTTTTAAACTGGCTCATAACATTGGCACAATGAAGGTCGCCGGCGAAGGGGGGACGTAAATCAAGCGACAGTTGAAAGCTGGAAAGAGCGATCGAAGGAGATTGCTAAAGGATGGAGTCCTGAAGATGTGTGGAACATGGACGAAACTGGCTGCTTTTGGCGGGCACTTCCAGAAACGTCTCTTAATCACAAAGGAGATCGTTGCCGTGGAGGAAAAAAATCGAAACAACGGAATACGTGGGCGTTTTTTGTTAATGCGGTTAGTGAAAAGGAAGCGCCTGTCATCATTGGCAACTCGCAGAAACCACGGTGTTTCAAAAAGCTTAAAAACGGAAAGCGTCCCTATGGCTGTCCTTACTTTGCAAACAAGAAAGCTTGGACGAATTCCGACATCATGGCTGAAATCCTGACAACGTTTGATAACCGTATGAAGCGAAAAGGGAGAAAAATCTTGTTGTTCCTGGATAATGCCCCTTGTCATCCGCCAACTCTACAAGACCACCTATCTAACATCACCCTGACGTTTTTGCCGAAAAACACAACAGCAAAAACGCAACCCCTTGACAGTGGTATCATCGCCAATTGGAAGGTGAAATACAAGAAAAGACTATTGCGTTTTGTTTGCAGCAAGATTGATGGTTCTCGCAACGGTAGTGAGATCGTGAAATCAGTAAACCTTTTGATGAACATAGAGTGGGGGAAACAAGCATGGGATGAAGTCTCTGCAGAAACAATCGCAAAATGCTTTAAAAGCACAGGTCTATACCCTGACAAAGCCGTTGAAGAAAATGATCCTTTCGAAGGTGAAGATTTGTTAGAATTGCAGCAAGCGTTTACAGAGCTTGGCTCTGATGTCACAGCAGAAGAATACATCGCAGATGAAAGCGATTTTCAGATTTGTTCAAGTCCTTTGGACCCATCGGATCCGAACTGGCGTGAAACTGCAAGAGAAGAGATTTTGTGTGAAAATCCCAATTCGCGTTCTTCGAAACAAGCTTGTCTGACAATCAATTCGGATGACAGTGAGAGTGATAAGTCTGACAACGACGACGATTCCCACCAAGAGAAGCAACCGAGCATTAGATCAGCTACAGAAGGATTGAAGTTTGCAGAGATGATACAAGAATTTTCCCGTTATCATGGAAAAGAAGATCTCTCTTTAGCCATGTCGAAAGTAGTTTACCTGTTGCAGGGAATAAAAACTGAAGGACGAAAACAGTCACGCATTGAGGATTTTTTTTTCACACAAACAATAATTTATTAACTTTACTACATGTACTAATAAACAAACTAAGGTCTTTGGGAGCCAGATTTACCAAGTATCTTTTCATTTTGTTATTCATGTTAAATTGAAATCGTTTGTAAATATACGTACACCGTTCAGTTGTCGAATTTTCATGTTTATAATTATTTCTTCACGGGGGGAGGGGCCTGGTGACGAGAACCTCTGTTAAGCGGACACCTCTATTAAGCGGACACTAGCCTGTTCCCCAAGGGTGTCCGCTTAATACAGGTTTGACTGTAGAACCAAAAAAATTTAACCCTACTCTTTCTAAGTTTCTCTTTAAAATCTGTACAGCCAATTCTTACAATTGTAAGTTATATTTATTTAGTTATTGAATTGTAAGTTAAATTTATTTAGTTATTGAGTTATATTTGCCTAGTTATTAATTACGTATTATATAGTTATTGAGTATTATTTAATTATTAATTAAGTATTATTTAGTTATTGAGTTATATTATTTAGTTATTAAGTTTCTCTTTTGAAGAGAAACTTAGAAAGAGTAGCGTAAAATAGATAACCATGCGGAGAACTGACCATGTTCAGCAGGCTCTCCAACGAATGAAATTAGCGAACTAATCAGAAATCGTCCAGCTTCATTACATACCTTATTAGTAAGGGTATGTTACTGTGCCTTCATGGCTTCGTTTTTTGTCGGTTATTCATAAAACCAGCGCTTCTTAACGAAGCTGCATAGAGCTTTTTACTATTGACATAAAATAGATTTAAATTGGTGGCCATTATGAGGAATGTCTATCGGTCTACGCTTAATTTGTTTGTTACGAGGGAGTAAATTGTTGATAAATAGGTGATATTGCAGCCATTGGGTGATAATTTATCATAAGAATCTGTATTTGTTTTTCCTTTTTGGCCTGAAAGGTTAAAAACTGTAAATAAAATTACAAACATTGTAATCCGTATTTGTATTGTCCCCTTTTACCTCAGCAGCTTCAGCCTACAAATGACCCGGAAATTACATGCAAGTCGTTGGTACCATTCAACATGACATTCGAGAAGAAATAGTTCACAGGAAATTTGATACGCACTTGAGCCGAACCTTGAAATCACCGTAGTTACGAGTCCTATACTCTATAATTTGTAACAAGTGAGGCCTTTGGTTTACAATGATTGATCGCCGAGAATCCTACCCTCATACGTCGATTAAGAGAAATTCTGGCTTGACGAAGGTTCATGAAGAAGTTCAGAGACTAAATACGTGTCCACTCAGTTCACACAGAACTTACAAGAATCAACCTGGTGATTACTCATTCTTCGCCAAACTATGGCAAGATCGAATGCTAAACAGGAGGACTCATATCCGATATGAATTTCAGGTTCACCAGTACTGAATTTTGCATAAAGACTAACTACCCTAATATGAGAATTCGTATTCGTAACAGGCGTTTGTTTGATCGTTAAATGACAACAAGTTTGTTTATTAGTAATTTGTTAGGAACAGATAATCCTGTGTAGTTTAAGTTTAATTCTGTTTCTTTTTTCCAGGCTAAAACAAGGTTCAAAAAAGCAATCAAGCAGGTCATTTTATCGTTGAGAGTAACAAATGTCTTTCTGAGGTATGTGGCATCATAAATACAAGTCATAGTGTAGCCATTCATTGGTAATTTTCATGCATATTTCTCGTAATGACTGATAGAATTAAGTCATTGATAAACGCACTATTAACTCGGGATTATTTGAAAAAGAAAATGACCTAATAACATGGTGAAAATCCCCAATGAATTTTCAGTAACAGTGCGTCAACTCTACACAGAGGATAAGAGAGTGGCACGAAGAAATATTGAATGCATGGTTGATAGCTCTCCCATTAACAGTTGACCACGACGAAAAAGATGGCGACTTGTACGTGTACCCATCATCCTTTGCGCGCGGTAAACATTCTTCTTGAAATAGAAGAGTCCATTTTACACGATACGATTGTCATGTAGGACTGCTCGTCCTGAGGTATGTATTGTTGTCTCGAAGGCGCAATTCTTCCTTTCGATTCGCTCAGTATAGTAGCCATACGTGAGGAAGACACCAGTGAGTTAATCGGATACATCAGAACGAACAATCGTTTACGACAATGGTATCATGTAAATGGACCCTAAGGAGTTTTAGTTTCACTTGATTTGGTATGAAGAAAGCTGTTACCCACTTAATTCATAGTAACATAATCAGTGGTGTAATAATAAATTTGTTTCTCTAAGACGTAAAACAGGGGAAAACTGATATAATCAAAAGGAAACGAAAATCCAGAAGTTACCCAAATTGTTTTTAGTGCAATGTATTTCCGTTTTCCCCATTGGGAAACTCGACTCAGTTCAGTGACAGCAGTGATCAAATCCAGCGGTTTCCCAAGGAGTAATTAATCTCATAATTCCTACTTCTTAAAAAATTTTTTGAGGAACATGGCCCCTGACCAGTCCTGAATGTCACGCCTTCGGAGACATTTGTTTGGTCTCCAGGGCCTACAAGTACTTTGACGTGTGGGTACGCCTGTGATAATCAACATTTATTAGCTAATATAAGGAGCTGATGTAAATTAGCAAAGCATTATGGGTAGGTGAACAGCCGCCAGCCTTTTCTACAGTGGCGTAACTTGGAATTTTTAGTGCGGGTGCAAGACTTAAGATTTTCCGACAAATGGGCGTGGTCATGTGGGCGTGGCCACTTAAAAATGCCATATTTAATAACTAACCTACATTACAATAAATCATATCTACTCATTCTTACATACACTAATACACAAATTTATCTTAATTTGTCCTATATTACGTCTTTCCGAATTAAGATCATGATTAAGAATTAAGATCATGACAGGAATTTCGCGATATAATTATCTCAACAGCTAACACCCAAATTTCCGACAGAGGACTACAATTTTCCGACAGATGACCATACTGGTGTCGTGTGGGGGGGGCGACCGCCCCCCTGCCCCCCCTATAGTTACGCCACTGCTTTTCTATTCCATCAAATGGAGCTCTATTTTTCGTTTCCTTTCTTGTAAATAATTTTGTAATAATTTTTGTAATAATGATACATAAGGTTTGAAGAATTGCACGATTGTTTGTGTGAAGAGCACATACCGTAAATGATCTAATAAACATTCACTGTCTAATAAACCCTTCTTATGTAATAAACACCCCTTTAAAAGTTTCATTTTGTGACAAATGCTCTATATGTAAACGCTCCCAGCCAAGTACCAAACAACAAGAGAAAAGCAGTGAAGTATAACGCTTTAATCACGGTTAATGCAATTTATTGAGGCTGTTGGGTTTTTCCAATTAAGATTTAGAAACGACATTCTGTTCTTGCTTTAATTCAAAATAAGAGTACCGCTCCTTAATATCTTTGAATTCTTTGCTTAAAATATTTGCAAACTTTCTTCTCTTCGTGTTTGCTTTGACCCGGGAACAACCAGGTCTACTTCAGGTTTTGACTGGCCATTGTGCCATCCTGCCACAGGACAATGTTTAACTATTGTTCTACGGTACGATGGCACAATGACCAGTCCAAGCCTGGTCCTCTTCATGTTTCTTCTTATCACACATTTGAATAGATACCGAACTCTTCCGCTAACTGACGATGACTTGGTCAGTGGCATTGATATCCTGAATTTAGTCAACTGTAATATCTCATTTATCCACATTTATCGTTGTTTAGATAGCTCGTGGTTTTGTTCCTTATGACATGAATAAATGCCTCTCACTAATAAGCGTTCCGTATGCAATAAACGCCACCTCAAATTCAACAAAATTTAATAGATGTCCGGGGCGTTTATACGATCATTTCTGGTAACGAATCGGGCCGGGTTATAGCTTGGTTGATTTTAATGGTGGAACTAAAAGCGGACCAAAGTTCTGGTGTCTACAAGACAGAGGGTCTTTAATTGTGGGAATTAGCAAGTTTACGCGCAAACTGTATCCACAAAACCTTGCATAAAGTTTACATTGTGCACAAAGTTTGGGTTTATTACCACGTGTCTGTTGTGAAAACTGAGCTTAAGTAAATATAGGTGGAAGTCAATGGTCAATACTACGAACAAAATAAATGAGCAGTGGGTGAGAATTGAGTACAAAGGGAGAGGCCACCTATAGTCGGCCGTCAAGGCTGGCTGTAAGACAAGTTTTAGCAACATTACATTAGAAATAACGTAACTAATGAGGATTAGTCCAGTTGTGTGTGCACTATAATGGTCAGATTTTCGAAACGGCAACAGTGAATGAAGAGAGGGGAAGTGAAGTGGAATGAAATGTAATTGATAATGATTTTCAATATCAAATGATAAATAATGATATCAAATCTAATTATTTTGCTAGAATAATTTGGAAAGTATGCTGTTCAACTTTCGAATTATGTATAGTTGTGTAGAGAACACTGGCGTACCGGACAACCATGATCTGCTAGGAAATATGGAGGAAGAAGACTGCACCGCGAGCGAGGCAAACACACCTAAACCCCTTTTTGATCCAGCTTGGTTTAAAGCGAACCGTGAGGTACAATAACGCCTTTTTGAACTCCCGTTTTTATTGTATAAAAAACCAATGGTATTAAGAACCAATCAACATGAGAAGTAATATTTCAAACACGAGTTGGTGTTCTTCTCCGATTTCTAAATGCAAAGGAGCGAGTTAAAAAACGAAGCGAAGCCGAGCTTTAGTGACAAAATTCGAGGTATTTAGAAATCGGAGAAACAACGCTTAACGGAAAAAACATATAACAGCAGTTCAGTTAAATTTAACCATTTAGTTTCGACTTTGAGAGCGTGGACTGGATCGGAACTAAAGTTCCGGTGAACCCCAGGCGCCTAGACTAATGCCCACGAAGGGACAGAATTTGACAAGACTGAACAAAGCTTATAAATTAACTCAATATAAGCAAAACGTGACTTACTGGAGAGTTATGGCCCTAGTAATGTGCTCTGTAACTGATAAAAATATACCGGTTATGCTAGCAGTGCTATTTCCACAAAAAATGGCAAAAATGTGCTTGTTTTCCCAAATTATGCCAAAAAATGTGCTAGCACGATTGATAAAAGCCTATACAGAAATAACATATGAAGGTCTCTGTTAACTGATTTCTTCATTAAAAGTAGAGTAAGAGTTATACCAAATATAGTGTGCATTATCTATTTTGATAAATAACAAACAAGGTTTCTTTGAGTTAATTTTTGACTTTTTCTGAATCTTTATCTAGATAAAGTCGAAAATTAATCCAAACAAACCCGTGTTTGTTATTTATCAAATGAGATAATGCACACCAGTGGCGTAACGAGGGAGGAGGGCAATCGGTGCAGTTGCTCCGGGCGGCACTTTTTTTTGTGGGGGAGGCATTTTTGCCCATCAGTGTCCAGAAAACGTTGACCCCTAAGTGTTTAAAACAAATATCTGAATTTTTGCAGCGGCGTAAAAGAATGTCACTAGGGTCTAATAACTACAATAAATGCTCGTTAAATGTTTTCCCTCGGCGGAGAGAGGTGCGGGCAACCCTGGGAGATTTGACCATATATGCAAGTCCCAACCTGGGAAATTTGACCTCAGTCCGGGAGTCGGGCACTTTGGGCGTCGCCATCTTGGAAGTCGGCAAAGGTCTGGGAGTATAAACTTGAAACTTCATAGCTTCACGGGTGATTTATGTGTAACCTTCACGTAAACTAGTAACAACAGCACTCGTTAAAACAACGGTAACGTTTTCGCTGTTGTATTAACCGTAGCCGCAACGACGAAGGTAAAAATCCATTCTATTTTCTTTGTAAATGGAGCCGTCATACGTGGGAGTTTTTTGGGGAGGCGGCATTTTCCACTCCCGCCCCGGGCAGCAATTTACCTCATTACGCCACTGATGCACACTATATTCGGTTTAACTCTAATCCTGTTTTTATCGTAAGACATAAAAGTTAGATCTGGAGCTGAATTTATCTGGGACAATGTAGAGCGAAACTGTGGAACAGTGTTGTTTAAGGGATTGCGCTGGCATTCTCGCCTTGAAAATTTCATAAATTTCGAAGTCTATCGATAACTATTTTTAGCATTTTGACGGCAAAAATTAGCACTCGAAAGGGTACTGGCACAAACAATATTTTACCATGATATCTAGAGCAATTATTCGCCGAAGTGGAGGTGAATAGTGGTGGCTATCTGCCGAGCCGCGAAGCGGCGAGGTAAATATCTACACTATTCACCGACACTGAGGTGAATAATTGCTTCAGTATATACCTCACAAAATTGCTTTTACATACATTTTTTTAAAATTTTTACAAATTTACGGGATGTTAGCTCGTCGCCCACTCATTACTTGTAAACAAAACATTTTGAAACACATCCTGAGTGCATTTATTGCTAAAAAATAAAAGAAATTCGTATCTTTGAATACTTAATTGCCAAATTTCGTTGCTTTTTGGTGTTGTCTTGCACGGCGACTTCGTTTACTGAAAAAAAAAATTCTTCTTCAGTTACGTTAACACAACTAGACGCCATCTTGTTTTGCTCGGAGGTGAATAATGCGAGATATTCCGAGTGAGAGAAACCAATCAAATTGCGCAAACACTATCTATCTGCGAGGTATATGCTAAAGACTATTATTCCCAGCTCAGAGGAAAACAATTTTAAACTTTCCCCATTTAGGTGGCTGCTTACAAGTTTTACTTTTATATGCTAAAATAAATTAGATCTTCTACGCGCATTTATATTATAAAAACATTTATCGGTACAGTTCGGACGATATCTGACCATAGAAGAGATGTTATAAACATCAGACACATATCCAATTGCGCAATTATCTATTATTATCGAGGTAATTAATAGCGCTTAAACTTTTGCATGTTTTTACGATTATCACAATTAAGAAGCCACTACCTTTGCTTTTCTTCGGTGAATTTTCCTGAAAATTGGTCTCAGATTAATATTTCACGGAAGAATAACATTACAAAGTGTACAGGGGGGTTGTTAAGACAGTTTTTCGGAATAAAATATGAAAACTTTTGAAAATTTAAGAAGTACTTTTATGATTATATTCTACGTATTTCACTTTAATGATTATATTTCATAGAAATTCACAGAAGCAAACATCTGAAAAGCTAGAACAGCATTCGAGGGTGGTTTAGAGGACATTTAGATGATCCAATCGGGACAACAGGGCCTTCGAAGACGGGTTAGACAGAGATATCTATTAAATCTAACCCCATGCCCAATTCTAGTCAAAACTTGACAGAACTCTTCCTATGTCGATATTCTGATCACTTTTCATGTGCAAGAGTACCAGTGCTTCTGCACATACTGAGTTATTCCTCGGTGATCAAAATATTACTTATTGTATGACTTGTTTGCAAAAAAAGATTAAATGTTCGCTCAGTCCTCTCGAGGCTATGTAAACTTCCCTCGAACCAACGGACACATAGGACATCTATGGCATTCGGCGACACTTAGTCACCAATTTTCCTCACGCCATAATGCTACTTATAATTAAACACAAAGATAGAAATTTCAAAACAAAATTAGTTCCAAAAATACTATCAGTTTTAAAAAAAATAGTCAAAATCTGAACCTATGTGATTGTCGTGTTGTGTAAGTTTGTACTCGACAATTATCGTGTAATAAATAGAAAGAAGACTATAGACGACCATAAACGTACGGGTAAAATTTTTCAGGGGGGATTGAGGCATTTATGCGCGAAAAATTTGGAACGAGGAAAGTCACATTTGGAATGAGATCAACTATTTTACTGATTGCATACTCATTATCTATGAGTAGAGAGACTAGATTTCGGGCGCTATTTTTTCCTGCTCGAAAATTAATGACACATTGTTTGATTTTTCCCGTAGATCTCACAAAAAAGCATTTTGGTCGCAATTCGTGATTGCCGGAAAAATCTCATTGATTTGCCCTCCAGTCCCTCAGCCTGTACGCCTATGTATGCCACTGAGCCAAAAAATATTTGTATCATCATTTGCATTTTTCTTTGACAACTTTTTTTGACTAGATTCGGCTTGGCAGTGAAACGAAAACAATCTTAAGTCAAGAACCAAGTTTGAGAACATCGGAGCAAGTTCAAACAGTAAGAAGAAAAGTTATTGATATATTTTTCCGCCTGTTTTCGTGAATAATGATCTTCGGTCGATAAAGATATCTTCGGTGATAGCATGATTATGACCATTATGGCATCAAAACCAGCTATTACACTTGACCTTTGATTACCATCAACGACTAAATTTTCTATACTAAGTATATCACGGTTAATAATTGATTTTGCAGTAGGGTTGCCTACCATCAATTGATGCTGAGTCAGTGGTTTTTTTATATTTTTTCTGCCTATGGTTAATTTTTCTGTTTTGCTTGATGTCCATGGTCAGTAAGGTTATGGTGACAGGTTAATCTGGTTATAAGCATTTATCAACAAAAAGTCTACAAGCCTTCATATACATGACGGTGAGGTGATAGGGAATTAGTGTAACAGAGCGATAGGGTGATGGCAATACGACATTGAGATATAATAAGCCATTTATACCCCTAAAGCTACAAATTTCTATTCTGTGGTATGAATATCAAGTAGTAGAACAAGCTACACAAGCCTTCAATTATACACCGATAATTTGGTAGAGTATTGGCATAGTACAGCAACAATGTGATGGTAGTCTACTTATAAGGTAATAAGCTTCTTATTGACAGACGTTATACAATATTTCATCGATATATAATGGTAAGACAGAGACATATAACAAAGCAATTGGGTAATAATTGCTGAATAATGATCTTATAAACAATTATAGACAAAAGCTATGAGGACGAGGTGAAGGAACAATGATTTCACCTAACTTGACACTGGCATTTTTGGCTTGTCACACATCGGAGACTATTGGGCTTCCCATCTTAACTTCCTTCTCTCCCGGTACTAAAACTTAGTTCCATTGTTAGGCATTACTGATCTACATAGTAAGAGTGTCGCATAAGATTATTCCTCAATGTATGCAATTCAGTCGCAAGAGTCTTCCGGAGGAATTACAATGTTCGTGAGCAAATAGTAAGCGGGAGTTCTGCTGTTAAGAATTAATTGCATGCTCGTTCATGCTGTCTATGCACCATTGAGATTTAGGAACACCAAGACACCACGTTTAGAACACCAAGACACCACTTGACACGTTTAGAATGCAGGTAGCAGTACACATGTCGATTACAAACCAGCACAATAAGTGACCACCTGACCACTTGAGTTCGTGTAGCTCAATGGTTGGAGCATCTCACCGGCAATCAGATAGTCACGAGTTCAATGACCGTCAGGGGGTCTGAGTTCATAGTTCGACGAGCATGCGCATTTGAAATTTTTGTAACATTTTTCATTTCTGTAACATATATACCTATACATATATAGATATAGATATATATGAATAGGTATATATATATATATATATATAACTACAGACGGAACCGTTTCGGCCTACTGGGCCTCATCAGTGTAGTGCTGACGAGCAGGATGGAGAAGCCTATATTATATAGGCTTATATTATAAGCCTATATTATAAGCCTATATTATATATATATATATATATATATATATATATATTTCTAAAATTCATTGTTAATCCATGAGGAAAAGGCAAAAGAAAATCATAAGCGTGTCGGATCTATATATGTGATAAAGATACACGTGCCTTTATACGTGAAAAGGAAGTTCAATTTTTTCGGCTTACGAAAGATAAATTTCCAAACTTTCTTCACGAATTAGCGTATTAGGAGGTTCATTTAAGAAGACATTTAAAAAATTCGCAGTTCGTGCTTTATCGGGTCTAAATCCCGATTTAAGTCCCGATAAAGCACACCTGCTCAGTTTTTAAATATTACATATATATATACATATATAGGCGCGGAGGTCCAGTGTAGATAGCTTCGATAAAACAGCGGCGTTCTAGAGGTTATACACTATCTAAAATATAGAAAATAAGTTTCTCGACGTTTCGAGCGAAGGCCCTTCGTCCGGAGATTAGTAGCATGGAATACATAAAAACACGTGGGCTTTTATCGAAAATAGACATCTTGTGTTCTTGATATTCAAGTTAAAAAACAAGAGTGTACAGACAGAGTCGGTGATATTTCGTCTTTATTCCAAAGACATTGTCAAACCAATGAGACTACAAGCAAGCGGTGATCTATATTCTGACATTGAATCTGAGGAGGACTTCACTGACTTACTTTGCAATCCTTGTAATCTAATTCCAACTAATACTAAAATCTTATATCCTTGTAATAATAACAATCCTAATCAACTCCTTATCCTAGAATCACTATTGATAAAACGTAATATGCCACAACTCAACAGTGGTCTTAAAGCTTGTAAAAAACTGTCATTGTTCTAGAGCCATTAGACCATCACATTGGCTTACACCATCCTGTAATTGTATACTTCCGCTGCGTCTGTAAATAGCTATACATATAGATCACCGCTTGCTTGTAGTCTCATTGGTTTGACAATGTCTTTGGAATAAAGACGAAATATCACCGACTCTGTCTGTACACTCTTGTTTTTTAACTTGAATATCAAGAACACAAGATGTCTATTTTCGGAATTTGTTTTATTTTGTATTTTCTTAAGTTGTCTGCTTGCCGTGGTTATTGGGCTTTTATAGTAAAACTAAAAAAGTGTGTCACGTGACAAAATGAACCAATAGAATGAATGTGGTCAAAACAAACACAAAACAATGAAAAGGTAAAGCACATGACAAATTATATGTGAAAGTGGACAGCAAAAGGGGCGAAAAATGATGCGTGGATAGAAAATAATAATGTGAGATGGCGAAGGAAGGTGAGATGATGAAATGAAGTGTATGGAGAGCTAAATGTAAGGAAATCGCTCGTTGATATCATGGTGGTGGAGTGTTCCAAGTTTGGAAATGAGACCCATGGTATCAACGAGCGATTTTCTTACATTTAGCTCTCCATACACTTCATTTCATCATCTCACCTTCCTTCGCCATCTCACATTATTTTCTATCCACGCATCATTTTTCGCCCCTTTTGCTGTCCACTTTCACATATAATTTGTCATGTGCTTTACCTTTTCATTGTTTTGTGTTTGTTTTGACCACATTCATTCTATTGGTTCATTTTTGTCACGTGACACGCATTTTTAGTTTTACTATAAAAGCCAACGTGTTTTTATGTATTCCATGCTACTAATCTCCGGACGAAGGGCCTTCGCTCGAAACGTCGAGAAGCTTATTTTCGATATTTTAGATAGTGTATAACCTCTAGAACGCCGCATATTACTACAGACGGAACCGTTTCGGCCTACTGGGCCTCATCAGTGTAGTGCTGATGAGCAGGATGGAGAAGCCTATATTATATAGGCAACTCAAATGTCCCACACATGTGGTACATCTAAGCCATGTCAGAGTGCTCTAACTAGAGACTAGTGAGCGTGCGCAAATTCGCTAGCGACATGACTCATCCTGTAGAGTGCTCAATATGAACCAAAAGGCCATAGAGCGATATCTAACTATAGACGGAACCGTTTCGGCCTACTGGGCCTCATCAGTGTAGTGCTGACGAAAAGGATGGAGAAGCCTATATTATATAGGCAACTCAAATGTCCCACACTTGTGGTACATCTAAGCCATACCAGAATGCTCTAACTAGAGACTAGTGAGCGTATACCTATACATATACATGTGTATGTATATATAGCTACAGTGGTAACTGAGTGTTTTTAGGTTAACCTGATTAATAAAAAATTGTTTTAGGTTTTTAGAAATTTGCGTACCTTACCGTCCTTTGCAGAGTATCCTTTATATCACCAAAAAGCCATTTGTCAGTATGCTTCGTATCAAAGGTACGAATATGAATGTATCCATATAATCTATATATCCATATAAATATATGTCTTGACCTTCATTTCCATCTCCATCTCCATCTTCACTTCTGTCTTCATCTAGGAAGTACTATTACCTCATTTCAGATAAGGTTTAACAACGGGCATGAAGAGACATGAAATAATTCAAAGGAATTTTTGGGGTAGCATTTGTGTGTCCATTTCTTGAGGAAGGTCACACTGGTTTGACTGACGTAGGGGTGATAACTATCAGATCTTGTAAATAAGCGTACAAAAAGTTACTAATTATGGCGTATAAGCTCGATAATTTATCCCCGAAGAAACTAAGTTGAACAAATAGTTAATGTTTGATATGATAATATAAATAAATGTTAAGTATAAATAACCCCTGTTACCTGCAAATGCTTTTCTACCTTAGTAAAGGGGCTAGATTTCCGACGAGTTGAAGTTTTGAAACAATATATATACATATATATATATATATATATATATATATATATATACATATACATATATATATATATATATAACTACAGACGGAACCGTTTCGGCCTATTGGGCCTCATCAGTGTAGTGCTGATGAGCAGGATGGAGAAGCCTAAATTATATAGGCAACTCAAATGTCCCACGCTTGTGGTACATCTAAGCCATGCCAGAGCGCTCTAACTAGAGACTAGTGAGCGTGCGCAAATGTGCTAGCGGCATGACTCATCCTGTAGAGCGCTCAATATGAACCAAGCGGCCATAGAGCGATATCTAACTACAGACGGAACCGTTTCGGCCTATTGGGCCTCATCAGTGTAGTGCTGATGAGCAGGATGGAGAAGCCTAAATTATATAGGCAACTCATATATATATATATATATATATATATATAATTTTTCCATACTTTAGAAGTTTTACTTGGATTGGCAGTCCATGAATTATAAGGATTTTATTTGCCTGTTGGGATGTTTTATGTCCTACGTAATTTGCTCTGAATTTCCTGTTTTGGCACTCAGTTACCTTTTGCCTGCATTTACAGCTTGAAATTGCAGTTCTCTCAGTTAGTCAGAATTAATATATTTTCTCAAGTATGTTATTGGTCTTGCTACTAGTGCTAATGTGCTAGTGGAAAACATTCTAATTGTAACATTATACCCTGTATTGACGCTGTTGCTAGTGTTGGTGCAAGTGCTACTGGTGCGTATGGTGATGGTGAAAGCACTCATGTTATATACTGACAGTATGCTGACACTAGCATGAGTATTTGTAGTTACTGGTGCTGCTCATGATAATGGTGTTGGTATTAATACTAATGTTGGTATTTATCTAACATTCAGTTTGGTCTTAGAATCAGTGTTCTCTCTTTTGATAATGATGATGATGATGAAGATGATAATGATAATTGTAAAGCTTCGATTAGTTACCTAAATGTATGGAGTTGCTTTAGGATGTAGAACCCTCTGATGATAATTTCAACGTTTTCATGTAATGTTTCAATTTATTCTAACGTGTTTGACCCTTTGTTTTTTCGTTTTCTTTGATTTGTAACTGGTAGCACCAATCATTTTTATGCTACATCTGCAGCTTAGCATAACATGAACTACTTGTATTTTTTTATTTCTGGACTTGCGTACTGGTTAATCCACGTGAATGTAATTTATTGCTGACCAATGCACCCCAAAGCCCACGCACATTTTTAAGTTGATGCTTTTCTAAGTTTTCTTTGTTTGTAGTTTTGCAGCTAATGTCACCATTTTGAAACAAGGTCATAGAGCGGATAACTTTTATTTTGTGATATCAGGATCAGGTATTTATAAAATAAAGAATTTTTTCATAAGATATTAATCTGATGGTTATAAAAGAAATCCTTCGATAGAGTGCCCATGGTGGCGCTTGGTTTCCAAACCTTAAAGTTAATCAAGTGACTAAATCATCTTTTTGGTTTGATGTTTTTTATGTTGTAGCAGCACAAAAAAGAAAATCTGGAAATTTCATGCAATATATATATATATATATATCAGTTTATGGCGTATAACATTAAAAATTTGTTTACCCCAATGATAAGTCACTAGCATTTCTTAATAAAATTAATGAATTCAAAGAAGAATTTTGTTTTACACAATTTTGAATTTGCTGTCAACCATCTCATCATTTTGACACATGCTCTACTTAGTTCCCAACGCACAATGCGAGCCACATTGACATGACGATGCTGGTATTCCTTTTGTGCTAATTTCTTGCATTCACTAAGAATATGTGAGACCGCCTCACCTTTCTCGCCTTTCTCGCCTTTCTCGCCAAATAACCTAGACAGTGGGGAATCTAATGTTTTGTTAATGTGGAACTTGACATATTTTGTTCGTAGAGCCTGTTCCTGGGCTGTAAATATTAAAGCTTCTGTGTCTGGCTTGAATGCACTTTTCCTCAGCCAATTCCAGGATCCCTTCTTGTCAATTTTCTCTCCCATATCACGTTTGAATTGGCCATACATTTTTTTGTTCTTCCATTCATTCTCGAAATAATCGCTTATTTCCTTTTTATACGCTGTTTTTTCTTTACTTTGTTCGGTTTCTGTATTTGCTTCTTTGACTTTCTCTAATAATGGTCCTACACTGTCCTTTAAATACCAGCCTAAGCTATTTTCTTCTGCTCGCACACATCCCTTGCAGCTTATCAATCCTCTTCCGCCTAGTTGTCTGTGTAACTGTAATCGGTCAATGTCGCTTTTCGGGTGAAACGCGCCATGCATCGTTAGCACTTTTCTTGTTTTTCTATCAAGACTTGTCAGTTCTGTAGTCCACTTCATAATTCCTGTTTCATATCTCGAAGACGCGACAACCCAGATGCTAATTGCTATTATTTTGTTTCTCCCGCTTAGTTTAGATTTCAAAACTAATCTGAGTCGTCTGAAGTAGTCTTCCATTATTCTGCCAAACTCTAGGACGCCCAGATATTTGAATCCATCCTTCTCAAGTGTCTTTATCACCTCTCCATCTAGTCGTTGTATTCCTTCACGTTCAGCAACTTTCCCTCTTTTCATTACCAACACCTCACACTTCTAAACTTCATGCCAATATCCTCCATAAACAAATGTACAGTTTTCACCAGGTAATATGTATACGTTTCATTTTTTCCAAATAATTTCAGGTCATCCATAAACAATAAATGCTTTATGATGACTTGCCCTGTTCTAAACTGATATCCAGCTCTGACATTTCTGCGTATCATACTCAGTGGTATTAAATACAGGACGAAGAGTATGGGAGACAAGCTATCACCCTGAAACATTCCTCTCTTAATGTTAACCTTTCCTATCCTCTCCCCATAAGAAATAAGTTCAGTTTTCCAGCTCGTAATACTTTTCGCAATAATATTCCTGATATTGTCTGCAACTTTAAACATATCCGTGCATTCAAGAATCCACGAGTGGCGGTACTATATTGTACGCCTTCTGGTCGTCGACCCATGCCATTGCTAAGTTGGTCTGGCGTTTCCTGCAGTCTTTCAAGATTATGTTATCAATTAATAATTGATCCTTTGTTCCTCAGGTTATCTTACAACAGCCCTTTTTTCATTGGGTAAAACATCACTTTCATTCAGGTAGCTATACCAGTGGCGTAGCCAAGGCGGGGGGTTCGGGGGGTTCAAACCCCCTATAGCTTCAACGACCTTGAGTTTTCAGTTTAATAATGAGTCATAAGACAGTATCACAATCTGGCCAGCTTTGATTTGCGAATATCAAACCACTCTTGGCGTCGCGATACAATGTCGAAACGTATTATCTGAAGTACTGAAGTGAGGATGTGAATGTTTGGTTAGTTGTCAGCAGGATATTGAACAAACGTTGATGGCTGACGAATGTCGATTGTCGGACAAAAGCGATTGCGGGCCATTGAGTATAGCCAGTGTCAAAACCAGTCAATTGTGATTCTCTTATACTCTATATTACTTACAATTACTTTGATTTACTAATATAGGGAAGTTTACATTCAAATACACAGCTTGCAAAATTTGGGAAACTTTCCCTTATTATCTAAAATAACTAACAAATACAGCTCAGTTTAAAAGTCGGTTAAAAGATCACTTTCTTGAATTACAAAGTTTAACTTGATATTTCTATAATTATTCTTCTCCTCCTTTCTTTTATTTCGTTGTGAGTCACTGTTTAATGTGAATCTTTGAACTGAACTGGGGGTAAGAAATTTCTTTACCCTTGGTTAAAGTTTTAGCTGTATATATTGTAATATATGATGTGGCTGCTCTGGGCTGCTCCTTTCGCTGGAAGTAGCTGTGAATGTATATACTAGATTATTATAAGCTCAGATACGAAATTTATCCAAACAAATATTGAAGGCAACTCGAAGGCCTCGGCCACTTTGTTCTCTGTACACATTACACTATTCAAAAAAATTGTAACCCACATATTTTAGATAAGATATCACTACGTAATGCCGACTGTATAATTTTTGAAAAGTAGTGTGAATAAATTTGACTTGAGCATTATTACCGACATTTTTAAGGAGAAAGCGTCAGTAAAATTACCATTCTCTTTCTGTAGCGAAACATTCTCCCTAGTGGTATTTGATGGTGTTACTGTCGATCACATTTACCCGTCAACGTCCCCAGGAGACTCATACGTCTAGTTCTGTTCTACTAGTCCTAAGCAGGGTACTTTAAAATTACACGAACATTTTATGCCACATATTTTCGTATCATTTGTCGATCAATAAACCGAATACGAAGTACGGGAATTGATCTCCATCTTTCAAGTTTAATCCAGGGAAATCCGAATTAGACCCTGCTTTTTGAAATGCAATAAAATACCTGGAGGTTGGAATCTTCAAAATTTACTTTAGGTAAAAAAAATAACTGGAGTGCAGTGAAAAATGCCAAGTCATCATCTATTCGAGTCTTCTTGCGAATAAAAAAAAATCTGTAAACAGAATTGAAGTACACAAACGAAGGGTTTTAAAATGGTATGGTCACTAGCCTAACTCTCCATCGCCATGTCTCCTGTCTTGTGTCGTTCGACTGTTCTTAACTTGTCTGTTGTCCCTCTTTCAGTTCTCATCTTTCATCTTCTGCTACCTCTCTCCTAATCTTTTCTAACTCTACTTCACTCAGCCAACCATTCTTCCTCATAGCTCTGGCTTGATCACACAGCTGTTGCTCTGTTTGTCTAAAAAATCCTCCCTGCTGCCAATATCTGTGCATCTTCTTCCTATGTTGTCTAACCGGTTTTCCATCTTCACCAAATGGTTTACTCCAGTAGTAACATTTCATCACTGCCACGTTCACGTTATTTTGTCCATTTTACTCTAACAGCAGTATCAGGATGACCACCGGGCCCGCGCTACTGCTCCACAGTACCCCAGCCGGACGAGGTGCCCTCACTTGCTGTTCCGGTCCCATTAACGTCGTTATCTTCTACATTTGTAGTATTGTTCATATTTCAATCTAACGAGGGCAGTGATTTTTAGTTTACACCACCACCAGTGTTTTTATTGTGACACCATCACTAGGTAGGTTGCTGACCAAGGCTCACGAGCCCACTTGCTCTAATGCGCCGTAGCCCTACCAAGGGAGGCTCTGGGTTGCTATTATTATTATTATTATTATTATTATTATTATCGCTATCGTTATCGTTATCGTTGTCGTAGTCGTTATCATTCTCGTTGTCGTTGCTGTTGTTGTTGTTATTAAAAGATACCTTTCCAAATTACCCTTTTTTCTTACTGCTCATATCTTTACCCTAAGAGGGAATTTATCAAACACATGCAATTTAAAACTTCAGCCAGAAACTTAATATGTATTCAGACACTATCTGTTCAAAATTTAGATCAGAAACTTTGTATTCGCATATACACAAGCTCCTAAACACCATTACAAAGCAATAAAGCGTCAGACGTTTTTTACAAAATTAAGAGACAAATTAAGAACATTAGTCAAAAAACTCGTCACAATTCATATTATACGGTGGTTAGTAAATTATTATCATCAGTTAATCGTATTCCTGCAGCTATTCGATCAAGAATAAGAAAATGGGTTGGTAGATATATAAGTAAAAAGTTGCAGACCTAGCCAAGGATGCAATTTCTTTTTTTCCATCAGCCCGCAACCCAATCTAGATGGCAGCTAAATTATTCGGTGGCGTCGTTGTTTGTCCGACATCTAGGACAAATGTTAAATAAACGTCTCAATTTCCCTTCTAAGAACGTTAAATACGACGTTTTTCAGGGAGCTGGGTCCATGGCGAGTCTTGCTATGATTCAATAATATTCCACGAAAAATTATTTTGCAAGTACATGACAAAAATTTCATCTTGGCCTGAGCTTCTGGAATTTTAACGAGATAGAAGGGCTGAATCCTTCCTAGGATTCAGCCATAAATATAAGAGATAAACAAATATGAATAAACGAAGTGAAAAATTCCTCATAATTTCGGCGTTTTTATGGTATTATTTCGTGTGCCTTTTAAGACGATAAATTTTAAGATGGATTTAAGTTTATTACCATCATCGTTGACAAAGGAACTGCTATTTTCGTGTGAAAGATTGCTCTGAGGGGTTATAAGTGACAATATATCTCTCGGATATTTATTAAAAACATTTTCAGATCTTCAAAACTCAAAATTTTGCTAGTGGTTGTCTCAGACCTTGTCTAAGAAATTTAAAGAATAGCTCCTTTAAACTCCCAGGAAGTGCAGTTCTCCAGTCAAGGCCCCACATACCAATCAGTTCTTGTTTCTCAGACCATATTTCATTTATTATTTCGATGTTACAAATATAATCTTCATACGTCTGCCCAAATTTTTGTTTGCGGACCCCGTTGTTTCATTATTAAATACTAAAACGCCGTCTGATATAATCTCGTCTTATGTCAATAAAATGTTGTTCCGCTAGTAGATTCTCAGTAAAGTGCGAGACTTTTGATGTGGTTATAAAGACCAATCAAACCACATTAACGAATGTGGGAACACGGAGAATTTTAAACTTTACATTAACAAGAATACAGAGAGACAACATATCTGTCATTGCAGCTACTGTCATCTCAAACGGAGACAATTCATTTGACGCCGAAAAGGATGGCCACCATAGTTCGACATCTGTTTCCGTTGTCAGAGGAGGAATGGCTTTTGGGGTAAGTTGAGTTACTTTGATTTTTGTAAATAAGGAGTGATAACTAACCATCTGAGATTTCAAGTCGTCACGTTGTTACCCTGTATTAATGGCTATATTGTTTACTAGCTAACTTATCATATCTCATCTGTTTGTTTATCTCTCTCTCCTTGTTTCTTTTTGGACATACTTTTTTTTTTCACTTAGGAGGCTGCCATAATGAATAATTCTCTTAGAAATGTCACCGTGGTTTCCGAGACACATATTGAGCTCTTGGTTGTCAGTAAAGAGGTATACAAATTAAGGAAAGGAATTATTTTATTTTGACTAAATAATTTGAATGTCGGACTTTAAATTCATTGTTTTCTAATCGTGCATTAAATCATCCCAATCAGGATTACGCAAAAGTATTTTTTGGAACCGATTCAAAAAGTGGAGAGAAAGAATACATAACTTTTTTGAGGTAAAAATCTGTAATTATATTATGTCTCATATTATCTCATACTTGATTACCACCACAATCTGGGAATAACCTTTTGCTAATGATGTAAGGTTAGTTCGCATTTTAACTTTTTATATACCACAAAACAAAAGTCGAAGTCTTTCTACTTTTTTCCCGTGCCTTAGAACCATTGATTTTCTTCGTGATTGGCCTGTTGATATTTTGAAATCGTCTCCCAAACAGTCCCAACATTGTTACTTCAGGTAAAATTTATCAATTTAGTCTATTCTTTTTCTAAATTCTCGTATTCATTCTTGCTTATTGGTTCTTTGCACTAGTACTTCCATTTCTCCTCCAGTCAAATTAAGATTGTGTAGCATCTAGGAAAGAATTCTTAACTGAGTACGAGGGTCGGAACGAGAAACTATTTTACATGATTATTAACCGAGAGTGTAGTCCGTAAGAAGAAGTATTTTCGCGAGAGTGTTTTGATATTTTCCAGCATATAAGAGCCAAGTAAACAAGATTAAAAAGATTTTATTATATGGCTGGATGATAAGCCATTACATATTGTACTCGATATTAGCTCTGGCTCTCTTTTACGTCTTTGACACTGTTTTCGTCCTCAGATGTTGCTTTTTCCTTGTCTCATAACATTTTCCTGTCATTTCTGTTATGTGCATGGCGAAGCGGCCAACCCTGATTGGGGAGCCTGGGGGACATATTCCCCCAGACAATTTTTAATTTTGCCGGCGCTGCTGAAGTACATTTTAGACGATTTCTGGGAAGAATCCCTCAAAAATAAGAAATCAAGGCATTGTTTAAATACGTAAGATTACAAAACAGTCATTGAAAATATTAAAAAATTTAGACCTAAAACTAAACCATCATGTACAGTCTATCAGGGCCGTACTCCTGTTACTCTTATTAGTCAATACGTCTGCTGCAACTGTGTAACTCTATTAGTGAACAAGATTATTCGGATAAGCTAGCAAAAGGCCGTGCGTGTCTATTGTAATCTTAACGGTCTTATTTTACATACATGCCCAGTGTTACTTCGTCCTGACAGTAGAAGTCTGGCCAAACACTTGTTCAAACGAACAAAATTTCTAAGAGGGGTGCGTGCTGTGTATGCCTCCTGTTAATCCGTGACTGTTGTTTCCATCAAGTTAAACATCCATTTCTTGTTTTATACAAATAGTTTTATCTAAAGGAGCAACAATACTTAAGGACGTTCGGCTGTTCGGATTTTCAGGGCGCACTAAAACAAGGGCGTTGAAACAAGCACTAATTCCGCCGATCTATGTGTGATGAATCAAAGTACTGGCAAGGGTGTTTGTGACCGGAAACCATAGTAAATAAGCCAAGTATAGGCAAAAGAAAATAAAACAATTCTTTTCAAAAACTATTCCATTAAAGGAGGAAATCACTTTCTCTGCTGAAATTATAAAAACAATTTTGTAGTTATTATTCATTAAAATCGAATTTCCATACATACTTTTGGAGAAGCCAAAAATAACGGAAGTTAAGAGGAAAATTGTACAACAAATGCTTTAATATTTGCGTCCTACTTCACAATTATATAAGGAGCGCATCAACTTTTAATCACGTTTATGAATGCACTAGGTCACCAAAATTTAATTTGAATTCATCAGTCGCTGAACTTTAACAGGCTTTTAAACGTTTACTGTTTGTAGATTGGCTGTTATCAGCTTTATTTGGTATTTTGGGATTTCAATACCGTGCTTTGATTACGTTCACGAACGTATCCTTGAAGTTAACAAGCTTCTCAAAGGGTAGTGTCAGGAGATCGGCTATTACTGGATTTTTGTTATATTTACAATTTTCATTACCCTTTAAGCCGACTTTCTAAATCTACTTTTTTCCTCTTTGTGTACAACCGGAAGACCAACTGGATGAATACTGGATGAATTTTTACAGCCAAAGTAAACTGAAGTGGTGAATAGTTATTTGGTAAACATATTCCTGTTGTTTGACTATGCAATTACTTTTTTAACGTTAAACTATCTTCGATAGCTTGTCTGAAGAGACACAGAAGAGCAGTGTGAAGCTGAAAAGTTCATCGAATGTTTTGCTCCAATTTCCCATTATATGTGGAGCGCATCAATGATATGCGGGGGTTCCCTGCATCACACATAGATTAGGGCCGCCATAGCCGTTTCCACATCCGTGTTTTAGTTTGCCCTGGGATTTTTCAAACAGTACGCTTTACTTTTTTAACAAAATCAACTCAAAATTTTGCGCGCCAAAAATAACCAGTTTGGAATAAAACGTGTGGTTCAAGGGAGGGCAATATTGATGGATCCTCACCGCTCAGCAACCATTCAATGTGTGTCATTTTACGGCAAAAAGGCTTGGGATCGAAGTGAGGTAGAGTATTTGCAAGCAAAGGAATTATTAGGTACAACCAGGATTTTGAGAATGGTGCTTACCCATTAAAGGAGATTGACTTAGCCCTTGAGACCTTTGGGAACTTGCTGTAACTTGCTCTCTAGGTGATTACCGGATGGAAGACCCGAAATCTAAGCGTGAAGATAATAATAATAATAATAACCATAAAATGAAGGGTTTTTTCATAGTCATAACGACAGCAATGATTAACGGGGATATCAATTTTATAGATGCAATACTTGTTCCCGATGATAATTCATGAGTTATTTCTTTTCAGCTTACATGCTGTTTGTGAAAGAAAGTAAACTTTCCCAAATTTTTCAGTTACATTATCCATGGTTCTTGTTGCACAGTACATACATTATGATTCCTAAAAAGAGACTTCTTATGCAACAGATATATAACATAAAATGAGTAAGTTGTCCATTTTTTTTTGGTACAGAAGAGGGACAGTAATAGTTCGAAATAGCAATTGTTCCCAATGGCTTTACGTTGTTAAATCAGTAAGTATAGTTTATGCTGTTGTCTTCAAAATATATGGCAATGTGTACGAAAACTACATGGCAACGTCGAAGTTCTTGTGATTGCATATTGTACCACTTGAATTGATCTATTTTGTAGTATGTTTTGTAAGTTGATATCACCTAACGCCACGGTCGTGATTAATGTTCGTTACTGTCTGGTTAATGCTGAGTTAGCAACTGGCTAATCAGCTTGTCGGAAATTTCGCGAAACGACGTTTCGAATACTACGGAAATTAGCCTTTACTTCTATCAATAATCCCAAACCACAACTCGTGATTTGAAAGAATATTAAAAAAATACTTTCCGTGTTAAAACTAAAACTTGAGATCACGAAGCTGACATTGTAAAGTCAAAAGGCAAACTGACCACTGATAAAGGCTGCAGAGAAATCAATCTTTGGGTTGTTCGATGTTGCTTCAAACACGCCCAGATAATTGAATAAAATATTTTAGTTTGCTTACTAGAACTGACGTTACTAAGATCATTATGCGGCGCGGGAGTGATAAAATTCTGTCACGAAACCAGCATTGCTGTTCACCGAAGCTCCTAGACATGACGCTCATCTTACTGCTAGAAACAGTAAGTCTTTTATATCCTATAGATTTGGAATTTCCACTCACCGTAAAAGCATTTAAATTTTGCTTTCCTGTATAGCTCGCCACTCATTTCCACGTCTAAATATTGAAAGTAGAACTCAGTATTTCCGATGCCGAAAACTGATTATGATAAATGCAACAGGGAAACTAATCTTTGGACTGCTTGGCGTTGCTTCGAACATACCCAGACAAATGAATGAAACGTTTTTAATTTGTCCATTAGAACTGATGTTGCTAATATCGATGGTTCTTAACTTATATGAGCCTTTTGTTTAAATTATTAATTGATAATTTAAATTGGATCTTTTATTTAAATTATTTTTGAGCTAAATCAACTTGGTTCTGAGTCTATTCAGTCTTTAATTTTTCGATTCGAAAGCGGATGGATCATAAAACATCCTTAACCAGCTCAGGACACCCCATTCATGAAAACCTGGATCCACTCCCTATATGTTACCTTAAGAATTGTCCCGTGATCTGCGTCAATTGCAACTAAAATCGTGAAGTCTTGTGATGAAACTTAGTTTCAAGATTGTTTAATACTCTTTTTCTTTAAATCTGAAGGGGGTTTGTGAAGTACTTGTAAGATTAAATGCCGTTAAACCCAGAAAGACAATGGGAAGAAAGATGCGGCAGCTGTCTTGTTTGGAGGAACTTACAAGGTTGACATTAGAGCAGCGACGAGATGTCAAAAACACAAAAGATAAAATAAAGAATTTCCCAAGTAAGGAAAAAATTAAAAACGATCTTGGAGATACCTTACAGACTCAACGACAGAGAAGAAAAACGCTTTGCCACGGTAAGGTTTATTTCAGAAGGCTTAACCGTATGTTTACGTAGAGATACGGTTTGATTGACTCGGTTGTTACTTTATAATATCATGAAAACAAGAAATTGTCGAGCAATGTTGCAGTGCAATAAAATTATTAATTAAATTATTAGCAGCTTTCAAGTACAAATTGACTGTAATGTCATCAAATCAAAACGCTTGTTGGGCACCACGATTTACCGCCACATATTCACCGACAACGAACTACTCTGCTTTGTGTCAGATATTTTTCACTACCAGCTGATTGCTAGTTAACATGATGAGCTACATCCTGATGACGCACTCGTAAGAGTGAGTTAACCTCTCTCTGGAACGTCTACGAGAGGCAAGAACAAGGAAAGCTGGATACTTAAACGCGGCTGGGCCTTGAACCCACGATAGTCAGTTCATTCACTGATCTAATTCTGCTATCATTCAGCTAACCTTGTATGTCACATCAGCGCTACTCCAGCGAATTATGAGGGTTGACATAGTTATTACTCACAGCTTGTACTGTCTTTGTTTATTTTATCAAGTGGCTTATAATTCAGCAAACCTTTTACGCGCGCTCTCATTGGACGAGTCTCTGGTGTTCAAACTAGGCTGATGTTTTTTCATTTTGTAGTAGAACAAAGCGATACAAATACAGTGGCACTACTGAAGTATTTCTAATGGTGGTGGAGCCCTTGATGGCGCCACATTCAGTAAATCTGGAGCCAACTTTTAGTATAGTTTTAAGGTGGTGCAGCTCTAGCACTTAAATATGTCATCTGGTTCATCTGTATTGTGGTAAAACGTCTGGGGTGGCCCATAAATAATCCGGGGTGGCCCAGATTATTTATGGGGGCAAGCCTTCAGAATCCCCTCAACAGTATAGTCAAACCTGTATTAAATGGTCATCGTCGGGGAATAGCACAATGACTACTTAATGCAGGTTGACCGTTTGATACAGTTTTCATGAAACTCCATACAACACATACTAAAATTGCACTTTACGCTGTAATTTATCGGTAAATGTACATTTTGCTGTCCGAAAAAGCAGTAACGAAGAAACAACATCGTTTAATGTGAATGCGACAAAAGTAACATAAACAAACAAGTAAAGAGTTCACAGGCTCGCAGCCTTTGTACAGTTTACAGAATATATAACTATAGTTTCAATAACGGAAAACGAAATTTGAAAAATACTTAATGAAAAACAACTCAAAAGTTCAGACAAAATTTTGGACAGTAATGAAGGAATGTTTACTTGAATCGCACCTAAGTTGGATAAACACCAACGCAACAAGTGAGTGTTAATTCAAACATGCTTTTATTGTAAAATGCGATGATTAATGTAAAATGTGACATCAATGTGACATCTGTCTTTTTTTTTTGAAACGTGTACTCTTACTTATTGCATTTAAATAACAAACAGAAATTCGGCGACAGAAGCGTGATTTGAAAACTTGTCAGAATCTGTTGCAATTACGAGTTTATAGACTTTCTGGGCGGAATACGTAGTCGCAGGACAAAAATGAGAGCCCAGCTCAAAATTTTTAGGTGAAGAACCATGATCAAAACAAGGCAAGACAAATATTTTTTAAAAAGTTGAATTCTAACGTTTCGTTGCGACGCGCAACATCTTCAGAGTGTTAAATTACAAGGTTGGCGAGAATAATATATATTTAAATGTGCTTAATTAAGGAATGGGCCAATCAAAATAAAGTGACAAATAAGAAGCTAGGAGAAAAATAATGACAGAGTGAGACTAAAACAAAGAAAGAGATGTCGAAGAGATATTTTCGTTGAGCGGAGGTTTGAGCTTAGAAATAAGTAGGCTTTCCCGAGGAAGAAGTTCAAAATTCGAATTAGAACGGCAAGAAGAAACAATAGTAAAGTCGTTGGGAGAGATGCTATGTCCGGTTCGATGGGTATGGGCAAGAACGCTTGAGAGTGAATGAATAGCCCGTTTCTTTCTCGTCAATGGCGAGACTCCCATGTGCTCCGAGATACGTGTATGTAAATGGCGGCGTGTTTGCCCCAAATACGATGCACCGCAGCATCGACACGTGTAGCTATAAACAATACGCGATCTCATTAACATGGGAATCCGATCTTTGAAGGGAAAGAAACTAGACAAGCGCCGGCCAGATTGGAAAATAAAGCGTAAAGACACATCTGGGAAGGTAGAAGAACACAATTTCATGATTTGTGTTCGGATCTGCAGAGAGTGAGACCCTGTGAAGGGAAGAGAGAAATTGATAACAGTTTTTTGAGAAACATTTGTATCATGAGGCGGTGTCAAGAAAGATACGAACACAACGATCAAGAAAAACCTCGGGATAACCATTATTGAGAAGTATTTTTTTCAGTTTAAGTATTTCACAATGGAAAAGGTGGTATGACGAACAAATTTTAAAAGAACGATCGAGTAGAGTGTAGACAAGACCACGTTTAAACGATAAGGGAATGAAACTATCAAAGTTCGTAAATAAGCCAGTGAAAGAGGGTTTCCGGTAGACTGAGGTGGTAAAGCCGTCAGAGCGGTCAATCGAAACATCTAAAAAAGGTAAAGTGGATTTGTCCTCTAGTTGACAAGTAAACGAAATGTTACGGTGTTGTGAATTAAGATAATCTTTAAAAAAGCGAACATGGTCTCGGGAACGGAAAATAACAAAACAATCGTCAACGTAATTGGAAAGATTATTCTTATAACCTTTCCAAATTTCTTGTTTCCATTCTTAATCCTCTTTTGAATAGCCCTTTTATGATCTCTGACACTTTTTCTTTTCTGGAGGATTTACGTTGTCTCAATCTTGATGCAGACAAAGTTTTTATGGCGAGTTTTGACGTTGATTCCCTTTTTATCAACGTCCCGCTTGACGAGACAATAGATATTATAATTAATTGGCGCCAGTCAATAGGAACAATCTCCAGACGAAATCACAATATACTTTTAATGAGGAATATCGCGACTTAACAGAAAACGCGCGAACTACAATTATTAACAAAAGACGCAACAGGAAGTCAAAACGTCAACCGTAGGTGTGTCCGAAGACACGCCACAGGACACATCAGTCACCAACAATACCACGTGTGGCGTGGGCTTTCCAAGACTCCACATTATTCGAAGGTTTCTCGATTTCGGAACTCCGTAAACTCTCGTGTTTATCAGTTAAGAACTGTCATTTTATTTTTAACAACTCATTATATGAACAGGTAGACGGTGTAGCTATGGGCTCTCTCCTTGGTCCTCTTTTCGCAAATATTTTTCTCTCTTTTCACGAACGTACTTGGTTGGCGAATTGTCCATCTGAATTTAAACCTCTTTTCTTCCGGCGCTACGTTGACGATTGTTTTGTTATTTTCCGTTCCCGAGACCATGTTCGCTTTTTTAAAGATTATCTTAATTCACAACACCGTAACATTTCGTTTACTTGTCAACTAGAGGACAAATCCACTTTACCTTTTTTAGATGTTTCGATTGACCGCTCTGACGGCTTTACCACCTCAGTCTACCGGAAACCCTCTTTCACTGGCTTATTTACGAACTTTGATAGTTTCATTCCCTTATCGTTTAAACGTGGTCTTGTCTACACTCTACTCGATCGTTCTTTTAAAATTTGTTCGTCATACCACCTTTTCCATTGTGAAATACTTAAACTGAAAAAAATACTTCTCAATAATGGTTATCCCGAGGTTTTTCTTGATCGTTGTGTTCGTATCTTTCTTGACACCGCCTCATGATACAAATGTTTCTCAAAAAACTGTTATCAATTTCTCTCTTCCCTTCACAGGGTCTCACTCTCTGCAGATCCGAACACAAATCATGAAATTGTGTTCTTCTACCTTCCCAGATGTGTCTTTACGCTTTATTTTCCAATCTGGCCGGCGCTTGTCTAGTTTCTTTCCCTTCAAAGATCGGATTCCCATGTTAATGAGATCGCGTATTGTTTATAGCTACACGTGTCGATGCTGCGGTGCATCGTATTTGGGGCAAACACGCCGCCATTTGCATACACGTATCTCGGATACACGTATTTGTCACTTTATTTTGATTGATCCATTCCTTAATTAAGCACATTTAAATATATATTATTCTCGCCAACCTTGTAATTTAACACTCTGAAGATGTTGCGCGTCGCAACTAAACGTTAGAATTCAACTTTTTAAAAAATATTTGTCTTGCCTTGTTTTGATCATGGTTCTTCACCTAAAATTTTGAGCTGGGCTCTCATTTTTATCCTGTGACAATTACGAGTTTGTCATATTTAGAGAAAAATAGCGGTTTATAAGACTCTAACAACTTCGTGCCCTGAAAATTTCCAACGCCTAAAATTTTCGGGCAAGTTTTTGTTCAAAACTAAAATGCGTCCGAAATTTTTCGCAGTTGACGAATCAATTAAAGCAAAAATAATCACCGAGTAGGAGAACAGTTTTTCTGTCATACAGTTAACTAAAAGAAACACTAAAGAACATTTGTTCAACAGTAGCGTAGCCAGACCCAGGCCTACCCGGGCCCAGGTCCGGGCGTCAGCTACGAACATGGGCGTTTCCCAAAACGTATTTGGCATATTCAACTGAAAAATACACGACAAATTTTGAATAATTTGATATCAGTCCTTTAGGTTTGGTCCACGAATGGAATTTCTTTGCGCAACTTTTTCTCCCCCGCTAAAAATTCGCGCAATTTGTTCTCATCAATGAGATATCTCGTGGTTTTAAAAGTAATTTGGAGGATCTGTACGGTTGAAGCCTTCGAATCCAGCTCGGTGCCGCAGCCTAAAAGGCGGGAATAGCGCCCTCATAATGCAAGAGATAGTCTTTCAGAGGCCCAAGAATTCAAACATTTTCCGGGGGAGCATGCCCCCGGATCTTCCTAATTAGAATGCTTCCCAGGCCCGGGCATCACAGATTCTCTGGCTACGCCGCTGTTGTTCAATATCGAGGTTCTCGAGCAAACGAAAAGGACCTGGAGAAAAACAATTTTCCTCCCAGTTTATACTCACAATAACGCCCTTCAATTTAATTCCAATTTTGCCTCCTACACCCCATCAAGTTTTATATGATCTCTATGTTGAAAACAATAAAAAAGTGCTCATTGGGACTTCTGTAAAGGTGATCCCGTCCGCTTAATACAAGTGGCAGTTTAGCAGAGATCAACTCTATAGTAAATTATAGAAGTAAAATTCGGGACTGTTATAAGTGACCCCTTAATACAGATTTGACTGTATATGAATGATGCCACGAGAACTAACAGACGACTTGGTTATTTTTTTTAAAACAACTAGAAAATAGCTTTTGAGGATAGGTACAGTTGAAGAAATATCAAAGACACCACTTGAGCCGAGAAAAGAAAATAAAGCAGTTTGGCTCGTGTTTCTTCGTGAATGACGTCATCTGTCTATAAAAGCTCGTTTACACAGGTCAATTGTCAAAATTATTTCAGACTGTCGTGATTAAATCGACAAAATTGGCGGCACAAAACTTTATGTCAAAATTGGTTGAACGTTCTTGAAAACATTCACTAATTTTAAAATCACTTTTCCTTTTCTCGAATTTTCACGAAAATTCTTCATTCTTCTTTTATTATCGTCTATTATACGTTATTTGTAGATTGTCGATAAACTTACTTCGTAAATATTAAGATCTAATCTTCTAAATTAGTAATTTAAGATTCCCATGCATTTTATTTCCATAGTTCCTGACCATGGCTCACTCATTAGTCCGCGATATTCTAAAGATGATTTTATCAGCAGTAAAATTAACTCGATCGCGGAAGAAGAGTTTTCATCAGATTTTGCCAACAATTTATGTCAAACTACGGAGTCAGTAGATACTAGAAGCACATCGCGACGTAGTTCCGCCATTACCCGTTTGTCAGACAAGTTTCCGAGATTAGTTAAACCAAACGCCATCCAGTCTTTTCGCCTGAGAAAAACAAAAACAAGTAAGTCCGAGTTTTACTAGGACGTCCTATGTATGGTTCCTTTTACACATATGCGCATGAACGTATTGACATACTTTGAACGTTAAACTTCAAACATTTTAACATCCTAACCCTTGCATCAGATGGTCAAGCGATAGCATTGTTAATTATCCAATTATTAACTAACAAACTTTCCTGTCTTTCTGTCTGTCTGATTCATTTATGTCTGATTTATTTATGATTTATTTCTGATATATTTATGTACATACAGAGAGACAGACACACAGATGAGGACAGATAAACAGATAAACAGATAGAAAGAGAGACAGAGACAGAGACAGAGACGGAGACAGAGACAGAGAGGGAGAGAGAGAAAAAGAATTTATTTAAATTCGGATATCTTTCAGTTAAAAATAAAAAACAAAACTGCTTTACAAAGAGCTGAGTTTAGACGCACATAGACAGACAGAAAGACAGATAGACAAGCAGATAGACAGGTAGACAGAAAGACAGATAAACAGATAGACAGATAGACAGATAGATAAGCGGATGGATGGATGGATGGATGGGTGGGTGGGTGGATGGATAGATGGGTGGATGGATAGATGGGTGGATGGATAGATGGGTGGATGGATGGATGGATATATATAATGAACAAGACAAAAACGTTATTGAAACTATATTTTTTCGTTTCGTAGCGCTACCACATTGTCCAGTAACACGATAATTTTCAAGTTTCAAACTCTTATATTTTAATTGTAAAATTCATTAATGAATTACAAAAGGCCTCCAAGATTCATCTGCGGGGAAAATCTATTTAGCTTATTAGCAAGAGTATCTCTCCTCCTTGGTTCAGTTAAAACCATTTTCTCTAACACATCTTCAACCTGCGTGTCATTATTACAGAAGAATGTCGCATAACTATTCTTCATGAATTCCTTTCGTTCCTTTAAACTTCCAACCGAAATTCTTTTGTAGTTGTTAAAGCGCGTCCTGAATGAGGTAGATTTCATTGTACCTCACCACCACTTCGAGTCACGGCTCATTTGTCGTGAATTAGAACTCTTGCTTCAAACATGTAGATGTCAATGAAAACTTTGATTATATATGGCACTCTTTGACAAAACTCGTTTCTCCGATTTCCTGCCCCAAGGAAAGTGGACAATGCGGTTTAGGATATTTAGTGTTAGTTATTTAATTTAATGACGAATCTACTTAGATGAAGCTAAAAAATAAAACAACTTATAGGCCCGCTGGCTAATTAACACAACACTCGTATTGTAACACTTGATGTATTCGGCCGCTAAAACACCTCAGGGTAACGAGTTGAATAACATGTATTAAACCTCAAATTTTTGTTTTTCTCTTTGCAATATGCAAGTGCCTGCTTTAAAGTCCGAAGAGTTGAACTTTTCGCCCAAAAGTGCAAGGTCTTGTTCGCTGCCTTCTACGGTGGTAAGTAATACAAACATACGGACTAATGGACTGGCATATTTTTGGGTAATTCTTTTTATTTCTGTTTTCTTGAATTTTTACATTCTTAAGATATCTGGTGACCTCGCGAGACTTTCCAGAACAAAACCTGCGTTTGTTCAGATCGATCTTTTGTATCCTAAAAATGTGTTTGTAAGTAACTAAGCTATGCCTAATTTGAGTTATGCAATTTTGAACAAAAAGCAACGTCGAAATATTAATCTGGACAGACAAACCAACCAACTAACCAAACAAATAATCAAACAAACATGCAAACAAATAGCTAACCTGGAGAAAAAGCTCCTGCCGAACCGCGTACCCACGCGACCAACCAGTTAACTAACCAACCACCCAATCAATCCGCCAACTATACAACCGACAAGCTAACCAACTAACCAACCGTCTCACCAAATAATCAACCAACTTACCAACCACCCAACCAACTCACCAAATAACCATCTAGCCAACCGAACAACAAACCCACCAATGAAACAACAAACTAGTCAATTAACCAGTTAACCATTTCTTATTGGGAAATAACACAAACAAACAAATTGACCTATCAAACAATTAAAAAAAAGGAATAGATTAGTTAATAGTCTTGTCGAGCAATCGAACAACGCCGCGTGAAAGATAAAAAACAGAAACCTACCGGATATCACCACAGTTGCCCGAAGATCGTGAACTGCGTTAAACTCGAAGTTGCTACAGAAGCACTTTCTGAAAAATCACTATGTAGCTCTACCACCAAAGGCATCGAGCACTCTTCCAGTCATTGCAAACATAACCCTGTTTGTTGGATGTACAGAGATATAATGAACAAAATCAAATTTAATTGCATTAAATAATAACGTGAATAAAATTAAAATTCACTTAACAAAATTCAATTAACATACTAGGCAACAATTTAAACATATAATTAATGTTTTAACCTCTATAATTTGAACCTCGTATTACCAAGTGGTTTATAATTGAATCGTGCAACTGTTCACATTGGTAGGGTTTGTCAGAACTTGACTTTGAATACAACACTTTACATTCTGGACGACCAGCGAGTGTAAGTTTGGTAAGTGCTTAACTTTTTCCTGCCTGATAGTCTCCCAACCTGATTGAGAGTATAGCCGTATGGCGTTAGCCAGACAATACACTAATAGATGTCAACGTATGGAAAGAGTTGACGTGATGGTTTTTAACTCTTTTCTGGCATTAGCCAGGCTAAAATTTTCTGGGGTTAGCAAGAAAAAAACACCTAGGAGCTGTAGTGGTGTATTCTAGGATTCATTCTGGGGATTGGTAGAGGAAGGTCTTAAACACTAGCTTACTGTAACAGTTGCAACTTAAATTTCAAGTTTGTAGCGTTTGGTTAACCACAGAGTTTTAAGAAGTCGAGCGTACGTGCGCTTCGTTTACATGAAGGAAGGATGCAATACTTAGAGTATACTTTATTGGTGTCAGCTGCTGAGAATATGAATATGACTACATACTGTTTTGCTGCACTGGCTGTATGTCTGCATTGAAATTGAACAGGATTACAAAACATGATCAAGACGCTGTAATCTGTAGGGATATGACACATTTTTTTCATGCAAAATATCAGGGGGGCTGAACCCCAATTAACACAGAATTTTAACGAGAGAGCTGAGTACCTTGAGCTCCCCTTCATTACACCCCTAAAGAGTTGCCGCCGTCTGGAAAGAGTAAAAGTCTTTTTTACATCATGTTTTTCAAGCTTCCAGCTATCCAGATAGCAGTTTGAATTTTTAGACTTTCTATTTGTGCACCTTTTCCCCCAACTAAAATAAAAGAAATCTTCAATTCGACCATTTGAGACTTACATTAAAGCCTGGTTCACACGTGAGCACAAGCATAACATAAGGAAAAAACAAAAGGCAAAACAAAAGAATGAAGTAAAACGTGCAGCATAAGGTCGTCGTAATTATAAGCATAACACCATAGTCCAAGCATAAGCCATGAGCCGAATAAAAGATGAAACAAAGAAAAATTCTTGTTGTTTTATCTTTGCAAGTTCCTGAGGAGATATCAAGCTTTGTTTTTGTTTTGATCTTGTCCTTATGCTTATGTCGCTCGTGTGAACCAGGCTTAACGCGATGGAAATTTCATTTACACCGAGCAAGGTATTATTAATATCAAGAGAATTTGAATGGTGTTAAATTATTTTGAATGAGAGAACACGTTCTTCATTTACATGAACTGAATTCTCAAGAGAGTGATCGTACATACAGTAGCGTGGCCAGAATAAAAGTGGGAGCACCATGGCGGTCAAAGACACAGATGCTGCGAGGGTGGGAAAATTCAGACTTACACTCTTTAATTTTCTTCTAGTGTTTAGCCACTCCAGACGGTGGTAGCGTCCTACCGTTTCAAGGAAGCCTGCAACCCATCAGAGTAATATTTCGGCGGGAAAACGAACCCAAGGATAAAGAATTTCCACCTCTATTTCGAGTTCTTTAAATCCTCCACAAGTGTTTCAACTCTATGCAAACATGTTGCAATGTTGTTTTAAAATGTTCATAAAATATCCTGTTGAAAGCAAGCAGACGTAGAAATAGCGCTCGTTTATCAACGTCATTAAGATCCAAATTCGTCTCACGGGCGACAGGGGACCACAAACTCATCTCTGTTTTTACCTTGTTCTTGAAACACTGCTTTCTGCGATTCAAAACGCACATTTTTAAAATATTATTTCAGTGAAATAGGTTTCTGCACATTACAGTGGATTTCTGTTCTACTCATCTTAAGGTTAGTCGTGGTGCTGAATGTATAATGATTTCAAAAAAGTTTTTCATGGAGCACGCCAACGCACTTACGAAAAGCTGGATCCGGTTAAACGTGAGTTGCAGACATTTTGTTTTCCTTTTTAAAGCTCGGAGTCTCTCTAGATCTGTCCCATACTGCATACGAGCATTTCAGCTGATAGCCTTATTGAAATGTACACATTACAAAGTAAGGATCCATCACCGGATTGACCGTCAATTGGTTAAATATTAATTTTAAGTACGTTGGCAAAGGAGGCGAATAAGACCCAAGGTTGGATACTAAGAATTTCGTACTTCATTATGTGTTATCAGGGTTAATCTATGTAACTAAATTAAGACGTATTGACTCACTAAAGAGCTACCAACATGTAGAGAGTAATTCTTCAAAGAATTTCAATTTTTTTCTGGACCAAATTGTGCTTGCGGTCATATTTGCGTTTTAATATTTATACGAGTACCAGGTCAAGAAAACAATGCTTAGGTGTTTCTTTCAGGCACGATTATACGTAAAATTAGAGGCAAAATTATCAAAATTTTCTTGTTTTTCCTTTGCACGGCACTCGTTTTATCACCTCTTATCATCAAGCATGTTTCTAATCACTGTCGGATCTTGATCACCGACAGAGCGCGATCTGGTTTTCCAAAATGGAGAATGCAACTTTTAAATTTTTCAAATCTCTAAACATATTTCTCATGTTCAAATGATGTACTGGTTACTTAATTAACTTGTAAACCTTTATAACTGTGAACAGATTCTTTAAAATCTAATACTGGCTTTTTAGCATTATCGCAATTTTGCAACCCTTCCCAGGTGGCGTAAGGAGGACAAGCGGGCCGACCAGTTATGTGAAGCAATTCCCAAACCCTGATCCGCGATTCGAGCCCTCAGAAATGAATATGTTTTTTAAACTGGGAGTGATTTTACCTCCCTCTATCTTTAAGGGTTAGCGAGTCAAACGGATTTACTAGGACAAGGGTGCATCACCTTGTTTTGTTTGGCGGGATAAAGGGATAAAATAGTTGGCAGGTCACCAGTTCTTTCTTTCGCCTCAATCTCCGTCCATACTATCTGTTCTAAAACTGCGACGGTCCTGTATACGAGTTAATGTCCCGATAAGCTTAATGAAGTCTTTAAAATCATTCAGAATTACTATTCTGACTTATATTATACTGACAGAAGTTCCTTGGGAGCCGCACAAACAACTCGCGCACCTTAAGGGCTACAAGTTGGGCCCCCTATGCTAGGATGGGAAACCTCGGGTCACCTTGCAGACTTGTCATTCCGATAAGTTATTTATCTAATGTCCACATACTCCATGCCTTTAGTTAACATATTTTCAACATTATCATATCTTTTTACCCACGAAGTGGGAAAATACCTCCATTCCCTCCCTGGTTGCCTTCCTGCTCCCAGCAACTCGTAATTCCTTGAAATCTATTCATAACCTCAACACTCAGGTTCCCATTTTAGAAATGCGCTCCGACTGAGGTTAACTGGCTGTATGACTCTACTAAATATGCATGTAAAACTATCTACATTTATCTTTGTCTGTTTTGGTATCCAAGGTTCAGCCTTATCTTCCCGTAGAAAAGCATCAAGAAAAACTTCAAGAAAAGACTGACTGGGAGATATTTAAACAGAAAATTGTCAATAGTGTGGTCCGCTGAACTCCTGTTTTGGTGATTTAAAAATTCCAAGAGAAAATAAAAAGCTTCCTTCAATACCAGAAGAAAAGTCAAGTTTTTTTTTTTGTGGTTTGTTTTATTTTAGCTTGTCGTTAAAAAGCTCATCCCCGCTCTCAGGACACCCTCCTGAAGTCAGAAATACCACGCCTAGGTAAAAGCTAACGCGTACCAGATTCGGAGACATTCGTATCACACCTATACCGACCTTAATCCTTTAACGCTTAAAATGTTTCTTTTTTTTTCTTCTCTCTTTGTTTTTCTTTTATTCTCTCACTGGTTCTTTTGTTCTTAGGTGTCCGATATATCGGACACTGTGCGTTTAAGGGTAAAAGCAGATTCAAACGGTCGAATTCGCCAGGTTTTAGCCTTAAATCCCAGTATAGGAAACAAATATCCCAAGTGACTAGAAAATGATACATGGAACTCTTTTGAACGGTTTTTGTCCGTGCTAAGTCTTACTTAACTTAGCCAGCCCATAAAGTCGAATGCAACCCTACGTTCGTTCCTCGGGTTTTCATCCATAACGAATCGACAAATCAAGAGACAAACAACAATTCCATTTTTTTTTTATAATGTCGTTAAAAATATGAGCAAACTAGCGAGCAAAAGAAGGTTCCGTCTCTGCCCCTTTCCCCTACTCCACTTCTCAAGGCGACATTGAGTTCAAAACAGCATCTGTAGAATTTGCCCACACCGGTCCACCACCACGTGGGCTGAAAGATTATATGAGCGTTACTTTCACCGGTTACTTTTTCCTATATGTTTGCAGAACAGTCCAGTTGCCTTCATGTGGGACATTTCTCAATTCATTGAAGACATCACGCAGAATCGCATACTAACTGGATTGACCTAAAAGACGTCAAAAATAATCGGCCGCTAAAGTGTTTAATTGCAAATTGGATTATTTAAGTTACCGCGTCTAAAATACCAGTGAGGGTTTTTGAAATATTACCTAATAATGGTTAAAAATGTCTCTCCTTTACGAGTAAAATCATCTGACGTTACGCTGAGTAAAATATTAGACGACTGATCCTACCTGGAAAGAGTTTTGAGATAAGCTATAATCCTTTCTCGGTTGATGTTTCCCTTTGACCAGGAAAATCCTCTGGCGTTAGCCAGAGTAAAATAATAAAAGACTGATGCTGCCGGGAAAGAGTTAGTCACTGTTGGTAAATATTGTACATAACTTATTAATAAAACATCATCTGTATTATTTACAGACATAGCTGCTGCCTTCTGCTTGCGTTTTTTGCAATAAAACTTAGCAGTAAATCTTTTTACTTGTTCTATGCTTCAGAAACTTTTTACGGTCTTACTAAGACGACATGAAGCTAGCTTTAGAATGCGCAAAATTTGTGTCCGTTTTGTATCTATGCCTCGCCTGGTGTCTGTATATCCCGATACAGAAGGGCCGCTCATTTTGTAAATAGGAAATAAAGTACTGAAATTCTATATTGGTATACTTATTGTTCTAATCATCCGTGAGTTATGTGTTTAGGACCCGAGTGAATTGCATACTTGAAATCGTGATTTATTCTGAGATGCGTATATTTGATTCAATTAAGTGAGCCACTCGATCAGCCAAAGTGCTGAAGGTATCTGATGTGGGAGAAGGACAATATGAATCGTTTATTATATATCTCCGCTAAAAACCATCTTTGCTCAAGTATGTGTAAAAACCCAAAAGATTAAAAGGTTAATGGAAGCAAAAATTAGAATCAATAATGATTATGACATGTTTATTAAAAGAATTATTTGGCAGATAAGCCGAATATTACGGTAAATACTTGCAACTATAATAATATATGAAATAACGAAGACTAAAGTAATTAACAATATAAAGGGGAATTTCATCCATCCTTGATCAGCTCGATCAACTTCAGGTTTCAATTCTACCCAATTAGACAAAGTTAAAACTTAAAAAATATTTCTGCTCAATTTCTCAAGAAACATGTTCCCATCGAAAAGTGATCTCCAGTGTTGTATTCATGGTTCGCCTTTTCCCTAAATTAGGAGCGAAAGCATTATGAACGCTTAAATAAGTAGAATGTCCTGAATATATGTGTGCGCGAAATGAAATGAACATGAAGAAAAACCATCAGAATTTAAGCCTTCGGGGTACTTTTGCTGCGGTGACTTTGTTCGGTGACGGCCACAAGAGAACTAAAAAGCGAGTCCGGTTTGGCCAAAAGTATTGACGGTTTGTCGAACTCGACAATCTAAATATAAGAAAGGAGTAAAAGAATTAAATATGCAGCACTATCCAAAACTGTACACCTTTAAAGCATGAAAGACCAAAGGATTCTCAGAAATCTCTAAATGTCTCATATTCTGAAATCACAACAAACAAGAATATTCATGTTTGGCCTAAAGTAAAACTGGAAAGCAAGATATTGAGACAGGTTCAATGGCCAATCGGCGTCTGATTTATATCCCGTTGTACTGGAGTGACATTTCACAAGGTGGCCATAAAGTATTAAAACAAAAGGATCTGATTTTATGCCTTGCCGCAATCTTGGTATAGCAAAAAGATTTTAGAAACTTATTGACGTAAGCCTTCCAATCCAATTGGTGAGGGGGTGACGATCCCAGATTTTTTAAACATTTGTGTTATTCATCAAAAAGGAAGTCCGCACATAGAAACGTTTGCTTTAAAGTCATGACAGTATGGGATCTGAGACAGAACGCCGAGGTCCTTGCAGTGAGAGATGAGGGCAAAGTTTTCGCACAAACCGAACGTGTTAGGTAAATAAATTATAAATGTAAGACGAATTTCTAGAAATAGTCGTTAAAGTTATATAAAAGATAAAGTTAGATGAAGTTTTTAGACAGTTATTATATACATATAATATTTAGACGGTTATATATATACAGTATATATATGTGTATGTATATATATATATATATATATATATATATACATATATATGTATATATATATTTACCTGGCGTTTCTTCATTTCGTTGCTTTTTCTCAAGGTTTTAGACTTTCTACTTTTTACAAAGGTAAGTGTATTAATTGCATATAAGCACACGATTCCACTATGGTTTTCTTCATGAATTATTCAGTGATTTAAGTTCGATTATGGGCCGATTATGATATGTTGTGATAAAACATGTCAAACTAGAATTATAAATTACAAATTCAAGAAGAAATATTAATTCACCATAAATGTACTTCATCCTGTGACTGTGAGATCAAAGGTCACACTTTCAGGGAGCTTCTTGCTTGACCTTAAGATGAGCCCCTCATTCAACAGGACATACATTTGTTCACTATTATCCAGTGGTGCAGTCAGAGGCGGCGGGGAGCTATGTTGACTAAAATTTTGACAATTAATTAAAATTCCTTATAACTGTCACTCATTGAAGTACTGATCGTATACTGATTAACCTGATCGATTGACAGATTAAAGTTAAAATACTGTACTCAGTCGTTCCCGGTAACAATAAACTTACTTGTCCTTCGTCCATGACCATGATTCTGTCAGAATCCATGACTGTATTCAAACGATGTGCTATGGTTAACATTGTGCATCCTTTAAACGCTTCTCGAATTGTGTCCTGTATCTTGGCATCTAAGAATACACCATATATAAGTAGTTTACATCCAAACATATGAAGACGACACTGATAATTCCAATGTTTGAATTATCATTAATTCTCACCAGTTTCGGAGTCGATTGCTGCGGTGGCTTCATCGAGCATCAAAATCTAAAACAGATAAACCAACTGTGAACGACTAAGCCGGCTTGAATATTATCAGTTAAATAGACCTGAATCCATTAACAAGATGATTATGTCCTCGGAGGCGGCCTTTGGACGGTATTTTAGCGACCTAATACACTGCTTCTTGCGCCCCTAACTCCTTAAGGCAAAAAATGAAAATAAGAAAATACCGAAGGTGAGTTTATTCACACTGCATTCTATTCGATGATCAACTGTTCACCTTTTGAGAAACTTCTTGAAGTGTCTGGCGTAGAAAGGTCAGGTAATCACATCAGGTTAGATCAACTATAGATATTCACTGTGAAAATACTTTCGACTTTTAGAAGTGTCCGTCATTTAATGGCATTCAGGCCAGTTTACCCTGTTAAATATTTTAGGCAACTCGTCAACATCTTTGCGGAACTTCTTAGACTGACCAACCCACTGACGGACGGACGGACGCGGTAACGGGCTTACTAACTGATTAATTAATTGGTTAACTGATTGAGTGACTGATTCACTGAAGAATTGACGAACTGACTTACCGGCTAATACTGATTGATTGGTAAATTAAAGGAACTGACAAAAGACTGGATGGATTAATTGATGGATGGACAAACGAACAAACGAACGAACGAACGAACGAACGAACGAACGAACGAACGAACGAACGAACGAACGTACGAACGAACGAACGAACGAACGGATGGATGATTGACTGAATAGTCTATCATTCAACTTAAATTTCCCCTGATGACATCCACTTACCTTACTGTTTCTCAGTAAAGCTCTCGCCATGCACATAAGCTGTCTTTCACCGACCGAAAAATTTTCACCATTTTCAGCGACTGGGGCTGACAACTTCAAAGACAAATTACTGATAGTGTCTTTTAGATGTGCTCTTTCTAAGGCAGTCCATAGTTCATCATCAGTGAATTTATCAAACGGATCAAGATTATACCTACACAGAAAAACACATATAATGGGGGAAGAAAGAAAAAAAGAAGCATCTAGAAACACAAGAGATGTGTGTACTTTTCTTTTGAAATGTCACACTCTGAGCTTCTCTTACCTGACTGTTCCAATGAATAAGACAGGATCTTGTGGAATAATTGACAACTTTGATCGTAAATCATCAAGTCCTGATAAATTGAAATATTTTATCCACGATATCAGTTTTAAATAAACAAAAACCGCATCCGAAGCCAAATCCAGTATTCTTTTGCAACACTTATTATGACATACGCTGCGTTTACACTATACTGGATAGGTTTCTGTGTCGGTACAAAATGCTTTCTGGTATAGTGTAAACAGACGGTTCTGTACTGTTTTAATGAGTTGTCCGGTTTGATGTAAACACAGCACCTGGAAAGAAGAGATTTACGCCTGCAACAGCTCTCTCCTTTTTCGTCAGCTTGCCAACGTGTTCAAAAATACAACCATTTGCTTTAATTATACTATGTAACCCAAATTACTGGCAAAAATAACCCAACAATGATGACACACGAACGCTCGCATGACTCCATATTGAATACAATCGAAGGCTCAATAATTGAACTCTAAAAAAACTGTATTTGTATTTTGCAAACTGTATTTTGAAGCCATCATGGAGGCTGACATGTAGGTCAATTTGTAGGTCATCCCAGTCCCCTACGCGATAAAACACGCACCCAATTGTGAAAAACTTTATCCAAATTTTGGACTTTTTTACAGTTTTCTTTTTTATCTTTAGTAAGCAGAGGACAATGTCCATGGGACTGCATATTTGTCAGAATTAACTGTCAATGAAAAGCAAAGGTTCAATACAACCTTTTCCCACGCGTGTTTTTGATCTATATGGCTGCCCCCTTGTCGGCCACATTCAATTGTGAGGCCTGGTACAAATATCGTTCCAGTCTTTTTAGAGTTCAATGGGCTCAACAAGCTCCGGCCGAGAACCCACCCGAGTAGGGCAACATTCCACTGCCCTAAAAATCGATCCGAAAATAGCACTCCTGGTTAAAACGTAACGCTCATCGGATATGGTTTCCACGTCGCTACGGAAAGTTATCCAGTATAGTGTAAACCCTTAATTGCATTCCTGCATTCCATTTGATGATGTCATCGTTGTAACTATATAAATCGCATTGCTTGCTTGTAATTCATTTCAATTTGACAATGAATTTGCAATAAATTCGAAATATCATCGCAATCATTCGTCGTTTTGTTATTAACTCATATCTTGGGTTTTTAAGATCTCATTGTTTTTCGGAATTTTTTTTTTACTTTACATATACATATACATAACATATACATATACATATACATAAACATAAACGTTTACGTGTACGTGTATGCATAAGTGTATATGTATATGTATATGTATATGTTGTTGGGTTAACTATTTTATTGGTCAATAACGGAATAATAGTTTACAACGAAGAATAGCTGCTAAAACCTCCGCAACAGAGATAAGACAACCTACGGAACAACACGGTCGTCATCATGTAACGTGAGCACTACGCCATAACAAATACCCATACTAACGTATACAAACACAAGTGAGTGCCATGCACGCAACAGTGTATATGTAAAATCACCAAAAGCCCGCTCGACATAAAGTTAAGAATCAAATATATCTTCAAAACGAACTTCATTAAAATAAAAACATACGCTTCGGGGACCAGCCTCTTCGTCAGCAAAATACCTTAAATACCTTACAGTTCTTCACTAATTTACATCATTTTCAAACTTCCATTAAATTCAATCCCAGAGGAGCATAACATTTCAAATTTTGAATCCAAAAACCCTCCCTTACTGTAGGATCTCTAACATCGGTAACATCGATAATTTGAACAGATACATCCCCCAGACCTATATGCCCATCTTCAAAAAAATGCGCATACAGATGTTCACCACAAATTCCCCTTTGACCTCTTTCATATCGTCTTAAAGAACTCGTATAAGTAATACCATGACATGACGTGTATTAGCTATTAAATCTTCCGCTCGATGAGGGTCGAATTTTACTAAATGACCTGAATCGAGCGGGAGGTTTAATAGCTAATGCACTAATATTTCATGGTATTATTTTGTAATATCGTATTTGCTGAAATTCAACTAATACTACCTCTGGTGATGTCAAAGCGGGTCGTATTAGTCCCACTAGGACCCGGTTTGACGTCACTGGAGGCAGTAATAGTACAAATGAATTTTAATAAGGTAAATTAGTTGTTAATAGAACCTGTAAAAACAAAAGAAATTGAGGCAAACATGATATTATTATGGTTAATGAACCTTAACCTGAATGGTGTTGTCCTGCTTCCCACATTGTTTCCCACATCTTTTACATATTATTAAACATACAACGCCTTGAGAGTCACAATCAAAGGAACGATTGAAATAGAAAGACCGCTTCTCTACATTAACCACAAAAAAATCCCGTTTCAACAAATTTACAAACCTTACATCTGGCATTTCCACAGCAAAACACTCCTCTGACCCCCTCTTCTAACGGTTGCAATTTTGCTCACATTAGAATATCTTTCAAATTCCTCGATTGTCCAAAACTTAACCTTGGAGCCACAGGCAGAAGCTTTTTAAGTGCAGGTACCAACTCTACCAAAGTTTCTAATTCCCGAAGGACACCATCTACTGCCTGAAATGCAGGGTGGAAGTCTAAAATCAAAACTAGTCAATCCGACCTATCCAAATTTCTCTTTTCTGTACCTTTAAGTAAAACATCTCGATCAATACAATTTACCCAGTCCATCTGCTCGTCCACAAAACCCCTCTTATAACCCATTTTCATCAAAAAACTTTTTAATTCTTCTACCCTAGTTTTGTAAACATCTTCCGAGTCACAAATTCTTTTTAATCGCAGCGCTTGACTATGTAGGATCGCTTTTTTAACATGTGGAGGATGACACGATTTAAAATTTAAGTACTGATGTGGTTCAATTACCATAAGAGTTCTTTAAGACGATATGAAAGAGGTCAAAGGGGAATTTGTGGTGAACATCTGTATGCACATTTTTTTGAAGATGGGCATATAGGTCTGGAGGATGTATCTGTTCAAATTATCAATGTTAACGATATTAGAGATCCTACAGTAAGGGAAGGTTTTTGAATTCAGTAATTGAAATGTTATGCTCCTCTGGGATTGAATTAAATGGAAGTTTAAAAATTATGTAAATTAGCGAAGAACTGTGAGGTATTTAAGGACTCTAATTTTTGACACTTTGAGATGCTGATGAAGAGGCTGGTCCCCAAAACGTATGTTTATATTTCAGTAAAGTTCGTTTTGAAGTTATATATACGACGAGAACTGTTTCCTGTGTATGTATATGTATATGGTCATGGTCATTTATTCGTATTTGTGTTTACATTTTTTAAAACTCCTTCGACACGTGGTTTTGATCCTCATGGCTAAGAATGGATACTATCGCAACAGGCATTACGACAGATTCTTACCAATTTCTAATATATTGATTCCATCGATTGAAATTGTGCCATTTGCAGGTTCCACCAGGCGAAACAAACACACTCCGATGGATGACTTACCAGAGCCAGTTCTACCAACAATCCCTATTTTTTCTTCAGATTTTATGTTACAAGTGATGCCTTTTAAGACCAAGGGTAGGTTTTCTCTGTATCGCATCTAAAAATGATGAAATAAAGGAAGAAATAAGTATCATCTAAACTCACCAAGTTATATGCTAATCACGGTATGGTGCACATCAGCTCGAGACATTGAGCCATATTTTTCTTTTAACAAATAGAAGATTGCTTGAGTGTCTCTGAGCTGTGATAGAAACATGAATGACGTCATTTCAACTGGAAAACTGCATAGTAATACAAAATGAAAATGACGTTATCCATGTCCCTGTACTCAGAGAGAAAATGAGGCTTGTCCAATCAGAGTGTACATAGGACCCGCGTTATATACAAAACGTACAAACAAAAAAAGAAAACCTAACCTAAAAACATTCAGATTGGCTCACGCTTCGCTTTCACCAATTCTCACCTGATCGAAATTTCGAGCTCACAGCCTAATTGTTAAATGCAAGAGCTCGTTTACACAATATGATTGTCAAATTAGATTGTCCATCTGATGTATCCGATTAACCCACTGGAGTCTTTCGGACGTAGTGCAACATTAGTGAGTGCATCGAAAGCAGGAATTGTGCCTTTGAGACAACATTACATAACCCAAACGACCCATTTTCCCCATACGACTGACGCTTACGATTGTTGCATACGACTGTTCATTCTGGTTTATGTAATGTAGTCTCAATGACACCATTCCCACTCACGATTCTCTAGCTAACGTTGCCATACGTCCTGAAGACTGCAGTGAGTTAATCATATCCATCAGAATGAACAACTGTATGCGACAATCGCATCAGGTCAATGGGCCTTAAGACTTATTCTTACCTTTAAGCTGACAATGGACAATTGTCCTTTATTTGGCCACTGATCGCCAGGCTTTTTCTCAGGGATTGTGCTGGGGGCTTCTTGTTCGAGATTTTCAATGTAATGAACAAGACGTTCAACGCCCGTGAACAGGGCTTCCGTTTCTGCCGCCATACGGACTGTGAACTGCAGTAAACCCGACATCTGAAAAAAAAGATGGTGTATAATAATGAATTTCAGCAGTTCTAAAAGGTTTTCATTAGCGTAAATTTTACAGAGGCTAGAGGTTTAGGCTGACAAATTCATAATCAGCGGCGTAGCCAATGTTCTCTAAGGGAGTCTTTTTTTGCTTCTAGTGGAACCATGTCCCATAAAAAACCCTGCAAATCAGGGAGTGGGAAGGAGCTTTACGGGGTTTTATCCTGAATCTTTGAAATCTTGAAAATTTTATCTATCAGATTCAACTGTCATTTTTAGCTTGTCATCGAACACATATTTAATCTTTTTTCGTGACAAGTTATAAATTAGTGCTAATTATCGAAGTCACATTTTCGAGTAAGCGAACAAAAGCACGGCTAAGTGCAACAGTTCAAGGTGACGCGACAAATTTCGGTATTTGATCTGTCATCTGCAATTACGTGGATAAATTAAATTCAAATATTTATTAAACCATCATTTGGGTTATAAAATGGCTAATTCTGCAGCAAAAAGTTAAGTCAATAACACAATGTTTAGCAAGTCAGCGGCTCAACTTATCTGTCATGGAAAAAGTTAAACTAAATTAAAGTTACTGCATTCGAGAAAATCAGTACCAGCTATAAAAAAAAAAAGACACGTATGTTTATTTATACACACTATCTGTTTGGGTTAGTTTTCGACACTTAGTATCAATAATACTGAATTTATTTTGTTTCCCGATTTACCAACACCAAGTTTAAAATAGGTTAAAAGTCATAACCGGCATAGTGGTAATACTTCAGAACAGTGGCGTAGCCAGACCCGGGCCTACCCGGGCCCAGGTCCGGGCGTCAGCTACGAACATGGGCGTTTCCCAAAACGTATTTGGCATATTCAACTGAAAAATACACAACAAATTTTGAATAATTTGATATCAGCCCTTTAAGTTTGGTCCACGAATGGAATTTCTTTGCGCAACTTTTTCTCCCACGCTAAAAATTCGCGCAATTTGTTCTCATCAATGAGATATCTCGTGTTTTTAAAAATAATTTGGAGGATCTGTACGGTTGAAGCCTTCGAATCCAGCTCGGTGCCGCAGCCTAAAAAACGGGAATAGCAAGAAATAGCCTTTCAGAGACCCAAGAATTCAAACATTTTCCGGGGGACCATGCCCCTGGATCCCCCTAATTAGAATGCTTCCCAGGCCTGGGCATCACAGATTCTCTGGCTACGTCACTGCTTCAGAAGACATACAGAGAATAAAAACTCGACTTTATCTTAAGTAGTCTTTTTGTAATCATACTGTTCTACATCTCTGTTATATGAAACAGATACCAAATACTTACGATTTTTCCACATGTTTGGATACACTTCTTAAATGCCTAACTTTAAAGATGATCAATTTCCTGATAAACCAAGCACACACTCCCTACGCAATCACGTTTAACCGTTCAAATGTCTAAAATTTTGTTCAGCTGCAAAGTGACGCCCCAACTGATCATGCTGATTAACAGACACAAAAGACTAATTTTCAATCTGATTAGAGAACCTTTTTGAAAAATGAAATAAGAATAAATAACCAATAATCGTGTCTGACACGATGTCCTTTGTTTAACTAATTAGGGAAAGCTACCTGATCAAATATCTTCGTAGAATATTTAGTCGGAAAACGTCTCACCTAAATTTAAGCTTTTTTACCTGTCAATCCACTTCCCATACTTTTATTAAAGTAGGAATTATTCGTTTGCATTCCGAGATTTTCTGTCGAGATTATCTTCCAATTCCGCTATGAAACCTTCTTTAAGATTACTAATTCTACTTTCTTTTCGTTCAACCGGATCAGTTTCTGCGCAAGTAGTAAAATGTGTTAATTAAGCTAAACATATTTATGAATTTTAAAACTCCGGTTATTCATTTCTGATATTTGAAGTATGACTACCTCAAATAGTTATTGTACAGAAATTTGAAACCCTCCGATTAACGTCACAATTTAATATTGCTGTCATACTGCAATCTGTATATCTCATGTAATCCTACCGATAAGTGAAATAAGATTTTACTATACTAAAAGGATCATGCATTTATAAGAGAGAAAATAAGTCGCGGCTAAAATAAGCCTAAAACACTCGTTTAAAAAGTCCGAAGTGAAGTGTTCGCGACTTATTTTAGCCAAAGCTTATTTTCGCTTCCCTAAATTACCTTAATGTGGGTTTTGTTTAGTATCTTGGTGGCATTTTTACACCTTTTGCTGTTCATTACCAGAAAATTTATTGTCATTAACGCTAACCTCAAAATCATTAACGCAAAAATACATTCATTTTATTCAATGGACATTCACTAGCGTAGATACGCAACCATTTGCATCAACGGACATTCTATAGGGCTAACAGACGACCATTAACATCATTCTACTATACATTAGGGACAATAAAATTTCAATTGCGCAAGAGAAATATGTTGCCTCATTGAAATTTTATTATCCCTAATGTATAGTAGAATGGTGTTAATGGTCGTCTGTTGGTGCTGTGGAATGCCCTTTGATGCAAATGGTTGTGTATCTACGCTAATGAATGTCGACTGAATAGAATGAATGTAATTTTGCGTTAATGAGTTTAAGGTGGGCATTAATGATAGTATATTTTCTGCTAATGAACAGCAAAAGGTGTAAAGTCATTATCCAGGACTCTAGATAATAGAAGATTATTAATTTCAAGATTGCGAGTTCATTACTTACCCGGATAGCATAGGATATGGCGAGACCACCCATTGCAGCCGGCACACTTTCTTTTAGAAGCACCACAAAAAGTGCCGTGACCGTGGTAATGCCAATGGTGATGATATCGAGACGTACAGCCAGCCAGCGTTGAGAACATGCAAAGATGAAGAAAGGTAAGGTGTTCTTGTCGAGTAGTATTTGAAACTTCTCAGAAAATTCCTCAACTTTGCCATAAGCGTGTAGTGTCGATAAGCCTTGAACGGAGGCAGAAATATGCGATAAGATCGGAGATCTTGAGATGTGATCGAGACGCTTCAACTCACGCACTGAACGACGGAAGACGACATTGAGGAAGATAAAGAATATTAAGAAACCCACCAGAGCAATTATGAACCAATGAAAGACGACGATTATCAGTGCCATGGATATAATTATAAGACAAATATTAGTCATTACTGCCTCCATTAGGAAAGGCAGCCTCGTGTCAAGTTCGTCGATGTCTTTGGTAAATCTGTTCAGAATCTGTCCTACAGGCGTTGTGTCAAAAAATTGCATGGGACTTTTGATCACTGCGCGGAAAACCTGATTGTGTAGGTTGGTAGCGGCACGCAGCACGGTTTTGACATATAGAAAACATTTGATGGCGAGCAGAACAATTAAGACCAACAATGATATGCCGTATACTGAGGCGTAGAAGTCCATTTCAGGATTATCGTTCAATTTACCGGTGGCATCAGTTCCGGTCTAGGCATGTAAAAAACGATAGAAAAGGTGCATGTAATAAGGAACAGTGGTCGGAAAAATTGTAAAATAACAGTGAATGTGCCAAATTAGATCTACACCAGTATGGTTTTCAGAAAGCGCTGAAGTAGATATTTACTAAACTTGACTGAATAACTACTTGGATGTAGGGAATGGGGCATACAGTTATATGGGGGTTAATATTGAATTAGATATTATGCATATCATTTGCCACATATATATTTAACTATAGTTTCCTATCATGTGGGAGCCATTTTTGTGTCTTATAGGAAGAAATTGCGCAGAATAATTAACAAATAGCTTAACGGTTAAACAGTCAAAAAAATTCAAAACGTGCATGAAGGAATTCGCCCCGGTTTTAGTCTCGCTAAAAGCACAACCAATATAAATGCCATAAGACCTTTTTACTTTCTAATTATGTAAGAAATGCGATCTAGTGCAAGCGGTCGAAGAAACGTAGGCTTTGATATGGGCCGCAATGAGATTTAGCCCTCTTGGTTTTGGCTTGGTGTGGGACGGCCAAAGTACCCAACGGTTCCTTTCCGCATCTGTCGCTACTTCATTTGCCTGTTTTTGGTCCAAGGCAATTACAGTGAACTTCGTATGTTTGAGAGCTGCCATATCAGAAAAAGTATGATTCTGCAAAAGCATTTCTATGATTTTCAGCTAAACAGACTTGTTCTTTTACCTGACAAACTGACGCCACAGCTCATAATTTTTTTGAAATTTCCTTGCACCCTTTGTTTTCTTTTGCACTCAGATTAAACAAGGAATTGCGATGAAGGTGGTTGATCCCACCCATGAAGCGAAAATCAAGTTTGTTTTATTTGAAAGAACTCTTCAAAAACTGAAGGGATAGTTTGTATCGTTTTCTATCGTTCACTAGTTCTTGAGACATTTCAACTTTTTTGATATGAAAACGATATTATCTGTGACGTCATTTTGTTGACACAACATTTTAATAAGTACGGGTGATAGGATGGTTTAGAGTGCAATTTGGAAAAAAAAAAACGCCCGAGTGAGGTTTCCAAAGTCTATCAAAAAGCACTAGTCGAGGTCTTTGTAAAACTTACAAGTGTGTGTTTTTCCAAATTTCACGAGCAAGTATGTTATTACCAATCAACAATATACGTGAAAAAAGTAATACAACGCTACAAAAATTTTATTCAATGGAGAAAAAAAGGTAATTTAGTGCAAATTAGTGTTACTTTTTTTTGCACTGTGTAACCTTGAAATTGCATAGCTTTCGGGCAATCAAAATCGAGAATTCAGTTTTTCATGTACTGTATATTCATTAAGAAATAAGTTACATCTCCGAGATTATTGTACGAAATAACTTGATACGTGACACATGTCTTGTAAAAACAGACATGATAAGGCAAGGTATTGGGATTTTTCTCCTTAATGATTTATTGAATTCTAACGGCAATGTGTTCGAGTAGCTTGAAACAAAAAAGATGCCCATAAACTGGGACAAATAAATAATTATATTTTACATACTTGAGGAACTAGAAAAATGAACTGAACCAAAGTATAAAGTTTCAATTTGAGCAAACAATCCCTGGATTATTTATTAAAAGTCCATGGTTTACCATTTCCGGATTATGTATAAACAGTCCTTGGATTGTTTAACAGACAAACTACGGTTTATTAAACCATCCATAGATAATTTGTAAACAATCCGTAGCTTATGTAATAAACAATCCATGGTTTACTAAACTATCTTTGACTTATTTAATAATGAAAAATCTCATTAATAATTGATGAAGAAAATATAAAGGAAAATCATCACCGTGTCGTGTCTTTAAATGTGATAAAAGCACGCTTACTTTTCTCGTCCAATTTTCTCGTCTTAGAAAACATCAACTTTCAAAACATTCTACCCAAATCAACGTATTAAGCGTTGGTTTTAGCAACTCCTGCAACCGATAAAGCACTCCAACTCGTTTCTTAAATATTGCATACAACTTTTTCGTTAAACCATCCAGAGATGGTGTATAAACTATCCATGGATGGTTTGTAAACAATCTTTAAATGGTTTGTAAACAATCCATAGATTATTTATAATTAATATATCGATTATTAACCTCGAATAAGAACATTGTTTACAAATAATAGATTATATACATAAATAATGATAAAATTGAGAAATTTTTGTCGTTAACATTTTTTTTTTACATTTGGCGCCCCATACACTTCCTTGCGGTTGAGAATTTCACAAAATCCTACCATTGATAATTCAGATTATATAAACGACCAGGAAGTGGATCTTCGGAACTTTTTTAGTAATTCGTGATGTCTTACTTTGCAGTCGCCCCTTCGTCGAGTGTACCCCTATGTCTTTAGTGCTAGATTCTGACAAGGGGTTACAAGTTGAGGTGGTTTTTAACCATTTGTCGTCGACCAAGAAGATATGACTGTAAGCAAATTAAATACACCTTTTGCTGTCCATTACCAGAAAATATATTATCATTAACGCCAAGCTCAAACTCATTAACGCAAAAATATATTTCTTTTATTCAATCGACATTCACTAGCGTAGATACGCAACCATTTGCATCGAAGGGTATTCTATAGTGTCAATTTATAGTGTCAGACTACCATTAACACCATTCTACTATACATTAGGGATAATAAAATTTCAATGAGGCAACATATTTCTCTTGCGTAATAGAAATTTTATTATCCCTAATGTATAGTAGAATGGTGTTAATGGTCGTCTGTTGGCGCTATAGAATGCCCGTTGATGCAAAATGATTGCGTATCTACGCTAATGAATGTCGACTGAATAAAATGAATGTATTTTTGCGTTAATGAGTTTGAGGTTGGCGTTAATGAAAGTATATTTTCTGGTAATGAACAGCAAAAGGTGTAGTTCGTCTTGTTTGCGATGCAAAAAATGTCAATCATTGCCAATTAAAAGTGTCACAGTTACCAAAATAGGCTCGCTCAGTCTTGTGTTCATCAAATATAAAACACACCCTTATAACAAGTAATTAAAGAATTTCAAACTTATCGATCAATCCATTTTCTTAACATAAGAGTCACATAGTTGCATACGTCTCACCTGGTTTCCATCCCCATCGTTTATCCAATGACCAAGCCAAAAGTCAGTGAATGCTCTTAAGAGGGTCATAACTGCCATCATTAACATGATTCCACCGGCGACACAAAACCCTAAATCAGTAAAATGACAGTGAAATGTGTAAATTAATAAAAGTACAGAAACAAAGGATTTACAACCATTGTACTTTTTAATGATCGTGAGCATCCTTAACTGGGTGTTTTAAAAACAGCATGACGAAAGACAGAAGATTCTCCAAAGCCCAAGATAAAAACAATCGAGGATTGCTGATAAACCTCAATTTATCCATTAGGCCGCCAAAAAGACCATTGAGGTAGAGGTAGACTGTATCGGAACCATAAATAGCTGAACAAATGAAATACCAACGTACACGTTATGCATAGAACCGAAAAGTGCTTGCGATCAAGACACTCAATGATTCAAACTCTCACAATGCGTGAACCTTATCCGTTACATATCCCCATCTCAGGCCAAGTAATGTCTTGGTTCGTCATCATTTTCATTATAAAGCTTTAATACTAAACAAACTGTCGCTAAATTTCACAGAAACGTCTCTCCAGAGTAAGGTCACATGGTCTGAAATACGTACACAAACAGGGAAGTGGAAAACTTTAAAAGGTATGATAGATGTTTGTAATAGAAATAAATTCCAAGCAAAGGATTTTGAATAAGCCCGTAGTAAGGGACCTGTCAAAAAGTAACTGCTAGGGTGGGCCGGATGGAAAAACTCCTTTTTCCCAAAATTTCGGCGCCCATCCTCAGGAACTAAACAAAATTTCAAAGTCCATCACAGATTATTAAAAATGTTTTATGACCCACTCATGTATATGTATCACTTCGAACATATCATCATCACATTCTCCATAAACTGGAATCAAAAAAATTAGTCACGCATTTACTTACCAATGTTTGCTGGAAGTGATACAGTCAATTTGCTAGTGAAGAATCGAGTATTATACCTCAATTCCAACAAGTACTTCAATTCCAATACACCATATATTCACAGTAATTACTTTGGGAGGACTTATGCAGAATTCCTTAAGTCATTGAACGGTACATTTCAAAACTAACTCTTATATCATTACCCACGGTTTAGTGGTAACACTGGTTGTGTGACTTGCAAACAAAAAACAGGATTTATGTATTAGCCAGAGATTGGTCGGGTAGGAAGCGTAACCTTGTAAGAAATGTTAAAGCCCAGCATAATATGCAATGTAAAGACATGATAAACTTTTATTCTGACGTTTCGTTGTATACATCGCAACATCTTCAGGGATGCTATTATTATAAATATGAAAAGGTAAAAAAAATAGAAAGATTCAAGAATTGACCGATGGGAGATCAGTGTTAAAAATAACAGTTACAAATCAGAAAGGAGGAAGGTTGCAAGCAATGAGAAATAGAGTGACAGAAGGAAAGTAAACCACAAAACAAGAAATACAAAATAAAAGAATTTCAAAGTATAAGGTTGATGAAATTATAGCAAAAGAAATGGTGTTGAACCAACATTTGCGTTTAAAGACGGCTCGACTTTGCTTATCAGCAGGCTTTCGTGTAGGAGGAGCTCGTATTCAAATGAAGAGGAAGAAAGTATTTTGAAATCTTAAAAAAAACAAACAAAAAACAAGATGGTTCGTATCTTGATGGTGAGAGGGAATACTTGTGAGAGGAGGATTGGAGAACTTTTTACCAGTTAAAGGTGATATTCCCAGATGTTCTCTCTTCATTAGAATACGAGCTACTCCTACACGAAACCTTACTGATAAGCAAATTCAAACTGTCTTTAAACGCAAATATTAGTTCAGCCCCATCTTCTTTTGCTTTAATTTCAGTCAACCTTATACTTTGAAATTATTTTATTCTGTATTTCTTGTTTTGTAGTTTACTCTCCTTTTGTCACTCAATTTCTCATCGCCTGCACGCTTTCTCCTTTCTCATTTGTAACTGTTATTTTTAACCCTATTCTCCTACTGGTCAATTCTTGACACTTTCTAAACATATATCTACGCTTAAGCATATTTATAATAATAGTATCTCTGGAGATGTTGTGACGTGCAAAACGAAACGTCAGAATAAAAGTTTATCATGCCTTTACTTCGCATTTTATACTGGGCTTTAATATTTCTTGCAATGATTTATGTATCGTTTTACTTATAGTTTTTAGTTTCATTTACAGTAATTCTGAATGCTGTTTTTTAAGAAAATTGTTTAATAATTATAATATTAGGGGGAAATTGGTTACATTTATTTCAGAGCCCAATCATTTGTGCAAGAAATACTTAGTGGCCCACCCAAATTGATAAAAATAAAAATCATGATCCATCCATATTCCCTGCGGCCCACCCTAGAAGTTACTTTATGACCATGTTTTATGTTCAATATTTTGGTAAACCTTTAATCAATCTTCACTCATTTACAAAGCTAGAACAATCTCTGTTCATTCGCGCGCTTTTCTTTTTAAACTTTCCCCACTTTCCGCGCCCAAGCCCAACGTAATATCAACAATACTTATTACCAACAGACCGGTCCCTAACTCACTCAAGATCCTTTGTTGGGCATTAAAATGATCTCAATTAACTCTTTTCAGAATAAACGCTGATTAAACTCAAATAAAACCATATAAAATAACTGAAATCAAACTGTGGCGAACAAAAGAAAAAAATAACTTATAAATATTTTTTGCCACCATCGCAACAAGAGTAGCTCACTTTGTCTCTTTTAACCTTTGATAAATAGCTACGAAAACTTATAATTTCAGCCGAAAGATTGGTTCTTAAGGCGAAAGAAAAAACGTTCACTGTAAACTGAAAGGAGTAACGGCTTTTTAAAATTTTGATAAATATTTTCCATGATCTGTTATTCTGGCCTTTAAAAGTTCGATAAATTTTTCATTTAATACATCGTTATTTGAAATTCTTCACATTTTCACCATAAGTGTGACAGAGGCACAAAACGCCTTAATCTACTAATAATAGCAATTGATGATTGTATTTAAAGAAAAGGATCGTACATCTCGAAAGAATTGCCATGGAAACAACGTTAACGTAAAAGTAACCAAGGGTATATCAAAAGACTTCACAAGAAATTTCAACCAGAGTCTATAGGCTTCACCTTCAATCTCTTCTTCTTCCCGATGAGATCGATGACTATAGTTTTATAAATTCTGCAGAATGGCGTCAGAGCCAGACGGATCCATTGAGATGAGAACAGATTGGAGTAATGTCAGGCATCGAGTCCAAGTAAATTAAGACATTTCGATGGAGTTTGACTCGATAAGATTTCTGATTATTTTTTGAAACACTAAGATGATACTAACCTCCAGCTGCTTTCATATAACTTTTGTACGTGGACCAAGAAACTGAACCCTTTTTTCTGTCTTCCGCCCTCATTAAATTATCTACAAAGATAAATGTAATGTTGTTATGCCTATTAAAAATGACAGAACTAATCATTATAAGCTCAAGTTTCTCTTCTTTTGACTGTCGTAACTGCGTATTGGGTTGCGTGGCATCTCACTCATCTGAACTTCCTGAAATGTCATCACAAGGAGAATAAAATTATCCAAGTGAGATTAAAGAACTCAGACCGGTGAAATAAAAGTTTGTTTTTAACTTTTAACCCGCCACATCTCATGAAATAGCAATATGAATCCTTTAAATTCAATCCTCATTTATATGTTACAACACCACAACATTTCATTATTTTGCTGATACCAAACTAAAACGAAGTCGTTTTAACTTTGAAATCAGGTGCCATCATTGTCTTAATTAAAAGATCAATCAAGAATCGGACCTAAGACACCAGAGTACAATTCTAAGCTCGAGTACCATTTGGGGTGGAAAAAAAAAATATGATGCCTGGAGAACGTAAACGACGCGCCAAAAACCAAAAGGTTGAAAAGCTACCGAAACTGAAATCAGAAAATTCTAATGTTTCGAGAGAAGGCTCGTCATGAAAAACTGAAAAGTGAAGTAAATTGGAACTAGGTGTGTTTTTTATATTTTAAAAAGTTGTGTGACAAGGAAATGAAACATGAAAACCGTAAACGATAGCCGGTCGTTTCATATTTCAAACGCCAATTCTTTAACAGAGAGGAAAAGGAATCAACAGTGTCTCAAGAGAATGGGAATGGGTTAGATCTAAAATAAATAAAAACCCAAGGGCATACAGTGTTCGAGCTAATGCTCTTAGCTGGCCATGCTAGACAAAAATAATAAAATGTAAGGCGTTAAATGAAGAGAAAACGTTAGGTACTTCCATACGGACAAACTGTTTCTAGTAAGAATTATTCCTTATTCTATTATTCTATTCTATTACTATTAGACGCTATTCCGGTCTCTTTCGGCTATCATCATCCCTGGAAATGAGTGAGATGGCAGAAATTTTTATAAATCAACACCCAAAAAATAATAGACTCGTAAAATCTTGGACTATTTAATTTGGAGGTCAGATTTTCGGACGCATATTTGAGTTTGTGGTAATTAATAAAAAATTATAACAATCAAAATATTTGGGTCCTGCAAATTTTGTACCCTAAAAAATACCGGACAGTTATGAATTTTCGGATATATCTTTATATCTGGGGATTTTAATTCATCCCCCCATGCAATGGTTGGAAATATTAAAATGTCGGCGAATAGGTTTGCCAACATCATTTTTCCATATACGGAGCGAAGACGTTCAGTAAATATGTCAGAGAGGCGTAGGCATATTTTACGAATATACATTTTACAGCATTTGCTATAGGAGACTGAACCATGACGTTGACAAACCCGTTTTCTTTCCTTTACTTTATCTTCATCTTCACTTTTACTTTTAAATTTACTACTCTACTTTACTTTACTTTAATTTACTTAAACTTATTTTTACACGGTGGCCTTTCAGTTGCCTGATTTTCAAAGGGCCTTCTTGCATATTTACAAAAGAAGAATGTTCTTAATAATTAGTCGCACAAATTTACAAAATCTATGTCTATCACCAATTTCTATGCTTACAAATTTACAATACCTAATTATACTAAACTATGTACAATAAGAAAAAAATATGAACGTTATAAAGAAATTTTAATTATGGGTAATAGTTTCTATATCGATAATGTCAATCATTGTTTTAAAAGATTAAATAGACAGTTGATCACTATAGTTGACAATATCAAGTGTTTTCCCTTACACAGGATAAAAATGGGAGCCCAGCTCAAAACTTTCAGGTAAAGAACTATGATCAAAAACAAGGCAAGACAAGTTCAAAAATTTTTAAAATAAGTTGAATTCTAACGTTTCGTTGCGACGTGCAACATCTTCAGTGTTAAATTACAAAGTTGGCGAGAATAATATATCTATTTACATGTGGTTAATTAATCATAGACCAATCAAAATAAGGTGACAAATAAGAAGCTAGGAGAAAAATAATGACAGAGAGTAAGACTAAAGAGAAAGAGCTGTCGAAGAGATATTTTCGTTGAGCGGAGGTTTGAGCTTAGAAATAAGTAGGCTTTCCCGAGGAAGAAGTTCAAAATTCGAATTAGAACGGCAAGAAGAAACAATAGTAAAGTCGTCGGGAGAGATGCTATGTCCGGTTCGATGAGTATGAGCAAGAACGCTTGAGAGTGAATGAATAGCTCGTTTCTTTCTCGTCAATGGCGAAACTCCCATGTGCTCCGAGATACGTGTATGTAAATGGCGGCGTGTTTGCCCCAAATACGATGCACCGCAACATCGACACGTGTAGCTATAAACGCGATCTCATTAACATGGGAATCCGGTCTTTAAAGAGAAAGAAACTAGACAAGCGCCGGTCAGATTGGAAAATAAAGCGTAAAGACACATCTGGGAAGGCAGAAGAACACAATTTCATGATTTGTGTTTGGATCTGCAGAGAGTGAGACCATGTGAAGGGAAGAGAGAAATCGATAACAATTTTTTGAAAAACATTTGTATCGTGAGGCGGTGGACAAAATAGCCTGTCAAGAAAGATACAAACACAACGATACAGGTTTTTCTTGAAGTCTAATGAACATTTTTCGTTCATTTAAATTCCTACTTTTTCAGAATCATCTTCATGATAGCATGAAGAGAAGATTTTGCCTGGAGTGAATTTGAAACAGAATCGAAATATTGCACTGCCTCAAGCACAGTTGATCTTTTGAGTTTTCATTTATTTTGTTGTGCCAACCTATTACCATTCCCTTGGATTCTCTGCCTCTTAGCACAGAAAAAGGCGGGTACGTTTCGTTATAACCCGACAGCATACTAAAATAGGGCCATTTTACGAAAGCAAGTAAGCCGAATCTAAAACAACCGGCGAACAAGTCATTTATACCAACATTTTCGCGATTTAAATTTGCCGTGGCTTATTGTAGTCGCGAACCAACATTCAACAATTTTAAACGCAGCTTATTTTCTTTCGCATAAATCACGTATAAAATAAAGTTGAGCTCCCGCGCATGACTAGCGGGTAGTTGGATAGAATTCTAAATACTTGGAATTTATCCAATCATAATTTTCACATGCACCTATCCACTTTAGAAAATAGAGATAAAAACATGGGTCTTGCTTCGTCTTCCCTGAAAAAAGCAATGAACCTTCTCTTTTTATTTGGTTTATTCCAACAGACCATGTGACAGAATAGTTTTTGGAAGTTTAATGATATTCAAATACGCATCAAAATCAAAATAATAATGAATTAAAACATCACAACGTTTAAAATGATCAATTTTCAAACGTAACGCGAGAGATCATTTGACTCAAACAAATAAGAGATTCAGAAACAAACACTTAGGTGTGGTGATTGCCAGTAGTGTTCCTTAATGATAATGTCGTACACAGGAAACTTTTATCGGTAACTTAAAAAGAAGTGAATAGTGCGATGAAACTTACCCAGTAAAGAGCAGACGACAAAGAAACTCTGATTTCTTTCAAACGTCTCTTGTAATATAGATATTTTAGATCTAAAATGGTCGTACGTTCTTTCATTGAAAATTTGCATGAACTCCCATGAAACATTACTCGAACGTCAACTCAAAAGACAACTCCGGTCTCAGCTGCCAGTCTTATATCCAATAACGATGCGTGCCAAAGTAATTATCTATTAAACCTTTTGATATGTTTAATGCCTTCGAATATTATCATCCTACCTTTGGTTTTCTTTTTCTCATTTTCGGCATAGGTTTTCTTCTCATCGTGAGTTTTTTCCTGATTATCTTCATTTTGATCCCTAGATTTGTCATTACTTAGCAGGGACTGGGTTCTTTTTCGAACGATATCTTGAAGAAGCTTTGAACAACTGGCATTGTCACTTGTGGATTCTTTTTCTTGTTCATCTTCCGCTTCCGATTTCTTGTTGTAATTCTGGATTAGCGTAGCAAAATCCTGACGGAAGATGGGAACAATTATAACTTGAAAAGGATGAATTTTCTTACAAATTTTGTTTAAAAACAAATCAAAGTACAAAACAAAAAAATCTAATCCAAAAAGGCAAAGGAGTAAGACTCTACTAAAGAATGGTGGACACCATCACTGACGCACTCAGCATTTTTATAGCTGGCCCTATAATACTTACGGCGACACAAAATAACAGTTTTCTCTTAACTTAGGAAAGAACGGTTACCAATGCTTTCGTTCGTTGTTTGCGCGTTTTACGAATGATTTATGTCATCACAAGCTTTATTGTTCATGACAGAGTACAATACAATGACTAGAAACCCGTGTGGTTAAAAACAAACCCCATGAGAGGACACGCTCACTCTATATTCAAAATTCTGCTCCGTTGAAGCATGTTTTCATTTAGGTAAAATACGAAACAATCCCACACTCAATTTCAAGCATGTAAGAAGAGGTTATTCCTCCGTAAGGCTCCACTCGCATAAAGACTATAATGAGGTTCTAGAAATTGACAAACACTCACTGCAGCAAACTAACTGTCATAAATACTGGGGGCTGTACCCTAGTATTATCAACATAAGGTCGATACCCCCCTGCTTCCTACGCCACTGAATGGTCACTATTATAATTTATGACATTAATTTGAACATATCTCAGAACTTATTAAGATTGTGTTTTAATTTAAACGACTTTTCGAATCCACAGTCCACCATAAAGAGAGAGTGACACAATTATTGTGATGTTTCGCCAAGTGAAAAATGTTGCTTGAATAAACACTACATTAAGGAGTATTGTGAAAAATCAATTTTTTTAGATTATAATAACTTTCCAACACAGTACGATAATTTTGAATCTAAAGGCAGTGCATATTTAATAGGATAATAATTTGCACAAAAGTGGTAACTGCTAAACGAAGCCAGTGATTCATATATAAACGTATATACATATAAACAGTTTAAAAAATTCAGCATACAACAATTAAAGAAATGAATTAAGTATCAACACGGTAATCTGCCGCTTTTTCAAAGATTTCTAGGATTAAAAAGTTAGGCAAAAATATGATAATAGGTTACGTGGGAACACCCGATAAAAGTTTCATCTTCATTAACCAGCAAAACCTACTTGAAAAACAGTTCAAATAGTTCAACTGACTAACCAAAATACGATGGCAGGCCCCACTAACGACAGATAGATGTCATGGATTGTATCTGGTTCCGAGTATACATGGCCATTGTGATATTAAAAACATTACTTCTGCATATACAATCACACATTCTTGACTCGACCAACTTCTAGTTAGAATAATAAGTTGCACAATCTTTTGCTTCAAGTCCAAAATGTAACACTCAATTGTTAGACATAAATTTCAGAGAAAAAAACTGTACCAATTACCTTTCCATGTTGTATCAGTTTATCGTAGGGTCCCATTTCCGCAACCCGTCCTTCTTTCATTAGAATGACAGAGTCACAATGACTGAGGTACTGTAAAACGAGGAAACAAGTAGAAGAACGTTGAATTGAGTATCTTTCCCCAAAAGACATTATCTAGTTATGTACTCACTTATACAGTTATATATCAGAATTGAAATCTTCCATGATGGATATTCCTAAACAAAATCTGCTCTTAGGAGTTTAGACTTGTATTTTATCAAGCAAATGCATGACAGGCAGGTTGAAATGAAGACCTGGCTATCCGTGAGAAATATAGATTGTAAAAGCATGAGCTATAGTCGCTTTTTAGTACTTTTTGAACCCTACTAAATTTTAAAACATGCACTAGCAGGTCTGTATAAAGCAGGTTATGGGCTTCTTCTCGTGGTTCAAATTTCGAGTCCAATGAAGATGGATATTGTTTAGTTTAGTTTGCATTTGTTTTACTTGTTTCTCATCCTAAAAATGTCATCGGAAGGGTGAAATGTTCCATCTGGAAGTCTGTATAGTCTCAAGCCTTTCAGAATTTAAGTAACTGATACATAGCCCCCGAAGGTGCTTTTGTACCACCTGCATTAGCAGTATTTAAAATTTTTCACACAAGAAATATTACCACAAGATTAAGAGATGAACCATTACCAAAAGTGAAAGTATTACCTGTCGAACATTTCTAAGCACATTCCTGTAGGTAAGCATCAGAATCCCCCTCCCCCCAAGTGATTTTTTAACCTTTTATAACCTGAACGGCTTACACTGATTGGCAGACTGACGAAATTTCGAGAAAATTTTAAACACTTACTAACATAAAGATAAGAAAACTGTTACTTTTGAGCAGTTCATGGTTGTGGCAATGTCTTTGTACGTGGTAGGACGTACAGCAAAGTAATACCGAAGTAAAGAGAACGCCATGTTGTATCTTCATTACATCTAACCTGTAACTGGTGAGTAACAAGAATAATTGTTTTCCCCCGTAAGGTCTCCTTGATACAACTTTCAAAAATATGTTGTCCAACGTGACTGTCCACGGCACTCAATGGGTCATCCAGCAAGTAAATATCCTGAAATTTAAAACAAAGGCAAACTGCTACCACATTACTTTTCTTTAACAAAACTACTGCGATGACGTTAGCAACCTCAAGTAAATGCAAGATTTGATGTAGTAACCAAAGTGCTATGTATACCTTATCAGCGTAGACAGCTCTCGCTAAACTTATTCTCTGTTTCTGGCCACCACTCAGATTGATTCCTCTTTCCCCAATCTGAAATATGTAACAGAAAACAAACAAAAGTTTAACCTAAAAGGCAACACAACGCTCGAATTTTTAAAAATTAAGATATGAAAGAGAATTTCGATAACTGAACTACCGCTTGATTAATTTCTTCAATGGAATAAAAATCCCAATTGCGAAGAACGATTTTCTCCTGTATTAGGTGATTTCTAATTCAGGCAATCGATTTTATGTTAGAGGAATAACATAGTTTGAAATGGTTGTGTCAGAAATGTTTAGTTTGTTTGGGCTGCCAAGAGCAGAGTTTCAGTATTGGATATTTTTCCGTTACCATCCCCTGAGAACAGAACTTACACAGAGTCAGATGGTTTGGCATCGCTTTACTCTACACAACGAGAATTATAAATGTCATTGATCGAGGATGACGAAAGAATAAAGAAAACTTAGTAGTCGAAATTACTCGGGTTTAGGTCGCTTTTTATTTCGCCTTTTAGTTAGCGAAAAAGGTAGTTGTGCAAATTTCTATTATAGTTGAACTGTAATCAACAGCAAACTAAAACATCCTGGATCAAGCACGTAACTCAAATTACCTAACATATAGATATAAATATATATACAATTTCTAACCTCGGTCTGATCTCCATGAGGAAATATTCCAAGGTCATGATTTAAACTGCAAGATGATATAATCTTCTCATACCTAAGAAGAGAAAATCTAATTTGAAGCAAAGCTCAACAAAGACAATCCTAACAAGAGTATGGACTTTTTGGATAATGGCAGCCTGTTTAAATATTCTTTTACAAGCATCTTAAATAGCCTCACTAGCCTCGTTTAGGAGCAAAAATTATTTTCAATTACAAACACCACAATGAGGTCAGTAAGGCTAATTTACATGTTCATAAAAGAATATTTTAAAAAACAGCTGCCATAATGATAGTGGTGAATGAAACTCAAAGGTTTCAGTGAACAGTAAGGGGATAAGTTTTAAAAACAAGATATTCCTCATCACAGCACGGTCCGTGCTGACGTGCTCAGGCTCTTTTGTGTCTTGCTACAATAAATGGCTGAGATTTTCTTCAGAGCAAATACTTTTTGGCCCAAGCTACTCCAAACATTAACATGAGGTGGTTTTTCGCGTTTCACCCTCTGATAAATAGCTCACGCTCAAAACGTTTGTATTTTCTCATTCTATCTCCAGCAGTTCATTAACTTTTTAGCTTTTCACAAGTCGTTTAAGGTTGCCTACTTACCATTCTACTTTTAATATACTTAAAAATTTGCTCATTACCTATTGCTCTGGTTCTTGTACTGTTGCACATAATGTTGGCAGCCGCGTTTGTTCACCAGTTCAACCTATGCGGACACTTCGAAGGCGTTTGATGCTATTGAAACCATATATAACTCCTATTGACCAAGCAGATATCCACTGGTATAATCTGCGGCTTCAATGTACTGGTTTAGATGCGATACTTCATAAATCACTCCCTAGCTAGTCACATCCATTGGAATTGCTTAATCCTCTCTTAAACTAATTTCTGTTGGTACATCATGGCAGAATTTCCGAGCCTTTCCTATTCCTGATTTACAGACTTATGGTAAGTGTAACTATAGGTAATGATATCACCTTGGACTATGAATCTTCAACATAACACTCTTAACTAAATAAGGATATTTTAGACACTCAGTGGAATTGTACTTAAAGGCAAAAGATCTTGAGCCCCACTGTTCGCGTCTCTACAAATTATTCCTTTATCAGGGTAATTATACTTTAAAATATGTGGATAAACTCACCAATTGGGCTTAAATGCTTGACCGAAGACAATGTTCTCCTTCACCGTAGCATTCATCAGCCATGCCTAGTTATATAAATGTTAAAACGTGAAAATATCACTAATAGCGCAGCCTTTCTTGATGAAGCACTCGTGACATTAAAAAAAGTGATTTGGGATCAGCGTCAATTAAATGTGCACGTATTAAAAGCAGTCGCTCGTAAAAGTCTCTAAATACCAAAACACACCTGGTCTTCCCATGTTCTGTCATTTATCCATTGTAACTATGAACATTGCTTCGGCACAAACAATAAAAAAGGCTGCTTAGTTACATGGAAGAATTTCAATCTGGCTAGCAGGTGGAAATTTTCGTAATGCAGTCGCAAAAGAACTCTTAAAAGATTTTCTCGTGAGCACGGATTGACAAACGGGAATGAAATTCTCCATAGAATCATAGTAGTTTTAGAAAAAATATTTTAACAGTGGTTTTCAGCTATCTTGAGTCCACGTTCTATGTTATGGTAAACCCATCAAGGCTACAAAGCGTATTAAAAAACAACTTTAGTAAAATTAAAATGCTCATTAATAATTCACGAAGAAATCACAAAAGAAATTGGCTCCTAATTAGTATGCTGTAAATCAGATGCTACATAGTGCTGATTTATATAAACTTTTCCGTCCATTTTCTCAGTTGTCGTTGTCCCAAGTCCCTTTTGCTTATAGAAAATATGGTCATGTTGGGCAAGGGCAGAATGTGCCGGATGCATAAACCGGACATCAGTTTTATGTACGTTCTTTCTTGTCGAAATAGCTTTTCCAGTTTCTCCTATGTAAGTCGTAGCACGTTCAGGCTGCATAAGCAATGGTATATACAACTCCAGTTTGTTTATCCATTTCTATTGGATCTTTGGGTTTAGAGAAAAGCTGTCGAAGAGTACTTAGTACTAGCAAGTTTAACTGAAGCCTTTTTGCCTTTACCGGCTAAAATTCTTGGGGGTTTTTCAGTTACACCCTGGACATACGGAAAGGTAGCGTAGCCGCTATAAGCTGGACTGCGTTGTTTATTCTTTTGAGCACGTTTTAACTGATCGTTTGGCTTATATTTTTCAAAGAAACTTTGTGCAGTAAGCATTCTTCAGTAAAAGGTTTAGTTGTCTGTTTTGTCGCTTTTAACTGATCGAAACTTTAATAAACGTTTCATAAATGTCTCGAACAAGTTCTATTTATAAGAACATCCTTAACACTTTGAAGATCGTTCACATGATCCGATTTAACGGTTCCGATTCTTGGATCCAAGTACTAGAGTGCCAGCCCATATATCCGTGAAACCGGATAATGTGGAGCAACTTTAAGATAGACCTGGATTGCAAAAGAAATTTATGTTGGTAAAGTTTCATTTAGTTTGGCACCAAAATTGAAACCCACTCTTTCATGCTCAATATACCCCATATCTTCGATGTTGATGGACAAAGGGTAGTGGTTCTCCAATGCTTTATCCGAGTGACTCCCTCAGATGATGCCGAAAAAATATATCTTCACAAAACCTGCTCATCGGTCCACCCCGGCGCCAAAAATACCTCGCATCACAGTCACGATGCCAGGGAATTCTCAGTAATTAGGTAAAAGTATATATATTAATTCTAATGTCAGACCATGTAAACTTTCACGAAAAGATCCGCGACCCCCAAGCACTGATCTCAGTGTGACTGGGATTGCGCATCGCCAAAACCAGCAGTTGACATTTTAAAGCTACTTGTCCATCTTACTGTTCCCTGTCCTAAATTTGTTACTCGTTAAACATCTGATCCCAATGTCTTAACCCAATGTCTTAAAAACAAGTCTTGACTTAGACCATCAAATTCTGTAAGCATGGTAGAGAAACCGCAAGAGTTTCACGGGGAAGTCTGTAAACTGAAATATAATGGACAGGTGCTAATTAACTGTTTGATGATGAACAGAAGGCAAACAACGAAATACAGTCCAAAGGGCCGTTTACACGTGCGATTTTGCACATTGCTATTGTCATCCTGGTGTATGTAATAAACTCATGATGGTCTATCTAGCAAGATAAGTTTTCTAACGTTTCGAAGGGCCTTCGTTCGAAACGTTAGAAAACTACTCTTCACATTTTGGCACTGCTCAGACCTTTCCGATCATTTCACTAAGATTTCAACAGTGCCTACGCAACACTCTATTTTATTTTTATCCAGCAAGATATCCGCTGATGATTCGCTGTAGTTTGTCCTCGACGATCTTATCAGTTAAACACATACTCCAAGATGCCAATCGCAAGGCACAAAATCGCACGTGTAAACAGCCCTTAAAATTGCCAGCTACATTCTTCAACGCTTTGTTAGGACAAACAGAATCGTTTATAGTCAAATGCGAAATAGTCTAACAGAAAGTATTCAAGAATTTTGCGGTCTATTTTCGTGGTCTGTGTTAGTTGTGTGATTACCGGCATAGTAAAAAAAACAAAAAAAAAACAAAAAAAAAAAACAAAAAACAACTACATAATAACATGTCTTACGTTTGGTAAAACCAAAGATAAATGTCAAAACTAACTTCTTACACTTTTTTTTGCAATCTTGGCTTTATGAAAATCGCAAAAGTCTACATTTTCGGAATTCTGGGACTATTTTTTGAGCCAAGAAAAGTAATAAAATTTCGTTACGAAAATAAATTTTGTCTTCACAATTGCGTCATTTCTGTTGGCTTGAGATATTTGGCCCAACGCGCCGTCCAGTTGCACTGAGATTATTACCGACCATGTAAGATGCAGAATCAGCATATTATGGTTTGTTACTTTAGATCATGAAATACCTGCTGAGCCACATATGCTACTGACCCTGCAATTGAAACATTGCCGTCGGATAAATCCATCTAGAAGAGAAATATACATTAATCCGAGTCAAAACTTAGGTTGCCATTTGAACATGAGTAGATAAGTATCAATTTCAATTTAGCACGTAAGAGTTACAGCTTTTATGACTGAAAGACTCATACGTGTTCAGTGGGGGATTTTTGGCTACGATTGCATGAGAACAGCGTTTCCAAATCATCATTATCATTGTCACAAGCACTCATTTAAACACGATTCATAAAAGCAGCGCATTGTTGATGCGGTGGTGTTTGTATATAATCAAAATTACTTCGTTACAATACAAATTAACTCACTAAATTACTATGGAATAAATATAGGAGCATGTTCACATGTTCATACAATAAATGTAATATAATTACTAACGAGATAAACACATTTAACTCAGAAACCATATGGGACTCGCCCTGGGATGAATTATAAATGGCCTGATAGGCAATTACATAGGTTGAGAGGGGCCAGGGTTCAGTCGTCTCCCCAAACAGCTTCATGGAAAGTTGTCGGAAAATCTTTATCGCCCGTAGAAAAATTTGTAAGGTTGAGAAAAATTTTGATTGGAACAGAAAATCAACCTGTTGTACATTGTAGTTAAATTAGTTTAAACAGTTTACTGTGCCTAGTTTTAGACCATTTTACATCGAACAATCATTAACGTTTATTCTACTGCTTGAATTTTAGTAGCTCTAAGGTTGGAGCACCTTACCGGCGATCGGAAGGTTTGATTGATTTAAACAGTTTGCTATCTCTAGATCTACAAAATATTAGAACGTATAGGAATATAATGTCAGATGTCAAAGTTTTTTGTTTCTTCCTTTGAACTGCAGGGAAATTTGGGTCACTTTGTACTATCTGTCAGCTCTCTCCTTATAAAATACGACTCAGTTTGCAACTCATAAAGCTCCAGAAGAGGCATCTTTCTGGGTCGTAGTCCAAATCCCAATATCGATCCCTCGGAATGTATTAAAGTCTGGTGTTTAACAGAGTAGATACTTTCATTAACTTGCCTTTCTAACATCAAAATATGCAAATAAGATATAATATGACACCAATAGTGTAGAACTTTTAGAACTTTTCAATTTACACTGCGTTAACTATGGATGGATACGGCAAGGCCTATATTTTGCCACGCGCTTTTGTTCCAAAATGTAAATGCTTTCCTCCTGTGCTAAAAAAAAACTCCTACCAAGGACAGTGCTCATAGAATTAAATATAAACGCAAATTTAAACCCAGAGTAATTCCCAAATCAAACAATAAATACAACATCTATTCTACGACCTACGTTTTAATGGCTGTATGGTCAGAGCACCTTACCGGCGATCAGAAGGTTATGGATTCAATTGCAAATTTTGCATTCGCTAGCGAAATTACATTATAGAACAATAAACTCTAACTTATCTTACGACAAGCTTACAATTCCTCATTCTAAGTTTTTTGTTCTCTATTTTCAAAGCTAGGGAATGGTGCAAAATCCATAACTGTATGAAAAAAGGTGTTATAATATTCTTAAGTTTACCTGACCAAGTATTGCATTAATTAGAGAGCTTTTACCACTTCCAACACTACCACATACTCCCACCAGATTCCCCTAAGAAATTCAAAAGATAATTGTTATATCTTTTATATAAATAATTAGCAAACATAAATTGCTCAAAAACCTCAAGATGGATGGATGAATGAATGAATGAATGAATGAATGAATGAATGAATGAATGAATGAATGAATGAATGAAAACTTTTATTAAAACACGGTTGTTACATCAATTTTAACAATTGGTCTTCCTGTAAGCCGTGAAAATAAATAAATACCTAATATATACACATATATACACATATATAAACACAAAAAATAATTTACATATATTTTTCGCTCATTAATTGATGCAGATTACAAAATTTCAGTTTGTTCTTAAATACATTAATAGAATTTATGCTTTTTAATTTGTTGGGTAACACGTTCCAGAGTTTGGCACCAGTAAAAGCAAAACTATTTCTATAATAATCGGTCTTACAGACAGGAAGGTCAAAATTTAATGCCGATTGTCTTAAACAATAAAACCTTGAGCCGGCATTTTGACAAAAAATGTCTTGCAAGTACCTTGGTGTTAAACCATTCACAATCTTGAACATCATCAAAGCTTTCTGTTCAAGCCTGCTTTGGTATAGGTTTGACCAACCAAGTTTTTTTAATGTTTCATCGCTGCCATGTGTCAAACAAGTGTCCCCTGTTATAACACGGGCAGCTCTATTCTGTAGCCGTTGCAATTTCTTACTTAGTTCAGATTCAATGCCATCCCACACAGTACTACAGTAATCAAAATATGGCATTACTATCGACTGATATATTTTACATAAATTTTCCATGTTTAAATATTTACTAGCCTTTTTTAATATGACAATAGAAGTTACAACCTTCTGAATAATACTATTAATATGGAGTTCCCATGGATGGATGGATGGATGGATGGATGGATGGATGGATGGATGGATGGATGGATGGATGGATGGATGGATGGATGGATGGATGGATGGATGGATGGATGGATGGATGGATGGATGGATGGATGGATGGATGGATGGGCGGGTGAGTGGGTCGGTGAATGGATGGATGTGTGGGTGAATGGATGGATTGGCATAGATAGACAGGCAGACAGACAGATAGACGGACGGACGGATGGACGGAAGGATGGACGGATAGATGTATGGAAGCATAGATTGATAGATACATCACCACTGACCTCTATAATATACCAGGACTGCGAGTCCACCAAAGAAATCAACTACAGCGAGTGTCCGAAAAACGATGGCGTCATTAGAGGTCCTTTCTCTCATGACGGATACCAATGACCTCTGAGAGAGAACTATTACTGTATGATACCTGGACAGAAGGCTCGTTTGTGAAAGTTTGTTTACTCTTGGCCACTTTTCATATCGATGATTTTCTCTCATTTTAAGCTTCTGGTTGTGGGTTCTTTTCTTAACTACCCACAAAAGAACTTGTTTGGAAGTCATTTCGTAAGTTTTGTTTATAAAATTCAAGAATCCAGTTCGTTATTTCGTTTTTATTTTTCGTGCTTAACTTTCAGTCTATAGATGTTGACTTTTCTCCTTTGTGATGAAATGAGTCGAAATAACTGTTTCCCACTCATAAAGAGGTAAGAAAAAAAAAGTGTTTGTGGACAGGAACACTTCAAGCTGTTCACTCGAGGAAATAAAACATTCTAGTAAGTAACGGATTAAAAAGTGTCTATATCGAGATTTGAGAGAAGGCTCAGTGAAAAAAGTTAAGAAAATAAACTTCAAGTTTGAGGTTTTTGTTTGAAATAACTTACCATAAAGTGTCAAATGGTTCATGAGTGAGTTGTTCGGTAATAGACCGCAAACTGAACTTTAAAATGAGAAAAGTTGAGCGTTTTGCAAAGCAGAAAATACGTAGCAAAAACGTAGCGTTAAAAACCCGTTCCCAAACGAGCCTTTGTTCGAGTAGTAATTCAGAAAAAATTCAGTAGAAAATCATATGTCAGCAGTCGTAATCATGAGCAAAAGGACCTCTAATGACGCCATCATTTTCCGGAGACTTTTTAAGCAGGACCCGCAGTCCAGGTATATTATAGAGGTCAGTGTACATGACGGAGCACATTGTTTCTTTAGGGATTTTTTCCAACTGTCTCACAATCAAACATACTCTTTTGTGGGCATGGACTGTGATTTAAAACTGTTCTCAGTCAACACTTTTAGTCTGCCTGATTGGTTTGGAGAGAAAGGATTCCTTAACTATGCATTCCTAACAATTGTTTTACTTGACTGCTATAGACCACTTTGCTTTTATCTCAAAAAGCACGTGGCGGCAAAAAACAGTTGAAAAATGATTTATATCTGACAGGTTAACCATATTTGGGACACATGCGTGATTCTGACCTAGGCTTGTTACAGAATATATGCCGTACCCTGTAATTTACAATAACAACATATGTCTAAAATCAGAATTTACTAGACTAGCCTTCAAGAACAAATGTTGTACAAGTTACCTTTTGAAATGAGATATTAAGATCGAACAAAGTTGGAACAACCTGAGTTTTAAATTCTTCGGGCACATTAGCTCCCGGTCCACCTCGTCCAGGTCGTCCTTCGGGAGTACTCGACGGTCGTTTTCTACTCTTGTCGCCTGTGACAATAAAATTTAGTTATACTGTGTTACAAGCCATGTCCAGGTATGATGTGATAACGTTTTTGATGAACAACCTTACTTGTTACATTAAATCATATACTCATCCAAACATTGGCCAAATCCTAAAGAACCATCCGCACAAACGCAATTGTTTTATGCAATTCTGCGCCCTGGCGTAAGCGTTTTTACATCAAGAGCACATTCCTGCTAATCATTCGTTCTTAAATGTAGCAATACGTCCTGAAGAGTCTTGTGAGTAAAACACATTCATGAGCACGAGCATTATGTGCGGCAATTGCACAGTGCTTATGAGACTTGAAACAAATCCTTATGCGTTAATTGTATCCCACAGGTTGGCTCTTTAGAACATTTCTACTTTCTAGAATCTATACAAGTCCAGTCCATCCCCATTACCATGCATGATGATTGTTGAACATTGAACTGCAGTGGCGTAACGAGGGGAGGGCAATAGGTGCAGTTGCTCGGGGCGGTACTTTTTGGAGGGACGGTACTTTCGGCCATCAGTGTCCTGACAACGTTGACTCACAACAGTTTAAAATAAATATTTGGCTTAATTTTTTGCAGTGGCGTAGAAGAATGTTACTAGGGTGTAATAACTACCTGGCCGAGAGGAGTGCGGGCAACCCAGGGGGATTTGTCATTATGATTTGACACTTTAGTTAGACGAGTCAAGATAACAGTCACGTGAACAAACTATTGTGTTGATGATATTAAGTCATTCACGTGTTGTTGACAGACGAACGTAAAATCAACTGATTACAATTTATTTGTAGATTGATCGCAGTTGAACAGCGAAGTTTGCATAAGTTTGCGCATGAGCGCTGGTCAGGAATAAGAATTAATATACATAGTGGAGACAGAACGTTCCATTTTTCGATAGAATATTCTTTGGGTATGTCTCCTTTCTGAGACATTTTGGGGGCGGCAATTTCTTTCTGGGGGGCGGCAATATACCTCGTTACGCTACTGCGTTGAAGTAATAATAGTCAGTCACAAATCCAAATTTTGCCAATCAGCTAGAATGAAAGACATCAGAATGACTGTAGAAGCAACAATGCAAGAAAATAAGAACGATTATGTTGGATACAATTTTTCTTCAAACTGACGTCTTTCTTGAAATTTCGACATCGTTTGACAAGACCCAAATGAGAACAAAACAGAAAGCGAAGTTCATCTGAGACCCGCTGACCGCCGATTTTGTCCTAAGAAATTGGAAGAGCCATTTCACTATTATTTTAAACAAACAAAAACGCTACCACTTGAATCTAATTTTCTGACGATAAAAAAAAGTGGCACAGTATTAATTCGCAGATCGACACCGTATTCCGTTCTCGATCTCGCAATTAACAACTTTCATATTCGAGTCAAGTAATTGTAAACACAGGCCATTCTCTCACGATTAGCTCGTAGGTGTACTGACACCCGTATAGAAGTATCTCAGTGATGGACTAAGTTTTGTTAAGGCCGGAAGTGAATAAAATTTTAGGACCGGTCTGAACATTAAGACATATAGAGTTAATCCTATTTCACGGTAAACCTACAGCTTAATCGGGAACTTGGAAATGATCATTTACAACACAAGTCATCTGAGGATGATCAAAAGATCTCTCGTCTCTCTAGCTTAAGTTGATTTCAGGGGTGCGCCAGAGGGGGGTAGGGGGCTACAGCCCCCGTCGGGGAACCTTAGCCCTCCGTCGGGAAAAATTGAACAAGTCGTCGAGGAACGACATACGTGGGGGAAACTTTAAATATTGGTGTTTGTTTTTCAAATTGGTAAAAGGAAAAACGAATTAACTGCCTTAAATGTGAATAATAAAAGCAGGGGAGAATTTTTACGAGAAAATCACGGGGAATAATTTGAAAACGAAAGAAAAAGAAAAGTGACACTGATGTGGTTGGGCAAGCTGACCTAAAGCAATAATTATCGCTATCACCTTATCCATGCATATTCATTCCATTTCCAAAAAAAATAATGCATTTTCCTGCACCTAAACCTCAGTCCCCCTGTCGGGGACCTTAGCCCCTGCATCGGGGAATTCCTTGCACCACCCCTGTTTGATTTAGATTTGACGTAACTACAGTGTTAAAAATTTGTTTTTTACTTCCTTCATTCAATTTCATCGCCGTAAACATAAAATATTATTAATCTGAAACACAATCAAAGTAGTAATCAAAAGTTATCTGGGTTCATAACAAAAACTCCTGGAAACTCTCAAACAAACTCAGTTCTGAAACAACATAAAATAGGCAGTAGGACAAATTTGCTGAATATAAAAAACAGCACAGATTGGTGCGTCCACACACGTGGACCACTAGAGATGAACGATAATTTGAATCCTCAAACCATAGAAAAAACAATAGATGTTCTTAATTGAACTGAAAAGCCCTGTAGTCAGTTTAGGATACACAAGAAAACAGATTGCAAAGTTAGGGTTTTGGAACGGGTACAATGAGTTTGCTTCAGACAGCTATTTTCGTTTGCAAAAACAGAAAGTCCATAAACATTTTTACAGCCAGAATGTTTGGAGATGGTCAGGATTAGGTGCCAAGCGCATCGACAGCAAACGTCGCCATTGCCTTCAATGCTATCAGCCACTGATGCACTAGTTAATAAATCATTTGCACTTTATACTCTTAGTCATGATCATTTTTCCATATTAGCAGCACTGTCAAACAGATTGCCAAAGGACTGCGAATGATACGGCATAGTACATCATAATATTGAATATTTGATTTAAAACCATTAGATTTGTATTAAAAGCAACAACATGTCCCGAAAATCCTGGAAATAATGCCTGAGAAACTAAAAATTTCCAAGAGAGGAAACTTAACCTCCATTTTGCAAATGCGAGCTTTCGCCATTTGCCCAAATGTAGTTATCTTCTAGTCATCACCTCCCCTTCTCTTCGACAATCCTGGATCATTTCTCTATACTTCATAATCATCCTTAGCAGAGGCGTGCGATAGGGGTCAGGGGTGCAGATGCCAGAAAATACTGAGGTAGCAAGATCTCTTTTGACTCCTAATATATTTGGACATCGAAACAAGAAAAATCGTTCACTCTCAAAGCTTTTGCAAATAAACTGTATTTCGGATTCCAAGACCTCGACTAATTATTAAACTTACAGCATCCTATTTTACGTGTCTACAGGTCGTCATTCCCTGAAGACCCAATAGCCGAACTAGGTAGGTATTTACTGAAATCTATAAATTTTGATAATTAACATAACAAGTTTTTATTCCCACGATAACTCTAGAATTGTTCCAACTCATGATTAAAATCTAACTTTGTCAACTTTGTGGGTAAACATTTTTAAATTAGTCCCTCTCTCCCCAAATTTACCTGCAGAGCAACACGAAGAGTAAATCATAACGGGTATTGTACGGTCATAAATTTGTTTCTTCTTGTTACCCTGAAGATGATCGATTATGAAGTAAAATTGAATTGCCCGTCACCTTGGATAAGCATGAGAATTACTCTTTCCAGTTTACTCGATAGTCAATCTCCTTAGAGTAGCTGCTCCAGAGCAACTTCCTTAAATCTTGCTTAAGTCAACAATAATTTCTTTACAATACCGTCATGCTTACCTTCATTGTCACTCGGTTGGGTTTCAGTCTTATTTTGACTTGGTAAAGGTTTCTGTTCTTTTATTTTCACCTGAATGATAGGTAATACAATATCTCACAATCACAGAATAAGGAAGTAACCAGAATAGTCGGCCGGCCGGGCTGGCGAAATATTTCGTCCGATGGCATTTTTTTGTTAGAAGCTGGTAACCGCCATAGATGAACTCGAATATGCTTAGTTTTAAAGGTTTGGGGGGTTACCACGCAAAAATCGGATTTTTTGTACCAAAATTTTAGTGTTTTTTAGACAATAATATAACCTGCATCGGCAGGTGTGAAATTGGCTCAGTAAAATGGCTATATCTTGAAAAGTATTTGACCGATTTTCATTCTACGAAGACTGGTTGAAGAGGAAAGGTAAATAATAATATTTCTTGTAACTATAAGTTATAAAAAGATTCCCAACTGTTAAGTTTAGACGTATAGTATTATTTATACGTATTTAGACGAATTAGTTTCCACAGCAAGGATAAACAAATCAACCTATAGTTTTAAGTCTAACGCAAATCGAAGTTATTTCATACATTACATAAAAAAAGCCTGTTGTTGCATAGCTGTGACTGTACCAGGGTAACGTGTGACTCTGTATAATCGTCATTCGTTGTGACATTAATTCATCTCAAAGACGCTTAATATTACTTCAGGAACTTGATTGTTGATTACTGAACCTTATACTAGCGCACAGACTTCAATATCCAATCCTTAGATTAAGCTGACAGAAAAAGAATTCACCAGAGAGAGAAAAGAAACTATATCGATTGTGCGGGCGGCACGAATGGCCTACTCATATAGGAGATATACGTCTAAATTTAACAGTTGGGAATCTTTTTATAACTTATAGTTTCCAGAAATATTATCACTTACCTTTCCTCTTCAACCAGTCTTCGTAGAATGAAAATCGGTCGAATGGTTTTCAAGATATAGCCATTTTACTGAGCCAACACCGCATTACGTAGACTAAATCCTTGTTGAGCTGGCTGCGGTTTACTGGCTGCAAGGATTTTGGCCGAGCAAAGGGTCTGGGGACGGTTTCGAAAAGTGTGGACAAAAACTTCAAAGGTTCCGACGCGAGTGATCCTTCTGGTTACTTCCTTATTCTGTGCTCACAATCCACAACAAAAAGCTAATCGTTTTCTATAGGACGTTCAAATGTTTAATCCTATTTTAACCGTTTCCCTCGGAATGAAGATAAACGATTCCACCAAATACTAAATAAATAAAAAATTCTGCATATTTTAAGAGGGTCCTTTTTACCAAAGACAAAACGGACGAAGGCATAAAATACGAGAAAACCGTTATTATTCGAACACAAGAGTATATATAGTAAAGCATTTAACGTTCCAGGATAAAAAGATTATACTAAAACACGTTTTATTTCAAAGTGACTTTGTGGTTGGAGTTCTGCTACAATGATGCCTGCCGCTGTCTTCCTTGACGTGGTATACGTATAAAAAATACGACCACGGTACTTGACGAAATAATAAAATACGCTTTTCATTCTCAAACTGCTGAATATAATTACGAAGTTCTTTGCTTTGTGGTTTTTTCCTGGCAGAAATTGAGCATAAGAAAAGGATTTCTCTAATTTGACGCATTGACACAGCCTATAACTGAAATGTCAATGTTAGCATGACCATCATTTACATTGTTTTTGTCCTGGTTGTGACTTCTGAAAGCAAATAGTCCTGTAAACTCAGACTACTCAGTGATATTTCACTATAGTATCGAATTAACGTCCCAAAACCTGTGCGTCTTGCAGTTTTCAAGATTTTTGCTAAGTTATGGTATTCTCATTTCCTTACAAAGAAAACTTTCTACCTGCCAAAGTCTGTCAAATGCTTTAATTATGTCAGTTTCATGTACCAATGCATATTTTTTGTCCGTTACCACGACTTGTTCAGTTCTTACCCGAATCATTTGTTATCTTCCATTGAACGAGTTGCCGACTTTAAATTCTCAGTCTTACTATCATGGCCAAGTAAGAATGTTAAATCGACTTCATTTTCGGAAAGGAAACTCATAGTCGACCTTATATGCGTTTCCATGTCACATTTTCATATCTTCTAAAATTCAGTTTTGTATGGAGAGATTGCATCGATAAAGAATCATGGAATAATTTTCCAGTTTCTTCTCATCTTCGGGCGCATAAAAATACGTCTTAAAAATGTGCATTAAACAAGACACCAATGAAGGTAAGCAAAAAGAAAAGCTTTTTTGTAAAAGGTGTGTAAATAAAGGTGTAGCAACAGCTTAGTTTCCAAAATTTCAAAACTCGTAGAGGGTAACAAAACAACTTAAGGTGTATTATTCTGGCAACAACACGTTTTCTAATTGACAGTATCACTGTATGTTTAGTAGAAAGATCTCAGCCACTTTATTTAATAACTGCCATTTTTTCAACTGCCAACACACATTTAGCTAAAAAAGTCTTTTCCCACCTCATTCCATCCAAAGTTTGCATGTGTGATTTCAACTGCCACGTTTGGATCTTCAGGTTTAGTATTCCATGGCCGAAACTCTTCTATCATCATTAAACTCTGTAATACGAAGATATTTGATGAAAAATGGGAGTATCAAGTATCTAAGAGTTGGTAATTTATACTGTGCCCAGAGGCTGGGACCTATATATTTGGGACTTGGAATTAGACAGAAGTAGAACTAAATAAAATAAACTTACTAATATTGAAGAACTAAATAATATTAGGGGAGCAACGGACTTGGTATTCGGCCGGATAGCGAAGGGTTTCACAATCCGGTATCCGGCCAGATATTTTGTAGTATCTGGCCACATTGCTGGATATTTGGTTGATTCGCATTTTTCTACAAAAATGCACTGACTGATGACACAAAAAGGGTATACAAGTAGCTGGTTGGTGGTTAGTTTCTAATTCATTCCAATTAAACCAGCATAAACAAAGGTATCAACTATCAATTGAAGATTGTAACATGCAAGTGTGAATGTGCTCTTAGGCCAATTACGAAAAAAACAGAGCATTAATTCTTTCCTAACCCAATTGTTTGGAGGCGGAAATGAGAATATGAAATCCTAACCCTTTAATGCCCAGGACTCATCCCTGCGACGGACAAATAATCTGGTGTTAGCCTGAGTAAAATATTAAAGTGTACCCTTGTCCCTTAATGCGTTGAGAAGATGGTGTTTCACCTTTTAATGCCCAAGGATTATCCCTGTGACCAGTAAAACCGTCCGGCATTGGACAGAGTGAAATATTAAAGTGTACCCTTGCCCCTTGATAGGTTAAGAACATTTCCCTCATTAAGTTCTTTAATGGCTTTGTTTGCGTCTTCTGCTTCTTATTCGTATTTAATTTTATATTAACTGCAGATCTTGCTAGAGTTCACACCGAGCGGTTTTGATAACAGATTTAGTACAAGTGCTGTTTGGAATAAGCTGACATCTCCAATATAGTCTAGAGGCAATTCAGCATGTATTTCAATGTAATAACCGATAACAGTCGCAACAGTGTAGCTTTAACAGTTACGCACGCGAGGAATAGATTTGGGCAAAACTTTACATGGCTTTTTAATTTACGTAATTTTAAATCGAATATTGTGTGGCCGTATTTTCTTTCTCAACCCGGCAAATTCGGTATCCTGCGGGATAATCAAAATTATTATTCAGCGCACCCCTAAATAAAATAGAGCTTAATGTTTAATTGATAATTCCGAAGACCAATGGTATTATTGGATATATTGCAGCCAGATAAGGGAGCTGCCTGATGTAATTTACAATGTAATTTCAGTTTGTATCATATTGTATTTCAGATTTCGAACGCTCTGCACATGTATATTGACATTATCTAATGACAAAAATGTTCGAGACTGACTGTCGACTGAATTTTGCTTCATACACCGTTACACCTACAACCAACAAATTAATCACATTCCAACAACCTCTCAACAAATGAACAAAGTGAACAGTAACCGGAAGATTGAAAAGTTCAGGTCTTACTTTTAAATGAACAGTAAGTTTGTAATTTATTTATAAATATTCGATATTTATGTATGTTTAAGATCGCAGATTTCTCTCAAGTTTAAAGCTTAGAAAATACTCAGAGAACGTTTTCTTCCCCTGTCCCTTTTCCTCTCCTTCTTTTTCCCTCTTTTTATCCCTCCTGACCTGTCCTGTCTCTGAGGTTTCTCCACCTGCACAACTGTTAGGCCAAGGAAAATAGTTTCCATTTGCTGTTAACTACACAGGCGTTTATATCATATTTTGTGATTAATGTCGAAGATACAAGTAAAGACATCAACAATGAACTTTTAAAGTGGCTTAACACTTTCCCAGCAGCATCGAGTCTTCCGTCATTTACTCTGGCAAACACCAGACAATTTTATGCGTCAAGCGAAGACATCCTGCTGGAAAAGAGTTATAACTATCTCAATTAATCACACGTAAATCAACCACAGCCCTGCCCAAACCGGTGTGGTTAAACAGTTAAAATCATACATCGAAATAACAGCAAATCAAGGGAAAAAAAGGCATTTCATGATTCGCTCCTTCCCTTACTTCATGAATAATTATCTTTCTTTCTAATAAATACCTTGAGTCTTTTCACTGAAATCTTGGATTCGGCTATAGCTCGGATGGAAAACGGCAAAACAGCAAATACAAATACCATTGCATTAAAGACAGCAATGACCGTAAAAGCCTAGAACAGGAAAAAAAAACGAAGCTAAGGATACGCTATTCTGTGACAAAAAAATTTTTGTGTGACTTACGAGATGTCGTAAAATAACATATATCAAAATCTGTTTTAGCGTGCTCTGATACCCATGCATGAACATATGCCTCGCAGTTGAATAGTGTTTTTTGCGCAAACTGATTGGTTCCTCTATCTCGGAATATCCGGTACTATTCACCTCCGAGCAAAACAAGATAGCGTTCAATTTTGATTCAGTAACAGGAGAAAAAAAATTATTTTCAATAAACAATATCGCCGTGTCAGATAATACCAAAAAAGCAACAAAATTTGGCATTGAAGTACTCAGAGGCATGTATTTCTTTTACTTTTTGGCGATAAATGCACCATGGATATGTTCAAAATGTTTTGTTTACAAATGATGGGCGGGCGACAAGTTCATGTTGCGAAAAATTATTTTAGAAATTTAAAGAAATATGTGTGTGAAAACAATTATGGAAGGTATATGGTAAAACAATTATTCACCTCAGTATTGGTGAACAATTTAGAAATTTACTTCTACTTCGGTGTATAATTCTTAATTATTCTTTTTCTTTATTTGGAAAAACTAGACGGTATCCTTTTCGCGGACAGTGTGATGGGTTTTTATTTTCTGATGCCTTAAATATCACGCATTACCATATCTGCGAATTTTAGCGAAATATCACTGTCCGTAATTATACGATAGTGCGTTCACGTTTGTCATGATTGTCAAGAAGATTACCATACTTCTTAGGTTCAGTCTAGGGTGAATTAAAGTCTTTGCCACGCCCCTAGAGTCACTGACTCTTTTCTGTCAAAAAACACTAGTGAGTCTGAATACTTTTCGGTTAAATCACATCGGTCATGATCTGAAAGCCAAGCACTAAGGAAACCAAACATGTCACAAGAAAGCTAAAATCCAATACCTGGCTATGTAACAAAAGAAAATGTAAACAAGTTATCAAATAGTCAAAACACGAGGATCTATATATTCACCTCTGAAACTAAATAAAAATATAGATACGTCGGTTAAACATGATGTAACTTCATCCACAGAAACCAATGGTCTGAACATTTACCTGTGATGCCAATAGATCTTTACCAGAATACACGTGAACTATAAACGTCAATACGGTTGCGATGGCCGACACAACATTCGACATGGATATATTTAAGCTTTGCAAAACAGATGAATAACCAAGAACGGTCTTTTCTTTATCACGAATTTCTGCAAATGAGAACAGAGGAGCATCAATTTCTGGGTTTTTTTCCTTCCTTGCATTGATGATTATTTTTCATTTCATTTACGTCGTTTTGCTTCGTTTCGTTTAATTTCATTCGCTAACATTTTATGGCATTCAATCTAATTTTCATTGAACCTAAAATTATCACGTAATTCACGCGTGATTCAGCATGTTACTGCATTTGCAGAATCGTATATGGGTGGTGGGGTTACTGGGGTCGAATAAATTGATGTCACAAAAAAAAATAATTACAGAAAAACATTCAGTAAAGTTACCAAACCCATCGAGCCATTCTTATGCTGTTGTATAAATAAACTATGTGTGTTGTTAAAAAAGTAATTATAAAGGCACATATACATGTCGCTTTCGCTTTAACATGGACAAAATGTTCCACTCTATTATAATAATTTGCTGAAGGTTTGTAAGTTCATAACTCTATACTTCGCAACATATCTATTCTCGGAGCTACACTTGGCCATAGTGTACGAAAACCATCACTCCTTTAAATATTTAACTTACCACTAATCACTTTAGCAAAGGATTTTTCCCAAGAGTACATTTTGATCAATTTTATGCAACTTAACACCTCATTCATAAGCTTTACCTGTCGCAAAAGAATTGAAAGGTTATAAAAATACATTTTAAACAATACAAAAAATGCAATTTTCACAAAAGTTGACTTTTTAAAACTTCTTACTCTTTGATCAGTTATACGAATCGCTTTTCTTCTAAGTTTTCCAGATAGTCTTCCAACAAGGCCCTAGTCATTATGTGAATTTTGTAGAAAAGATATACGTAAAGTTTGAAAATCGTGGTTATAAATTAACTATTGAACTATTTACATCGACATTACGTTTCATATCATTAAATAAATCTGAAAATGTTCTGTTTCAGACATTCTCGTCATTAGCATTTAAGTACCTCAAATCCTTGCACAGTTTAGACGCTTGATGACATATTTGGACTACCTATTAGGGTTCTTATTTCATCAACCAAATACATTTGGGGCCAGCAAATCAAACTGTTTTGAACTGCGTTGATATGTTTTGGGACATTATGAATTACAGACAAACAGACAAAATTGTAAATGAAAGTCAACTAAATGTAAGTTCTAGGGTGTCATAAAATTCAAAACAGATTTCAGTAGGTTGGATGTCCAGCAATTGCTTCTGGTACAACAACCAGGTTGTCTGGTTCGTTGGCAGTGGCGAGGCCACGAGGGTGAGTCCGAAACCTCCATTTTTCAGAAGAATGGTCAACTAGATTCATTCAGGTATGAAAAGTATACGTTCAGGTGGGGAGATTGCAGTATTCCTTAAAACGGTATAGTCCTACCACCGTCTGGAAGTGACTGTAAAGCTCTCTGGACAAACGTTAAAGGCAAATTAAGGAGTGTACGACTAGGAATTTTTCCACACTTAGCAGTATTCTATAATCTGAGCCCGCAATAATTTGTTTCCATTACCAACTACCAAAACCCAATGAAAAATAGGGTTTTGGTAGAAAAATGATCATCTATTTTGTTTCATTTTCAAGAAATGTTTGACTATGTGCAAAATCACTTCTGACTTCCCATTTTTCAAATCCTAAAACCGCCACTGCTTTGATCAACATGGACCCCCAAGACCCCCCAGGACCCCTAACTTGTTTTACCCCGGCCACGCCGCTGATTGATTGATTGATCGATCGATCGATTGATCGATTGATAGTCTGAATGACTGACCGACCGATCGATCGATTGACCTATCAATTGGTCAATTAATTAAAAAATCATTCCTGTTGCTAACGAGAACCCTGTGTCCGTCAATATCAATTTCATGATAAAATTCAAAGACAAACATTAAATTACGTAATTATCGCGTTGTTATTCCCTACATGAAACAAATGCGAAAATAATATTTCGAATTTACTACAATTACGGAATTTATGTTCAGCTATCTCTATGTTTTAACTGAGTCCTAGCTTTTCATACTGGAGTGGTAACAGAAAAAAATCAGTTTGGTCAAACACTGTTGTATCGGAACTTCAACAAACCTGAGCGGGAAACATAATTAAGTAAATGGAGCATCCAAGTAAGGCTGATGGTCCCAAAATGTATGTAGTGTACACGATGACGAACACAAGAGCCACAGGCCCACCTAACAAAATGATACCGAAAAAAGACGTAAATCCAGCAAATTCATATATCTATATAGTTCATCGTTTTCTTCTTCTCTTCCCTCCTACTCCCTTCCTTTCCTTCTTATCTCTCTCCTTTCCTTTACTTCCTTGCCTACCCAAAGCAGACTAAATCTCAAGATGAGCCTTCAAATTTTCATTTAACTCGAAATCGTCTGCTGCATCCTTCACCATTGACATAGTAAAGTCCACAAAGGGCTTACAAGAAATTCATTGTCTAAAAGCAGACGCCAACACTTGCAGTACTTGATTTTAATTGGGCACAATTCGAACCTAAAGTGTGGCATGTCAAACATTGAAATATGTAATAAAATAGTTTAAGACTACAGCAGATAGTGTTTTAGCCCACGTCATGTGATTGTCCGACGCTGTAAGATTATGTACGATGCTTTTATTTAGCATTTGTGTTAGGTGGTTTTATGATGACGTCAGACGTCGCACGATTGTTTGATATCGCGTTTGTTTCTAATTCTTGTATGACGGGCTAGGTATGTCAGGAGGGGAAAATTGTGCTAATGGCCTAAGTCCACCAGTGTGCAGGGCTTTTAGACAGCGTTTGTGTCTAATGGTCGTCCGACGGCGTCAGATGGTGAGCCATGCTTACATGGTGAAGATATGTCAGATGGAGAGAACAGTAAATATGGCGTAAAACCATTCAGACTAAGTCAGATAGTTGGTCGACGACGTCAGATGGTTTCAAGTGCTTTTAAATTATGACGTTTGTGTCCGACGATCGTCGGTTGGGTGGTGGTGTCAGATGGCGTGTGATAGTTTTCACTGAAATAGGATCTCTATGAGTTGAAACCAGATCGTTTGACATAGCGTACTAAGTGAACAGCCTGACTGATGTGCAATGAGTGTCAGTAGCTAAATATATATATAAAAAAAATTACAACTGGTGGACCGATGAAGAGGGGAACTGTAGGTGACGACGTTCATGAAAGGCTTGTACTCAAAACGTTAGAATACGGTTGAATCCTCAATTCAAAGAAACAGCATCATGTTATGTGACTTGATTTAACGTTCTTATACGAAGAACTTACGAAATTCTATTACGCGATGCTTGGCTTTGTATTTCGTGGAATATAAATTTCTCATAATCCCTTGAATTGAGGGTATGCATAGTAGAAAAATCAGTAGAGTGCTCGTTACGCCTGAAAAAAATGACGCGCCAACTGAAACGAATTCCAACGGAAAGATTCGGCCAACAGAAAGGAATGTAACCACGTCACATTGGATAACAAAGACGCCTGAACGTTACATCGTTTTTCTTAATTGTCTTGGATGTACGCGAAAATATCTTTACAACTAAAAGTGTTACATAGTTAGCCATTTCATCTATTGTACAATTGCTTACGTCCAGTGAATGAGATTTTCCACGGTAGAATTTCAATTCTTTGGTTGTTACTTCGAACATTGCCATATTGCATAACGTAGTCCCGCCAAGATCAACTATTCAAATTCTTTTTCTCACGTGGTTACATTCTTTTCCGTTGGGCTTGTTATTGGTGCGTCATTTTTTACGCATGACAAGCACACTACTGATTTTGATAGTATCTGTGGTGGTTGGAAGACTGATTTTCTGTAAAATATGATTTAGAAGAAAGGGAGGCTTAGGCTGGCAAGTCTGAATCAAAAGTGGCAGAATGGACGCGTCCCAAGTGATAAGGTTCAATAAGGACGGGTTTAAATTAGAGAGACTAAAACATGAAGTTTTCCATTTGGGTATGGCGTAGGAGGTATTGGGTGATACAAAGCAAATGGATCTCTAATTTGTCGTCTTCAGTTTACTCAATTGAAATAGCCTCCATCGCAAAAATGATCGCTAAACATTGTCATTTGGAATTATTTTTATAAATAATATGCATTATTATATGGCCTTGTTGCTGAGAATTGGCTGGTTCAAAAGCAATAGGATATTTTCCATATTTGCCTACTCAGAAGGAAAATATAAAAACCTATTTTATTTTGAATAAAAAGTAAAGTTTTCAGCAAAATTTGGAGTAGAACCATTGAAATCCATGATGACTAGCCAGATAAAAAAAGTTATAGGTTATACAAATGTTTTTCTTAACCGATCAGAGTGGTATCTTCGCAATTTTCAATTATATTTCAGCGAAGCCCTGTAATAAACTACTGCTTGACTTTGCTTGTCAAGTCTATACAAGCGAAACATCGGACCTTTGTTTTCAGCACGGACACCTGTCCAATATTTCATTTGTATAAAACTAATGCTCGGTCAATAACTAGTTAATATTCGCATCTGAATTTGATGGGAGTTACTACGGCTCGCCTTTTATATCCTATATAGTAAGTTCGACTGCTCAAACTGGATCGGTTACCTTACCTGCTGTAAATTTGTGTTAGGTAGAGTCAACTGATCCGCGATGCTCGCACTGGGACGCGTGTAACAAAGAATACGAATTTGTTATACCATAATACATTGAATTTCAAGGGAGAGAATGGCCCCTGACCGATTTGCACTCGTAAAACTATACTTCTCCCATCAACCATAATTCTGAATTCGACCATGGCCCCAAAGAATTGTTAGGCCTGACCTATACAGTACGATTGTCGAATACTATTGTTCATTTTGATGTTTACGATTTAGTCACAAGGGTTTTCAGGACGCATTGCAATATTTGCCCTCGAATAGTAAGCAAGAACTGTGCTTTCAAATTATAATTACATATGCCGAGAGAAAGAATCACATACGACAATCGTATCGTGTAGATGGTACCCTAAGCCCGCGACATTAGTGCGATTTAGTTGCAGTCGCCCGATCGTATGCGATTTCTGTTTCATAACGCAAAAGCCGCACACGCAAACGGCAATTCTTAATACCAACTCTTCTTCTTTTTCTGGCGTCCATACTATAGATGCCATTTTTCCCATGTGATTTCTACTACTCTCTTATTGGTGGTGTTAATCATCGCAAACCCACAAATGCGCGCACCTTTACGACAGGATGCAAATTGCATACAGCTGCATGCGAAAAAATCAAACTTGTTTGATTGATGCAATTTTTGTTGCATGCAAAAAGAGTTTAATCGCAAGCTGCCGCACACAGTCTAATTCTTTGCAAAATGTTGTGATATTTCTTGGATGCAATTAAAATCGCACACTGTCGCCCAAGTGTGCGGTGGGCTTTAGCTACAGGAAATGGAATGATACACGATGTTTAAATGACATTTTACATCCAAAAAAAGTCTCATCTACACAGTGCGATAGTTGCAGATGATTGTTCATTATGATCAATACGATTTAGTCACAAATGTTTTCAAGACGTATTGCAACATTTGCCAGCGAATAGTAAGCAGGAATTGTACTCTTATGAGACAATTCCATACGCTGGGGTGAAGAATCGTATGCAACAGTCGTAACGTGTGGATGGGACCTTATGTGCACGCCATTGGCTATCGATACAATTGTTTCTAAGGTCATAGGTTTCAAGGAGTACAAGGATCATAGGAAACAGAACCCTTAATTTTGTCTGACTCTCGTGTGTTCCTGAGGTGTTAGGAGACGATCTACGGGGGGTGGGCAAAAAAAAGTGGCCATCGTCAAAAATATAGTCAATTTGATATAACTGTCACTGGAAGAACAGAAATGAAAGAAAACCGTATATTTTTTAAAAGCTTTCTTGGAGATCTGATTAAAAAGCTTTTGACATACTAATTTTAAGTGCTGGCATGGAACACACGTCAATTCTTAATACTTTTTATGATGTCTTCTGCTAAACATAGTGCATTTTCTCCTATTTCTTACAAATTGGATGATATGAACTTGTCCATAAAATTATCAAAATATTGCGCATCCTACAATATTTAGTTGATAACTTAAATACAAAACATTATTAGCCAAAAAACCAGTTACATTTGCAATTTTAAACGTTTTCGTTGAGGTTTTATGTGAAAGTGATGTGGCTAGTAAGGGACTTAAAAAAGTCGGCACCGAGAAATCTGAGATGAAAATTAGAAGGAATCATGAAATTCTTGGATTGCTTTAAGCTGGAGTTACCACATGTACAGTTTCAAAAAAAATTCACATTGACCTGTTCTGGGGAAAAAAAACAAAAAAAGAACTTTGCATTAAGGTAAATTGAGTGGAGATTGCAGTCATGATCCTGGTTCTGGATGGAAACTACCGATCGAAGTAACCGTTTAATTATTAAAACGTCTAAATCAGGCACCCCAACCAAACATTAGCTAGCTGATAAACTAGAAGCTCAGACAGGGGTCAAATTTTCCGCCAAAACCATAAATCACCTCTTGAAAGAGAGAATTCAAATGGAGAAAAAAATCTGAGAAACCATTTGGGAGTGAGAAGAATCGTTTACCGCGATTATCATCTGCTCGTGAGCATATTAGTGGGAATATTGATGAATGGGGATGGGTTCTCCTAAATCCCATTGAGACTTTATGGGCTGAGTTGGACTGATTAACAAAAGACCAAAAGTTGGAAAATGAAAACGAACTTTTTGCAGTAATCAAAAATGGATTACAAACAATCACCAAAGAATACGTGCATCAGCTTATTGAAAGCATGCCTCGTTTATGCAAAGCTGTGATTAAATTGAAGAGAGTGCCAGCTAGGTATTGAATGGTACATACACTAGGCATGTACTTGAGTTACTGTTGTTGCCTGTAGTAGTTTGTAAATAAACTTTATTGGCGATTGTGCGAACAAATTCATTAGAGTCAAAATGAAGGACATCAGAGATGTACCAGGAATTTGTAAACTATAATATAGTTAAAAACTGCGTAACGTTTGTGAATTTCAAAAATCGGTTATTAAAATTAAGATTTGAGATGATATTTGAAATTACTTAGATGCATGCATCCTAAAACGATCATTCTTAACCACGTCTGTTCATCTTGTGATGATTATGTTACGTTAACCATAATTATTTAGGATGGCCACTTTTTTTTGCTTACCCCCTGTACATCCATCTTTCTGTGCATTCGGCTCGGTAAAACACATTATTGCAATAAGCTACCTGTCCACTGGTTTCACGAACTCCAACTTGATACGCACATAGCAATTATAACAGCGTGATAATGGTTTATGTTTGAATCCAAGAAAAAGATGTGTATTCAAGGACGGTTTTAGGGTGCGTCACAAAAACGTTTACTTGAAAATGGGCATAAAAATTTAAAAATATCAGACAAGGCATTTAAGAGACGTTAAAACTTTAAAACTTCTCATTACCTCTCCAACAAAAAAACTTAAGGATTTCAAGCTGGCCCGCGAAGTTTATTTTTCACAAACCACACTTGGAACTTAATGGACCAACGAGTTCCCTGTATCTCTACCCAGGTTTGTATTGCAAAAACCAACTATCTTTTAATTATTTAAAGAAACATCAATTTACCCAGTCTCATAATTGTCTTACCAAATATGAAAGGACCAAAAGCGAACCCGTCAAAGACACGCTGTGCATCGTTGGCTAAAATATTGACGAGCTAAACACAAAGAAGAACCAGTAATTAATTCGGTACAAAACACTCAATCGCACCATGTTCATAAAGATATGGCTCAATTAGTTGAAGTCTTACTGGCCAAACACTCATTGCCTTACAGTTATCATTACCTTCCAATGGAAACCAATGTGCATGCTCACAACCTTTCAGCGATCGAAAAAAGTAGCTAGCGCGATAAAAACAGTGAGTAGAAACTGAGCTTAACGATAGCAACGACTATGAGAGGTCATTGAAGAGATGTCGCTGCGAAAACCTGAACAAGCTGCGCAAATAATTTTTTATAGCTTGTTACGAGAATTTGTAACCAGACCTCCGAAGGTTTGCCATTTTGGCTGCTTAAGGTGACATGTATTTTATTTCGGCTAATGTCATATGATTTTATTCAACAGAGGAAACATCCCGGTCACCTATCTGGGTAGAAATAGGCGAATGTTTTAAATGTAACTTTGTTACCTACTTCATTTCTTCAATTTTCACACATCCACGGGATATTTCCTCCCAATTTTCAAAAGACCAACCCCATGCCCTCCAATTAACACCGTCGTTCTCATAATAGCATATGCCACACTTTAAAACAACAAGTTTTTTCTGAGTTATACCATTACCATCCAATGACGACACGCAAAATTCACATTCAATTTGATTTTCGAACGCAGGACTTCATTCGCATTCTACATCGAATTTTAATGAAACGGGAGGGTTTCAGCCTTGGAAATAAAAAGAAACGGATTAAGATCGGTTTGTGTAAACATTTTGTGATTTCACAAATTTGTTCGACGATACCATCGCATTTGGTACCAGTCTAAACGATCCAATTTGTTGGATCCGACAGTCAGCAGACCACTTTACTGTAGTTCACACGATCCAATTTTTAAACACTGAATGAAATCGGATCAGTCAAATCAGACTGCGTCAACTGGTTTTCACACGATCTCAAGGGTCCCCTTCAACTTAGTTTTTCATAAAATCACAAAAATTTTTTCAGTTTTTTTACTTTGTTCTCTAGAACAGGTTTTACACTTTCATTATTACACATTATACATTATTTCAGCGTTGCACTTTCTAGGAAAAATTTTCATATGAAACTTGAAACTTTTTTAAAAAAAGAAAATTTTTTAACCTTGAAGGTTATCCTGATACTTATCCATGGTATTTGCCAAGTTCGATGACATATTTTTGGAAAACAAAGGTTCTTGTCTGAAACCAATTCACTAATGTTTATACTGTTTTCAAAAAGGTTCTGTAGCTACCAGTCAGAGTTGATACCAAACTGGCAGTAGTCAGGGGCTGGCTGTACCCACGCCTTACCGAGGGATGTCAGGAGATCGTATAAAAAAGAATTTCAGCAATGGGCTAACTGGAGTTAATATTCACATTGTTTGACAGTATGTGAACTAAACGAGTGAACATTGGATTCGGGACGATACAGTCGGCACGTTTGAAAGCTATGTATCGTATTTATCCGTTTACAAAATCACAAACGTGGACATTGTATATGTTTGAGCTTCGAATAAATCATGAGTTTTCGAGAGTCAGCATTAAAGACAATGAATGTAGATTCGTTTAAGGGCTTTGTTTTTTGTACCAAGAATTGATCTTCATTTTCTTCGGATTCACACTCTGGTCTCGTGCCTCTCCATGAAACGATTTTCGTTTTTTGCGTCCTACCAAGGATTACCGACGCTTTTTGCTTTTCAGGGCAGAATTACTAAATGTCTATGACATCATGGTTTATTCTTTTACGTTTCAATGCAGCTGTGTATTGTATGTGGGGCAAACGGCTCTCCACTTGCGCACACGACTCTAAGATCATTTAGGAATCCCTGCTCAATAAAGAGGTTTTAATCTCCCTTCCAGTATTTTGCCGCACAACACTGCTTCTCTTCATTGAATTTTGTATTCTATCTTACGGAGCATGGAACACTCTTGACATGTAAGTGAACCTGTAAGTATTGCTTCAAAGCAATGTCAACTATCTTAAAACAACACTTATCGTCCTCTTATCTAGACATCCCCGTAACCACAAAATGTTTCGTTGTTTATTTGAAAGGACGCTTAAAAAATAATGGAAAATGAATCTGTATGACAGTACTTCCATAACTATGTACGTTTTTGAGTTATTCATTTCTCTATAATATAACGATGTGAACTACGCTAAACATCTATCTTAAAAATCTAAAATTGAATATTACGCAAGACACCCCACAACGATATACAAAATGGTTCAAAATGTATCGTCAACATAGCAGCAGACTACAAACAACACCATTTAATTTACTTTTATATCTGATGTAATGGAGAAGTTAACGTTAAGTAGACATTAACGTTCCCAACAACTTTACCCAACAAGGATTATCACTGGTAATTGAATATGTTGCCTGCCAGAGAAGTAAACAAAGAATTCTTTCGGAATAACAGGTTCTGGTTTATAATCTGTCACTATGGCGACATAGTAACTTCCATCAAATTTTCCAGTTTTGTATATTGCATTTACAGCAAATTTTTCAGCAATTTCTCTGAATGTTTTTCAGATTCGGATTCAGGAGTTTGGAGGAGCAGCGCCAGTGGTGTACCCTTAAGTGAAGCAATCCTTACGGGAGCTGATGAAGGAATTTTGAAACTTTCAAACAAAATGTCCATTTTCCGCATTCCTGGTGATCCAGAATGAGAGCACTTCGTGGACTTGAGACAAAAAACATTCTTTGTCCCTAGCTTTCATACGTTATTCGAGACGTCTAGATATTTGATACTGCAAGCTTTTAAAATAGATTTCAACTAAATACATCGTTCACAATGTAAGAATTGGTTACATTGTTCGTCATAATGGAATATAACAGATTGATCTGAAAGTCTCGTTGTCTAAAACGAATTTAACACTTGGAATGCAATTTAGTCTGACAAATAATATAACGGGATTATTTCATACTTTCAATTTGAAACCTGATTTAAAATTTCGTTTAGTGATGATACTGCATAGCCAGTGCACGTCCTTTAATGGCGCCTGATGGGAGGCCTAAACCAAGCACCTTTTGGGTGTCCGGAAAAAATGCGAGAAGGACATTAGTGGGTTCAGGTAATGACATCAAGCCACTAGTTATGATTAGATTATTTTATCTGTCTCCATTCTTTGTTCGTCTGTAGGTTCCAATCAAGGGTCTTGTGTAAAATGCAAGCGAGATTATGGTGAGGTAATTGCAGTAACATCATGTCGCTAACAGGGAGAGTGACACCACACTGAAGGTGCAGATCCCAAGAGGAATATCTTGCCTAATTGAAATTTTATTATCACTAATGTATAGTTGAATGGTGTTAATGGTCGTCTGTTGGCGCTATAGAATGCCCTTCGATGAAAATGGTTGCCTATCTACTCTAGTGAATGTCAATTGAATAAAATGAATGTATTTTTACGTTAATGCGTTTGAGGTTATTTTGGGTATTGAGGGTATTTCTGGTAATGAACAGCAAAAGGTGTATTTAAAAACCGAGCCGGAGTGCTTAATCGGGATTTAAGACAAGAGGCGATGGCCGAGTGTTTTAGATAGGATAAAGCACGTACTGCAAGTTTTTTTTTTTTTAGATATCTTATAAAATGAACCTCCGAAAAAGCTAATTCGCGAACAAAGTTTGGAAATTTATATTTTCTAACCCGAAAAATTAATTTCTTCTTCACAAATAAAGTCACATGTGTCTTTATCACATATAAAGACACGACACGGTTATGATTTTTTTGTGGGTTTTCCTCATGAATTCTCAATGAATTTTAGAAATATATTTATGAATTAAAAAATGCCCGGAAACAATAAAAATTGATCTGACCACCATATAAACAAGTTATAAGCCACAAGTTTGGGTTTTATTCAGTGTAATAACCTTACTGGAACATGCCTCGATCTTCGTATTTCAATAAAAACCTCTCCCAACGCTCCTGACATGTACTTGAAAATGTAATAGAAAACCTAGTAACTCGATAACGAAAACGCAATTTATGAAAGGACTGTCAACGCCAATTTCCATTATTGACTGCGTTCTTTCAAATAAAACTTGGAAAAACTTCAACTCAAGAAACGTTTTGCAGTGAAGAGCGCTTCAAGAGGGCTTTATTCAACCAGTTACTACTCGTCAAGTGTATAAGATCAAAGTCTTTTGATTTCAAAACTAAAATCCCCACTAAATCTTAACCTTAGATCTGTTCCTGTAACTTTATTTGGGTCTTTTTCGTTCTCAGCTTTCCGTGCTCTCGCCTGTGCCTAAGTTCACTGCTTGTAACATTGTAATAATTAATAACACTCAGATGATGTTCTGCGACACGACGAAACGTTAGTCTTGATTAAAATATTTCATTAACTTCCGTGGCTTAATTTCGTGTTTTGAATAGAGTGTATACTAATGTCTTTGTCGTACTCTGCATTACATAACCATTACGGTATATTTTATGTAAAGCTAAATACGTGGAAAAAAACAGCGATAAAATGATATCTTCACCAAGAGTGGTAAAAATAAGATTGAAAAAAAGCAAAAAAAAAAAAGCAGTGTAGATAATTTTTTTCAAAATAGGAAAACTACTAGCATTTCATCTACATCTATGGGACAAAATCTGTCATACTTGGTTAAACATTTATGAACTTCAGGTCAAACTGTCAAATTTCAAGTAACGGAATCAATTGTGAGGCTACCGTTGAGAAACTTTAGCATCATTTGGTACTTGACTCGCCCCAGTGCGATTGCATACAATATTAATGCAATTTTGTATGAAGCATCCTAAAGCATACCTCTCCAATGGATTTGTCTCCAGCGTTCTTTAGTTTTGACATTTTGGTGTAGACCATAGTCCAAATCATTGCACGAGCTCTTGTCCCCGTTCTAATGTTTATCAAGAAGCTAAGAGACAGTATCCAACTTCGAGCAATTTCACTGACCATTAAACCAACTACCTATGGAGAAAAGTTTAGATATGGAACAACATCTTGACAAATTAGAAGATACTAAGTGCAAACAAAACGACAAAAACACTCACTAGTCCAATTCCTTTTCCAATTGAATCATTTTTTTCCTCAACATATTTCAGAATCCTATTGATTAGAAATGCCTAGAAAAATGACAAAAGGAGTGTTCAGATTCTCATTTCAATTTTGAAAGGAGTTCATTTTTCCACATATTATTCATATTAATTAAGGAATTTTTAAAAAAATAAAATTGACTGTAAACGAGAATGTCAAATATTTTAAAGACAATTTCACATAATTGAATTGAAGTCTTGACTGCACGAGAATGGACTTGCATCTGTTTGTATTGACTTGCAGCTTGTTTAACTGGGTTTCGACAACACCTCGTTGCATACTCAAAAGTATTTCATCAAGCAAACTCAAGTTATGAATAAAACGACTAGACGAAACATTGAAGGAAGTATTAATTCGTCTTGTTGTCAAACTCGTTTGTTGGGTTAGCAAGGCGTTATTCTTTGGAATTTGCTACATTTTTTTTTCTTGAAATAGTAAGCTGGAAGGGCTCTTAAATGCTATTTTAGGTGCAGATGTGAGTTACTGTCAGTTAATTGCATATTGATTTCTGTGCTGAATATTCATGACATTTACTATTTGCTTAAGCTTCGCCTAGTGTCACCTGGAATGCTCGTTCGGTCATCCTCGATGAAACTTAGCGTAAGTTTACTTGTAGCAACTTTCGTGATCGTTCAACGCCGTTCATGCGAACAAAGCATGTTTAGTTAAACAGTGCTTTGCCTAGCATATAGAGTGTTTTCACTTTACCCCACCTTCTTTACCAGGTACACAGACATAGCTGCCATGACCTTTGTTATTCGAACATCTGGGGATTGAGTGAAAACGCTTGTCAGTGGATTTCTCAGAAGATATTCAGAACTACGTTACACAGGATCAAATGACGTTGGTAAAGTTTTTTAATTGGTAAGTCAATGTATGATCGTAACGAAGGGGGCAGTGGGCGAGGCACCGAACACCAATTGAGCTCTCCTTAAAAATTTGAAAAATATATTTTCGAAATAAATTATACATTCCTCGTTATCCGTACATTTTGTTGCTTTATTGCCTCATCAAAGATGTCTGGTGGCTAACAAATGGAGTCATTACTGGGGGGTCTCCTGCGTCTTATCTCTCAAAAGTTCGGCAGAAAAATCCGGCGTTAAATTGGGGAAAATTTTGGTCAGGTGATGTAAACCAAATTGCGTAAATTTTGGGCAAATTCATCCAAACCAACTATCAAAATGGGTTCACCACTCTTCTAAGCGTAACAACGGGCCAACAACAATGGTTTTATGTAGGTTACCTGCCAAAATTTCCATAAGTTTGGGGTTAAAAACTGGTTTAAAACTGGTTTAGTAAAGGATCTTTTGAATGTTTTTTTCCAAGCTTTAGATGGTCCGGGTTTAAAATGGTCCCGTATGCGACTGGTTGGGTAACTATTGAAACAGCAAAACTATCAATAGCACTTTCTTAAGATCAGAGTGACACTGTTGTCTTGCATCTTACATTATTGCAAACGATAATGTATATTCTACAATTACTAAATTCAGTAATAATATATTCATAATAATTTTTGCAATCACATAGTTTTCATATTACAGTACGATAATAATTAATGAGGACGCACTTACTGGCCCAACAAAGGAGGCTAGTAATGCCAGTTGAAATAGCAAAGCCCCAACAATGACACGAGTTCGCAATGTTCTTAAAAGTGCTTTCCCCATAGAGGCATTTTCCAACCCTTTTTTCTCAACTTCTTCCATCCAAAAATGATTAAATCTTCTGTAGTTAACGGCAGCTGAGTCAGATTTCGGCAACTTTCCAAGGTCATTCAATTCTAGTGGTTTTTTGAAACCCTTTTTCATGACTGGACTGGCCCATGACATCAGCATCAAGGAAATAAACCCACAGTCATCAATTGGTTGCTTTGATGGATATCTGTTTCAATGAAAATTACTAACACAGTCATTATTTACCAAGGATCGGGGGGAGGCATGCTTTAAAATAAGCAGTTTTAATTCAACAAATGAATACACTGGTCCTAATCAGGGATTGACTCCAGGGCCATTGTGGAGAAAACCAATGAAGGGGGGTGTCTAGCAAAGACTTAACCAATTTGCAAATCATTTGTTATTTACCTGAGAATATTTCTCATCTATCAGGGGGACAACTAGTGAGGGCATTGGGAGTTTGCCACCCCTGCCTTTTTTGTGGGAGGTCTTACGAGTCTTCTTTTGGCAACAGCTTTTTTTGCCCTTATTAACCAAAGCCATGTAGATCTACTGCAGTTGAAATCATCAAAATTGCCTCAATGGTGCCTTTATACCTCCCTCCCACCATTGCTCTTCAAAATTTCTGGTTTCACCCCCATAGGATCACAAGGTTTCTGTTTTTAAAATGTCTGAAACTGAAAACTGCTAAGGAACAGTCTTCCAATGGCATTCTTAGATTCCAATAATGGAAAGGTCTTTTGCTTTTTGAAACACTTAATGACATCTCCTTTCATTGACATTTAGTTGCCAAATCAGTTGTTTTGTAGTTAACCTGAATGTTAGTTTGAATCACTGAATTTCAGCAACAATAAATATTGGGGGTGTTACACCCCCTACACCCCCTGCTACTAATGGACTTTATTGAATTCTGGACATTTTCCAAAAGTAGATATAGTATTCTGAAAGGAGGGGACTTGGAATAAGATGAGGTCTTTTTTTTAAAGTTTAGACTGAAGACATAACAGTGCATGCAATATTGCCTACATTGTTAAACAGAATAGTCAAGAAGGATATTTCAACACATGACACTTGAGACAATACAGCAGTGACTGAGGCTGTGTGTAAGTTAAATCCTGTTTGTCGCATGCTTTAAAATTGTGAGCATGAATTACAGTAGTCTACTTCAACTACTGGCATTTTAATCCACATCCTCAGTGAATTTTCAGTCAAATTTGAGTACATTTAAGGTTACCATACTGGTTATTATTCACCTAATTATTCAATTATTCAAGTGGGAGTGCCTAGGCATCCAGTCTACTTCTGTAACATCTATTACAGTTCTCCATGGAGAAGAGAGGCAAAATTATCATATATCCTTCAGCACTAGTATTCCTGTCATCCCTAGAATCCACAGAGAGCAGAGTTTTTGGAACATTCTTACCTATGCTAGCCAGAATAGTATAGGGAGCATACACTTGTCAGATGATTTGTGTTCAAATTACCTGAAAATCCAGGGTGGAGTTACTGTAATATCCACTACTGACTCCATTATTTTCAGGTAGCACCCTTAAAGCTTGCAAACTGAGCAATATTATTAATCAATGTCACCATCAGTTTACCTTTGCATACTTCAATAAACTAATTTTTAAACTTGTTCCCCGAGAATGTAGGAAGATAATCAAGCAACAGGCCCAAGGGTGAAAAGTTGAAATCATCAGGGGATCCTCTTCTGGATTTTTTCTTTCTTCTCATGAATGATAATTCTAATAATAGAGTTACATCTGCAAAACTACCTTGATGTAGTAAAACACACAAGCTGCTTATGCTAATTATCAATGAGGGACATCCTAGTCCACCTTAAGGGTTAATATTCCACTTCTTCCTAGCAATGTTGCACCATAGAAAATCTAAATTTAAAATCAATTATTCCCAGGGGCACCAATGGAATACAAATTTTTTAGGCCCCTATCACTGATATTATACAGGCCTTTTGTGATGAAATCTCATTGGCAAAATACCAAGGCATGAAAATAAAAAATTTTGCAACTACCCTCAAAATAAACATTTCAACCATTAAAATAATATGCTTTGACAAAAGCTGCAAAATAGACTGTAATAAAAAATGATACTCCTAATCCTACACACAACTTACTATATGATTAAATACAGCAAAATAGTCAATCACTTTTACATGGTTGCAAGGCTTGTTTAGGTGAATGTCACTAATCCTACAGTGACTGGTGTAACTGGATCTTGACTGCATAATTTATTATCTGGATGCCTAAACCAATGGTTTACACGTTTTTAATAATGAAAATTCCTTTTGACATGGCCAATTAATAAAGACCAACTCAAAGGGTCTTGTAACTTGGGTACCTTAGTACACTCATCTGCATGTGGTCCCAATGGATAATTAAGCACTTTCCTAGTAATAAATAATTTGTGGCTTTGAATCCCACAAACCCTGAGCCCTCATGACATGCTATAACTTATTGACATCCAGAAATATACCCCTTTAGATGGGGTTTGTTATGTAACCATCACAAATACTGATATAATAATCATTATTATCAGTCTTATACTGTAGCCTGCCTGGAGTACAAGTATGGTTTTACCATAAGCAAGTGTTTGAAATTTTCCCCATCAAAAAAACATATCTCTCAAAAATGATGCAGTTTAACAAAAATCACAGTCACAAGATTGTAGCCATCATTGAAGTATTGAATCTATGCTATTTTCAAACCTTGTTACCAGACATTAGGATTGAGGGTTTTTATTTTGGTTGGGCACAGAGCAGAGAAATGAAGTTGTATAAGTTGTATAGGTGTTGCCATTGTGATTTTCCTTTCTCACTCCTAAATATAGTAACAGCTCAAATATTTTCACACAACATATCACCAATTTCTTTTGGATAAATTGCTAGACAAAACTACAGATGGCATCATCTAATAGAGTTTATAGAGGAACTATCCATGTCTAATCACCTAATTTTAACCTTCAGTTACAAAAATACCAGGGGGAAAGATCCTGGATCACCCCAAATTGTAAAGTTATATAATCATCAACCTCCATCAAAATTAGAGATTTCCACAATTACAGGTGTACTAGATAACATATTTAAGAGTTTGAGGTGAACTCAAATCTGTACTAGATGTTTGCCCCCTCCAGAGTTTACTGAAGCTCCATCAAGGCACCCCTGCTAGAAATGTTCTAGTTACACTACTGGTCACCTAATATCTCTATGCCAAAAGTTCTATATTGAAGTATGCTTGTATAATATGAAATCATAAAACTGGATCCCTAAAAGCTGGAAGATTTTTTAAAAAACCATGGGTATGTAAAATGAATCACCCAGTTGTTGCAAATCAGTGCATTCTAACAAACCTTCATTTGCGCATGAGTTACGCAATCAAATATTTTTTAACATAATAATGCCAGTTGCTTGCCTATCATGTGAAAATATTTTAAAATTACGGCACTTTCTAGCATTGAAATAACTTATTTACAGCAGTTGTTCCTTTATTACCATCTTTTTTCTTTATTGAGATTACTCTTTGTTCACCTCTCAGTGAGTGTAATTGTTCTTACCACGCAACATTTAACTTGTGCAAAAACCCGAGGCAACAATAAGCCAAAAGCGACCGCAAACAGCTGCGAATCATAATCACTATTTTTCAAATTTACTCACAATAAATTTCAAAATAACCGTTTACACTTTTAAAATCATGGAATTTTATCAATACCCTTACTTGTGCGGCAGCAGGACGGCGAGTCGCTTGCATTACGTAATATCACAGTTGGTACTTCATAACACTCACCCAGTTGATTTAGTCGTAAAAGGTAAGAAATGTTTCCAGTTATACTTCTGCTTGTGCACTGTCTCATTAACGTAACAGATTTGTGGTTTTTCGTCTGTTCTTACGTCCTTGGACTGGTGACTTTCTGGACTTTGATTCGTCATGTATCGTTGATTTTTGCGTGGAGCACGCACAGCTTTGCGAAACGACTGATTTCGGTCATGATACAAATCGTCATTAAACCCTGGGTTATACATTCAGTTAAACACAGGTTCACAGAGTTAAGGTTTTGCGCGGCTTTATAATACTCAACGTTGTTGTCGACAAAAAGCTCTGACCTTGTACTTGATTAACTGTCGGACAAGAGTGCATGAATATGCAATTATGAACCCGACTAAATGTTTTTCTGCGCGCTTCGACGACGGTCACTTAGACCCCGTTCACACGATACCGGTACGAAATGAAACCGTAACGAAATTATTACGGTTAGGTCTTGCATTCACACGGTACCGGTATGAAAACGCATGAAACCGTAATGCTAACCGTAACGATTTGAAACCGTAACGAAACTGTACCTCTACCGGTATCGTGTGAACAGGTTAGTACCGTGATATTTTGATACCGGTGCAGTTTCGTACCGATATCGTGTGAACGGGGTCTTAACTGTTGTCACGGTACTCCTGAAGTGAAATTTTCCAGGTATTCGCTGTTCCTACTAGAAGTAGTATCAAATAATCTCCTGAACTATTTCAAATCAAAAAATAGTCCTTGTTACAAAGTTGCAAAAGTAAGCGACCAAATCATTCGCCTGTCGTTGTAAGTTCAGTTCGGATGCTGGCTTCCCATACACACGGCAATGGCGTGACTTGGACATTTCAAGGTAGAGGGATGGCGTTAATGTAGCCTTGGTAAATTTTGGGGGGTGCGGGTTTAACTGTGTGAGTCTCAAACACGTAAATATACCATCTTGTACACCCGCAATGCTGGAGGTAGAGGTTGAATATTACATTATTCACTTAGCTGGGGTGGCTCTTGGGGTGGTCCAGGTTTTTACGGGGGTGGGCCCCAGATCGGCCTGATAGTTACGCCTCTGACACACGGTCCCTACCATATAAATTAATCTGGACCTTGAATGGTTTCACCGGTTTTTAGAGAGACCTAACAGCTATGACCAATCATATAGTGGAAATAAGGTTGATAGAATAATTGGCATTAGACCTTATCCAGCTGAAAAAAATCAATCCCTTAATCAAATGCAGTTGAAACATGTTCTACTCCTTAAGCTGCTGGAGGATAAGCGAATAAGCTGGTGCCTCTTTGTTCCCACTGCCGAGGAAGGTCAATTTAATGTACTCTGGAGCTGAAGCTTGGAAAGCATATTGAGGCAGCCGTGTGGGACTGTGCCTTCAACAATTAAGGGAAGAAGGCATCAAAGGCACCCTTCCAACCCGTACCGTACCAGTGCAACTTAACCTAATGTTCAGCATCTTGAACCTCCAAAGAACTGAACCATTAAACCCAGATCTGGACATTCAAACTGAAAAAATGTAAAGAGGTGTGATGTAAAGAATTGTCCAGTACATTGATTTATGTTAAAACCTTTACTGTTGCACTTTTAGGTCTAAATCAAACTGTCGTGACACCCTGCATGTTATGGATTTTCAGTAAGACGGTTTTAAGTGCTTAACTGCACAGGAGTTTGTATCTTGGCAACAGAGAGCTTTAAGTGTTTCTATTATGAAAAAAAAACCCCAACAAAATAAACAAGATCTATATCCTTTTTCTTTCAAAAGTTTCTATCGAATTGTGAATTTCTATCGCATTTATTTTTATAGAAGTCAGTAAATGCATTGATGGTTCTTGTGGTCTAGATACGAGCACCTGAAGTGTTAGCTCAATTAATAACATAACAAGTTGAGGGATGAAGCATGGAATGTACATTAACTAAATAATCATTCAATAGTGTTTCATGAAGTGTTGCTTCGAAGATGTCCAAACTTGGTAGTTCTTTTAGAAAAAGAGTATTCTGATGTCATGTCAAGTTTTTCTAGTCAGCGAAGTAACATAGGTATTTTCACGCTACTTCGTCGATTACTAATTTCATGCCCCGTTTAAATCTATTGATGAGATGGTTCCTTAATTTCTTCGAGGATTGTTAAATGAAATGAGCAACTTTTGTCGACATTATTCAAATAGCTGGAATGTACACCCGCCACGTGGATGCTTTTAACTATTTTCCCGAAATTTGTCATTTTCCGGGCTTGTTTTCATCTTGTAGGGACCTTCTATGATCTTCTATATGTTGTGTTGGGCTCTAATTTAGCTGAAGTATGTTGGAATGTTCAAGAAACAATCTGTTTTCACTTCGAAATTTGGCGGAAGTTCAATCAATAGCGAAGCCCTCGCTCCCCGTGTTCATCCTTGAATTTAGGCTAAGTTGAAGTCCATGGACCTTTTACTTCGACTAAGATGGGCCATAGCAGGAGAAACTTTTTGGGGGCGTCCTACTTGACACCGAATCCAAACCAAAGGGAGTTTGAGGTGCTTGAAAGAAACCATAAATATTCCGCGAAAACGAGCAGCTATTGTAAACGAACTATTATTCAAAAGAAAAACTATTTAACTGAAATATAGTGTTTAGCTGTTTGTTTCTCAAAGGAAAAACCTTGTCTCGTGGAATTATTGCTACGGCCCTGCTAAGAGATCGGAGAAGAGAAAGAGCTCGGAGTACACTAAATTCTAATCCAAGCTGTGTTTTCTGGCCTTCGAGTTCCACCTTCGAGTAGCTTTTTAGTAAAATTTTCTGACCAATTAAATATTCAAGTTCACTTTGTGAACTTGAGTGGAGCAATTAGCAATTCAATTGAAAGACTGGATTTCGAATCAAATTATTTCATTCTGTACCGCGATTTACTACGAGGAAAATCGTACCAACTTTCTTTGTTTCCTACTCAAGGTTATTTCTCAACAGATGAAATGTTCCACAATAGCAAAAAGTTCGTCAGCAAACGTTGTTGCCATTACTGAGACGTAGCTCTGCAAACAAAAATATTACCAATACAGGGCCGCAGAGGCGGGGGGCTGGGGGGGCTTCAGCCCCCTCACTTTTTTCGAAAGAAATTAAATATTTTAGTATCGCTTTGAAAAACGTCTTAACCATGGTGAATGGTTATACAAGACAGTTCTGAAAAGAACTAAAGGAACCAACACACAGAGAGAAAGTAAATACTAAAAAGAAGCACTATGCATTTTGGCAGACCACTCTTCAGGTGGAAACGTTTGCTAACTGTTGAGAAATGAGTTATCAGCTTATATTTATACCTGATGTAAAGGCAATGATGTCAACCCACGTAGGAGGAATTAAATATCAAAATAACGCCCATATACATGGATTCCATAATCTTTACAAAGAATGCTGAGCAACACTTTGCCAGGATGCTAAATTTGGAGTCTGAATAGTTATTGGTACATCTGTTTGACAACAAGTGTCGACCGATTGCCGCCGAGTCACAATTAATCGTTTGAGCAGAGTTACATTGCCTTGTCGGTTGATTTCTTAATGGTACGGTCTTGTTTCGTATAACACTAGGCACATGTTGCTTAATCCTTTCACTTAACCGTTGAGTTGTTCTACCTACATAGCGAGAACCACACTCGCATTTTAGTTTATGATTTTAATTATCCGATAATCATATCCGATATTTGGGTGACCACCTGATAGTATTTGATTTGTTCCTGTTAATATAACCAGTGTTTTGTGATTTCTGAGTAATCAGTAAAATAAGAAGTGTTCACGACCGTCTCAGAAATATTGTATTTAATTTTTCTAGGGGATCATGCTATCGTCCCCTGTCAGCCCCCCCCCCCCCCAAAATATCGTTCCGCAGCCCCTGCAATATGACCAATATGACAATATTGATCTTAATGGCGTCTCTAATGTCTCTTTAGGGCGCGATCAATCAAATGGAAGATTTCGGGGTTGGGGTGTGCTTTTGTGAAAGATCTATTACCTATAGTTCACTTAAAAGAGTCAGAGAGAAACTATAGTTTCTACAGTTTAAAAAATTTGCACTATTTTGACCCTAAAAGGGAGTTTGTTGTGGACGCTTTAGTGATGTAACGCAGGTGACGGACGCTCCCCGGCTTATGACATAATGGAGCTCAGTGGCGTAACGACAGAGGTGCAATCGGTGCAGATGCCCCGTCGGCACTTTTTGGAGGGGTGGCATTTTGGGGGAATCAGTGTCCTGTAAACGTTGACCTACTGTTAAGTTATCCTCATGTTGTTGATGGACGAACGTAAAACCAACTGATTACTACTTATTTGAAGATTAATAGCAGTTGAACAGCAAAGTTTGCATAGGTTTGTGCACGAGCGCTGGTTAGTAATTTGAAATAATATACATAGTTGAGAAAGAATATTCAATTTTTCGATGGAATATTCTTTGTGCATGCCTGCTTTTTGAGTCTTCTTTTGTTCTTTCTCTTCTTTTTTGGGGGGGAGGCGACGGCATTTTCCACTCCCGCCCCGGGCAGCAATTTACCTCGTTACGCCAATGATGGGGCCCTTTCGCTGGGGCTCGTGTAGGGGACCTGGTGGGGCTCCAGGAGTTGAAGGCCCTGGCACCAAAGCGATTTTAACAGTTTAGAAACTCTAAGAATCAATTTCAGAGACACATTGACATCATTAACATATCAAAAATTACACATAAAAACGAGCCTTAAATGTCAATTTTTGTGAGAGGTTAATACTTTCTATATACTATTAAAACGTTTAGTAAAACAAGTATAGAATTACCGCTACAAAAACGCTCTTTCTGTTTCTTTATCGTGACTGTTGGGGTGATTCTCCTAATAAACCTAAAGCTATAATCAAACGTTTAGGAACTGGAGATAAAATAAAACATCAATGTCATATTAGTTATGCAAGATGGTTTACGTTTGTGTTGTTTCGTTTTAAAATTCATTGAATCCAAGTCTTCGCCAAGTGTCAAAATTTGAGTATTCCGGTATCGTGCCTAAGTTTCAAAGAAATTCACAGCCCACTCAGTGATTTCCCTCGTTTGTTTTTTTTTTGTTGTTGTTGTTTCCTTTTCTCTTTGCCCTATTTCTTCGACTTGTACTGCCGTCCGAAACCGAACTTTTTGTTTTGTCTCTTCCTCCTCGTTTCTACCAATGTGACCTGGTAAAACAATAGACTCACTTCGAATTAACAAGTCCTGCGTGGCCACCTCCGCCTCCACCATCTCTTCTCAGCCTTAGAAAATCGACCCACAAACCCTGTCAAAAGCTTCTCAAAAAAATCTAACCGTGCACTTGCAGTAACTCAAATGAGCACGTGCAACCTTGCAACATAGCATACACCAACACAAGGCATTAATATAAAAAGTCTCTCGTGCTTTTGTCCATTTGCTAAGACGATTAGAGAATGGACACTTGTGCTCTATGGGATTAAGTGTTCCTCGCATTATGTAGAAAGCAACTCGGGCTTCGCCCTCATGGCTTTCTACTTAATGCTCGGAACACTAAATGCAATAGAGCACTCGCGTCCATTTTCTAACCTATAATCATCCCGAGGGACCAAATGCCCCAAGGTATTTATCTGGCTTAAAGCCGACGATTGAGGTATTTTTCCGTCTTAAAACACGATTAAAATAAGTTTCTTTGGGAAATGTTAAGCGACATCGTTAGTTTTCGCTCTGAAGAGTAAAAAAAACCTGTTTCAAGTTTGTGTTCCTTCTTGAATTAATTGTTTTAGGGGTTGTAATACCATCCCAGCTATTTCAGGTATTGTATATACAGTCTCCGCCGGCTTTTCAAAAGCTCTTTTGTGTAGATAGGCTTCTTTGGAGGATAAACCCTTTGAAAGAACAAAGAAGACTGATTTAATCGTGTTTTAATATAATATACATAGTACTCCGTACACAGTACACAATATACAATATATTTTTTTTCTTGCAGCTTTGAAGAAACAGCAAGTCCAGTTCGGACAATATACAATGTACAATATCCAAGACAGAATATGCATGTACGATATACGTATCCATATATCTACACTGAAAAGTATTCATGTAACATGAAAGATAGTCGGATTTTAAAGGACCTGCCCCGAAAGGGTTAAAATCAATGATAGGAGTATTGCCATACTTTTGAACTTCATTGTATATATATATATATATACATAAATATTCTGTATAAAAATGTGTATATTTATCGATTGAGAAAAAAATCTATATTTATAGAGTAAGAAGGTTGAATAGCCAGAATGTTAGAGATAGATGGATGGATGGATGGATGGATGGATGGATGGATGGATAGATAGAGAGAGAGAGAGAAAGAGAGAGATATGGAGGGGGTAAATATAAAAAATATGGCAAAGTAAACTTTTTTACTGCTCCTTTTTTTAATTAAAACGCTTTGGCTACTGAACCTTCATAAGTTAATAACGCCATCTACGAAATGTTCACCTGTACTTAAGTGCTAAGTAATCAAAAATTTAAATATTACAAAAAATATATTTAATAAAAAAAAAAGAAGCATATTAATATCAGTTAATCTAGGTGATGGTCATATATCCTCATAGTTTAGATGCACATTGGATTTTAATTAATTTCTTTTACTAATTCCATGTAGTTTTAATGTAAAAACCTGAGTTTTATCCAGTACGCTTTTCCAACAAACAATTTAGTTTCCACATCATCATTTTTAAAGGATATATTTTCTGTACTAAAAAATTTAATGACTTCAGGGTTATTTGGTGATGTTTTAAAGTCTACTGCCATTTCTCAACATTTCATATTCATAATCCTAGATGATTCGTGATTCCAGATTTTCTTCCCAATTCCATATCTCTCCTTGTATATCTATCTGTTTGTCTATCCGTCTTAATCTGCCTATCTCGGGCTCTCTCTATATCAGTCATTATCTTTGTTTCTGACACTTTCTGTCTGTCTGTCTGTCTCTCTGTCTCTATCTATCAATCTTTCCCTCTCTCCTACAGCCAAAACCAGACTACTTAAGTTAAGGGAATGATTTAGAATGAGAGCGGAGTTGAGATGGAATAGTTTACCTTTTTAACCAAGGCGAATAAGAATGTTAAATATTTTTAGCGTTAACTTGACGCTGTCTTTTCAAATTATGCGGATCACTATATTGTAAATAACTTATTATTTTGTAATCTTATAAATATTTGTACCAATTTTCAAATGTATTTAACTTTTATCTGTATTTTAATATTTCACGGCTTTCATGTGCTTTCGTGTGTATGGAAATGAACATCAGGTAGAGTGGGACGAAGTGAAGATTGTATGTAAAGAAAACAGGTGGTCTAGTAGGAAATGGAAAGAAGCGTTGCAAAAAGAGAAAATAGGATAGCACTCCCTGAAGTTTACAAACCACTCGTCGGAAAATACATATAGTCAACGTCATTCTTTTTGTTCCCCAGTATTGCATATTTTTAAATGATAAACAATTTTAATTTATTAGTGTTTTTTTTTATCAGATTTTAAATAGATTTTAATTCGTTAGGTTTTGTTTTTGGTTAGATAGTTTGCATTAAACAAATGGTATTTTGGCAGAGAATTAAGGTCGTGTTTAATCATTTGTCCTGATGATGAACGCACAGTCCGAAAACTTGATTTTATTGTATTATTATATTTGCTAGATAAAGGGCTATTGACGAATATCAGGGAGATATTTGTTCTGAATTGTATTCATAACCTAGTTGTTAATGAGAATGGCCAATAGGTCATAAAGTAGTATAACCAATGAAGTCCATTTTAGAATCATCCTCAGAGATATACATGAACAGAGTTTTTTATTTTTTTGTTCATGATAATCTGACACTGCTGATGTCAACTGAAAAATGTTGACTCGAGCGGAATTTGAACTCCCACCTTCGAGATACCGGCGGCGGACCGATATCCCAAAGGTACGAGTTCAAATCCCGCTCGTGTCAACATTTTTCAGTTGACGTCGGCAGTGTCAGATTATCATGAAAAACATTTCTGTTTAATGAAGTTCACGTATTTATTGTATGAAGAACCATAAATTTATACTTTCGAAAAATTTACAGCACATCTTGTACACCAAGAGAAATAAAAACTGGGTTATCGTATTATCACATGGCAATGGCTATTAACGTAAAAGTTTTCGGGTGTGTACAATTCCGAATCCCCAACAATATTTTTTAGGCCGATATAATGTTTAGTCTAGCTGAACATGAAGAGAAAAACAGAAAATTTCCTGTTGAGGTATAGTTCATTAAAGTCGTTCCCATAAGGGCATAAAATAAATTCTGAGAAAACAGTGCAGGAGGATACGATTTTGTGAAAATTTGGTCACCTCTCAATCAAAAGCAAATTTATTTCTGTCAAAAAGTTTCGTAGAAGGCCCTCATTCAATACTCGCTTGCTTTCTATATTTTTAAATGAACTAGAATAAGATTGTAAAATATTTGGCAGAACCAAAGATAAAATTTTCAAATTACGGTAAGTTTGAAAATTGTCGTATCGGAATTTGCCAAGTTAATTGAAATTTCCATGACTATAAAAACCAGTATGAATCGTTGTATTTTCAGTTTCCAATTTTTATTATTTAGTAAATTTGGTGATTAAATACTTTAGTATAGCATGGGCGTAGGATGTTCTTCAAAAGTGTAGGGGGGGCAAGAACAGCATTGATAGGATCTTATGGGGAGCCAAGTTAATGTTGAATAATCAGAAAGGTTTGAGTACTGCCCAAATGTGAGAGTAGTTATCTAACGTTTCGAGCGAAGGCCCAACAAGTTAATGTTGGCCACCCTGACAAAGACAGGCCCGCAATCGACTGTTAAAGAGCGGGATTATTGCCGGGTATAAGTTATCCGGGGAAGATTTTGTGCGTGGAATAAAAACTATTGCAATCTCTTGCATCTTTTTGCACCCTAAATCTATTTGAAATCAATTAAAACACAGCAAATAAATATTTATCATTGCCAAAAAGGGGGCCATACGTTTGTCCCATCACTTTCAAACGTGGGGGAAAATTGCCTCCCTTGCCTCTCGCTTCCTACGCCAAGTCAGCCCAGTTTTACACCTTGATTAGGTGAATAGCATCAATTGACAAAACGTGGCAAAAAGATATCTATTTAAAGGAAATTAAGATTCCTGCATGCAATAGGTTGTTCCTCAAGTGCTATAGTCGCGGAAAATGTAGAGGAAGGAAGTCGTTGAGCTATAGGTTTACCGTCGCCGGGGATGACTTAATCCTAATCCTAACCCTAATTCCTTTCCGAGTTTCTCCTAGAAAGATGATATCCATCTACTCAAGTATATTTTCAGAATTGATGTTATTCATCTTTTCGTTGGTGAGACTGTGTTGGTATAGTTTCGAACATTTCCTCAAAGATACTTTTACGTGTACCATTACCACAATAAAAGCGGCACTCATAATTCAGTAAGACGACCGCTCAACTTGTATGAAGTACGACTAAAAAAAAATTTTCTTGCCGCTGATCGTAAACAAAGTTGCATGTTGGCGCAAAAATTGATTTTAGCGCCGTTACAGTACTGGTAAATTGTTTCTTGCTTGGTTGACAACGTTCTAAAGGTTGTCCCAAAAATGGATTAAACATTTGACTTGTTTGAAAATTTGTTTCTTGTAATTTTAGATCTAAACAGCTTACATAGGAAAATTCTACATCTAAACTCTCAGCGATGAATGAATTTGTCCGTGTAAGAAAGATTGGAGAGGGTTCGTTCGGAAAGGCACTGCTAGTTAAAAGCAAGAGGAACGGAACCCACTATGTTATAAAAGAAATTAACATCTCTAAGGTAAAATTGACAACTGTTGCACTGAAATGATTATTGCACGAAATTTAAGTGGATTATAAATGATACGTGAGCACATTTTTAATTTTGAACCAACTTTAGATGTCGCCGAAGGAAAGAGAAGAATCTCGGAAGGAGGTACACTAAAATTGTATACCTGTAAATCAAGTCTTGAGTTCTGTATGTCTTGCCGATATTTCTGATATTCTGTTAGGGACAAAAGCGGCTCGTTTTACGTTGTGTGAATGTTCAAGTAATGTATATCAGTGGATGAAAAGTATTTTCATTGGATCAATAATTTCTTAAGTAAAAATCGAGGATAGTCGATAGTTATAGCATTAATAAGACATAGTCTTTCATAGCGATAACTTACTTTGTCCCAGTTACTTGCCGGTGTTTGTCGCACTTTTTACGTGTATGTTGTAGTAGCCATCAACTGTTAGAGAACAGGATAATGCTGGTCAAACAATTTCAAAATTTGATTCAATCTCATTTAACATTCCTGACAGATGTTGTGTGGTTGTACATATTGAGCAATGTGCAACCTGTTGTTAATTAGCTATATATCTTATGCGGGGAACACATCTGGGGTTTAAGGGTATAATGCTCCTTGGATGGTTGTTCAATTGTCCTCAAAAGGTGGGCCTGAAGTATCTAACTACATCATTTTAAGGTTATCAGAAGTTCAAGCTTGTAGTACTTGAAATAGTCCTCACACATTATCAAGTAGTTTGCCAAGTCTAATGAACACCAGTCGATATGACTTTTACCTTAGGACTATAAACAGTTAGCTGCTGGACAAGATATACTGTGAGGTGTGCAAAAGTCTTCAGAAATTGTCCTTTGTTTTAAATGAAGTATTAAGCTGTAATTATTTCTTTCAAGAACTATTCTTAATAATAACTACATTTATTGTAATTCATTGTTATACTGTTGTTTAAAAAAAAATGGATTTGCATACAAACTCAGGTTGAACCAGTGACAGGTTATGCAGAAAGTCAAGACTTGAATATTTTATTGCAGACCAGAATAGAGTCCCACCAGGGATCTGATTCTAGAAGCATAGTAGATCTGTTATAATTCATTTGTTGTACAAGTAATTGCCATCAGTTGCACGTGTTGCCTGAGTTAAATGGTCAATTCAGGTCACTTACTGTTGCAAAGTGGCCAGAGGGCTAGGGGAGGCATACAGCTCACTAAAATATATTAGTTAACAAACATCTTTGTCAATCAAGTTGGATTTGATTACCTGATTCAGAAGTACTGTACCAAATAAAGATGAAAAATTAAAGGCTTGATGTTTTGGTTTTTTCTCATGATGGCCATTACTCAGAATGTTAGTATTTTTTATCCAAAGTTTTAGCAGTTCCCTGACTCATCTACCTGAAACTTTCTACATGTTGTCAACACTGCCTACACAGCATGCTGCTTTTATTCCAAAGATAGATGTACGCTCAATCATAATTGTACAGCATACATCCAAGAAGAGTTTTCGCAAAGATGGTCTTTTGTCAGTGCATTTGTCTGTGTTGTCCGTGCCATAGATCAGTTAATCTCTGTTACTGGTCATTGGTAGTAGTGGCAATTTATTCATGAAACTGGCCCCCTTGCTGCAAATATTGCACAGAAATCATTGGAAGTGCATTTTAGGTTCTCCACAATCCAAAATAATATGAATGTAATTGAATAATTAAAATGTTTTGAAATACTTATCTTGCAAAAGTTGTTGAATAAAGCATTTTCAAGATTAAAAAAAAAACACAACAAAAAAACCCCAAAAAAACAAACAAACAATTCAAGTCTAGCAAACATCAAGAAGGATGAATGACAGACAAACCCATCAAAAACTTTTGAAGATGTACTGCCTGATTATACATGTACTGTATGTCAGCTTTAAATCACAAGAAGAATAAAGTTTAGCAGGAATTTTTGATATGTGACTGCAAGATTGTCAAGATATTACAATAAGAATATTTCAAGCCTGGAAGTAATTCTTTTTCGTTCTAAAATTTTGTACCGAAAAAAATATGTACCGAACATACAAGAAAATTTATCCATGACTATTTGGCATTTCAAAACTTCAACGGCAATACATAGCTGCTCAAAACTTAGTAAAGATTGACAGTGCTGCATAAAACCTTACAAGCGGTCGCAGTGTGATTTTTAGGGCATAATCTGACGTCTTACAGCTTAACAAACACCTTATAACGTAGCAAGCGCCTTACAACATGGCAAACGCCTTACAACGTAGTAAACGTCATAACACTCCGGAACCCTTACATGGTCGCGCAATGCCTGACAAGCGAGCGTGACAATCACGAGCGAGTATACAACCTTATTATTTAGTGTAACAACGTGCAGCTGTCGAGAATTCGGGCTTGAGAGCGGAAATGAGCTGTGAAAAATAGGGACCCTGGGGGGCAATGTGTGCTCAAGTTCCACTGAGGAGGGCGTAAGCGAATAAACAAATAAGAAATCTATTGCCTTTTGCATTTTTATTCTTTTTCGTGACTTATCGTGTAAGCTAGTTTCTGGGAGGCAGATAATCCACGATACAGCCTGGAGTATTTCATGGCTAACCAGTAAACTTGGCACGTTAAAATCCAGCGTAACACCTTACAACGTAGTGTAATGACGACCAACCAAGTTAATACCTTATAACATATATTTAGCGTGAAGTCTTGGTGTGTATCGTAACGCCATACAACCTGGCATAACGTCTCAGGCCTGACCTACACGGTACAATTGTTCACTCTGATGTATACGATTTAGTCACAAGAGTCTTCAGGACGTACTTTAACATTTGCGCGCGAATAGTATGCAGGAACTGTACTCTTAAACCTTAAGGGTTAATTACATACGCCAGGATGAAGAATCGTATGCGACTATCGTATCGCACTGATGGGTCATAAAGGCTCGTCTGCCCGGTACGATTGTTGCATACGAGTGTTTCTTCTGATAGATACAATCCAATCTCAGGATCTACTGCAGCATTTGCGAACGAATCATAAGTACGAATTGTACTCTTAAGAGATAATCACATACACCAGGGTGAAGAATCGTATGGCATAAATGCGCATTTACAAGGTTGCGTAATGTTTTACTCTGAAGCGTAATATGTTGCATTGCAACTTTTTCTTGGGAGATCTTCAAACCTGCCACCTCCTTTGAAGATAGCGGTTCTCTTCCAATTTCAAAACTCTGATTAAACATTAATTTCTTTTGTTTTTGGTTTATGAATTATTGATGAGTTTGAGAGGCCTAATGAAACTGGAGCGCGTGTAGCACATAGAATTAGAAGATTTCTAATCTAGGAATAAAATAAGTGTTCCAACTCATTTAGTGACTTATTGTACTTCATTTATGTCCCTTTTATTGAAGAGATTTTATCACTGATCAGTATCACTAAAATTAATGTTTGGGCTTTTTTTGTAGGTGAAGGTTTTATCAAAAATGAAGCATCCTCATATAGTCTCGTACATTAAATCGTTTGAGGGTAATTCACTTTTTTTAATATCATATTGTTTTGTCTATTAAATTAAAGCGTATATGTTGGATAGATTCCGTAATCAGGTAACATTCTACAAAAAAATGTGATGTGGTATTTGCACAAGCTTAAAGGGTACCAGAAAACACAGATTTTAATCAAATTAAAATCTGCCCAAATTGTTTTAATGATTGCTCTATAGTCGACGTAGCAGGCTTTCTAGGTGAAGGTTATAAGAGTCTGACAGCAATCTCCCGTGGTTTTGATTTTTGCGACCTCAACTGGCTGCGTATTTCAAGCGGTCGAAAAAATTCTTGGATCAAATTATTCAGGATGTCTTGGTTGTGCCTAATAGACCAGTGCTAATGCTGTATTTAGTAGCCAAAAATTAAAAGACGCAATCAGCTGGGTCGGTTCTATGTGAAGCCCTTCTAACTCTTTGAATGCAAAGAATGTACATATACCTCTTTAACAGCAGATTTAAATAGAACTGGTTGGCATTCAAGGAGTAAGTCATCGTTGGTCAAGAAACTTCCCTGCTGTATTCGATGCGTGACATTTTCAGTACTTTATTTTATTTTGATATCGTGTCAGATTTAAATTTGCCCAGTATATTCAATATGGAGTTTCTGATTGATGTTTGGAACACTTTCGACGTTACAGCCAACGACCTCGAAGAGCGACTAAATAACTTCGAAATTCTAAATGGAATACCAAATTAAAATCGCCGCTCAGGAGTTTGGGTTTTGGACCTCTGCATATTTTTCACAATTTCCCAGGACATCTTCCATGGAGGAGAAATATAGAAATACCTGAGACGAGGTGTTTTTCATTTGGCTGCAATGTGATTGGACAAAGCAATAAGTGAGCAACGTATTTTTCGGAATAAATTTTGGTTGGTGATAATCCAAATAACCTGAGCTTGTTGGTAGGATCGCCGCCAAGAGAGTAGGCTAGTTATTCCATTGCACCTACTTGATTGCACTGACCTTATTATAAATATATAATTACATATACATATACTTTGACACATATATGTACATTTACATATACATTTAAACCTCCAGTACTGAAGTTTGACCAAAGAAAAGTGATAGCGTTTGCACTGCATGATGCATATTTTGCAAGTGCCTTTGCTGAATAACGGCAGTAGCCCCATTTACGAGGGCACAAACAATACAGTATTAAAGGTACCGACACAACTGATAATTCAGGTTAGTTTCTTGTTCTTAAGCCGCAAGCCAGCACGTGAACGCTATGTTATGTATAATTTTTGAATAGTTCTCAATTCAGGATGTTTTTTTCTGTTTAGAAACTGGTAACCTGTATATTGTTATGGACTACTGTGATGGAGGTTTGTTATTTCTAAAATATTAAAAATCATTGAAGTATCCATATTGTATCCCTGAGGACTTGTTCATGTAACCCGGTCCATCAGCCTGCCAGGTTAACCCGCCCGAGAAAGTCCAGTGGAAAAACCATTTAGTATTTGTTCAACGGAAAAACTATTTAGTATTCATGAGAATCATGGCAACCAAGAAAGGTGAGATTCCAACTCAAGTTTCGTGAGATCCAAATGGAACCACCGAACTAATCCCTTAACTGATGTCTATATGTAACAAATATAAAATTTGCTTGAGTGTCCCTATGCTATGATGGAAATATGAATGACGTCATTTCAACAGGAAAAATGCCTCGCAACTGGTACCAGTTGGGTCTTGAAATGTAAGGATTCTGGCATTCGAAAATTTTCATCATATAAACTATAATTTTATTGGAATACTTTGTTTTTAACGGAGAACCAAAAATTGGTTTTTGTTGCTCATACTCTTGAAGTGCTAGTTTGTGTCGCTCAAGATCATATACTCTGTAAGAAATACAAAACCATTTTCTGAGGTTGGATAGCGTGGTCTAAACACGCAGGATTTTCCGAGACCCGAGAAAAGCGTGAGTACGCGCAGAACGAAATATGTAACATGCACTTAATTGAGGATACGCCGGTGAAAGCAATTTTCGAATTCAGGTTCGAAGTGCAGACCATGAGAGCGTGCATGTAAAAGGAAAGAAAATGAATAGTTTGATTGGAGCATGAATAAACTCTTGGATTAGGCGAAAATATCTTGTCAAAGAAGGTGCAAATGCAGTTATCCAGGAACTTAGGTAGGTAGTCTTTTTGAGCTCAGAATTAAAAGCCATGGAAGAGAAACAAATGTTAAAGCAACCTAGCCCACAGCATTAACATTCTTCACAATGTTCGATCCACATTTTAGCATTCGATTCACCGCTTGAAATACAAAAGTGGCTATTCTCTTCCGTGTCAGGACATTAAGGTCACTTGCTTAAATGGTCAATGATTCCAAGTCTGGATCCTGCGGCTCTGTTCAGAAAAATTGTCTATTGTGAATCTTCAGCCGAGTATATCAAAAGATATAAAAGGCTCCAGAATGGCATGGAATTAATGCCTTAATTTACACCTGAACGCGCAACCATCCAATATTGAGCACAATCCAGTGATTGCTGGTTTGCAACCGATCCCTTCAGATTCAAAAGACAATGATATGGCGGCCATGTTGATGCCAAATATAACAGAAGTTAAGGAGATTTCTTCATTCAAGTTCCACCAACATGATGGCGGGAAACCAGTAATAGATGCGTCTTCCATCAAGTATAGCAGAATCCTCTCAATCGTGAAGTATTCACTAGCCATGGCGATGGGTCTAAGGCAGGTCAGCATAATAAGTGTGCTGGAAGCATTTTCTCTTTGGAGGAAGGGTTTGTATCGAATATCATCCATATCTTAAGGGCTTTTTCAGCGAGTGCTTGTCTGTTGCGTCACAGACACGACCTTAAGACAATCAGAGCACATATTTTCCAAACTTTAAGTATTTTATTACTTTGCTTCATTTTCAGGTGACCTTTTTAAGAGAATCAATAGTCAACGTGGAGTGTATTTTACGGAAGACCAGGTGCGAGACTTGCGGTAGATCAAGAGGCTCGAGCGGACCAAATTTCCAAAATTAAGATTCCAAAATCATTGAATCACCCGCCTACCTCAACCCACCCACCACTTCGTCCATCCATTTCATTCATTTGTTCGTTCATACATTCACTAATTCTCTCATTCACATGCTTATTTCCTCATTATTCCCTCATTTATGTACTCATTCTTTCCTTCTCTCCTTTCTTCCTCTTCTTCGTTCTTTCTTTCCTTCTTTATTTCCTTTTTTCCTTCCTTTCCACCTTTCTTTCTTTGTTTCTATCTTTATTTCTTTCTCTCTTTTCCTATTTTCTCTATTTCGTTCTTTCCTTCTTTTTTACTTTCTTTCCGTCTTTTTTATATCTTTCTTCCTTTCTTCCTTCCTTTCTTTCTCTTTTTTCATCCTTTCTCCCTTCCTTCGTTTCTTACTTATTTTCTTTCTTTGTTTTTATCATTCATTTGTTTACCCTTCCCTTACTTTCTTATTTATTTATTGACTGACTTACTAATTTGTTCGTCTACTTATTGATTACTTCAGGTTCTTTCTTTCCATTTACTGATTTACTTATGTATTTAGGTTCTTGATTGGTTTGTCCAAATAGCTTTAGCAATAAAACATGTTCATGATCGCAAGATCTTGCACAGGGATATAAAGACACAGGTTTGTGTACAGATTACAAGATATTCTTCTTGTTTTAACGTCTTGAATAGTTTCTTACAGCAATTTTTTCCCGCAAGTATCCTTAGTGTATTTATGGGCAAGAACACAGGAGTTAACCAGGCAAAGACACGCGGTTATATTTTGAATGTTTTTGAATACTGATTTATTTATCCCAGTTATTTAATTCAGGTTTTACCTAAATTTTATTTGTATTTTATCCACAATGATAAAATCATAAATTCTCATACATTTCAATGTATATTTTATTGAACCAGCGTGAAGTGTTCTGGTTTGAAGATTCTCAGTTTCTATTGTATTAGACTTTCTCACTCTTCGGATTTCCCCAACGTGCTGGGTACCCAGTTGAAAGGGATCTAGGTTTTTATAGGCGAAAGTCTTTCCATTTATGTTGAAGCAAGGCAATAAAATTTCCTCACATATTTTAAGGACTTGAGTAGTTGTCTGACGAAGGGTTGAGCTCAGATCTCTCAGCTCGAGGTTTCATTTGGTGACCATCGCACCACAGAAGAAGGCTGAGAAACCACTGCAATTCGATAACTTTGAACAAGTTAATATAAAGCTTTTAGTGATGTAAATTGATGTAACAAACGATGTTGATTAGGGAATTGCAACCAGGAAAATTTCTTTCAAATTATGTCGTGATAAATGAGCGACACGCTTAGAGATAAAAAAAAAGCTTTTGCATGTCCAAATCATTCTTAAGGGAATGTCTACGCAGTTCATGATTGGTCCACGCGAGAAATTTCCAGTCACTCACGCATGAGTCTCTGCTATATTATACAGATGAAGCAGTTCTTTCGTTGCCTGCCGTTTGGTTGAGTAACTTCAGCTAAAACCGTTACAGGGTGAACATGAACTGTAATGCAGTTTATGTTTTAGAAGTGTGAGAGCTTGGATATATCTTGAGATAGATGAACGATCGTCAAGCTCTATACTCAGGAAAACGATTTCTGAGCCCCAGACGGGGATCGAACCCGCAACCTTCTGATGATCGGTGAGACGCTCTAACCATTGAGCTACCAAGACTCAGATGGTGAGCTAAGGTGCGAGTTCAACATACATGTGCGGCCTAAGCGGAAGCCACAATATATTAATAATGATTGATGCAGTTTATGTTTTAGAAGTGTGAGAGCTTGGATATATCTTGAGATAGATGAACGATCGTCAAGCTCTATACGATATATCCAAGAAGATATATCCAAGAAGATATATCCAAGCTCTCACATTTCTAAAACATAAACTGCATCAATCATTATTAATATATAGTGGCTTCCGCTTTAGTCGCACATATATGTCGAACTTGCACCTTAGCTCGCCATCTGAATCTTGGTAGCTCAATGGTTAGAGCGTCTCACTGGTCACCAGAAGGTTGCGGGTTCGATCCCCGTCTGGGGCTCAGAAATCGTTTTTCTGAGTATAGAGCTTGATGATCGTTCATCTATCTCATGAACTGTAATACACCGTCTTTCAGTGATGGCTACATGATCTTTGTTTCGTTCAACAAATTTGCAGAATATATTCTTAACGAAAGCAGGAACAATAAAGCTTGGAGACTTCGGAATCGCTAGAGTGTTAAGAAAGTAAGCAAACTTTAAACTTATACGTATATTGTGCTTCACTGGGCACGATTTCACGACTGTTTTTCTGCGCCTAGTGTTGTTGGTTAAACTGTTCCTGCCCACCAACCTTAGTTTTGGAAAAATGACACATCGCGCAGCCGTCTACAGTCCTACAAGATTGCGTTAACATTGCATAACGAGCGTGTGAAAAGTTTAAATTGCAGAACACCCTCTAATATTCAAAGAGCCTAGGCAGTTACCCATCGAATCCTTAGAAGTGTTTGCTGTGTATGTTTACGCAGTTCTATCAATCGATTATTAGCGGTTGTACCCATCAGCGCTATTCTACGTCCCCGTGCAGTCGTCTGGTATGACTACCTCTCGGGTGTAAGGCGAGGATTAAGGTCATTATTAATTTAGGGTTTGGTGTAGAGTTAGGGCTGGACATTGGACGTCTTCTAATAACACCTGAGGTAGACGGACCAAAAGTAGTCAGATTCGGACCGAAGACTCGTAGAACTTAGCTGTGAATCAACTTACGCAGTGTTTTTCCAAATCATATGAATAAAGGTATCATGTTGATCAGGTAATATCTCTTGTATTTTGACATTGTATTTCTGTTTTAACAGTACCATGGAGCTTGCCCGTACCTGTATAGGAACGCCATATTATTTATCGCCAGAGATCTGCGAAAATAGACCATACAATAATAAAAGGTAAAGTGGTGAATGACAAGATACAAAAATAACGCGAGGCACTGAAACTAACTTGTCTTTTCCGGACTGTTGGAGGCATCAGGAAATTGCAGCATGAGCCCCATTTAAATACGCCCATGAAAGCCAGTTTACAGCATTTGTTAACTATGTCAAAAAGTCAACTTTTTGCGGAAGCTGTTTGACTGTGTAGCGACACGGTGTTCATAGGCGTAAACTTGTGTTGATAAGTAGACATGTTTTTGAAGACTTTTCGTCAAAATGTTGGTCAAATGAGCTGCAGGTTCTTTCTTTGAAATCAAATCTTGACGTCTTGATGTTCACGAACCAATTCCAGTGTGATTTGTGATCATGTGATTGCTGATTATTGCGTTGCAGACTCGCTGCCAAATAAACTCGGGGAGAACTATGCGTGTTTTATGTGGAAAACTAAAGTTCCACAAGTCTTTTTAGCTTTGTATAGATAGGCTTGTTTTATTGTATAAATGTGTCGAAGTATATTCACATTGTTTTCTTCGTTGTAATCGCAATTCTCCGTCATTTTTAGCGACGTTTGGTCTTTAGGATGTGTACTATACGAAATGCTCACGTTGAAACACGCAGTAAGTCTGCCGTTTTTATAATTTTAATACTTAATGAAAGTATCTGATATAAAAGGTACTTTTATATCCCAGCATAGTGCAAGAGAGCGTATATAGACATTTTTAGACCCGCATAGTAGGGGGAAAACTGTCCGTAGCAAGGAATTAGTCTATAGTTTACAAGGAGACTATAGTTTACAAGGAGACTTTGACCATCGGAAAGCAAGGACTCTGGTGGTTTACAAGATGCTATATTACACTGTTAATCGATGTAGCGTAGGATCGCAAAACATTTCTCGAGCTTCACCGAAAGTCATTTACTATGCATTATCTCTGGAAATAAAATCTGATATGCTGAGATTACCGCCTTACCGGTAGTAAATATGACGTATACCACACCGTCTATTTGCCGTCCATCGTGGGGGGAGGTAATATTCCCTATGCCTTGGCCAGAAATTATTACACCATGGCAGCAAAATATACGCGCACCGAGTGAAAAATTTAGAAACTAAAGATGGTGGAATACTATGTATCGATATACGAATTATCGCAAATGTTATGCGCAGAAGTTAACAAGAGAGTACAACAAAGTTCCCCACGTCCATAACGATGAAAAATGCTTCAGTGATCGCATACCTCGAATCTTATGGCCAAACAATGTGCCAACGTTGTGCTATAACCACCAAACGAATACGTTTTATGCACACTCCTTGCCTCGTGGAGGGGAGTGAACTACATTTGGACTTACAAGACACTCAATAGAGTGTTTTATGAGTCCAGATGTTGCTTACTTTTGACAAAGCCTTCAGCCGATTCAAGTGTCACCGAACAAGTTCCCCGCGTCCAGTTCTGTTGTCCAACATTAGCAGGGTTAGGGAACGATTTTTGAATGGCATTTAAACACAAAACCATTGTGCCAAACGAATTTTAATTTGACCTATTTCAGCAGAATAAGCAGCCCAACAACCTTGACAAAAAAAAAATCGAGCAAATTGATCGTGAACCTGCGGTCGCCACCACTAAAGTGCTCACCCGCGTTACAAATTCTGGCCATGTATTGACTTCAGTGCTCATGTTACCGGCCCCACCTGCCAATTCCTTTGCACAAAATACGGGGTGAGTGTTTCTAATAACCCAACGATATCGTACACGATTGTTCATCCTGGGATATGAAAAGTTGTTTCAAAGGCACAATTTATGCTTTCGATTCGCTCACTAATGTAGCAATCATTGACCTCTGTAATATACCTGGATAGCGGGTGCTCCTAAGAAATCAATGACGGCGAGTGTCCGAATTTTGATGGCGTCGTTAGAGGTCCTTTCGCTCATGACGGATGCCACTGATCTCCGGGAAAGAGTGTTATTACTGTATGAAACCTGGACAGAAGGCTCGTTTGTGAACGTTTGTTTACGCTTGGCCACTTTTCGTATCGATGATTTTCTCTCATTTTGAGATTCTGGTTGTGATATTTTTTTGTTTTTGGCTTGTTTGTTTTGTTTTTTTTTTGTTTTTTGGGTTTTTTTTTTAACAAGCCACAAGAAACTTGTTTGGAAGCCACTTTATAAGTTTTCTTAATAAAATTCAAGAACCCAGTTTGCTATAAAGTTTGTTTGTTTTTTTCGTGCTTAACTTTCAGTCTATAGATGTTGATTTCTTCCGTTTCTGATGAAACAAGTCGAAATAACTGTTTCCCACTCATAAAGAGGTTAGAAAAACAAGGTGTTTGTGGACAGGAACACTTCAAGCTATTCACTCGACGAAATAAAACATTCTTAGTAAACAACGAATTAATAAGTGTCCATATCAAGATTTGAGAGAAGGCTCAGTGAAAAAAGTTATGAAAATAATCTTCAAATTTGCTGGTTTTGTTTGAAAAAACTTACAAAATAGTGTCAAGTGGTTCATAAGTGAGTAGTTTGGTAATAGACCCCAATGTAGACTTTAAAATGAGGAAAGTTGAACGTTTTGCAAAGCAGAAAATACGTGGCAAAAACGTAGCGTAAACAATCCTTTCCCAAACGAGCCTGCGTTCGAGTAGTAATTCAGTAGAAGATCGTATGTCAGGGGTCACAATCATGAGCAAAAGTACCTCTAATGACGCCATCATTTTTGGACACTTTAAGGAGGACCCGCAGTCCAGGTATATTGTGAGTGGTAAGTAGTAAGAATTCTTCCGGAAGACTCCAGTGAGTTAATCGGATCTAGTACGACAGTCGTATCGTGTAAATGGGTCGTTAGCTTGTTTATGAACTATACGAGATCTTTGAAACTCTCACGATCATATTTCTCTGAAGTCGTTTCCGAGTTTGATTTTCGTCAGCGGTTTAGGAAACATTTGGAGTTTATCAACTTATGACAGCTCGCTTTCAGGTCTCTACTATTGTTAGTGGCATATAGGAAATGTTCAGGGTACGTGTTCATCAATTTAAGAGTTGCTTTGCTACTTCTTGTCTACACTTAGTATATCTAGTGATTCAAAAAACTAAAAGTTAGCATGCTTTTCAATGCTACAAATGTCAAAATTAATGTAGACTCTAATTAGAAGGAAGTCTTTTTCCGAATCTTGGCCCAAGATATTTCTTTAATCGCGAAGGAAATTACCTTCCGAGGAAATGTGCTTCAAGCTTACTGGCTCTTTTATATAGCTTCCTGTGTTAGGTGCTTGCACATTTATTCATTAATTCACTAGCATTAGCAATAACAACCCAGCAACTGTTTCTTCTATACTGTTAGGCGAAAAATAATATCCAAAACATGAAAAAACTCGCTAAAACTAATGCATTGCCGCCGAAACACTATTTATGCATGCTAAACAAGCCCTTAGACGAGCTCTATCGTTGCTGGCAAAATTTTAATTTTATACTAGCTGCAAAGATTGTAGAATGTCTCTTGTTTGTGTCATTCTGGAGATCAATCGGAATTCTGGAATTAGGTATATCAGGATAAAGTATTAGTATTTTAACGCAATATACTAGATGTGAAATTTTGTTTATGTAGGAGCTAGAAGAGTTACTTAATAAATTTCGATTTTCTTAGAATATTTCTTTTTTATGTAAAACTGTTCTAAAACGAGTAAAACGAAGGTCAATAAGTCTGAATGAAGCTACGACCTATGTTACAATGGGCATCTTCGTGCACAAATCTTTTGTTTTGTCGGAATTAACATTCAGACGGCGTGGTTGAGGGAATGAGAATTTTATTTGTTAATCCCCGAATTATTCAAATTATCTTCTGCGTCGCGGACGGCGATTCTTTTGAAACGTAAACGATAAAATAGATAAAGAACATCCATTCCATGTCCTATCATTGAATGTGGTCAAGCTAGCTTCATTTCCCCTTAACCGATTGTTGTTTTAATTTTAGTTTGAAGCTGGTAATATGAAAAACCTTGTGATGAAAATAATCAGGTACAATTTTAGTCTCGAAGATTTATTATTAATCCAATTCAGTGCACTAGTAGTTAATTTTTTCTGCTTCATGTTCCATTCCTGCTGTCTTCCTAAGGACCCTTCCGAACCACACGGAATAATTTTCCGTTGTCGGAATTTATTCTTAGCTGTAATTGAAATCTTGATAGCCATTTCCGAGAAATTTTAATACAACGGTGACCATCAATAGTAACAAGAAGGCTGATTTTGGTAAATGATTGGTCCAAAAAGTTAAGCCAAAAATGGCAGCAGTCCAAAGGCCCTTATGCCATTAGCAGTCAGTTTTATAATCTATGCGAGGTGACGTGGTCATTTTGACGTAAGTATGACGTTGTATGAACGTCGAAACGACCGCGTAGGAGTCTGGAACTGCCGGCAGACAGTCGCATGTTTGGCTTTAACTCCTTGATTGGACGTCAGCACTTCAGTTGTTACGGAGTTAAGTGTAAAACAATCGCATGACATGACCTTTTCACTGTCTTCCACCATGGCCACCATACTTTTGTATTCAAACTCTCAAGAGATTTGTTACAAACGGTAAAAAGACTGGAATTAATTCCTAAAATAAGCTGCAACAGTTCCACTAAAAGACAAAATAAAATACCCTTAATAGTATTCAGGGTACAATCCCCTGCATTCTAGGTTGAATTAAACATTTTGTGTTTGCAAAGGATCTTGTGAACTACTTTGAAATATTAAATTTACTACTTGCAAAGCTAGTTTGTACGTTGGAAAGATAACTGTACTTGAGGAACTTCTCTTGTTACAATTCAAATTCTATATTTCAGATCTTCTCTCTTCATGCCTATTCCTTGATTCTGTAACTGACGTCAGAGTGGAATGTGTCCCCAGAACCTTGTTGAATCGAAACGAGGTTCCTGTGTAAAGATATACTCAAACTAGTCCTTACTATAACGCACCTCCTTATTGGTATTTCCTTCAGTAGTTCATTTTTAGTTTGCAAACATTTATTTGTTTTTCTGCAGAGGTTCATACCCTCCTGTTCCGCCAAGATACAGTGCAGATGTGAGACTTTTAGTCGCCCAGCTATTCAAACGAAACCCTCAGTAAGTATGCTACAAACAGATTCGTCTGAATAAAGCTTGGAGCACTCCTTTGGAGTATTACTGACGTTGAATTCAGACAAGTAGACGTATTAAAGCATTTTCAAGTTCTTGTTCGTATGTAAATGGTGTTCGTATCTAACGTTGATACGACCTTATTCATCAACTGCATCATAGTTGAAATTCTTTTACGTGCATACAATAAGCCCTGGTAGCCTCGTTTGAGAGCAAAAACTCTTGAATTTTGTGCATAACAACAAAACTACCGGGCTAATCGATATGCCCGAGAAAGAATATTAATTAGGGTGTTATTTGTGAAGAAGGAGGTTTGTAAGTAGTTGTCGACTGCAATAAAGCAGGACGTTTTGCAGGTTTTTAAAAAAATATTACAATTTACGAAGTTGACTTGTTAATGTTAACAATGAATATGATCCACCCGTACCGAAGAAGATAACGGCGTGAATATTTAACCGTGATTCTCTGCGAGCTGAGAATTCCATCGAACGAATGTTGTAGAAGATGGAGTTTTGGTGACATTAAAGTGGCTTAGGTAAAGCTGTTATCTATGGAATTCTTGGTAGGATGTCAGACTCTCATGCAATTGTGAGATGTTCGTATTACTTATTTACACTCGCATAGATCGTGACTAAATGTAGAGTCGCCGCCCTTTTCGGGTGCGTTGGATTGCAGAGTTGTTTTAGGGTCAAGACTATAGCCACAAAGCACATGCCTCCAGGGTATGACATCAAAATTAAAAATCCCATAACTATAAAAATCTTAAATGCACACCATAGTACGTTGTATTTTGTGGAAGACCTAACGTAAATAATTAATAAAATATAGTTAAGTGAAGACGAAAAATAAAAATAAAAGAAAGAAAATGTTTACTATTTGCGATGTTTCGCCCTTGTCTCAGCGATTCCTCTTTTTTTTTTTCCTCTTTTTTTTCCTCTGTTAACAAGATGAAATAAGGATAATTCGCTTTTGGCAAATGTAATTGACGTTGACGCAAAAACAATATGAAATTGATATAGCATAGCGCCACAAACCTAAAGCCCAAATTGTGTTTTGTCGGTTTTTTACGTCTGACCACTCGATGATTTTTTTCTTTGAAAGCGATAGGCCATCAATCAACACTGTTTTAAAGAAACCATTCGTACGCTGCAGAATTGACAAATTTTTGACTGATGAGGTAAGAATGAGCACGAAGGAATGCTGGCGTGGCGGTAGACGAGCTTATTTTGCAGCTTTTTCTTGACGTAAATATTGTCTTTTATTGTTTGGTTATCAGGTTGCAGCCGATGAATTCAGTCATACTGTTCTACATCGTCAGCCTTTTGCTGTGCCAGTACAGAAAGCTGCTCCAGGAAAACCTTACAAACCAATCCCTGGTATGTAAATCCAAACTTTTTTCACAGAAGTATGAATTGTTGCGTTGTATGCAAGATTTGAATTTTTTTCCTCAGAACTATTATCTTAGGAGGGTAAATTTTGTGCCCAAAATAACATTGCCCAAGTTGCTGTAACATGTATGTGGTAAGAAGTTCATTGTCAAGAGATGGACGCTACTTGTACTTACCAAAATTCAACATCGGGACGTACTGGAAGTTCTGACCATCATATTATGTAAACATTTTTTTATATATTTTCGATTTGAACTATAATTTTACAGTAGCATGCTTTTGTGCCCAGAATAACGTTGCCCAAGTTCCAATAACATGCATTTTTATGATAAACATTCCATCAGTTGAAAGATCAAACTTCGGTTGGTGAAGAAATACCGCCAAAAATAACTTTATTTACCTTCTTTCCATCAGCTTTTGTTTCAATATATTGACACGCTAGACCAGCGAACTTTAGTGTAATGTTCTGAATATAAACAAGATGAATAGTTGGCACATCTGCGATAAACATTTCGGTTGTGTCACCAGTGGTTTTTGTCACCTTAGACTGGTTGTTCAAAGAACGATTACCTTAAATGCAGGATTATAAGTTAATCTATTCTTCTAACTTTGTATACTTTGGCTGGCCAGCTGAGTTCAATTTTCGCTGAAGAAAACCTTTTCGAATCCAGCAAAGTATATCAAAGAAAATTCCATCTTTCCTTTGTTGTAAGCTTAGAACATGTCATCAAAATTTTCTCTAATCCAGGATGTGCTAATGTAGAAATCTCACTATTTAACATATGGCTACTGATTACCCTTCTAAATTTATCAAATACCTTTTTAATATTTCATATTAAATTTTTTGTTATTTTTTTGTTTTCGTTTTTTTTTAGCGCCTCGAAAGTTCAGTAAGCCTGCGGCTAAGTATGGAGTGTCCGTGGCTAATAAACCAGCGAAGTAAGTTCAAAAACAGGTTTTGTCCTTGGTTTTTTGGGGGTATTTTAGGTTTGCTTTTTTTTGTTTGTTTTTTTTTTTTGTTTTGTTTGTTTTGTTTTGTTTTGAGCGGGGGGGGGGGGTTATGATGACTTTTAAATGAAGTCGAAATATCAGTTTCAGCTTCCTGTCAAGAGACGGACTTAGTCTTCGCGGAGCCAGTAGCAATTAAAACAATGGAACATTATGGTATTTACATTGTGGACTGAAAGAACTCCATGGGGCCGCAGTTGGAATAGATGACCGCCCTGTAGGTCTCAGATTCTGTGTATACTGACGCACTCTGAAAGTTCAAAAACACCCGAAGAGCAGAATCTAGTGAGACACTTGGCTGATGACAACGCCATTTAATGTCATATCTTATTAGATGATGTTTTATTTTGGTCAACCTGAGCGGTCGAGTTATATTCAGGCAGCCAAGAAAATATGATATGAAAATTTCACATGCGAAATTTTGAACCAAGTCATTTCTCATGTCAAATTGATATTTCATGTGCGAACGTTCCGATTTCATATGTGAAATGAACGTTTCCATATGTGAAAAATGTTCCAATTCCATATATTTTTCACATGTGAAGTGACAAGAAATTTTCGTGACGGTTTGAATGGAAATTTGTATGGTAGTCATTCCTGACATTTGTAAGATCAGTTCTTTCGTGAGTTACAGGAGATCGTGCGTATGTGCGTGGCTCCCTGGCGCTGAACGATCAGACTCAAAAATTAACTGAATTAATTATTGTAACCCATCTTATGTTGAACCTCGTTTCAGGAAACCGGTGAATGACGTTGGAAGGAAAATAATAAAGTCTACAGATCGTGAACCTGTATGTAATTAGATACAACACCACCACTACTGCTGTTACTTCAGTAATGCTTACTCAAGAAAATTAACTAATTACTTATACTAAATATTTAGGAAAGGGTCAAAGAACCTGATGCTAGGGAGAAGAGAAGACAACAATTATTAAAGGAACAGGTAACGTGACACTGCGTGACAGAGTACATGTTTTATAACCAGGGCTTGCGACTAACTTCTCAGATTACTAGCACAATAGCTAGTGACAGGCTTGATTTCACTAGCCAAAATAAATTTTCACTGGAGGCCTCAATAAAATAGCTAGGGCATTAGAATAACACCTTCTCAAATATAGTTTGATCAGTTTTTCAGGTCCTCAATAAGTTCCATTGCTTTTCGGTTAGCTATAATTATTAATTTATCACAGGATATCTGTATACAGAGTCTGCGTTGTACTTGGGTTCTCTCAATTTACTTTTGCGATTCATCGATCAGAAAATATTAAACTTTCGTTTGGTTTCTTCTGGCACGCCAGTGCAGCAGTACGCCACGATTTCCACCAGCCAAAATGGCTAGTTAAATCTGAAATCTACGAGCCAAAAATGAAATTTTACTAGACTTTGGCTCGTTGGCTACCGTTAGTCTCAAGCCTTGATGTATCACGAGGATTGATCGTGAAAAATGTTTCGATCTAAGTTGCTTTCAATGTGGGTCTATTTGTTACCTGATAGTATCTGTGTTTTTATCTTGCCAACTAGCTGATGAAACGTCTGGTGTCCGGCGTAAAATGAAAATTTTAAATAACTAAATTAGAGCAGTTCGACTCTGTACGACTTTTTGGTCTATATAGTAAATGACCAATGACCATCATCCTTGCACATTCACTGATTTCAGTATTTTGTATATGATGGGGAAATAAGTAGAAAAGAAACATTTCTAAAATAATTTTCAAAAATTACCGTAAATTGTTGCTTTTGTTAGGATAGATTCCCTTGTTCATATAATACGTTCATTAGTCTGAACACCATCGTAGGTGGGCCTTTAGTATCTTTACATTGAAAGAAGCCGAGCAATGTTGACTGTTTTTCAACGTATAATCATTCAATTTAGTAATTTTACAAATTAGGAGGACGCCTATAACAATTATATGAAATCTGTTCAGCAACAGAGATGGCAGAGACAACAGGTTGGTGTTACCTGTTTCTTAGTTCAGTAACTTTCATTTCCATTGTATATGGAAGAAGCGTTTACATTCTGCCTTATTTTAATATTTTATGACTGGTTTTCTTCTACATTTTAGATGGAGAAAATTAACAAAGCTAAAGAACAAAATTGGAAAAATTCTGGAAATATACTAAGTCCTGAGGTGATCTTTTTATAATAGTTCTGTGGTGTAAAGTGTTGCATGGATGAAAAGATTTAGTAATGGTATCCGTTTAGTTAAGGGCCCATCTCTTGTGTAAGTCCTTCACAAACTAATGTAGTAGAGCTTTGTGAAATGTGTGATCAGTGATGGTTTTGCGCATGCATCTTTCAGAAAGAACCAAAGAGACCCAATTATGGTAACGAACTTGGAGTTATGGTGAGTAAATGTTATATGCAACGACACTTGATATTTTAAAATGATAATGTGAAAATTAATTTGTACTTGAAACGCAGATAAGTAATGTTCTGATACTTTTTAAGGAAAAACGTCCTGACACTGTGATTGAACTTTCATTCAATGAGACAGCTTTTTGCATTAGGCTCAGTCATGGTGCCCTTGCCCACTGCCTTACATGACAATGCCGTTTAAACAAGCGCCTGTACCCGAATGCTACGTTTGGAGGTAGTGTTCGAGTGCTTAAAAACCTGTCAGAGATTTCTCTCGTCTGTGGATTAATATCACATTTAGACGAACTTCTGGGATCTAGATACGGGCACCAATTTTCAGACCTTCAGACTTAGTTTACCATAACTTATTTATACTGTAGTAAACAAACTCAAACAAAAGGTTGAGTTCCAGCTTTAGAACATTAGGGCTGTTTCAAGTGCCTAGACATTAGCAGAAGTAAGATGGCCTTAACTGGATTTAAAACGTCATCCCTTGAATTTTATTATCGAAATAACATGCACTGAGACCGCTGCCTTTTGTATGTAGAATAAGCAAGCACCACAAATTAACGCTGGAAAGGAAAACCGACCACATTCAGCACACGAAGCTGGTCAACGTCCGCAGCCTATACCAGCCTGGCAAGCTGTCAGACAAGGAGAAATAAATCGGTAATTATTAAACTAGAACTCATGAAATATGTGAAAAATTTTAATGCCAATTCTAATGTGAAATGCCTTGTGAAAGAAGAAAATTATGCAAAAGCTTCACTAAAGCGTACTAGAGTGATTATTCACAATGACGAAATGCTCTCTTATACATGTTCGTGTTCCATGAGTCTGCACGCAAAAGGCACTCTTTGAATTGTATGCTAAAGGTCCTCTCACTTTTTCGTACAGACCGCTTTGAAAGAGACCAGTGACCCACTGGTCACCTCTTTAGTGCAGTGACCTAGCGAGAGAAGAATGACCTTCATCACCAATAAGTATCCCGTTGAATCAATTGACCTTCTTCACAAAGATATTAGGGAGTTTAAGCAAACATTACGGCAACGTGTCCTTACAATAGAAATTTTTACTCAAAACAAAAGGAATGAATAATTCGATGTCCGAAGAGTATTTTCAACACCGTCCTACTTCTATACAGCACGTCGTCGAGAACACTTCCACGGTTTCACGGCTACGATGACACGCAGTACGTGGAACGTCTTCGGTCGTTTAAATGCTTACAAACCTACCAGAGCTGCTGAGGAGAGTTCCAGTGGAGTAAAAACAATATTAAGAATTCATTACAACGTCAATGGAATGTTATTCTATCCAAATGTTTAAGAATTAACTTACGTTGTTAAACGCCGTTGCCGTAGTAGCTTGCTTAAACTCCCTGTGGCTGGTGAGGAGGGTACTGGAAATAGACTCAGGGAAAACAACAACCATCAACGAGAACACTTACACACTGCCATTTTGTGCCGAAATTTAGAAATGAGTTTCAAAATGAATTTGGAAATTGAAAAAGAAATTGAGAATGCGAACTAACCACATACAGTATTTCATATTTTGGAAATGTTTGGGCAGTTTTTGGGTGGGAAGGCACTAAAGTTTTTTCTAATACTCAAACTGTGCCTTTTTCCTATCTCATATTAGCCCCCCACCCCACTTCCCCATGCTGTACTATAGTAATTTGTGGATTTGGGGCGGCCAAATACTTTTGGCGTCTTTACACTGGCAAATCTGGCTTGGGTATTCACCGCCATTTTTTATCATGAATGTCGAATCATTTGTGCGTTGTTTTCGTAAAGCAAAGATATGTCATAATATAGATACTTTAGAATCTACTAAAAGAACTCTGGATCCAGGCTCTTGGAAGAAATGTATTTAACATATATCACGACGATATCAGCAAACTCGCGGCAAGAGCTTGAAACACTAGAGGTAGCGATGAATGAAAGAAAAGGTTAGAAAACCTTTTTTTTGCGCAAACCTGACTATGCATTTGTGTTGATCAATGCTAAAAAGACGGTCATCTTGCTTCTTGTATGGTTCCGCTCGGTTACAGTATAGGAGGAAGAACGGGTAAGTTCGCTAATAGATTGCCGGCCATTGATATTTCTGAATGTGTTTTCAATTTCAATCTGACAAGCTTCGTTCCCGTACAAAGTACTAACGTTTTGATAAAGGTTTACAGTCTCGAAAACTACAGAAGAAAGGGAGTAAAGTAAGGTCAATTCTCTCAAGAATAAAATAAGGAATATACGAGGAGAAACATACAGCAGATGCTAGCGCGAAGTCCAGAGCAACAATCGAATATACCAGATATGGGGTTGGTTGGGGAGAGGTGGTTTGGAAGAAGAAAGAATTATGGTAGTATTTCTATGAGAACTGATTACAAGTTTACTTTCTAAACGTTAAGTAAGTCAAACCAGAGTTTAATATAATTACGTATTGAGATTGAACTGACCTACATTGTCTTCACAGAGCACGAGGTGCTGAGGCGGCCGAGAGAGCTCGGGTGTTGGAAGAATTTTGGCAGAGAAAACGTGAAGCTCTCGCAAACAAAAACAGAGGTGGACTCCATGTGGGAGATCATCATCCAGCTCGTGTAAGACAATACTTTGTTTTTTTGCAGTTTAATGTTTGAGAAACATGAGAGCTTGGATATATTTAGGTAGATGAACGATCTTCAAGCTCGATACTCAGAAAATGATTTCTGAGCCCCAGACAGGGGATCGAACCCGCAACCTTCGGATGATCGGTAAGACGCTCTAACCATTAAGCTACCAAGACTCAGATGGTGAGCTAGGGTGCAAGCTCGATATATATGTGCGACCTAAGCGGAAGCCACAGGAAAATGATGTTTGTATGAAGTTTTGCTTTCTTGTGTGGAAAACACCGCATTGTTTTAGAAAAAATGTCCACCTGAAGAGTTTTATTATTTATCCCTGAGTGTTGTTCAGATTGCTTTGTTTTCGCATTTTGTTGATTTTGTAGCTGTTCGAAATAAACACATTTTTGTGTGAACAATACACACGTTTACTTGTACGAAGGGAAACATTAAATTTTATGAACCCGAGGGCTCCAATATCACCCGTGGCCTTTAGCAAGAGGGTGGCATTGAAATCTGGGACAAAAATTAACTAGAGGATTGTTATTTAACCAGGACCTTTTAGTACCGAAACATCCAAATTTAAAAAGACTGACCTCGAGCTTAAGTCACGTCACATTAAGATATATTTAAAATAATGCGAAACCCGGTACCTAATACAGCTTTAAATTTCTTGCTCTTGGGACACCAAATTCTTCGGTTTATAACAATCATCCTTATTTTTGATCATATAGCATGCAAATAAACTGGGTGTTGTACAAGAACCTGTTATGCAAGGTAACTAAATTTCCATTTTTATCCATGCTTTTATACATTTTGTAGTGTGTTAGTGATGTTAAATCTTGAAGCTGTTTGGTAAGTATTACTTATAGATTTGAAATTTTCTACTGTTATGCAGTCAGAAACCCACAACCAAGCTTGGTCTTACACCCAAAATGGTAGCGTACAGTCGTAATTTTGACGGCCCATAAATTGCCAGAGTTTCAGGGAAATGAAACAAAATGGAGGGTATATTTCTCAGAAGAACGTGTTAACTTTCCCAAAATGAGAAGAAATCCCAGAGACAGCTGCGTTTTAAATTGACTCCCCATAACGACAACAAACGACCGACGAAAATCTTTCCAACGAAATGTTCGAGGTCCGAGGTTCTGTGCGCGAAAATTCCAAAGGTAGTGAATCTAATAGAGAAAACTATGTTGCTGACCAGATCTGAAACCATAATGTGCATGCAGGATGGTGGCAGTAAGACTCAACTTGGCCGGATAAAATAAGCACACAGTCTTGTTTAAACACGTTGGGCTGTTTGCGGAGGAAGCTGAACGGTATTTGTAACATGTTTTGGACAGCTGCTCTATACCAACTGAACAGGAGCTTGTGGGTTCGATTGCGTGTAGACCCGTCAACTGTTGTGATTAAATTTATCTGAGGAGGTCTTTGGTTTTATGTCACTGTATGACAATTTTCAAATAAGGATGCTTTTCAATCCTTTAGTTGCACGTGTTGGTGATGGTGTTGGTCGTGGACGCGATGCCATTTATGACGTGAGGCAAAAAAATCAAGCAGAAGAGGTAAGCTGTTGTGTTCGTTATTGTTCACGATTGTGAACAATGTTGTGTCTCAAAAAAAATATCACTGAATAACATTAGTAAATGAGTGGCATCTAGCATAGCATACGGTGTTAAGTCATGTTCTATACAAAAGGTAATTTCAAGAATTTTGAAACGGTTTCCAAAGAGTAAATTTGAAGATTTTTAAGGAATTATGTCATCATCTTGTTCTTGAAATTTCAGTGTGTGTTAAGGATACGAATTTCAGGAAGAGTCCTTTTCTTAATGGAGCTGGTTGAACGTACTTGATGTTGAAATCGTTAATTTATTTTGTTTACTTTTTGGTAAACCAAAATGTGCGAAAAGTACCCAAAAGAGCATATAGTCCTGTATCATGAAGAGCGTAGTTCAACATCCATATAGAAATAATTCGTATGTTGTGATATCACATTCCAAAAAAAATTAATACTCTTCGTGTCCATTATTGTTAGTTCTATTTTAACGTTCTAAAATGTTAGTTTTACGGTCAGTTGCGCATGCATAGAATTAACCATATGTAACTTAACATTGTGTGCTGTCTTACTTCCTTTTCCCGTAAAGAATTACTTGGCAAGGTTGGAAGCCATAAGGAAACAAAACTATAAGGAACGAGTGGAAATTCAACAACGAATCGCGAAAGTTCGAGGCCCAGTTCAGAAGGTATAAAGGAGGAAAGGAAAGCAAAGCAAAAAAACAATTGATTTATATTTTTTATTTAATCTGTTATTTCATATATTTTATATTGCTTTATTTTTATCCTTAGCCGACGTCCAGTGTTGAAAACGGTGATCCCAGGATTGACCCTGATGCCAGAAGAAGAAAAATTGCTGCTTTGAAGGTGGTATTTATTAGACAGGGAGAAACAGGAGGACTGGGGAGGTTTTAGGGAAAAAGTTAACCAAACAAAACGTCGAGATCAAAGTTGCGAGGTTTTGTGTTTTGTGTTGCAGTCGTATGTATACTAGGTGAAAGAAAGAAAGTATTAGTTTATTTTTTCCTCATTAATTAATGTCTTTGTATTTGTATCGATTCGTTTCTTTTGGTAATTTGTGTTTGTTGTATAGGCTCAAGCAGATGAAAGAGCAGCTATTTTAAAAGAACAGTTAGAAGCCCGACGGCGAGCAGTGTTTGAAAGAATCAAAGGCGAAGCGGAAGCAAAAGCAAGAGAGGTTGGTTTACCAATATCCTATAAGTAGGTATTTGTCTCTTGAAACGATTTAGATGCTATAAAGCCGTTGGTGCATTGATAACATACTCTTCTTGAATTTGTTTATCATTAGCAGAAAGGAGCTGAAGCAATTCTACCCATGTATCAAAGGTAGGTAAATTGTAACACGCTTGTTAAAGGTGTTAATTAAGTTTAGTTTGGGAGGGGAAAATAAACGAGATGCACAGGATAGGTAAAATAAGGCTAAAGAATTGCAATTAGTTGTGTTTTCATCAACTGGTTATTTCGTGGAATTGATGCGAGATAAAACGCTGTAGAATAAGTTAACATCCTGCCAACCTGATTTGGAGGATACTGTAGACAATAATAATTGAAATTTAAATAGGAAAAAAAAACCCAGGTTAAATATTAAGTCAGGGTCAACGTTAATCCCTGATGTATGTAAATTATTTGTTGAACATTTTGATACTACTTGTTTTTGTTTTCTTGTTGAATATTTTCTATTTTATTTTCAAGGCCTGTGTCAGCTCCACAGAAACAACCTGATGGTATGATGACTAATAATTCTCTCATTCTGTCCATTACCTTGAAAACTGCAGCTACCTTGTTAACTGGTTCATGATATCGTCATCAGACTAATTCAGTAAAGGGATCTGAATTTCCCCAAGGGCATCTGTGAATAGAGAATCCTTATTACGTTTTTGCGAGGAAAATAAATTTAGAGTTTTCAACCATCTTTGGCATTGCTTCCCACTCCGAACCCCAAACAATGGTTCCTTTAACACGCCACGGGATTAAACATTCGTGTTCTTCAAGTTCAGTCGCCCACCTAAGTTAATTTTCAATGCTCAGTAGGGAGCTGGTATCTAAATATGGCTTTGTACGTTTGCGCAGATGGTAATGTTATCGTATTGCTATCATACTCCTATTTTGTCACAACAAGAACGGACGCGTTAGATTTTTGAATGTTTATTTCGATGAATTCTTGAAAACTTGGTAAATTAAGCGATCGGTGTGCAACAGCTTGCCTAAATTTCAAAAATTTTCGTGAAAAATGATTTTTAAAAATCCCCTACGTTTACTCCAAAAGATCTGTCTTGACAATCTCTCCAAATATTTTGGTATAGTGTTCTTAAGTAAAATAACTGACCTAATTACAATTTTAAGAAAAATTCACCAAGAAAACCAAAGACACGGCTTAATATCAATAATATGTGATAACTGTGAAAATAGGCCGACGTTCTAACGCTGGTTTTACTATGGTAACCTTTGAAAATTGCACAATTTGAAAAATAACAGACGTTTATTCTACATCTTCTACAGTCGGAGGCACTCTGCAGCGAACTTACAATTATTTTAAGCATAGAAATGCCCATAAATGAAGGCCATAGTGATTGAAGCCTGTGAAAGTAAACTGTAGAGAGCCACCTTAAAGGACATTGTGACGTTTTTATCTTTAAATTTCTTAATCTTGTGTTTTCTTATTAACAACAGAACGCCCAGCTGTATCACCTGTTGGTCTTGAGACAGCTCTGAAAGAAGTCGGAGTTACTCGTTTATTTCGTTCACGTTCCGAGGTAAGTTTCTAAATGTCTTAAACGTTCAAATACATATCTGGCACAATGTTGAATGTTTCGACACCGTTGCGTAGCATAAATGATTAAAATGTCTGAAGGACGTTATAGTTTCAAGCGATTAATCTGGAGTACTTGCATAGACTCGGTGTGGGAGTAACTGCATTAAATTACATCATATTTCATAACAGTAGCCCGTTGTGAACACATGGACGTCTGTTTTTAATGGGCCGTTTCCACTAATAACTTACAATAAAAGCTATTGATGTAATAATAAATACATAAATATACATATGCACATACATGCATATTCATAAGTAAAGGTACACGATTATGAGCAATATCACGACTTGAGGGTAATCATTGATTACATTTCCCCCCAACTGAGGGAAGATTGGTTGAAGTTGTAAGGGGAACTTTTACAACTTTGTTCCTCGACGAGCAACGGAATCTGAGGTGATCATAGTATCACTAGAGCAATTTCGTTAGTAATTGAACTACGGTATTGTAGAATTACATTTACCGCAGAACTGTGTGATGATGCGACTCCCGGCCGTCCACTGTATAAATAGAATTTCGCGCTGATCTCTTTGTCCATGAAATTCGGAAACATCTTCGGAAAGATTTTTTAGTATTGAAAAACGTTTTCGACTGTACAGTCATCTTCAGTTTGTACCTGAAGATAACAGTATATTCGGGCGACAGAGGTACCAGGCGGAAATCGCAAACGGAGAAGAAATAATAAAGCCCAGCAAAAAACACGCAAAATAGGCATATTAGAGGTTTAAAATGTAATTCTAACGTTTCGTTGCTACACGCAACATCCTCAGAGAATGAATGAAAAACTATATTACAAGGTGATGATATATAATGGTATGTTACATGATAAGTAAACGAGATATTGGCGTAGGAGCGGAAGTGGGAAGGGTACAAGGAAACAGCAGATTGAGATGTAATGGAAGGGTCGAGAAACGAAAGGTCTTAAAATAAAGTTAATGCTAACATGGGCTCTTTTCCACTTTCTTTATTTTAAGACCTTTCGTTTCTCGACCCTTCCATTACATCTCAGTCTGCTGTTTCCTTGTGCCCTTCCCACTTCCGCTCCTACGCCAATATCTCGTTTACTTATCATGTAACATACCATTATATATCATCACCTTGTAATATAGTTTTTCATTCATTCTCTGAGGATGTTGCGTGTAGCAACGAAACGTTAGAATTACATTTTAAACCTCTAATATGCCTATTTTGCGTGTTTTTTGCTGGGCTTTATTATTTCTTCTCCGTCAACAGTATATTCGAAGACGTTTGTAATTTTATTTAAAGGTTTTAGCATTTAATAATTAAAAAGTCTTGAAGCATCAATAAGAGTTATTAACCACCCCTCGAGTGAAAAACTGTTAGGTATGACGGTACAAACAGTTTTCTCTCAAATCTGATTTGTAACACAGGGAGACTTGTCGAAGGTCATTTTAGAAAATATTGAAGAAAAATCGATACAGGATGAAGCACAGCGAAAGCAGTGGGGAGCAACACCTTTTAAACCTCCTACATTGCCCCTAGAAATTACAGCGTCAGCGATGGAAGGTAATGAGAATATTTCTAGTTATCTGTTGGTTACGTGTATGTTTGCTCGCTCAGGTGGTTGTCTGTTTGCCGTATTCATTGAGTTGGATAAGTTATTTCGATATTTGTCACTCGGATTATTAGTTTAAGCGCGAGTTTTTACGAGTCTATTGTTGTTACTGCAAGCTACCTCTGCTGAAGACAAAGTAATGAAACCTGCTGCAAAAGTAGAACCCAATCAGGTCCGTCCTCAGTGGGATCATGCTTGTAAAGTGGACGTCGTTTCAGCACTGGAAAAAGTTGATATCCAACCAGGAACAATTTGCTTGTCTACCGAAGGAAAATTGCAGAAAGGTGAAATTACTTATGTTGACAATGGAACGACCAAGAACACGAAGGAGGAATTAAAGAAACCTGTAAGTTACTTTGAACATCTTGAACATCTACTTCACCCTTGGGCTTGACTGACATGATCAAGGACAAAACTACTATTGGCTTGTAATTTTCGGTATGTCAAGCCAGTTTGAATCGTTTCCGACAGTAAGCTAGGAGGTTTTTATGTCCAGTCAGACAAAACCAATCTTTTACAAATTAAATTTAATTTTTGATATGAAATAAGAAGATACGAGGGTTTAGGAAAAGATAGATCGACAGAAAGCCATATGAACGGAGGGAACGGACCGACAGACAGACATACTGAGAGGCACGTAGGTAGATGCAGGGAAGGAGGGACGGACGGACGGAGGAACCGACAAATAGACAGACCAATAGACGGACAGATCAATCGACAAATACACTGATAGTCTGCCAAACAGACGGTGTTTTCCTGTGTATGTTTTTTTTTAGATGTTTTATCCTTGCTTAGTAATGAAGGTAATCAAATTTATGTACCGTATTTAGGTATCCTGGGTTGTTGGAGAATCAATCAAAGATGGTATGGGTGTCACAGTTTCTGTGTCAAAGTCATCTAAAACCACAGTTCCTCCACCATCTTCACAGCCAAATCTTGGAGTTACAGTTGTTAAGTCATCTGGTGGCCCAAACAAGAAGAACAGGTGCGTTCAAAGCAATTTTCAAACTATCTTTTTGGTCATTGGCAATAAGGCCCGTTCACGCAGGCGCTGTTTGCTTTAACTTTATTGGTAATTAATACCCCATACAAAAGACCGTGAACTGTTGTTTGGAGGTCTGGTTTCTTCTAAGCAAATATACGAACATTTAGCAGTAATTATTTCGTGTGGTCGAAGTCGAAGTATGTTTTCTTGACATTGTAAAGGCTTATATAACAGATTAGCTTGGTGAGAGGAGCAGCGAAGATGATATGACAGGCAAAGAACACACTTACACTCGCACTCTCAGAAGTTCACTCTTACATGCATTAACAAGCTTGCAGTGATGATGTGCTTTTTACTTTTCAGCTCAGGAGAGATTCCATCTAGCAATTTCGGCCGACCCCTTCCACCATCACCACAGAAAAGCAAACCTGGAGACGAGCGGCCATTACCACCTCCTCCCAAAAGCAATTCAGAGCAACCAGAGACATCTGATGTTAAATTGGAAACTTTACACGTCGATAAAGAACTACAAACAGCTTCAATTGTTAGCAGAGACAAACTTTCTTCTCCTATAAAAGCTTGGGAAGAGGAAACTCATCCAAGTATGATATATTCAGTTTGCTATTATAGCGTTTGGGGCCTCCTTTGGGATAGAAAAAATCTTCAGTTACTGCAGAAGTCAACTGGAATACGTTTTCTTTGGCTGCAATATTTTTTCTTTACCTGCTCAACCAAGGCACTGTTATTTCTTTCTTTTTGACACACAGCCAGAGTCAAAAATCAAATCTGACCATCAACCAGGTCCTAACCCTAACTCTAAGCCTAACCCTAAAAAGTATTAAAACATGCAGAAGAAGAAAAAGTTGTTAGGGAAATTTAAACATAGCCACAAGCAGGCGTTATTCCAAAGGCATTCTGAGTGTCAGTCGGATGTGGTGACCACTGATCTACGATGATGGCCCCACAAAAGGCAGGATAAATAAAGTATTTATAATGGGGTTTTCACTTCATTTATCATTGGTAATATAACTTATGTTAAACTAGTTACGAGAGGAAATTATGTTCCCGCATTACCTTACAGTATTCCATTCCAGGAAATCTTAGCTAGGTTTACCAGACCTCTGGGAGCTGTCTTTGAGTTAGCGACTATTATGTTATTATATTAGCCACAGTAGCCGGATTGATTTCGAATCAAATCTGTTCGAGATCAGGTGCCCGAACACGGTCATTGATTGTATTAGTCATTTGAACTATATTCTCTTCTGTAGAACTAGTAGCTTATCGCCTTACTTTAAAATCGTCATCGCCATTTTTCTGCCTTAATTTTTAGCGTCATTTATTCGCATCTCATAGAAACAAACAAAAAAACACAACCCTAAGTCATTACTGCGAGCGCATCGTCTTTCTATTTCACTCCAGATTTAACTACTTATTAGTAGAAATAATGTAATTTACCATGTTTGTTTTACTCCTAAGGTGTCTCACATGAGGTGAATTTAGCCAACAGCCGGGAATCTTACCAGCAGTTTCTAAATGCCTGGCGAGCAGAGGAAGAACGTAAATCACCTGAAGAAAAAAAACAGGGGCCTCTTCCCCCAAAAGTACAAGAATCGGAAAAGAATTCCAACGAAGAAAATTTAAAAATTGAAGACATTTCAAATTTGGAAGAAGAGTAAGTCGAAAGAAAAAATGAGAATGTTTTAATCAGCCCCGTACTCATTGTCTACTCTTCTGATAAGACTTTGGATACAGGATTCATGTTTAGTGTGTTAGACTGAATGGTATGTTGTCTGAAGTGTGTTATTTTCAGGCTGTACTATGTGTATGAGTAGCTTATGAATGTATTTGTGAAAGGCGATTACTCTTACTCCAGCTTTCTTTTCATTAAGCTTGAAAAGTAGTAGTTGAGGTTTGTCTAATAAATTAGAAATGCTACCTCAGAAATAAAGGTATCTATACTGAATTCGCTGTTAAAAGCACTGAAGATGGCTGGACAGAATTGAAGCTTGAAAGAAGTGAAGACGCTTTGACCAAACGGAAAGTTTAAAATAACGTCCTAATCGATCTCGAATGACTTTTCTTGTTGCCAGCTTGCTAACAGGTTAGGGTGACAGTCCATTTTATCGTCCCTGACGTGATAATTGCTGACAAATACTATTATCGTAGATTATCCAAACATGGTTATTGAATTTCAGATTATAATAATAATTCACCCTTGCCGCTTGCAGATCTTTTTACAAGACAGCTGACTCATTGGATCTTACAAAACTTGGCCTACATACAGGACAATATGACACAGATATACAGGTAAGTAATCTTACATCCTCGCCTCGCTAAGAACTAAAAACTAGTTAATTTTACCAGGTTTCTACAAAATTCTTTCACTTACTTTTTTGTTTGCTTAGTTAATTTTATATATCTTTTGCAACCACCAACCAATTGTCCACCTGCTTATTCGTTCATTTACTTGTCGTCTCCAGTTTTTTCTTAATTGCAACATTTTCGGGCCCAGAATAGGTCGTGTCTTAGATAAAAGCAACTCAAAACCTCATTCCATGATAGACCGTATCTTTTGTTCGACGCAGCTTACGTAAAGGCGTGAATATTTCTATTCTGTAAAACGAGTGTTCCCGTGTTGTATAAGGAGCGTCTAATTTCTCTCGTATAAATGACTCTAATGTGGCTGCGCCTGGGTTTCCTTTATCCAGACTTATTGACAAGATCTATTTGAAATCAGCTTAAGGTCCATTCACACTATACAACTGTCGTACAAGATTGTTCTGACGTATACGAATAACCCACTATAGTTTTCCGGTCCTCTTGCGACAGTAGCGAACGAATCACTCTGAGACAACATTTCATGCACCAGAAGAAATAATCACATACCGCCACTGTACACTGTATCATGTAAATAGGACTCGAGACACACAAGAGTCGTTCGAGCTGTTACATGATTGTCGGCTGAGCAATACTGTAACAAAATTGTCATCATTGTTACTAGGTTATTTTCAGCAGTGGTGAAGCACCAACAGTTGTTCACTTTAGTTGAAAGGCGAGAAAATACATTACTAAACAACCGTTTCCGCTATTGTTAACATGGTTTTTCAAATTTGTTAAAAAGCTTCAACGAGATTGCTCGTTAAAAAACATTCTTGACAAAATTGTTCGCTGCTGGCTTGGGTTGAGTCGTCAATAGCGCTTATGGCTGTTAACAAACACGAAGAAGTCGTACGTTTTTATGCGTATAGCTGATAACATTAGAAGCCACGCTTCGCTCAGCTCTTCTTTTTGATCGTTATCTGTATTGAAAACTATAATTAATCGTTATTTATCGTTATTTATCTGTATTGAAAACTATTATTGATCGTTACCTGTATTGAGAACCTTATTACATTAATTAATATTACATTAATTTAGTTGCTGAACGGTTCTCTTTTCTTCTTCAGCGATTGCGAACGTGCTCCATGCCTGATCTCCGGTTATTATTCCAAACTGCTGCCCCAATAGACGACACTAAAGTATCTTCTGGGCCGACTTTCTTTGAAAACGAAAACTGTTCCAACAACGAAGTTGAGGAGGACGACGATAATTTAGAGGAAGAAGTGGACATTGAAATCGGCTGTGAGGAAAGGTAAAGACTGCAATCATTGTAGCAGATAAGCTTAATTAGGCTGGTAACACCAAAGTTTCTGCAAGTTAGCAAATCGCTTTTTGCCCTGATATTGTCTGTGAGGTTTTCAAAATTCATTCCAGGTAGGTTGGTTTCTTTTTCCTTGTTTAGCCAGTTGACTGGCGTAGCAAAATGATTGCAGTAGTTCTTAGCCACATCCGGTTTCTGGGCTCGGTAAAACTGCCCATGTTGCATTAGTATCGCTCCTTCACTGTAGCTGCAGAACTACAAGCTTTTTAATGCACCTGAATACGAATACCTGGTTGTTAACCACTACAACCTCTCTGCAAATCAAACTTACATTAACTCTATTCGATCTAAATCCGACTTCTCTCATTTTATTCTGGCTAACAACAGACGATTTTACTTGTCAAGAGGAGATGTCTCGGACCGGAAAGGGTTAATCGTTCTTTGTTGATATTTTAGTATGTCGCTTTCGTTTTTTGCAGCGACGAAGAAAGCCAAGACTACTTTAGCATGTTAGAATCTATGGAGGATGTTCTAGTAAGCGAAGGTAAAGGAAATCATCGCTAAATTTCGCGAAAAGGTCCACCAAAATCCTAATTAATTTGGCATAGCTAAAGTCTATAAAATTGCAAACTTATTAAATTATAAATTATGTATATTTATAAAACTAAAAGTTCGCGTTATTCTTGCCAGAAATCTCTCATACTATTTATTTAACAATGTGACTAAATTTAAATACAATTTAGTAACTCTGTAGGTGATTAAATCATAGTTAAGTGTTTCATATAACCGGTCCCTAAATTGAATTGAATTGAACTGGATTGGATTGCGTTGATTTTGGTTGAATCCGGTTACACTGGGTTGGATTGAGTTGACCTATACTGTATGAAATTGGTCTGGACTGGACTCCGCTGGATTGGGTTGAATGAGATGGGATTGGATTAGAGAGAATTGCATTGAGCTTAGCCAGAATAGAGTGAGTAAAAAGTCAAGAGTAAGATCAGACTACCCGACCGGAAGACATGTGAGACTAAACGGTTCAGCAAAAGTCGCTTATCAGGTGAATTTAGGTTCTGTGTGTTGAATTGATTTCCACAAGGCTGAGTTGATTTTCACAAAAAACACAATCTTGCTCTTCATTTTAATAAGTAGTATTTTCAACCTTTGGAGTTTTGTTTACGTACACTACTAATTACGTTGGTGTTTTGTACGTCAGCTCGGTCGCCTTCTCCACTAAAAGCAGCTCGCAATCTGCAGTCTATGTCTGATACCAAATGTGATGGTAAGTGAAATTATCGATGACTGTAACCACATTATAAAAGGGATGTAGAGTTTGTATGGGTCCCGAAAATCCTAGAAAGTCCTGAAATTTTGATCTGGCTTATTCCAGATTGGGAAGTCCTGTAAAACGAGGGCTTTGTCTCCTAGTCCTGGAAGTTGCGAGAAAAATTGTGATGAACAGCAGTAGAGTTTATTTTACTAATTTAGCGTGTTGTTTTGGTCCTTGGTATATAATAGTCCTCGGTTTTGGTCACTGGGAGTTAATGGGTTTTCCTCTGTCCACTCTAACGCTTTCCGATCCGTACACGCACAACTTGGCAAAGGCCATAAGGCCAAGGAAATAACTGATGGAAATTAATATGAGTACTGGAAAATGCCTGGAAAATCATTTCTGCAAGAGAGTACGAACGCTGGGGATGTCAGATATTGAAAAAATGTACTGGAATATTGAACCGTTGTTGTAATCATTGAAATCCATAGAATTAGAGGGATGTGAAATGTTTAAAGGAAAGAATTAAGGGGCCTTATGACTAGGCCGCAGTTAGTAACTTCGTAATTCGTGGATTACTTATTCGTTTCGCTATCATTTTCATTTCCGTTTTCTTTTCATATTTTTTATTATTTTTCTTTTTCAACTTTTAGATAATGACTCTGAAACCAATGATGATTCTGACAGTCGGTCGAGTGATTTGCCGTTAAATGAAGGCTGGGATTCGGGTATGTTGTGTTGACTAAAATCACTGAAAAATTTGTTGGAACAAAACGGATTTACAGCTTACTATCCCCCCTCATCCCACTTATCAATGTTTTACAACTTTGTGCAAGAAAGGGATGTTCGCAGCCTCTTTTGTAAATCGCGTACTATGTTAGTCCTTATTGAAGCAACATTTAGAAGGGAGAGCGAGGATTAAGTTCATCATGCTCATCCTTCGTAATACTTCTTGGAAAATGTTTAAACTGTTCCAACTAAATTTGTCAATGTTTGTAATAACTCAACCAAGATCCAATCAGATTATGGATTTTTTCCAAGAAAACATCTTACTTCGAAGAAACTCGAAATTTTCAAAAGCAAGAAAATTTCAGATTCCTGCCATGCCCACCAACTTTCAACGTTAACAACTGCCTAGAACTTTTGAAAATACATTTGCTTAACAAACGCGAAGTATTCACTTGTGAATGTTCCTTACGTTACTTTTTAAAGGAGAACAGCAAAGGCGTAGGAAGAGGGGGGGGCTTCGGGCCAAATGTTACGAAAGTAGCTTTATCTTCACTAGTTCGAAAGCTGTTCACGCAAAGTTCAGCCATGTTTATGGACTGACACTCGAACTACGTCTACGAGAGTTTGAAGATTTCGCTAACGGACGGGTAGTCAGTGTAGTTAGAACGCTATAGAAGAGCGCGGATTTGACCAAGAAAGTTTGAAACTGCTGTTGGAAGTCGAAAAACGTTTAATCAATGCATGCAATGGAAATACAACGCAGCCATCTCAGAGGCTACAAGAAATATATCAGTCAGACATTGATTTTCAGTGCTTAGGAGCACTGCGTCTCAAAAAATAAAAAACCAACAAAAAAACAATATTTTTGTATATGTAGAAGATATTTTTCGGTGGAAAGGAGACTTATCAATCGTGAACAAATAACATTAATTTAAGAACACAGATTACTTTGATACCATTCTAAGAGTACTTCTTGAAAAATGTATTATTCTTTCAGGGGTGTATATGTATATGCTGACTTCAGGCCACCACCAATAGTGTTTTTCGTTTGACGCGTGCGATCGCACTCGCACGCACAGGCACGCGCAAAATATACTACGCGTGCGACAATTCGCACGCGTGAAATTTGAAATTTCAACTTCTAGAGAGCAGGTTCTTCAGCTAATTTAACCGCAAAGAAAGGTAATGAGAACGACTTAACTGATACAATCATTTAAGTTTAAGGGTGTTGTAAATACCGTCGGTTGCATCCAAGCGCAAATATCGCTGATGAAAACACGTTTTATCCCAGCGTCAAATTAAAACCGTTGGCTTGGAAGTGTAGAATATTTTCACCCGATACGCTGGAAATAAATCAATCACTGTCACATAAGTGTGCCCTACACGAATCACGCCTTACCGATCTCACGATGTCAATTTCAAAACGTTTAACTTTGGCCTTAAATTTAGTACATGTTTTCATCAGCGGTTGCGTGCATAGAGTGCGAAAAATTTATGAAAGATTACAGTATGGCAGCTAAAGGCGATAAAATTGAATTGAAAACTTTTGAAAGCTATGGAAAGTCAGAAGTTATTGGTTACAAGACTGTAGAAGACTTCGATGAAACCAATAACAATTGCGCGGCATTGATGGACAACACAACTTCAGAAACAAGCGGATCCGAAATTTCTGAACCTGTGGAGGATTCTGATGGTGATGATGAAGAAAGATATTAACTTTAAATTCACATCTTTAAAATTTATTATAGAACAGTTCCTTCGCTGTAAAAGTTTGAAGCAATAAAATGCATGTTATACGCTCTGAAAAGCAAACATTTTTCTTACTTGTATTGGATCACCTTAATCACGCTTGTAATTTCTTTCACGAAAAGCCCTGCACCCCCCATATCAAATTCGTTCCTACGCCACTGGAGAACAGTGTTGACAAACAAGTCATAACGCATCTCTTGTGCATACACTAAGTTGTTTGCCATTTTATTCCTGTGGCAGGTGACAGCGACGAGGACGGCTCTCCCGAGCATCACGCAAAACAAATAGAAGAAAAGGAAAGCGTGTTTGCGCGTTTAGAAGAATCGAGGAAAATGCTCGAAGATGAACTTGGTTTTCACAGGTTTATGAAGGTTTATAAGTACATCCAGGTTCGTGAAAACACTAAATTGTTTTCTAGACTTCTCATACTAAAAATTTTTACCGTATCTTAATTTGAGAATTATCAATTGTAGCATATACGAGAGCAGAAACAAGTATAAGCGATTAAGGAAGTATCACTGAAAGTCTGTCAACCAGTAGCAAGCGTGCGAAAACCAAACAGCCATTTTAGTAAAGCAAGCTTGCGAGTAAGACCCGCTAACAGCCCACAATTGTAGAGAAGTATGAGAGAAAATATAATCTGAAGGTAAACATCCAGAAAAAAAACTCAAGTTGTGAGCTTATAAACAAGACAGAAGTGCAATGATAATATGTCGACTTTATTTCAAAGCCTTTGTCATATCTGTATTGCTTATAAGCTTATATCTTGAGTTACTTACAAGACGATTATCTCCGGATTATACGGTTAGGCCCAGACAGCAAGCGTGCAAGCAGGCAAAGAAGCAAGCAAGTAATAAATCAATGAAGCAGTCAGGTCAGCTAATAAACAAACAAACGAACGGACAAAAACTGAATGCAAACAAGCATTCAATAATGCAAGCAATCAACCAAACTAACAAATACAAGAAGCAAGCAAGCTATGGCAGCAAACAAAGCATCCGAGCCCATTGAAATATTTTCCGTCAACTGGGGCACGGAAGCGTTCTTCCGCCGTTTACGCTTAAAAGCGTACGTCCTTCGCGTCCCAATAAATTCACCAATCTCACCAAAGAAGAACTTCTTGCTTTAAAATCATTGCGTAGTCGGGAGGACATTGTCACCAAACGTGCTGACAAGGGTGGCGCTGTCGTTGTCTGGAGAGCGGACGTATATCGACAAGAGGCTCTTCGTCAACCTTTTACACCAGGTTAGATTCGGAATTCAGGTTAGATTTGCGATTGCCTTTAAGCCCTAAAGTTCTTCTTTGACCAACGAACCGTTTTCGAACTCTCAACTGTTATATTACTTCGCTTAGCAGAACTAGTGTTTACCCTCGATAATTTTTCATTTGTTAGTGAACAGGTAAGCGGCGTAGCTCTGGGCAGCAAGATGGCCCCTAATTACGCTTATTAATTTGTCCGTTATCTTGAAAAACATATCTTTGAGCGATACACAGGTCACATACCCGATTTCTTCGGAAGGTTCATCGATGACTGTTTCGGTACAGCATCATGTTCACGTGCAGACTTGGAGCGCTTCATCAGTTTCGACGATAACTTCTATCCAGCGCTCAAGTTTACATGGGAAATCAATGAAACTTGTGTATCGTTCTTGGATATTTTAGTCTCCATTAATGGTGATGCGCTCGCGACATGTGTCTTACAGACCGACTGTTTCTCATAGCTACTTTTTGTTTCTTCTTCCCATCATAACCACACCAAGAAATCCAACCCTTATTCTCAATTTTTGCGCCTTTGCAGTGATGACCGGGATTTCGAGACCAAGTCCTTGGAGATGAGATCCTTTTTTGTCCAGCGTGGCCATCCTTCTAGTTTATTGGATACTATTATCTAAAAAGCTTTCAATGTTTCCCGTTCGGACACTCCGAAACCACTTTCGAAGCAAATTTCTACAGAAAAGGTTACCTTAATCCTTACATTTCATCCCTTCAACTACAAAGTTAGGGACATCATCACTGTCAATTTCGGCATTTTCAAAAATGATTCCGAGACCTCGTCAATTTTCACCGATAATCCAATGATGTCCTTTCTGCGTAACAAAAGCATTCATGATTGTTTAGTACACAGTGCCCTCAAACAAAATTCATCTTTACCGGCCGGCAAGTTTTCTTGCGGTTGAAACACGTGTCCTTTTCTAAGTCAAAACAACGTCATTTTTGGATCCAAATCTTATTTTACTATCCGACATAATTTCACGCGTACCTCGTCTAACATCGATTACTGCATATCCTGCAGCAAATGCTATAAACTCTACATGCATCGGTGAGACTGGCCGACGTCTCTCTGACAGGTTTGTCGAACATCTTCGTTCCGTAAGAACCAACGATGTTGACAAGCCTGTTGCCCGACATTTCAACAGCGCTAATCATTCTATTTCGGACATGAAAGTTTCTGCTATCTCATTCATCTCCGGTGGCAGCGATAGCCGCAAGAGACAAGAAAGTTGTCTCATCTTTAAACTAGGAACCACTCATCTCCATGGATTCAACAAACGTTTCTTTTGTTTAACTCCTCATAAAGTTTTTGTTTTTGTCTAGCATGGGCGGATAAAAACATCAGTTTGCGCACTGTTTCCCCTGTACATATTTTCCCGCATACATATTTCTATTCCCTTGGGATCTCAGCTGGTTTAACCCAATACCGGTTTGCTGATTGTCGTTAAAAATAGCAAATGACTTCCTTGTCGTTACCTAGTAGTTGATTTGTTTGTTTTCGCTTCTCGCATTTCATTGGTTAACTTTTCGTCACGACTCATTTTCGCATAAAACCTGGTCTAGCTGCTATTCCTACTTCAGAACACGTTTCTTTCTCTGACGAAGGGCCTTTGCTCGAAACGTTGGAAATCTTTGAGATCACGCACGGCAGTCACTAAGCAAGCCTGTTAGCTTCATGGTAAAATAGTAGACCAGGAAGACCCTAGCTCAAAGTTTGTTAGTTGTGAATGTCAAAATACAAAAAATTATATAGCAGTTCAAATCACGCTTATAAGAAATTATAAAGAATATTTTTTACTTTTTCTTCAGAGTATTCAAGACAACGAAGAGGATATAGATATTGGTGTAGGTCCAGCACCAGAGATATCAGATCTTCTTGGAGCTGAACATGAACACCTATATCCTAAAATTCTTTATCTGGTAATGGCTGATTCAGCGTACTGTGAAGGTAATGCCTGACATGACATCCTGATCTTAATTCTGACCCACAGAAAAATGCAACCACTATAAACAAAATTGTTCTAAGTAGTGTTCAAAATTACAGAAAATCCGTCTGCGATGTGAACACATTATAGACTTCATGCAAAAATGGCCGCCAATTTGAATCAGACTTTTGAGCCTCGTTCTTGCTTTGAAAATTCAAAGGAAGTTTTAAACAAGAACAAGGCTCGAAAGGCCAATTTAAATGCATATAAAAGAGTAATGAATAACAATTATTCAAAGGTATACTGGTTTCAGACCAGAGAGGACTAGTGTTGCGATTATCAGTTACTGATGAACCGCGCCATCTAAAACGGTATATTCGTTTTGGCCCCACTTTCTTACAAAAAATAAAATCAACGACCTCACTGAATACAATTAGGAATAATCCAAAGTCTTGTCGAAGCATTTATTACACCTGATGTTAAATGTTCTGAATTTCTAGTCGTACCGCCTTTGACCTAGCATTTCCTTGCATTCTGAAAAAGCCAGATTATGCGGTTCTGTGTCTTTTCTGAAAATGAAAGGTTAATTTGTCTACGTAGTGTTTGTAATGGCTTGATGGGAATAAAAAATCCCATTCGCTCGGCCACGTAAGAAAACCGAAACCAGAGACCTCGCTTAAACAATCCTGGAAAATGCAGTTGTCTTCGCAGAGGTCCGCCTTTTCCTTACCCTATATAGTCTGTAAAATTAAAATTAGAATATTTAACTTAATCCCTTGTATTTTACCTGCAAATAGTTTATACATTTTGTAGCAGTTGATAGATGTATTAATAGCCCCTTGGAAGTCAGTCCCATGTGTGTACTGAAGGGTCGCCGTTTTTAAATAAATTGAAATAAACATATTAAGTAATAAATAGATTAAAAAATAAATAAATAAATAAATAAATAAATGAGCCGTCATGTAATTCTCACCACGCAGGAAGATAGAACTAGCAACTTCCGAAACGTTGTACCACCAAAACCAACCATGCAGGTTAAAGAAAAAACAAAATTCAAACAGCTATGTACTTTTTATAAATGAGCGACCATTTTAATTTGTGTATTCACGCATGCAAACGACATTGGGGAGTGAAAGGGCCTCATTATTTATGCAATATAAATGTGTTCACCAGACTAATAAGTTTGTGAATGACAATGCACTCAACACGCTCCGGATACGTTCAATTCTAACAAAATCCATGTGTTCGCGCCTGTCACCTGTGGTTTCTAAACGCAGATATGGATGTTTATATTCGTGAATTGCTATCAGACACAATTGTTTAACTGGAAACCAGTGGCGGACACTTCAGGAAATATTGGGGGGCGAGTGCCGAAGGCACGAGCCTTCTAAGAGGGTCTGGGGACATGCTTCCCCAGAAAATTAGAAATTTAGAATACTGTTTCTTGTTTTTAAACAATGCCATTTTGTTCTGTTATGTTAATTGTTCGTTGTTGTCATTGTGCTTCCTTTTCTTAAAATGAAGACCTTGTGCTTCCATTTTTCAAAATGAAAGCTTCAGCTGAAATTATTGGGGGGGGGGCGCGTTATCCCCCCCCTCTCCCCCTAGTGTCCGCCACTGCTGGAAACTGCGGCGGCCTGCGAAATAAAATATCGGAAATCAGTATTTACTATATTCGTCATACCGGTATTTGAATAGACACCGGTATATCCCGTATGACGATCTTTTTAGGTGCGTGGATATTTACATTAGCACAACTTGTAAAGACAAGATTTTAGATAGCATGACCTCATGACGTCATTCGAACGTGCACAATGCTATGAGTTACATAAGCGGAAGCTGCATACGAGGAATGCATCAGCCTAAATTTCTCGAAAAGGGCTTTTCTTGGAATGAGGGAACCCCTTTCTTCTAAATGATCATGTCTCTACAGTATCTATTCAATTTTTCTATTGCCCATCTTATCTTTAAAGAAACTGAAGTTTCTTTGGTCGGGAAACGTTCGTGAACATATAACGTAGTAAAGGTGGTAATGAGGAGGATATGCGAGGAAAAACTGATGCAACGAGTACGGTGATGCAATGTCTCTTTTAAATTTGCATATTTTTTTTCTTTTTCAGATAACGAATAAAATGTCTTTTCTAAGCCGAAAAGTTTTTTTACATGCAACGCCTTTACCATATGGGAACTAATAAAATACCGCTTTAACTGCCTACTGAATTCTTGATTCCCCTTGAAATTAAGCATATTTGAAATACCGAGAGAGCCAGGAACGTTCTGATATGGCGTTTTTGATGCCTGCAAATATTGAATTCCGACTACTCTTTTCTGCAGTGAAAATGCTAACGACAGTGTAAAGAATTTAATTTGTAACTTATTACTTAAAATATTCGTTTGGTCATTGTATGTTATATGTTTGACCCCTGAATATATGCTGTTCTTAATTAATACGTATATTAAATGTAATTAGCATGTTATAAATTAATATGAACATTGATATGTGAAATGGTGATTAATACGATAAACATGACTAATATATTAAATATGCAGAAAGTTATTTATAGTCTTCCTCATTTTTGCGCCCAAATTACCTCTAAGAAACGAAACTGCAATTACCAATATACAACCTGCTTTTGATGGTTCTAGAGATTTTGAAGTTACTCCAATTGAAGATTTTACAGTCAACACTCTTAACCTGCTTTTCCATTTCCTTGTTTGCTTATTTGCTTGTGTGAACGTAGGTGGGGTAATGAGAATACGAGAGTAATCGCAGTAATTGTATAACGGTCGCGTATCCATTTGTACAGATAAAGCAGTAGCGCTGACTACCTATGCCACGTTTTTATGTACACGGGTGCGACAAAAATCGGGATGATTGGAAACAAATGGAGTATTTCCATACGTACAGACACGGATGCAGATAAGGTGTTCCTCATTCCTTCGTACTCAACTTATGTCGAGCTAGACAGGGGCTCTACTTAGACACTCGCGTAAAAGACCCGACTCAAGAAGGGCCAACCACGGTGTACTTCCTTTGTCTTATCTATTAGCCTACGTGTGTCAACAAGCAACTCGCAACTTGCAGCTGACAAGTCTGATTGGATATTACTATTTCTATCACTATTGATGGTTATGATTACCAGAGTAATACAGGTACATTTTTTTCAGTCACAGCCATTCTGAATCCAACGACAGACAAGAGTGTTACATTCAACACGACCTTTACCGAGAATACCTCAGCTAGGTGAATGTAGTGAAATGATTAAAACATTTATATGAACGGAATGGCGTTGAAATACCATCATTATTGAATCACAATGTGAATCGTTGCAGCCTTTCATTATTACACAAGGGAGAACGCACAGATTTAAGCAGAAAGCTTTCATACTGTTATTTCTTTAATAGCGACAAAAATGCTTCGTGTGGTACTTCAATGTTCCCAATTTTTTTCATTTTCTTTTTGCCTTCTTTCTGTTGTTCCAGAAGTTTTCTTCGCCGAGTCATGTCTCCTCCATACTATAAAATATCACAGAAGTCAGAAAAAATGAATTTTGTTAATAAGGAACCATTTATCATTGCCTTATATTGTATTGGCCATGTTCTCGCAAAATGAAAGATACCTGCCACGCCATTGCTATTTCTTTATTTCACACTATGTACAAATTATATGACAATTACTATTATATAGTTAAGGGTTAATCAATAGTCACGAGTGTGAAAAAATTTAACATCGCAAGTGAAGCTTAACGGCCCCGAGTGGACGTTCAAGTGATGTTATTGATATTAATCCTGACCAAAAACCTAAATCTTAACCCTAAACTCGTCTACGATACGTAGTTTGATGGCGTATAACGATAACTTGAAGTAACATTGATTAAAATGAATTGTAAAATTGTTGGGCAAATATTCAAAAAACCTTTCGTAAGTTGAAGTCTAATATAAAACAAAGATTAAAATAATTACGTTATAATAACAAACAAAAATAATCATAGGAAAAAACAATGAGGAATTCCAAAGATAGGAAGACGCGAATACATCTCTAAATGAAATTCGTACATTACAATCTGATTTAGAATGAACTAATTTCATCATGGTATCCGCCTGAGTAATAACTTTTTGAGTATAGTTAATGGCTTTAGAGTTATGCAAATAAACACAGTAATTTGAATTTTCCAAAACGCAAAACCAGTTCCATCGGAATTTAAAGATCTATAGATGAATTGCTGTGGTACAGCTTCAGCCTGAAACTATTGTGGGACGACTGCTTCATAATTTCTCATATTGCTGAATCTTTTACATTTTATCATAAAATTAAAATTTTAATTAGAAAACCATTGAGAAACCCCACCAGATAAGAGATTTATTGCTTCTCAACACAAAAAAAAAAAAAAATACATCAACCAATATCACTTTCTTCTGGCAAATCGGTTTTAAAAGTTAAAAATTAAAATGTCTTCCACCTTTAAGTTTATTATTTGGAGAATTGAAGGTAAAAACTACGGATCTGTTTGCCACAAATTAGTTGGACACTATTCTGTATTAAAAACACTTAGGTTTACAAGGTCAACGAGGACAGTGTAAAACGGCAAGATACAATAGGGCTGTTCATACCGGGGCACTAAGATGCACTTTACATAAAACACTCGGGAAAAACTATAGAAAAAACATCACGCCTAACATAACGTGTGTCTAACATACGATACAACTTTGTAATAGTGTAAGTGGCCCTGTTGTGGCTTTTTGATGAAATTCCAAATGGTACTTAAAATATTCACCTTGTCTGAAAAAGTTTAAAATCTGCAAAAAGACAAATCCTTGTACTTCTGTACAGCTATGCACAATGTAGAGCTAGTTTTCTATACGTGTTGTACTGGTAATGGTAGGGTTTCGAGAGGATTCGGAAAAGATGCGCACGTTACAGACCATCAAAATAGCACGAGTCCATTGCCAAGTCATTGCCAGAAATCGTTACTTGCATCGCCTTGAATGATCTTTGTCTACTGTTATTTACAAACAGAACTAGCTTATTTTAAAATAAAACTCAAAAGCAAAAACATATTGTAAGAATACCAGTTTTGCGGTGACATCTTTTCTCAGTGCTTTCAAACTAGAATGAAAAGAAATAGAAAATACTTTCTTTTACAAACGCAGTTATGAAGCTTAATTATGTGACTTGTATCCTATATCTACAACGCAACTATAGCAACGAGAGAACCATTTAAAAATTATGCCCGCCCAGACGAATGAAAAAATACGGTACGAGCTTCACTAGTCGGTCCAGTTAAAGGGCCATTCGTTTACTTCGTTATAAAAAAAAGGCAATGTCGGTTTAAAAAATCCCAACAAAATCTACATTATTTCAAAAACCTGGAACAATCACAAACCTTTGGCGAGCGATTATCTTTCCACCTACTCGAGCTTGAATCACTACCTCAAAGAGTTGCCTAAATTATGAACCATAAAATGCATAGAATCGATTTGAGTTAGAAAACCTAAATGAGGTGATATTTATTCTCACCATTACGCGATTCACAATGGACCCAAATATTTCTCGAGCACTATCAGCTGATATTTTCGCAGTATAACTGGAGAATGAAGTCCAGGTAAGCAAGCGAAAATTTCTTCGGGTCAAATCTCTTTATAGTAAAAATGGAAACTGAAGATTTTGTTGGTTTGCTAGGTTTATATCAATTCCCCCATTTTAATAGTGGAGACTTCTGCCACTTACTCATAAATTATTGAACCCGAATTACTTCGTGAGTAATTTTCACTGTCTTCTCAGTTTAGTTTCATCCTTACTGGTGTGTCCACAGTCATCTGATAAAAGTGGTTAATTTTGCAAATCACAAATGCACATGTTTCTTAAGCATTCTTTCCGAAAAGTTTTTTGAGCCTTTGACAGGAATCGAATCCCCAACCTTTTATCAAAGGAGTAATCGGAAACTAAAAAATCTGTAATTTTCTTCAGTTTTAAAGTAATGCTAATCGTTGGAGTGCAATATGAGCCAGCGTTTTCCATATGTTTGGGTTTCACTCAAACTATAATCAACATGCAAAACAATAAAACTCGATTTCTAACACGATTTTGACCGTTTATAACTTATTTTGGATCCAAAAGCGGCGTGCGATCGCAGCTCCCGCCCCCGAACTCCCTGCAACGAAACAGATATTTGTCACGCATTCTGGAAAAATATGGAAGTACAAAAGGTAGTGATGTCGCCGGAAGTACGACTAAACTATGCGCAGTAACACGAAAATTACATGTGTGACCACAGGTTGCTTGATTTCGATCACGTACGCCCATATGCACTTGTACATTCGTTGCGGATGTTCATCCACACACTGAAAAGTCTATATTTCTTTTTACTGCCTTGAAATTCTCATGTCCTTGGGGTCCTCTGTAAACAAAATTTCTGGTATAATTTTCCAGTTTTGTCTAATACAACTGATGGTTTCACTCATTAAGCGCTTTTATCGAAACGTCAGTATTCTAACTCTATCGGTTTTCCGCATCTATACTTTTCTGTACTGATTCCCTGCTTATATGTATTCATCATGATAACTGAGAAACTCATGAAGCTCAGACGCATAAGTCTTTTGCATTTATTACCATCGACCAACAGACTGGAGAGAGAACGAACGATCAAATGAACTAAAAAGTCATAATTGATCCTTTAGTAAATGTGAAGAACTGAATATAAATGGTAAATAAACAATTGGATGAAGCTTTCTTGTTATTACGAATTATCAAACCCAAAGTATGTACTATGATACGACTGTAATACCACCAAAAGAATGGAAATGAGTAATTCTCTCAATATCTTTAACCGGTAAATGGTAATCAGGTTATTATTATAACTTGTCACTGTTACTGCATGTAAGAGAGAAACATTAAAGTACAAAATAAAACCATGAGAGATTTTTGGCTTTGCGATACAGTCAGACTTTGATATGAAGAAGTTTGCTTGATGCATCAGAATTTCTTTTTCCTTCATTGTTTATCAACTTTTTTAAACCTTTCTATTTGTACAATATTGACTAAAGTTTTTTACGATTGTATACTTTACCTGGACATGACCTTTTGCAGTTTGAGACACAATGACTTCCCAAGCTCCAGGGCTTTCTCAGCGTGAACCACAGTGCTCAGTGCATCTACAGGGTTCCCATTCATATAGATATCCAACTAGTTCGAAAAACGACAAAAAGATAAAAAAAGAAAACACTGTGTAAAACCTATTTCTTCACCACTTATTACTGTAACTCTTCTACTTTACGGCCCTCATACCTCGCAAGGTCAACATATCACACAAACTTGGTTTTCATTCGAAAAAAATGTTTCACTAATCAAACGTTCGTGTTGCCCGAGTTTACCCAAATCTCCATAAGCAACACAAGTAGACTTGGGTAAAATCTGCCGGCAGAATTTTGAGCAGAATTAGGCAGCTCGGGCAGCGAGAATTCTACCGGCAGAAAACTGCCTTTCGAGCAGAATTTTGAGCAGAATTCTCGAAAATTAGCGACACGGAATAAAAACTAACAAACAAATATTGACAACTGTACTTAAGGAAATCCTGGCATTTGGGTAGGCAAGGGAATGCGGAGTTGCTCATTACTGGATTATCCCAGCCATAAACATTGAACACACCTTGTTATGAATGTTAAACTTTATTGCCGTTTTAAAAGGTTACACTTGAAAATAAAAGTTTTTCACTAAATAAATAATATAGTTTTAAGTAACACATTTAGCGCACCTTTTCTGCTTGCCTGATTTGCGAGCAGAATTTGAGCAGAATTTTGAGCAGAATTTGCGATTTTTACGAGAAGTGCCAGCAGGCAGAATTTGCCATTTTGCGAGCAGAATTTACCCAAGCCTAAACACAAGTATTCAGAGCTACAGGATGCTGATTTAATCAGAAATACTCAATGTGGACGGTACATGTTGTCTAAGGTTACCTTAACTAAGTTAGTGTGTCGGTATCCTGCGTCCTCGTAATCAAAACTGGAAAAGAACAAAGAAATTCCTATGTGAAAATTTCTAAATTATACTTATAAAATTCATTAAAAATTCATGAAGAAAATACAAAAGGAAATCATAACCGTGTCGGATCTATATATGTGATAAAGATACATGTGCCTTTATATGTCAAGAAGAAGTTCAATTTTTTCGGCTTACGAAAGATAAATTTCCAAACTTTCTTCGCGAATTAGCGTATTAGGTGGTGAATTTCATAAGACATTTAAAAAACTCCTAGTACGTGCTTTGTCGGGTCTAAAACACTCGGCTATCGCCTCGTGTTTTAAATCCCGATAAAGCACTCCTGCTCGGATCTTAAATATTACTTAAAGTTGACTAACCGTAAAAAGAGTCAATTTCTCTAAAGACTCTCTGAAATTTCTCTAATAACTCTCAAAATTTCTCTCTGCTTATGGTTGTAAAAAGTCCATAAACCGCAATATCTAGTTCATAGTACGACAAAGAATTAAACTCCCAATATATAGTTAGGTCAGAATTTAAACTCTAGTTATTGTAAAAACTATGATAACGTTTTGCTGGCATTATTTCACTGGAAAACTATAAAAAGCTCACTTGACCATATTATTAATTGAACGTAATAACAATTTAATTGGTAATGAAAAAAAAAACAAAGTGAAAAGCAAATATTTCGTAAACGAAGTTAAATGTAAAGAGTAATAAAACAAATGTAAATGTATATGTTGGGCGGGCCTTGCAGCAACTGACATTAAGTTTGGTCATTCCAAGCCATAGCGTACTTACGTTAGACAGGAGCTCAGTAGCCACCTAATGAAATCACTACAACTATTATTATACATTCAAACTTCATTCTTGTTTCTCGTTTTGACACTGACCTCGGGGTGGATAATTCTTGATATCATGCTAACCCTCATCCAATAATTGTTTATTATCCTGATTATTATTATAATCATTATCATTATTGTCAATATTATAATCAATATGATCATTATTATCTTCATAGTTTCCATTATCTTGGTCATATAACGAGCTATACAACTCTGTAGGTTTAACGCTATAAGAAAAGAGTCTCGAAGTAAAAGTGGTTGTTTGATAACGTGTCTCGTGGTTAATATGAAATGTTAGCATAGTTCCGGTCTTACTCTCAAGCAGGGCTCAGTATCTGCAGCAGACGTCGACCACAGCTCTTTCGGACTTTCATAGATGCTAGTATTAAGGTTTTTCAATAGCATCCTCCGATTTGAAGTAAATTCAAACTAAACATAGAGTTAAAGTGACTCCACCAAAGCTAGCTCAAAGCAGGAGGGAAAGAAATAGGGGTGCACCGGATCTCGGTTCCGGCCGGTTAGTTCCGGCCAGAACCCCTATTTTTTAGAGCTCCGGTTCCGGCCGGAATTGTTGAAAAAAGCATGGCCGGAACCGGAACTCTCTCGTTTTCAGAGAGAAAGGACATCAAGTTTACTCAACTATTTTATTGAATAACATCGATCAAATAGACTGAACAGATCACATTTCATATTTTTAATACATTGCTAAGAAGATAAATCATTAAAATGTGAACTAAAATACATAAATAAATATGATACAACATGGTGTCCAGTGAAGGTATCGATTAGAAAGTTTGAAAATTGGTTTAAAACATAAAAGACAAAATAAAAACAAGTAATGCTATGGACACTGTTTAGAGCTTTCATATGATTGTAAGGAAGAAACTATACAATGATACATGTATTTCTATACTAATATATGAACACTTTATGAAGACGTTTACGTTGCTCAATCTTTTAATCTATTCCAGTCAGGGAAGTACCAGTCAGGCATTGGTATCAGACAAAATCAAATATTACCATATATGGCCTAAATAACTCAGTTCCGGTTCCGGCCGGATTTCTTGGTCAGTTCCGGTTGGTTCCGGTTCCAGCCGGAACCTGAAATACTGGTTCCGGTGCACCCTTAGAAAGAAAGAAGAAAAACGACGAGCACGTTTGAACGAGTTCAACATTTCCATCAGCCTCAGCGATTAGACGTAGTCCATTGTCCGACAAAAGGTGGTCCATCCTGTTGTCATAAGAAAAATAGCTGGATTTTTCCTGGTTTTCTCGTTATGGAAACACACACAAATACCAGGACAGGTTTGCATTCTTCCTTGAACGTGATTATTATTACAATTATTTTCATCACCATGACTACCATCATTACAATCACCACAATGTCATACATATACCAGTTCGAGAAATTAGTCAATTTTAATATGTCAATTTTAAGCGTTTTAATTCTTCTGATTCTGACTAAATTCTAGCAAATAGCCAGTTCCCCTTATTACGTCAGCTGAACACAACCACTAGAACACTTTGCAATTTCTTAATTTTCATGCAAACATTGAATTCCCAAAGCGAATGGAAAGACAATTGCTCTGATTAACATTGCAAACAAGATTTCGAAAGGCATTCTAGTAGCTGTATTCAACAGATGTATAAGGGGAACCAGATGTTAAACGTTTTGAGACCAATATATTTAACTTTTCTTATTTCAACCGAATACTAGGACTATGGAACAATCCCTCTACTTATATGTAAGTGTGAAACCAATGCAATTTTGAAGAAGAGTGTTAATTCATTTAATGTTTAAATATTTTATTTGGTAATTCTAGAGATTCTATCTGATTTTTGCATTACTTTATGATTAATTTATATTTGGAGGAGAATTTACTGAAAAATTTTCGGTGGTTTCATTTTATAAGAAACTTTAGAGTTTCACATGAACTTGCTAATTTATAGTATTCTGTTAATAACATTCTCAAAATGTATAATTGAATTTACTAAATTAATAAACAAAAAACGTAGGAACAATCAAATAAATAAATAAATAATAATAATCACTATTATCATTAAAATTATCATTATCATTATTATTGGTTGCTTTTTTTTTGGTATTTATGCTCTTTATCTCATAAAGCCGGGTCCAAACTTTGGGCCTAAGGTCTTATAATGTTAATGTCACTTAATCGACAGTACTCTCCGCAGTATATGGGCTGTTCCAAGGATGGCAATCTTCTGGATTTCGAAGATGTTAATGTTGCCTGGGATATTGTAGATGTATCTTTCCAGTCCTTTCTTCACAAGTCCTAAAGCTCCGATCATCACAGGTGTTGTATCAGTCTTCATATCCCACATTCTACTGATTTCGATTTCAACATCTTTGTATTTAGATAACTTCTCTGCTACTTTGACAGAGGCGTTATTGTCAGATGGTATTGCTACATCAATGATCTTGCATCTTCTTTCTCGTTTATCCTTCATCTCGATATCAGGTCTATTGGACTTTATTTCTCTATCAGTGTGGATGGGCATATCCCAGAGAAACGTGACTTCATCGCTCTCAGTTACAGTTTTCGGCTCATGGTCATACCATTTGTCAGTAGTTTCTATGTTGTAATACCTACAAATCTTCCAGTGTAGATATGCCGCTACCTTATTGTGACGGTGGATATATTCAGTCTTTGCTAGTTTTGGATAACGAGAGACGATATGGTTAATAGTTTCTTCGTATTTTCCGCAGATTCTGCAATGCGGATTTGTGCCATCTTTGATGATACGACGGTGGTAGGATCTAGTGGCAAGACTTTGATTTTGTGCAGCGATGATCAGGCCTTCTGTTTCTACTTTAAGTCCACTGCTCTTTAACCAGCTGTGTGTCTTCTGCTGGTCAACATCTACCTCTTTGGTTATTTTGGGGTACTTTCCGTTCATTGCCTTGTTTTCCCAGGTTTCTTTCAGCCGTTGTTGGCATTTTTGTTTCGCGCACTGTTTCACACGTTTGGCGAAGATGGTAGTCGCCTCATTTTCTGTTGGCAGGATTTTAGGGCGTCAAGCTCGTTCTTAAATTTCGCTGCCACTGTACTGATAGAATACATCTTCCTGCTTTCGTGTTGCTTTGCAATCTTCACTAGTTGGTCTATCGATTGTGTTAAGTATGCGTCTAGTCCTATGGTGTGGATCTTGAAGTTCAGTTCAAGCTTGGTCAGGCCTCGTCCTCCTAAAGTTCTCGGAAGATATGTGTCGACGTAAGCTTTCGGGTGATGCACCTTTTCCATGGTCAGTATTTTCTTGTCTTCGCATCCATTCTCTTGATGTCACTCAGTTTCCAGTCAATGATACTGAAACTGCATGTAACCACAGGTATTGCTAAAGTGTTAATAGCTTCGAACCTGCTGGCTGCATTAAGCTCGCTGTTTAGTATCCTGCCGTTATGAAACATATATTCCATCAACTTGGTGGTCTGCAATTTATGTCATTATGAACTAAAGGGAATTTATCAAACGTCAACGTAGTCTATTGTGAAAATAGCTGCTAAATTATAAGTACACGATCGTATCACGAAAGTTGTAATGTTTGTTTGAGGTATATCTGGTTTTAGACATGTAAAGTTGTTATCTTATTTTTTGTGACTAGCACCATAATTGGTCCCCTCCTGTTCACTCCAATTGCTAGTCTTGTTGATGGCAGCAGTGGTCTTGGTGATGTCAATATCTGAACATTCTTGGCTCTTAGTATATCTTTATATCGGTCCTGTTGTTCTTGGATCTAAGGAGCTACCTCGTTGTACTATTTTTTTTTCTTACCAGATCGTACTCCAGAACTCTTCAACTTCCTCGATGGTTGGCGGTTCATTAACCTCTATCTTCTTCTTGATCAGCTCGCGATAGAATTTCTTTCCATCTTCTTTAAAGATCTTATTTTGTCTGAAGAACTCCTTTCTTTTTTCATATCTCCTCATTCTCTGAGCCTTTGCTTGAATTTTTTGTGTTTGTTCTTGTACCTTAACTGCAGCGTCGGCAATGTTGTTTTCGGTTTGTCTTTCTTGTTCACCAATTGCTGTTGCCAAGACTGTATCATTGTTGATTGGCACCTCGGTGTTGGTATTTAAGCTGTTTCTTCTGACACTGTCTCTGTTGTTGGCAAGCTCCGGGTCTGTTAATCACTTATTCCTGATGATATCACGCCTTACATTGGAAAATTTGTTCGCGTCCAAATTAAGCCTGTCTGTGGGGCGTTTGTCTCGCCATGTATTGTAGGCGGCTATGGTTGTGGATGTTACGGTCGGACTTAATGAAGCAGTGTAAAATGCTTCCATGACATCTTTATACTCTTCTCTAGTCCATTTTTGTCTATTTCCTTTAGTCGAATTTTCAATTGTTTTACTTAGAAGGCCATTTTGAGGATTGTCCTGGACAGGGTGGTCCTTTAACACTTGATGGTCCGGTAGCATGCTTTTGATCCCAGCCTGGTTCCTCACTGGGGATCGCAGTCCTTGTTGACCCGCGCGACGACCGATGCGGTATGAGTTTCTGGCTAGACGAAATGCCATCACTTTCGTGAGTTAGTGGGGTATTCCGCACCAGACACTATCCTGGTATTTGACCTCCGCGGGGTCACTATTATCATTATTATTATTATTATTATTATTATTATATTTATTATTATATTTATTATTATTATTATTATTTTTGTTATTATAAAATCCGCTGAAATATATTCTGTAAATAGTACCTCGCATAGCCAGACGTTAAACTTTTCAACTGGTCATAAAAATCCATGATAATTTCACTTAAAGGGAAAAAGTACTTCAGCATAAGCCGAGATTCGTCCATATATACCACGTCATGCTGCTCCCCACGGTTTTTCTAGAAAGAAAGCTCAATCAACGTATGAATTCTACTTGTGAAGTTTTAAAATACGACATTGTTTACTTTTCTGAAAATAATTGTCAATTCCTTCGTGACATTTTCCATAACAGTGAACACTTCAGTTTGTTGTTCCAAGCAAAGAGTTCCGTAAATTTCGTCATAATTTTTCTCGTAAAACGCTTAACATCTAGAACTTTTCTGACCTTATAATTTCCATTTTGAAATCTATGGAGGGCATTTTCACTAGTGTGATGATCAGTACTGAAAGTACCTACAGGTACATACATGGATTTTCAAGTGAGATAAATATTGCATACAATGTGCATGTGGGAGCTAGGTGATATCACCGACGATATGTGCACGTTCGTCAAGCTCATATCTCAGGAAACCGATTACGGAGCATCAGATGGGAATTCTTTTTCACTATTATACCAAGAGTAATTGTGTTAGGAGAGTGGACAAGACTATAGTAGAGTTCCAGGTTGTCTACGACTCTACGACAACTGAACCCACGTGCTGAACCAAGCCTGACTTTCAAACAGTAACATATTTGACATAAACCCAAATTTTGAATTGCGGGTTGTATATAGTGGTATATAGTGGAAGCAATGTGGTATGGTACATTTCCAGGGCAAAGTCAACGGTTCAACAGCTCAATTTAACAGAATAAAATTCAAAAATATAGCATTGTTTGGATCAAAAGAAATATAGTCGGCTCAGATCTAAAGTTCTGGATGTTGACCGCACTTCACCGGGAAGAGGAGAGTCGTCTTATTCTCGTTAAATCCCAGTCTACGGACCTGGGGAAAAGCTAAATAAAAGAAATACGATAACTTAAGTATTTATGCAATCTTGAAGTAATTTTGGTTAATTAGAGGAACATACCTGACATAACGTCATAACTTTTCCTAGATAATCTTGAGGTAATATAATAGTTCCAAGAACATATGGCTCCAGGTATTCTTCGACTTTTGATGATTCTGGAAACTTTGGTAAAGGGAACAATTGATGGATAGTTCAGACCTTGATTATTGCAGAAGTATCCCAGAAATGCAGTAATGAAAACTACAATAAGAAATTTAAGTGTATACGAAGCGAAAATTAAGTCATTCTTTGTTGGGCAGGATCTCCAAACAAAGGGAAATGTAGTGTCCCTACTTTTGTGTTGCTCAGCTGTCTACACATTTATAGGAGAAATATGTGCAAATAAGAACGTATGACGTAAAAACCGTGACACTCCATTTTGCTTTATTAATTCAGTTTATGTAAAACATTTTGAGATTAAATTCTAAGAAACTGAAGATGTGGATAGAAATCATTAAATCACGTATTGTTTTGCTAGCGTCACAGTTGCTAGGGAAATAAGATGCCCAAGCAATATCATATTTGCAAAGAATTTCTTCCTTCTTAATCCTGATAAATTATGTTCTTTCAATTTTTTATTAATTAGGCTTATGTTTTTGCTGGAGCTTGTTATCACGCATGTTTAACATGAAATATCTCGCTCAAACTGGCAGAAATTAAAAAAGCATTGTCATCGAGAAGGAGTGAATATTTATCTATAACCTTTACAAATTTGTTTGGAGAACAGTGATGGTTACTTTGATAATTCCGACCCATAAGCGAAGTTTCGTGTGAACTGGAGAAATAGCTTGAAAGATAAATTGAATTTACCAGCATACCAAAACCCTCCGCCAAGGTTTTACGTCGTAGGTTATCTCACTACCATATCTTTACAAAACGGAATATAGCAGCAACAGAAGGACATGTAGAAGTCTGATCAACATACCTGAGTCGCATTTAGATTTCATTCAAAATAACACAAACTTATCTTTTTATTCATATGTATTTTTGTATTCAAATAGCTTTGTAAACATATGTAACATACCTCAGCTGCATTTAATATTTGTAACTCTTTTTTACTTTGACCTCGTAAAATAGCTGTAATAGAAAAAAGCATCGACAGATAATTCTATACACAGTCTTAAATCGAGAACAACTTTTTTAATTATTCCTGCCTCCCTTCCTGCCCCCTGCCTCCCTGCCCTCCCTCTCTCCATCCCTCCATCCCTCCCTCCATCCATCCCTCCCTCTATCCATTCACCCATCCATCCCTCCACCCCTCGGTACATTAAGCTTGTCTGTCGCGGATTCCGTTTACGTTTGATTTATCAAATTAAAAAATTGTTAGATAAGCTCCGGCGAAAGTTAAGTACGGAAAAGACGTTCAATACAAAATGTTCGTAAGGAGTTCTGTTTTGTTTTTTAACCGACAAACATGACAGATCCCGCCAACTCTCAGGACAAAGTGGTTGTGGTAGCGGTAATAACCGAAAAAGATACATTGGTATATATCATAGCTCACGTGATGTGCGCACTTTTCCGAATCATTTACGAAGTTTAATACTGCTATACCAGCCAGAGCTAGCAAAGTAGAAATAATTTATTCCTTTATCAAATTTCTACCTTCTCGTGCCCCCGGTTTGGTTAACTTTGATTTTTCCTTAATATTTGTCGGTACATTGCTAACATCTTGTCTGTACATTTGTCTAAAATCTCCCCCGCCCCCCACTTTCAAATTTCTGGCTACGCGATTGTCGGGGATGGTGCGTAACGATCTTTCACAGTGGTTATACTTCCTATAGTCAAAATGCTTATAAAAGGTGAACGTCTTTACTTGTTTCCACACTACGGTAAATTTTTGTAGGTTTGAAAAAAAGTGAGTCAGTCTTGGCAACTATTGTAATTTTCGTGTGTGAGAATAAAGAAAAACGTAAATTAAAAATATACATAAGTCATTCAATTATTGCTTTGAAAAGCACGTAACGATGTTGATTAATAACATCCGCAACGTGAGTTAATATTTTCTACCAAAAGGTTTGTGTTATAGTCAGTCACTGCTATGTGAAATATTGTCTAAATTGTGATTCTTTTTTTAACTATTAATTTCAAAAAACTTTGAAAGGCAAGGGATCTAGAAAGGTGATCCAATACAGAAAAGAGGAAAACTGTGATAGCAATGCAACAAAATGGATTTCTTTGTGTAATTTAACTTTGAACTGAAGAACTTCTTCTACCTTTATATGGAACATTTGGAGAAGTGATCACAACTGTTGCTTGGTATTCCTTAAGGAAAATATTAAAACATAACTAATCATTAAAAATATTCATAATAATGATAATTACCATCACATTCACAATCACAAACACGACACAATCGCAATTGCAGTCACAATTATCATCATACCATCATCTTAATCATAATCATTGCCACAATAATCATAATTTTCTTTGAATATATTCATATAGGTTACCGTCAACATTTTAGTTTAGTGTGATTAGCTTTGAGTTTTCTTGCTTTGACTGGTCATTGAGAAATATCCACGATAAAAACAGATCACTAAGCCATCTACAGTATCGTTCACATCTCAGATGTCATTCGTACCAGATAGTCTAACACAACTTCTATATAACAACTGAAATTGGTACCGGGATAATGTATGCACGTCAGATGTTAATTAACATAAACTTAGACAACTTTAAAACTGATCTTCTCTTTCCCTCTAAGATGTAAAATTTTATATTTACAAACTTGTATGGATAACTGATGAAACAGTCCTTGTCATGCATGATATATTACTTAATGTCCAGCTACAACTTTCAGGGCCCTATATTGGGTATTTTCAAGATGTTGTTTCTTTGATTCTGACAGGCGGACAAAAGTATCTCCGCACTATAGTGATGATGATGATGATGATGATAATAACAATAATAATGATAATGATAGTAATGATGATGATGATGATAATAACAATAATAATGATAATGATAGTAATGATGATGATGATGATGATGATAATAATAATGATGGTGATAATTATTACAACTTTAAGCATCATGTACAAATTGCACACTGTCAAACCAGTAATCGGAAACATTGAAAGTACCATTCTACTCGTAACAAAGATCACTGGAACAATCATTCTGTTAATGATGCTCATTTGGGCAAAGCAAGCCCATATGGTTCTACTTCACGAACAAAACATAAAAAGAGTAAAAACAGTATTAAAACACAAATAATTTAATTCGGGTTACTTGCTTGTTCTAATCTCTGTCTGAACACATCCATGTGTAAAAGTCCAAGAAATCCCAACCTCATCCCTTGACCAAGAGCAGAACTACAAAACCAAAACACAAACGAACGTGAGCTCAACAAAATGATCCGGTATGCTGCAGGAGAAGTACTACAAAACACCACCCTAACTATAAGAACAATACCTAGCCGTAAGTGGACCACATCAAGGCATACATAAAAACATAACAAGATTACTTTGCCTACTTATGCCAAACAATCACGGGCAACCGCAATATCAGTTTGGAATGAACTAAAGTACACTGTCGAGTACACTAACCCTTAAATTGAACTGGTTTTCAATCATGATAATTATGATTACTATAATTTATACTCTCCAACTCAACCTTCATCAGTAAGACTACAACTGAAACAGTGAAATGTTCATTGCATTAAATGTGATTGTTAATGGTTTTTTCCGCAGACTGAAGTATTCCGTTTTGAAAGTTCTGATATACTACATAAAAAATGGTCTAGCTCACCTACTATCCCGGTGCACACTGACACTAGCATCATTCAACGTGAGTTTCTCCACTGCATTTCTTAAATTTATATAGTCGGACTGATTTACTGGATAAAAACCAGCAAAAACCTTAAAAAGGGAAAGGGAAGATGAAAATGGAGCAATGGGAAATGTTGCAAATATGGGGGGAAAGATCAAAGTAGTATGTTGTATTCTGTATTAACCATTATTCAATTCACTAGTATCGGGTAATCAGTACGAAGAAAAGCAGACAAAAAAAAGCGAAATAGGGTACCGAAGCATGGTGCAAGAGCGATGGATAATGGAACTGACCATGCTACATTAAATTACAGCTTAAGCAACTTACAACATAATTGAGTAGATTATGGACGAATGAGCTATGCAATATAAATCATAGGGAAAAAGAAATGAAGAAATTTTATAAAACAACCAAGCACAAGGAGTATAAAGATGCAGGAAAGAGCAAGAATATTTTTATGCCAACACAATATACACAAACACCAACTTATAAAGTTCGAGGCTTTCAGTTCATGACAATTAAGATCAACGTAGATTGTAAAGGTGGATAAGACAGGAAGAGTTTGACTTAAAATTTAGAAACGAGCCAACGTTAATCCCTAACATCTTGAAGACAAGGAGTGATTGAAAAACGAAGGTAAACCAAAGCAAAATTCACAAAAAAAATTACATAAACAAAAATTCCTGGCGTAAGGCGTTCCATGCGCAGCATTCAAATATAGGTTATTTTCACAAACATTCAAACTGTGCCCTGAACTACAGTCCTTTGTGATCAAAATGACGACTATAAATGTAAAAGTAAAGCTAAAAATGTCGCCTAATCCAACGATCCAACAAGTCGCCATGAAACCCCTATCATAACATCACTTCGAGTAATTGGCATAGCGAGAATCTCAGGCCAGGTGCGAACTGCGAAGACTATGGGTTCAAAACCAAGGATAAGCCTTGAAAATCGCGGGAAGGTGCTTGCATGATCAGAGGAAGGCTACTCACCAAGAGAGATCGCTGTTCGAGTGGGCAGCAGTCAAAGAAGTATCAGTGACATCTTGAAGAAACAGCGACTGACAAATGTGAAAGAACTATGTACAGCTGTCAATGCTGCCTGGGAAGGATTTCAACGCGAACGCTTAGTTAATTTGATCGACAGCATGTCTAGCAGATGCGAAGCTGTCATCAAGGCCAGAGGAAGGCCCACAAACTGTTAAATTTTTCCTCACTTATAGTCCTCAAATTTTAAATTTTTCCTCACTTATGGTGTTTTGGTGTTCTGTGATAATGTTACTTAATATCCCTATCTGCCCTGCTGGTGAGCAGTTCTGCCTGTGTAGTATACTGCATGTGCTAAGCCGTTATGGCAGATCCTGGTAACTCCTTCCACTAGAACAACTTACACACACTGCCATACGAGATCAAGGATTGCGACCTTGAGAGCAATTAGATAGCACGCTTTCAGCTCTGTCAGCCCCGGTACACCATACAGCCCAAGACATGCCAAACAGTAAGGATTACTGTGTATCAGCTATATTGTATTTGTGTTGGTACTTGGTGTAAAAGTAATTAGTTAAATAAAGTTTATGGCTGGACAATAAAATGAGGGGAAACAAAAACATCTACAATCCTGGCCAATAATGACTGGGACAGCCTAGCAAACGACTCCTTACTAACCGTGCAAAAGACGTAAGGGGGAATATCACTCGCTCCTCCCCCTCTCCCCCTCCATCAATGTTGCTTCATTCCACCGTGTAAGATGATGCTGGCTGGGTCATACGCAAAGCGAAAATTTGACCAAAAACTCGCAGTATTGAAGGGGGATAGGGGGGGTCAAAAGTGTGTTCATTTTAAAGTGTTGTCCCAGTATTTTTGGCCAGGATTGTCTGTATATACATTTAAAAACATTTGTTGTATTTTCAGTCCAGCTGTAAATGCAAAACCTATTTTTAGTCATAATTCACACATAACGTGGCAAAAAGGCTACGTAGACGTTAAATGCCTGCATCGTTTTCGTTAACCACAACTGTCTTTATCTGCCACACTTAGAGTTTCCGGCGTTTGTAGTGGATGGACGGTTTACGTGTGCGCCGCTCAAACACTGAACTCAGTCACATTTCTCACTATGTTTTATATAAATTTCCGTCGCCTTTTCGTTTCACGTTTCAAAATTGAAGGTGGATAAGGTTTATGGAGCTTATATCTTGTGTTTACTTTGATTTTCGTGGCATCAGAGGCCTCATATATCGGATTTTCAACATTTCTCACTCAATCTAAATGAACGTCCTTGGTAAACTCAGTGTTTACATAGCGGCTGGAGTGAGAAATGTCCGAAAAACAAGAAAGGTAGAGCTCAACATACCAGGGAACAGGAAATTGAACGTAGAACGAACAAAGAACGCAAATTAACTAAAACAAGATCTCATTGAGAATATAAATTTTGACTTTACAGTGTCGTTTTATAGTGAGAATTGTGAGACGAGAAATATCCTACGGTTAGACGTGTATGTCAATCTCTGTTTCTCCTTCGTCATTTCTTTCCCTCGCTGTCTCTCTCTGTCTCTCTGTCTGCTCATTGCCATTCTTTCTGTCTTACTATCAGTAAACCAATTATTAATTACTAATGACCAATAATTGGTAAATGAAAAGAAAAATGCAATCAATTAACGTCCGCACATTTGCCTTCTACACCTGTAATTCCAGTAGGCCTGTCATGTTTACCACAATAAAATGAGTGACATTCTTGCCGACACTTCGAAATTCAAGCCACTTTTATCCGACCCGCTGAAGACAACGCTTCACCGAGAACAACATCTGCGCAACTTCCTGCTTTCTCTTAAGAAGGATAACACAATCTCTGAGGAACTATACGAACGTTTAACTCCATCAGGCTCTAGGTCAGGTATTTTATACGGCTTACCTAAGGTGCACAAAGCTAACTTTCTATTTAGACCTATTCTTTCTGTCATCTCAACTCACTCCTATAACCTTTCCAAATTCCTCGTTTCTATTCTCACACCTCTCTTAAGCAGTCCTTTTATGATTTCCGATACATTTTCTTTCTTTGAGGAGTTACGTGCTTCTAACCTTGATACTAATAACATATTTAGGGCGAGCTTTGATGTTAACTCGCTTTTTACTAACGTTCCACTAGACGAGACCATTGACATTATTGTTAATAAAGCTTTTGAGAATGCGATTCTTTGCCATGGCTTTTCCGTTTTTCAATTACGTAAATTGTTATGTTTAGCTGTTAAGAATGGTCATTTTTTATTTAACAACTCTCTCTACGAACAAGTAGATGATGTGGCTATGGGCTCCCCGCTTGGTCCTTTATTTGCCAATATCTTCTTGGCTTTCCACGAACGTAGTTGGTTAACCAACTGCCCTCTAGAATTTAAACCTCTTTTCTTTCGTCGTTATATTGATGATTGTTTTGTTGTTTTTGGCTCTCGTAATCATGTTCGTCCTTTTCTAGATTATCTCAACTCACAGCATCCCAATATTACGTTTACTAGTGAGTTAGAAACTGATTCTACACTTCCTTTTTTGGACACTTCGATTGATCGTTCTGATGGTTTTTCCACTTCGGTTTATCGGAAACCAACTTTCACTGGTTTGTTCACTACATGTAATTCTGATAGTTTTGTTCCGTTATCGTATAAACGTGGTCTCGTCTATACTCTACTTGATCGCTACTTTAAATTATGCTCTTCCTTTCACCACTTTCACGCTGAAGTTCTTAAACTTAAGAAATTCCTGCTTAGGAATGGTTATCTTGAGATTTTTCTTGATCGCTGCATCCGTGTTTTTCTCGATCGTCTGTTTTGTCCTTCCACAAAAGATTCTGATTCTCCTCCGAAAAATATCATTTATTTTAAGCTTCCTTTTACAGGATGTTTGTCTGCTTACCCACAAGTTACTTTGTGCTTTATTTTTCAATCTGGAAGACGGTTGTCTAGTTTCTTTCCTTTCAAGGACCGGACCCTCATGTTAATGAGATCGCGTGTTGTCTACAAATATACGTGTCAATGCTGTGGAGCATTGTATTTGGGCCAAACAAGGCGCCACTTACATACGCAAATCTCAGAACACATGGGGTTTCGCCTTTGACGGGTAAGAAACGAGCAACCACTTTGTTTCCTACTTCTAGTATCCAGGCTCATAATCGCCAGACTAATCACGCCATTTCTCCCAACGATTTTTCCATAATTTCTTCCTGCAGGTCTTCCTTTAACTTTAAATTCCTCATTCGTGAGAGTTTACTTATTTCTAAATACAAACCGTCTTTCAACGAAAATATTTCTTCTATACCTCTTTCTCTATTCTAATACTTTCCACTTCCGTATGCCTGTCACTTCCTGACAGGTCACCTAGTTTTCTATTGGTTAGCCGTCTAATTATTCCAGTATGTAATTATACATCCGTATATTTAGTTTTTTCTTACCTTTGTAAATCTATACTTTGAAGATGTTGCACGCCGCAACGAAACGTCAGTAAACATGTTTTTTAACTTTTCGACTTGCCTCTTTTACTATGGCGATACATTTAAGAATTCTGAGCTGGGATCTGATCTTTATATTGCGATTGCGCTTTCCGTCCGGAAAATCAGTAACCAAGATAATCACGAATCATGAAACATGCAGAGTGCACCAATGAATAAAAAGTGAACAAGAACAATATATTACAAGATGAAAAAAGGTATAACAAATTGCTCGAGAGATTAATACCTTAACAACGGATAAGTACACATTTTTCAAATAAAATACCGAGGATACTTTGCAACCAAAACAAAAATAAACCATACTATAACTCAGAATCAGCATTGATCCTTTGTGTCCTGGGGAAGATCGCATAAAGCCTTTTCAAGGTAAGAGGACTTTAATGTATTTGTTTTGAACCCAAAAGACAGTTTTGGAAACTGTACTTACGAGTCCTCTTATCGTAAAATGGCTTTACTATACCGGGTCTTTAACATCAAAATTAACACTGAACGTTGACCCTAGAATAACCTTAATTACAACACTAAACGGAGTAGAAAATGCCACATAAAACATACACTAGGTACTGAGGAACAAGAAATACGTCTGGCTTATAACAGCGGCTCTAAAACTTTGCGGCCTACGCCTCCTTAAACACTTGGGTTAAGCCCGTTAATGTGGGAGAGATGAAATTTTGCAAAGGAAATTTATCAATGAAAATTAAACGGTATTTACCATTGCTTTAGCTGGTTTAAATCCCTTCAAAGGAGTTATAGGAAAACCAACGTGACAAAATGTTTCACCAATCTGAGCATCTCTAGAGTTTTTCATTCCTGTGACGATATAGCCTATCTGGCCTGCAAATCTAAATAAGAATCACAAGGCACCAAGTTGTAGAATATTACACGACACAGCTTGATAAGGTTATCAGGAAGATATATCAGAAAAACTGTTTTGTTAAAAGGCGGTCTCCTGATGTACTGTAAACGAGAGCTTTATTTTTTATTCTTAGACTCTTTGGCTATTGGTTTGCACACAAATGTACAAGATGAAGGAGCTGCAGCCCGAAAATTGGGGGATGATAATGGTGATTTGGGCAAACTTTTACACTAATTTATCATCATTGGTACGCTTAAATACCTTCCATGCCAATTCCTATAGTTAATTATATTTCCAATGAAAAACCACAGCTTGATACATACAACTCTCCAGTTGATATTTCATCAGGATGAAGAATTCCTACATCAAGGACTTCATATTTTTGTTTCGTACTCCATGACAATATGTGGTCACCTATGAAAGGTAATGAAACAAACGAATAAAACGTAATCATATGTGAGGATTCTATGAGGTAGTAAGGTATGTAGAGTAGGTCGTCTGCAGGAATCACCCCAGAGGAATGTTGAAACTGGCTTGTGGTGGATTAATTCCAGGCGGCACTTAAAATTGCCTTAGCCTCCTCCGACTGAGACCTGTATCCCAGGATCTCACCTGAATACAAAAGCGCAACATTCTCGTGCCCGCTTCCATCTTAGAACGTCCTCGATGCTTTATATCATTTAAATAATCCATTTTTTGAGCTTGATTACTTAAACTGCAGAAGACGCCTTAGTAATCGGATCAAATTTTTATTGAGCCAGAGAAAAAAATTCGTTCTCATGACGGTGGGCGTTCACATTAATAACACCCACTAAAATGGCTGAGGGGCCCTTTTCTCGCGATATTTTGGACAAAACACTGTGTTCCATATGTTCTTCAAATATACCAACCACATAAATCAAGATAGTTACCAGCGATTTACCGGGCGGAAAGCGAAGTCGTAAAATGAAAATAAGAGCCCAGCTCAAAATTCTTACGGAAAGAGACGTTGATTAAAAATATATTTAACTGACGTTTCGTCGCTAGTCGCACGACATCTTCAGAGTAGGAATGAATACAGAGAGTTCACATATTTAATTATAAAAATTAAAACTACCGTTAAGCCACTTTCTAATGTAAACCCATTTTTACCGGCCTCTTTACTAATTTTGATAGCTTCATCCCTCTTTCATTTAAACGCAATCTTGTTTATTGTTTACTAGATAGGTATTTTAATATATGCTCGTCCTATCAGACTTTTCATTTGGAAGTATTGCAACTTAAGAAGTTTTTACTTAGAAACGGTTACCCCTCAGCATTTCTTGAACATTGCTTTAGCGTTTTTCTTGATAAAATTTTTTGTTCCTGTTTCTTCACCTTCAGATAACATTAATAAACGAGTCATTTACTTCTGTCTTCCTTTTACCGGTAAACACCCACTGCGGATCCGTACACAGTTGGTCAAACTTCTATGTTCTTGTTTTCCTGACACCGACCTTCGCATTGCTTTTAAGCCAGGCAGGCGTCTGTCAGGTTTCTTTCAATTCAAAGATGTCATCCCCAAGTTAATGAGATCGCATGTACTTTATAAATATGTGTCAGTGCTGCAGAGCACTGTATTTTGGCTAAACTTGCCGCCATTTACACACACAAATCTCTGAGCACTTGGGGATTTCATCTTTGAGTGGAAAGAAACTGACCTGTTCTTCTCTTTCAGCCTTCCAAGCTCACACCAAAACAACCTGCCACCCCATTTCTTTTGAAGACTTTTCCCTTATGTCCTATTGCAATTCCGCTTCGGATTTGTTATTTAAGGAAAGTCTTCTTATTTCTAAAATTAAGATCGAACTTAATGAAACTATCCGCTCTGTTCCCCTTGCCTTGTTTTGATTTATATCTCTTTTCTCATTGCTGTTTCCTGTTCTCGCACCTTCCTCTTTTCTCATTGGCTTTGTGTTATCCTATACCTTGTAAATATAATTAAGTATGCGAACTCTCTGTATGCATTCCTACTCTGAAGATGTCGCGCGACTAGTGACGAAACGTCAGTTAAATATATTTTTAATCAATCTCTTTCCGTGAGAATTTTGAGCTGGGCTCTTATTTTCATTTTTCAACCACATAAATCGTTGAAAAGTTTCCACATCTGGCTACACGGCCGTAATAACATGTTTTCATTTGTATTAACAAAAAATTGCCGATTTTCATTCCTGAAATTTCGGCTCCGTATTCTAGAGCATTACTATACTAAAAGCACAAAAGGATTGTTGGAGTAGTCGGAAAATTCAAACACACCCGAAACAAAAACATATCTGGGTTTGTCAATATTCCTGTTACTTGTTAGGAATGGGTTATTAAAAAATTTTGATTTTCTGCAAAGTTCGATGTCAAGAGACTAGCGTAAAAGGCTTTATTATGGAAAGAGTTAAAATTTTAAAAATTGTTCTCTCCACATTTACCTACCAGAATCCGAATTTTCTGGAGTTAAGTCTGCATTCGATGAATGTGTATAGGTACGGTTGTAAACTACTGTAGACAACTCACTACAGCATGTTTAGGTCAAAGCAATATATTTGTCTATGTGGTAGATCTAACCTTTCTTCACAGTCCCATCCACAACAGCAACAAGACAAATGATGCCTCTGTAACGATCGTACCACGAGTCAAATACCAGGCATTTTAGGTGAGATTCGCGATTGCCAGATGGACTGGAAAGTGAAACGGATATCTAAAATTTAACACAAACCGCGCAAGACAGTACGCATGCTGCACGCATAAATATATGGGCGGTAAAATAGTTTACCAGGGGCAAAGCTGAGGCTTAAGGTTGGCTTCTAAATATTTCAAACATTACTTGTCGAAAAAAGGGAAATACTTTAATGATCGAGTGAGTTTGATTACGTGTACTGCATGACGAAGGATTAATAAACCACAACTACTGCTCTAATAGATATTGCTCTAAAACTAACTGGAGTTACGAAAAGTGGACTTTTCTCGCAAGTTCAGAATTGAAAGACAAGAAGATACAGGTTTTTTAATTGAAGCAAGGTAGGTTGTAGGTCTAGCTTCCCATGGAACTCTTAGAAATATTACTAGGAATATTGGCTCACACTTACTATCATGAACATAACAAAAGAGTTCTATCTAGACGGATTTTAAGGTAGAAGCTTTCACAAATACAATCCAACTCCCCCACTAAAATGCAGTGGACTTGATTCGACAATTAAAAACTATTTTTATAAGTAAGCATATCATTAATCTGATTCTGGTCAGTGTACATGAAATTTGCCTCATGACCCTATATGCCACATAAAAGCATCTATCAAGAAATGTCTGCATTTACAAGGGTCTTTCACAGTGGCGTAGGAAACTAGTAGAACTTGGGGGGCCGGGAACAAAATTTTAGATCCGGGTGGGCGTTTTTACGTAAATGATTTCATAGCCTAGATTATTGACAATGCTACGAGAATACTAGCAGTTATAAAACACATTTCGTGCATACGAGAACGGAATGTTTCAGTGGATTACTAATTTGTGAATTAAAAGACTAAATACAATTATAAAATGTCGTAGCTTTTTTAACCTTTATAAAGGATACTAAAGGTGACCATACATTTATCCCAAGTTTTAACGGCAAATTATAGTAAAGTATCAACCATCGTTAAAATGTGTGCAGTACATTAGATTTTTTAATATTTTATATTTTAACTTTAAATGCAAATACATGCGATGGCAAAAATTAGGAAAGCCTTTGCACAGTCTTACCATATCTGTTTTTAAGGGGGCGAGCGATATTGCGGCCCCCGTGCCCCCTTGCTTCCTACGCCACTGGTCTGTCACTGCATTATTCGCACTTTAAATTTCTCTTATTTACTTCGTTATCTTTCTGATATTATAAGTGCAGATGCCAATACTTTTTTCGCATACTTAGTTTGTCACCATTCAACATGTTAGCTACTAAGCTTTTGGCCAGGTTACCGCCACTTGGCATTGCCTTCATAGCTCAGTCGATCAAGTCAGCGAACTCACGAGTACTCCATATTTGCCGTGTGTGCTGCACGTACCAAGGTATCCGCTCAATGACAGAATCAAGAAGTTCACGTACGCCCCATCCTTCTTTCGCAGAAACCTGTAGTTTTAAATGGTCAAATGATTAAAATGACATCAACTGCAGTTCAAACAGAAATTACTGTATTACATGCCATGGACATTTGACCAACCTACCATAATAATATCTTGCCTCCGTATATCAAAAACCTTTTCCATTTGCTGAGAAACCTGATCCGGTTTTGCAGTTGAGACATCAATCTTGATTAAAAATATAGTGAATATCTTAGATAATTTCACAATTAATGTAAACATTTAAGCCGCAGTCCCTTTGGCACTTTTAGTCCACAGAAGTCATACATTATTTTTCAAATTTGATGAACCGCAAGGATATGATATGATCGTTCCAGCAGACATGCACTCTTCCTCAGGCAGTGTAACAGTTATAATTTACGCAGATAATAGTGACAAGAAATTCAACGAGATGCACTTTTGGCAACAACCAAGGCTCTTGTCGCCCATTTAGCGACCATACATCTTTTTCGTGCTCATGCGACGCCATTTTTCACACTTTTAGCCAGTGCATTTTTTAAAAAGGCTCCATCACCTGTGAAAAGAATCGCACTTAGAGCTGTGGTTTGGGTTTTTTTCACAACTCTTTAGGTCATTTTATTCTGTCTTGAGTTCCTACTGAAGAAGAGGCATCTGGTGATGCGATTTGCGCAAACACCCTTTACCGATATTGCAGCTGACTTCAAGGTAAAGCAAGATTTGGTTAACAACTCACGAACAGTAATATGAAATGAAGGTCTAATGAATATTTTACTATAAATATTAACTCCTATGTGAAGATTTTTTTATTATGTATTTATTTATTCATTTATTTATCTATTTATTTACTAACTTATTTATATGTTTGTTTGTTTGTTTGTTTATTTATTTAAAAAACCTGCCAAAACTGAGAGTCCTTTATGTAATATTTCAAGTTCAATTTAGTGTTTTTGATGTAGATTCTATGCCAAAAACTATAGTTAAAACAACATTCCCTAAGACAATGTTAACATTTTACATTTGCATACATATTGTCCTTACCATCCATAAGCCTTGTGTTTTAAGAACCGACATGTAAAGCTTAATTTAGTCTGGGTTTCTAAATAGGCATATGTGACGTACATGGTGTTAGCTGATTGGGCGAAATGCTATGGATGTCAAATGATGGGTGGAAACAATCTTTCAGTGTATGATAACTCCGAGGTAACACCAGGTTAGCCAAAGCCAGTTCTAAACATTAATATCAACTATTCTCTCAACGACTCTAATTCATTCACTGACTAAAACAGTCTAATATGATAATTATAAATCACTACATTTATGAGCACCTTATTAATGACTGGAATTATGGTTAAGTCTGCATCAAATGCCTGGTAGAAGTTAGCAACAGTTTGTGCTTGAACACCCTGAGAAAAAAGCATAAGTAAGACATCTGGTTAATCCATTTGCTTCATCTTAGCAAATATAAAATAAGAATTTTCCACTTTTTGCTGAACATGTTAAATAAAGGAAGAATGTCTTGTTATTCTGCATATCAGTATGGTTCTAACGGTAGGGAGTATAATCCTCAGGCCTCATTAATGCACGTACACCTAACGAAAGACTATACGTAAGCCATAGTAAGGGTAGGCAGACGCTCTACAACGAAAACTTTTGATTCAAATCAAGCAAGATTTACGTTCCATGTCAATCTATTATACCCTGAATGGCCAGGAACAATTCGTCTGTACATTCCAAATAATGAAAATACCTAGCTCTAGAGTGCAGCTTAGCGAATCCCGACAAATCGCAGATCTTATAGAGTTAGGGTCATTGTTAGGGCACAGAATGTTCATTTAACCAGAGTATTAACTACGGAAATTTCTTGCCCTCGATTTTTTATCAGCCGCCAAATTCCTAGCAAGCATCTCTGCCAAACGAGATTTAGCTACAGCAGATTTGACCTCACACCAAGTCAAGGGCTCTGGAAGCAGTGGATGTCCGGGTGTCCGGGTGTCCGGGTGTCCGGGTGTCCGGACACCCGCAATTTCTGGACTGCAGGTGTACAAAATAGGCAGGACACCCACAATATTT